>CM025789.1:49442705-50078997 GCA_014635995.1 Sarcophaga peregrina
GGTACGCAAAAATTGTACGTACGGTACGCAAAATTTTACGTACGGTACGCAAAAATTGTACGTACGGTACGCAAAAATTTGTGCGTACGGTACGCAAAAATTGTACGTACGGTACGCAAAATTTGTGCGTACGGTACGCAAAAATTTGTACGTACGGTACGCAAAAATTGTGCGTACGGTACGCACAAATTTTGCGTACGGTACGCAAAATTTGTACGTACGTACGCAAAAATTTTTGCGTACGGTACGCAAAATTTGTACGTACGTACGCAAAATTTGTACGTACGGTACGCAAAATTTTTGCGTACGGTACGCAAAAATGGTACGTACGGTACGCAAAAATTTGTACGTACGGTACGCAAAATTTGTACGTACGGTACGCAAAATTTGTACGTACGGTACGCAAAAATTGTGCGTACGTACGCAAAAATTTGTGCGTACGGTACGCAAAATTTGTACGTACGGTACGCACAAATTTTTGCGTACCGTACGCAAAATTTTTGCGTACGGTACGCAAAATTTGTACGTACGGTACGCAAAATTTGTACGTACGGTACGCAAAATTTGTACGTACGGTACGCAAAAATTGTACGTACGGTACGCAAAAATTGTGCGTACGGTACGCAAAAATTGTGCGTACGGTACGCAAAAATTTGTGCGTACGGTACGCAAAAATTTGTGCGTACGGTACGCAAAATTTGTGCGTACGTACGCAAAATTTGTACGTACGGTACGCAAAAATTTGTACGTACGGTACGCAAAATTTTACGTACGGTACGCAAAAATTTGTACGTACGGTACGCAAAAACGTACGGTACGCAAAAATTTGTACGTACGGTACGCAAAAATTTGTACGTACGGTACGCAAAATTTGTACGTACGGTACGCAAAATTTGTGCGTACGGTACGCAAAAATTTGTGCGTACGGTACGCAAAAATTGTGCGTACGGTACGCAAAAATTGTGCGTACGGTACGCAAAATTTGTACGTACGTACGCAAAATTTGTACGTACGGTACGCAAAAATTTGTACGTACGGTACGCAAAATTTTACGTACGGTACGCAAAATTTGTACGTACGGTACGCAAAAATTTGTACGTACGGTACGCAAAAATTGTGCGTACGGTACGCAAAAATGGTACGTACGGTACGCAAAATTTTGCGTACGGTACGCAAAATTTGTACGTACGTACGCAAAATTTGTACGTACGGTACGCAAAATTTTGCGTACGGTACGCAAAATTTTGCGTACGGTACGCAAAATTTGTACGTACGGTACGCAAAAATTTGTGCGTACGGTACGCAAAATTTGTACGTACGGTACGCAAAATTTTACGTACGGTACGCAAAAATTTGTACGTACGGTACGCAAAATTTTGCGTACGGTACGCAAAAATTTTGCGTACGGTACGCAAAATTTTACGTACGGTACGCAAAATTTGTACGTACGTACGCAAAAATTTGTGCGTACGGTACGCAAAAATTTTGCGTACGGTACGCAAAAATTTTTACGTACGGTACGCAAAAATGGTACGTACGGTACGCAAAAATTTGTACGTACGGTACGCAAAAATGGTACGTACGGTACGCAAAAATTTGTACGTACGGTACGCAAAAATTTGTAGTACGGTACGCAAAAATTTGTGCGTACGGTACGCAAAAATTTGTACGTACGGTACGCAAAAAGTTGTACGTACGGTACGCAAAAATTTGTACGTACGGTACGCAAAAATTTGTACGTACGGTACGCAAAAATTGTACGTACGGTACGCAAAAATTTGTGCGTACGGTACGCAAAAATTGTACGTACGGTACGCAAAAATTGGTACGTACGGTACGCAAAAATTTGTACGTACGGTACGCAAAAATGGTACGTACGGTACGCAAAAATTTGTACGTACGGTACGCAAAAATGGTACGTACGGTACGCAAAAATTGTACGTACGGTACGCAAAAATTTGTACGTACGGTACGCAAAAATGGTACGTACGGTACGCAAAAATTTGTACGTACGGTACGCAAAAATTTGTGCGTACGGTACGCAAAAATTGTACGTACGGTACGCAAAAATTGTACGTACGGTACGCAAAAATGTACGTACGGTACGCAAAATTTGTACGTACGTACGCAAAATTTGTGCGTACGGTACGCAAAAATTGGTACGTACGGTACGCAAAATTTTACGTACGGTACGCAAAATTTGTACGTACGTACGCAAAAATTTGTACGTACGGTACGCAAAAATGGTACGTACGGTACGCAAAAATTTGTACGTACGGTACGCAAAAATTTGTGCGTACGGTACGCAAAAATGGTACGTACGGTACGCAAAAATTTGTACGTACGGTACGCAAAAATTTGTACGTACGGTACGCAAAAATTGTGCGTACGGTACGCAAAATTTTACGTACGGTACGCAAAAATGGTACGTACGGTACGCAAAAATTGTACGTACGGTACGCAAAAATTGTGCGTACGGTACGCAAAAATTTGTGCGTACGGTACGCAAAAATGTACGTACGGTACGCAAAAATTGGTACGTACGGTACGCAAAAATTTGTACGTACGGTACGCAAAAATGGTACGTACGGTACGCAAAAATTTGTACGTACGGTACGCAAAAATTTGTACGTACGGTACGCAAAAATTGTACGTACGGTACGCAAAAATGTACGTACGGTACGCAAAATTTGTACGTACGGTACGCAAAAATGGTACGTACGGTACGCAAAAATTTGTACGTACGGTACGCAAAAATTGTGCGTACGGTACGCAAAAATTGGTACGTACGGTACGCAAAAATTGTGCGTACGGTACGCAAAAATTTGTACGTACGGTACGCAAAAATGGTACGTACGGTACGCAAAAATTGTACGTACGGTACGCAAAAATGGTACGTACGGTACGCAAAAATTGTACGTACGGTACGCAAAAATTTGTGCGTACGGTACGCAAAAATTTGTGCGTACGTACGCAAAAATTTGTGCGTACGTACGCAAAAATTTGTACGTACGTACGCAAAAATTTGTGCGTACGGTACGCCAAAATTTGTACGTACGGTACGCAAAAATTTGTACGTACGGTACGCAAAAATTTGTACGGTACGCAAAAATGGTACGTACGGTACGCAAAATTTGTGCGTACGGTACGCAAAAATGTACGTACGGTACGCAAAAATTTGTACGTACGGTACGCAAAAATTTGTACGTACGTACGCAAAAATTGGTACGTACGGTACGCCAAAATTTTGTGCGTACGTACGCAAAAATTTGTGTACGGTACGCAAAAATTTGTGCGTACGTACGCAAAAATTTGTACGGTACGCAAAAATTTGTACGTACGGTACGCAAAAATTTGTACGGTACGCAAAAATGTACGTACGGTACGCAAAAATTTGTACGGTACGCAAAAATGGTACGTACGGTACGCAAAAAATCGTGCGTACGGTACGCAAAAATGGTACGTACGGTACGCCAAAATTTTGTACGTACGGTACGCAAAAATTTGTGCGTACGGTACGCAAAATTTGTGCGTACGTACGCAAAAATTTGTGGTACGGTACGCAAAAATTTGTACGTACGGTACGCAAAAATTTGTACGGTACGCAAAAATTGGTACGTACGGTACGCAAAAATTTGTACGTACGGTACGCAAAAATTTGTACGGTACGCAAAAATGGTACGTACGGTACGCAAAAATTTGTGCGTACGTACGCAAAAATTTGTACGGTACGCAAAATTTGTACGTACGGTACGCAAAAATTGTACGTACGGTACGCAAAATTTGTACGTACGTACGCAAAAATTTGTACGTACGGTACGCAAAAATTGTGCGTACGGTACGCAAAAATTTGTACGGTACGCAAAATTTGGCGTACGGTACGCAAAAATTTGTGCGTACGTACGCAAAAATTTGTGCGTACGGTACGCAAAATTTGTGCGTACGGTACGCAAAAATTTGTACGTACGGTACGCAAAAATTTGTACGTACGGTACGCAAAAATTTGTGCGTACGGTACGCAAAATTTGTACGTACGGTACGCAAAATTTTGCGTACGGTACGCAAAAATTTGTACGTACGGTACGCAAAAATTTGTACGTACGGTACGCAAAAATTTGTACGTACGTACGCAAAAATTGTACGTACGGTACGCAAAAATTTGTACGGTACGCAAAAATTGTACGTACGGTACGCAAAAATTGTACGTACGGTACGCAAAAATTTGTGCGTACGTACGCAAAAATTTGTACGGTACGCAAAATTTTGCGTACGGTACGCAAAAATTTGTACGTACGGTACGCAAAAATTTGTGCGTACGGTACGCAAAAATGGTACGTACGGTACGCAAAAATTGTACGTACGGTACGCAAAATTTGTGCGTACGGTACGCAAAAATTTGTACGTACGGTACGCAAAAATTTGTACGTACGGTACGCAAAAATTTGTACGTACGGTACGCAAAAATTTGTACGTACGGTACGCAAAAATTTGTACGTACGGTACGCAAAAATTTGTACGTACGGTACGCAAAATTTGTACGTACGGTACGCAAAAATTTTTACGTACGGTACGCAAAATTTTGCGTACGGTACGCAAAAATTTGTACGTACGGTACGCAAAATTTTTTGTACGTACGGTACGCAAAATTTGTGCGTACGGTACGCAAAATTTTGCGTACGGTACGCAAAAATTGGTACGTACGGTACGCAAAATTTTACGTACGGTACGCAAAAAATCGTGCGTACGGTACGCAAAAAGTTGTACGTACGGTACGCAAAATTTTGTACGCAAAAAATCGTGCGTACGGTACGCAAAAATTTGTACGTACGGTACGCAAAATTTTGCGTACGGTACGCCAAAATTTTGTGCGTACGTACGCAAAATTTTACGTACGGTACGCAAAAATTTGTAGTACGGTACGCAAAAATTTGTACGTACGGTACGCAAAAATTTGTACGTACGGTACGCAAAATTTGTACGTACGGTACGCAAAATTTGTACGTACGGTACGCAAAAATTTGTGCGTACGGTACGCAAAATTTGTGCGTACGGTACGCAAAAATTTGTGGTACGGTACGCAAAAATTGTGCGTACGGTACGCAAAAATTTGTACGTACGGTACGCAAAAATTTGTGCGTACGGTACGCAAAAATTTGTGGTACGGTACGCAAAAATTTGTACGTACGGTACGCAAAATTTGTACGTACGGTACGCAAAAATTTGTACGTACGGTACGCAAAATTTGTACGTACGGTACGCAAAAATGGTACGTACGGTACGCAAAAATTTGTGGTACGGTACGCAAAAATTGTGCGTACGGTACGCAAAATTTGTGCGTACGGTACGCAAAAATTTGTGCGTACGGTACGCAAAAATTTGTAGTACGGTACGCAAAAATTTGTGGTACGGTACGCAAAATTTGTAGTACGGTACGCAAAATTTGTACGTACGGTACGCAAAATTTGTACGTACGGTACGCAAAATTTGTACGTACGGTACGCAAAAATTTGTGCGTACGGTACGCAAAAATTGTACGTACGGTACGCAAAAATTGTGCGTACGGTACGCAAAAATTGTACGTACGGTACGCAAAAATTTGTACGTACGGTACGCAAAAATTTGTGCGTACGGTACGCAAAAATTGTGCGTACGGTACGCAAAAATTGTGCGTACGGTACGCAAAATTTGTACGTACGGTACGCAAAATTTGTACGTACGGTACGCCAAAATTTTGTACGTACGGTACGCAAAAATTTGTACGTACGGTACGCAAAATTTGTACGTACGGTACGCAAAAATTTGTAGTACGGTACGCAAAATTTTGCGTACGGTACGCAAAATTTGTGCGTACGTACGCAAAAATTTGTGGTACGGTACGCAAAATTGGTACGTACGGTACGCAAAATTTGTACGTACGGTACGCAAAATTTGTGCGTACGGTACGCAAAAATTGTACGTACGGTACGCAAAAATTGTACGTACGGTACGCAAAAATGGTACGTACGGTACGCAAAATTTGTACGTACGGTACGCAAAATTGTGCGTACGGTACGCAAAAATGGTACGTACGGTACGCAAAATTTGTACGTACGGTACGCAAAATTTGTGCGTACGGTACGCAAAAATTGTACGTACGGCACGCAAAAATATGGTATGGTAGATTTTAAAGCGGGACCTTATATCAAAAAGGCCAACCCTCTATATACTAGACTACATGAATTGAATAATTTTTTTTATCAAACATGCATTTAGTACGTTTTTAAGAAAATAAATTTCATACATAAATTGCATACATTATAATAACCCGACTTTGAAACGTATGAGTACTATGCAATTAAATTAAAACCTAAAATTTCTCATACGCTCCAGGGGTTTACAAAAGAAAAGAAGTGAAATGTGTATGCATATGTATATGTATGTACTAATACTATACAATACAATCTCAATACAATACTTTCAATTATTTTGCATTGTACAAGTAATACTTTTACGATCAAAGTACAATCAGGATGCATTTCATAGATAATCCTCTTTATGTCTTTTATTTCGATTAAAAAGATTTTTCGAAATGAAACTTAAATTTAGAAAATTGGCCATTTAAAGTAAAATCGCATTAAATAAATAAGAAATTAATTTGGTTTTTGTTTTTCGATTTAAGCCGTACTACGATTTGGATTTTGGAGATTTTAGATTGGATTAGATTGAATTTGTTGCTGGAATATTTTTATTTTGTTTGGTAATAAATTAAGGTAATCCATTTAAGGGATTTGTGATAGCAAACAAAAATAAATCAAGTAGAAACAGAAGTAAAAAAATATTGATGGGAATTGTGAATAAATATTAAAAATCAGAACGGCGCCATTATGCGAGCTCAATTGAGCTTTGTTATCAAAGCTACCACTCCAACCTAACCTAACTAAAGAGTCATGGAAGCCCATATTTCAGCAGATTATGGCCTTATTTTGCAATTGAATTTGTACTTTATATACAAACGATATCTAATTTATGCAAGAATTTATGCTGGTGACTATAAAATGGCCAGTGCTAAACCTTCACCATTAGACAGTCTACAGCAATCGTCCCCAACAAGCCCGATTAAAATGAAATGAAGCTTAAATGGTAGCCTGATGTTCACAGGCAAGTGCCGAGTGAGTTAGGCACGAGTGTCTGTTAGTGGTGGGTTTGAACCACCCCGAGCTCCGGATGAAGCCAACCAGTTCCCTTAATAATACGTTTGCCACCATGGCCAGATAATCAAACGTTCAGTCACCAAAAACCAATGACGTCTGTTCTGAAATGCAAAACTCTCTCATAAAGGGTGTTACATCCATAATGAAATAAAAGTTTGGTCGAAATCATAGTTTTACATGAGTTTTATTTAACTTTTCTTTTGAAACCGAATATTGTCGAATATAAAATTTTACAATAAATAGTCAAATATTCCGACACAGTTTCTCACACCACTAACATATGTTGTGTGTGTTACTTTGTATATATAAGTGGCAGGACCTACAGTTTAAAGTCGATCCCGAACGATAGATTTTTAAGAAACTTTTCACGGCGATTTTATTTACTCTTAGAGTTTTGGTCAGTAATCTGATGAGGGCAAGTCATACAAGAAATATTTTTTCATATTTCGTTTAGCTGGAGTTGTTTGTCCGGGGCTCGGCCTCCTAAGAAGTGTAATTTCATCGAAAAACTTCCAATAATAAGATTTAAAATTTAAATTACTCTGGTATCTCATAGTATGGTAAACTTGTGTGAGAAAAAAATTTATTTGTAGCACTCATATAATATTTTTAATTATGATTTGATGCTGTAATGAAAAGTCTGAAAAAAAATTTAAACAAAAAAGAATTGTCTAGGGTCTCTTCTTGGAATAATGTCTTACATATAACGAATTTGTAAATTCCATAAAATACTTCAAGTCTTTAGTTTGAGATAAGTGGTCTTATAAACTGCGTCCCACACAAACACATAAAAGAAGAATACACATATGAAAATTGTTGGTTTTTATTCCCATACCATTTTTATGACCGCAAAAATGTCTTCATTTTGTTTTATTTTGCCTCTTTTGTTGTAATTTCATTAAAAAAAAACTTTTTATGATAAATGATGTGCCGAATAAGAATTTCTAAAATTTCTTCAAATGTTTGTGGTGTTCTTTCTTATTTTTTTTTTTTTTTGTTTCTTTTATTCATACAACCGAGTTTTAGTCGATTTTTTGTTTTCTATTCTCTACTTATAACTCCCTTAAGTATGCTAATAGTTGAAGAATGATAATAATAAGAGAGTTCAACTTGAACATGGTCAATACAAACATGAACACATGTTTGTAAACACTACTTACGAGGTCAGGTTGGCAGGTTCGTAAAATCATATTCGTTATCAATCGATACTATTTTTGCCCACTTTCAAATTTATCATATTTATTCATAAGATGATTTCTTCGTTGGCAACAATTTTAATGTTTAGAAAGAGGAAATAATCCCTCCATTTAAAATCGGGCAAATAGTATGTAAAAAGCACATGCATATTACTCTGCATTGTCCTGCTCCGTCCTATCCAAATACATGGCTTTGAATTGGTACTCAGGTGTAACAGTCTGTAGCATTTGGGGGCGTTGGTAAACGAATTATATTTCACCCTGTGCGAAGAGCACCGTGGGAATAGGTCCCCGCAAACGGGTACCCACGTAAGACCCATCGTCGTTTCCATTGTCCTGTTGCCAATCGCGGTACGCCTTTTTCATACCCTCTTAAAATAGACTCGATAAATTGGCTGTCTATCGATTTTACGATAAGGATCCTAGAAAATACTTTATTTAGCTACCAATTACAAGGTGGTCTTTATCGGATGTGATTTAACGTAAGAAGCGGACTAATATGGTTGACATACGGAAAGGACAACTATTTATTGGACAGATAAATAGTTTCAGGATGTCTGATGAAGCGGTACTGGTATTGACGAAAACAATACCAGCAGACATATTAGCGTGCAAGATAAAGTGGATATACTTTCGCCGTCTAGAGTACCCGGTACAAACAGCGGCTATAAAATCAGAGGAACGAAGGATCGCTATACGCAAACGGCAATTATAATGGGAGTTTGTCCCTTATATGGAGAACGTACATAGCGAACTGAACTTCTACGTGACCCAGCTTCGAACTAGCCATCGATGCTTCACGAAGTACCTGGACAGATTTGGACATAATACCTTCCCTATATGGCCAAACTGTGTACATAAGGAGGAAAATGCAGAGCATATTCACACATTTAGATGGCCCGAGGAAAAGAGTTTTTGGGTCAACCGGCTTAGGGGAGAGGTTTTAAATTCTGATATTCTATGGTGTCAATACTGGAGGTACGAAGATGAAATTCGTATTTAATATCAGCCTTCTGCTAAAACGGCAGCCCCGGATTTCTCCCACTTATAAGCTCTAATCGTACAATACTATATTGTAAATGTATTGACTGGTTTCAGATTTTGACAGAAGTTCAGAACGTTTTGCGTAATCTGTCTTGACAAAAACGAAATGCAGCAGAAAAAATGTTTTCCATTAAAAAAAAGGTCTCATGAGCTCACTGAATTCCGTTTCTTTTCATTTTCTCCTCAACTAACATCATAGCTGGCTTTCAATTACAAACACAATCCAAACTACACAACTTATTAAAATTATCACAATTGTAAACTGATTGACTGATGTACGTATGTTGAAAGCTGCAGTGAAATTCCAAAAGTCATAAACTCAGAGAAGAGCTACCCTCGTATATCTGATATATGGACATGAACACATGTCTACTTATATGTTTTATATACAATTTGTCTACTTACGTCGGCCTTCCTGTTTTCTTTCCTTCAATTTAACTTTATTGACTGCTTTTCTCTCTTTCTCACTTTCTCTCTCTCTACCGGTCACTCTCATTTTCTCTCTATGGCACACTTATTCTAACATGCAAACACTTGTATTTAAATCTATACAATTTGATTTATTCAGCTTTTTGTTCGCCTTTCAAGGAGGTCTGTTATATTGCAAAAAAAAATAAGAAGGGAAAGAAAAAAATTCACTCGAGTTTAAAAATGTTATATAAACTGTCGAGCACATGAGAGTATTTCTAGAGAAGCTTTGTTTGTGTATTCAGGCATAGGTATTCCTTCAATGTACATACTAGTACGTGAAGTATGTGTTTGGGTATATTAAGTAGTGCTTGTTGGGTGCCCTTTTGACTTTTACTTTTAAATGATTACAACAGTTTATTCTGTTTCTTCGTTTTGCCTCTTTTTATCCTTTTTTTATAGAATAAAATGCAGACAAAGAACTTATTTGTGCTAAGTTCTTTCGGCACAGTGTTTTGCATCAGGAGAAAATGCTTCCCTACTCTTGATGTATCATGGCTCACAATAATGGAAAAAGATTTTGAAACGATTCATTAATACTAAAAGGTTTTAACTAGGAATGCCAAACGGGACCGATTTTTAAAAATTCCAGGATTCGGGATTTTGTATATCCCGATCCCGAAATCCCGGGATATTTCGGGATAATTCGAGATCTAAAATTCCCGAAAAATCACGTGAAAAATCGCGAATTTTCTCTTAATAATAAAAATATTTTGTTAACAAAATCATTCGTATTCCAATTTTGGATATCAGAATTATATATCAAAAAAATAAGATATAAAAACAGCAAGACGGAAAGTAACAAAAAATCGTAAATTAAGAAAAATAAAAATTATTCGTAGATTTTGGATTTTAACAAAAGGATTTAAGCATCTAACATCAACAGCAACAACAGAATTTTGTTGTCAACATAGTAAAAAATAGTTCCAAGATGTTGTTGCAGCTTGTAAATATTTACCTCTACCACCTGCTAATGTAAATTAATGTTTTCCTTTGGACAGTTGAGTATCTAAATCAGTTACCCTTTTAATTCGTTTTATAGGGCTTTTGCAATTTTCGATGCCATCAAATAATTTTTATCACTGGAAAGGATGAGGGTATTCCTCATCTAAGATGCTATATTCCTCATCTAAGATGCTATATTATAGGGTCAAAATACATATGAATTCACAATCCCGAAAATATCGAAAAGTCCCGGGACAAGTTTTTAAAAATCCCGGGATTTCGAGTTTCGGGACTTCCCGATTGGCATCCCTACTATGTATGTCTGTAAAAGTAGTAGTCGTTTATTCAGTTTCTTCTGATACATCAGTATGGAAAACCACAGCCAACGACTTTTGTTTGCTTAATGTATGCTGGAGTGCCTATTACTCAACTACTGACATCAAATTTTCAGCGAAAAACCATCTTCAGCGATCACGTCTATACGTAGACGAATGAATGCAAGAATAAACAAAATTGGTGAGGTTGGGACGATACCAATTCAAATGGGATCCAAGTGCCTCCAATGCATTTCGATTGATTTGAATGATTTGAGAATTTACTTCAACTTGTTTCAATAACTCCGGCCACAGTGCATATTCTGCACCAACAATTTGAGGGTCAAGTTTATAAAAATACCGGTATTCGGGATTTTGTGAATCTCGAAAATCCCAGGATTTCGGGTTTCGGGATTTTCCGATTGATATCCCTAGTTGTAACTATATGGAGTCATTTCAAAGTTATTTATTATTTAAATGATGTTAAGTAAAAAAATATAAAGATGAACCCTGATCTCTGAAATATTACAGGACCAGTTGCAATGAAACAATTCGTCCTAGTTTAATAGGTAATACGATATCTTGCTAGACGTTTGACCATAGAGTTATGTTTGTTGGAAACAACGAAATATGGAAAATATTTCTTCAGCTACTTCCTCTTAGCAGATTTTCGGCTAAAACTCTAAAATTAAATTGATTTTCCATGAAAAGGTCTCTCAAAAACCTGTCGTTCGGAATACACTGTAAACTGAAGGCCCCCCCTAATCCATGTATAAAATTAACACACACAACATAAATGATGTGAGAAGCTAGGTAGCAATCCTGACTGAAGGGTTGTAATAACCAATTAAATATGTGTAATCATATTATAAGTCTGATCATATAGCCCTTTCTATCGGTTTAGATCTTACCTCTCGTTTATTTCCAATCCAGCAATACTTATGTCATTCTATTCTGTTTTTTTCAGGGTATTATCTCCACTGAATGAATCGATTTACACTTGAGCAACGTTAGGATTTGTTGGAATTTTTGCCAAAAAATAAAAATAACCTTTTCGGATGAAGCTCATTATCATCTTGAGTATGTTTATAAGCAAAATTGCCGTATTTAGGATTCAGAAAATTTACAGAAGCCAATGCACCCATTACTAATGACTGTTTGTGAAATGGAGGCATCATAGGCACACATTCCTTTAAAAATAAGGGCGACGTAACCATTGGGGTCAATGGAGACAGTTATCGCACCATGATAACAGATTGTTTTCCATCCTCTTCATGGCATTGATGTGAACGATGTTTTGCTTCAACAGGATGGTGCAATTTGCCACCCATCCTATGCCACAATCGATTTATTGCGTCAAATGTTTGATGGCTGTTTAATTAGACGAAATTGTCCTGCAATTAGCTGCAAGTTTTCTGTGGGGCGCCGTTAAAGAAAAGGTTTGTCGGTACAAACCAGAGAAAATTAAGCACTTGAAAGAAAACATTCACTTGAAAATTTACACTAAAATTGATTCGATCGAATGAGGTAATTTAAGGCAAGAATGATAAACTAAAGATTACGCCTTGCGCATGATTTCCATAGTTGGGCTATTTTAAAGGTTTCCAAGTCTTTTTCCTATGTGAAAATTAATATTTCTTCTGAAAAATGTGTGCACTACGTGAAAGTAGTTCGCAACCCTGTAATATAACTTACATTATCATTAGCTAATAGGAACAGAACTTGCGTGACGTCATTGATTCAGCATGCGCAGAAAGTTTTAATTTTGTGTGCGTGACGACATAATCTTTAGTTTATCATTTTTGCTGTAAGGTTAGCAATGGCAAGCATATGAATGAAATAATATTACATTTCTAACCGAAAGAACTGTACTTCACAACAAAAGAATAAATTTAACAAAATTTCAAATCGTTTTTGTTTTATTGAATTTTTAAATTTAAACTTTTTAATGGCTTACGCCCAAAGTGGATAATATTCGTATACTGATATGAAAAGACTTTTGAATTTTTATCTTTATTTTGGTGTCATTTAACATACTGTGTGTGACCTACTACATCCTTTTCTTCTTCTGGGTGTAGTATTTTACGTATGTGATTTTCATTTTGCTTCTTCTTTCTGATTTTTTTCCTTTCAGCAGAAAAGATTTATGATCATCAAAGGGAAACTAAAACATTATTATTGAAGTGTATAATGATGTGATTGCCTTTTTAAAAATTTCTTCCAATACCGAAAATAAAGAAAATATAAAAGAAAAAAAACTTCCTAGAAGCGGACACAAGGAAATTCAAGCAAATTTGCATGATTATTTGAGAAGAACTAATTGGTCTCAGTTATGTAATGAAATTCATTGCGTTTTATGTATGTGCATTGAACCAAAATTCAAATCATTTAAAAGTATTTGTTAATGCAAACAAGCATTTCCGTAGCCATTGTTAGAATTTATTTTTATTTTCTTTTTTTTTTACAATAAAAATAATAATTATGCCTAAGGGAGTTACTTATACAAGCAATTATATTTAAATATTTGCTTTGTATTACAATTATAGTGGAAACAAAAACACAATTGAACAGAAAATATTTACCAGCTCCAGGTAATTTTATACGTCGAAAAGGGCAAATGTTACGTTAAAGTATTGAATGTAAAATAATTTTTTCATATTCAATTTACATGGAACTCTGCTTTGTCGTTGGTTTCGATGCATTTCTCTTTGCAGTTTTCTTATACCTTTTCTTGGCTCTCTGTTGAAACTTTTCTAATTTAAAAAAGATGCGTGTTTCTACTACGTATCCAAACATGTCCATGATATTAAACTTTAAATGTTGAATCGCAGTCGTTTGAAAGAGTTTTTTAATTTTATTTTATTTAAGAATTAATTTGCATTTGCAGCAGCAAATTATTATTTTTTTTATACTGTGCCATACCACAATCTCTGGTTGAAACTGAACCCATAACCCTTACACTGAAACACTACCACTCACTAGATCTCTAAGTCAACTAAGAAATTAATATTAATCCTTGATTTCATAAGGAGGTCAAGATTACAACCTAGTTTGGTATGTTAATTTTCTCCATGAATGACGAACCTACAGTTAAAAGACGACTCCGAACGATAGGTTTTTGAGAATCTTTCCATGGCAATTTTATTTTCTTTCAGAGTTGCTACCAGTAGTCACGTGAGAGAAAGTCGGTAAAAAAAATATGTTCGGGTTTGTACTACAGCCACGCTTTTGGGAATCCAACAACCTATCCTCCTACACTACGTGACAGCAGCATACCTTTCAAAATGATCATTTTAAATGGGATAAAATTCTATTCGAATTAGAGTCAAATAGTTTTCAAGAAATCTTTTGCGAATACTTAAGCGTTTTAGTCAAATAATATAAACTTAGTTGGCTTTAACAATAGATTTGTCCAATTTCGGCTTGCTTTAACACTATCCTTCAGAGGCCTCTGCTAAGCGCCCATTTGCCGTTTGTCACACCAATCGATAACAGAATTTTCTTTATTTGGTCTTTCCTACTCTGGGCTAAATTCCTAGTATAGCTACTTTTCCTTCCTAAGGGCATGGTCAAATGCTAAATATTAACGTTCGGAGCAACATTCATATTGTTGTAAACTTATATCCCTGATTGTTTGTTCAGATGCGAAAATCTTCGTTAGCTTGACTGGGCTGAAGATCTTTTGTAGTAATTTCCTCTCGAATACAACAACACATTTGTTGATGCTCCGCTTCATAGGATGAAGACGTTATAGAGAATTCATATATCTCACAGTACAGTCATCTTTTTGCTGACAGTTTGCAACCAACTTCAGGTTGCTATCATTTATAAGTCGCTCGTCTGACAGCTGATAGATTTATTCCAGTGACAGTTCATTTTATTATTTACAAGCTTACATGCATTTTAATTGCTTCAGAAAAAAAGTTTTTCGTGATGGAATACAAGCGTGATAGTGTGATTGCTTTATATTTGGCTGGAAAACCACAGGCGGCTATCGTTAGAGCCCTCCAGCATTTAAATGTGAATAAATCTTTTGTTTTTCGTGCCATTGCTCGTTACCGTGATACTAGCAATGTTGCATCTCGTCCGAAAGGTGGACGAAAAAAAATCGGTAATAACACCAGAAATGATCCGAAAAGTCAATGTCAGATTTGATCGAAATTTACGCCGCAGTGGTCAAAAAATTGCTCGTGAGCTGAACATATCGCGCGAACGGATGCAACACATATTGAAAAATGAGCTTGGGCTAAAGCCATTGAAGTTCCAAGAAGAGCAAGAGCTCACCGATGGACAAAAAAAGTTAGATTGGAGAGAGCCAATTGCATGAAAGTGGCCGCTTGCATGAAAGTGGCCAGTTACCGATTTCGGTTTTCTCCTATGAGAAGCAATTCCAAATTGAGCAGTTTCTGAACAAATAAAATGATCGGGTTTGCTTGCTAAAGAGGTCAGCTGAATATTTACACCTGCAATTGGCCACCATAACTCAAGCGCCGATGGTAATGATGAGGGCTGCTGCAACGGCCGATGGTCGCTCCCCGCTCATATTCATCGACCGTGGGGTCAAAATAAATGCCGAATATTATCGGGAAAATGTCTAAAAGTCAGTATTGAAGCCCTGGCCAGACAAACATTTTGGCCGCAGACCATGAGCATTCCAGCAGGACACAGCACGCGTCATCCAAGAATGGCTTAAAAGGCGGTTCATCGCTTCATTTCTACCGTGCAATAGCCATCAAAATCTCCGGATCTCATTCCGTTGGACTTTTGCGCCTGGGGCATTTTGGGGAGTAAGGTTCTCACCAAAAAATACCAAAGTGTCGATCATCTCAAGACGGTGCTTCGCCGGGAATGGGCTAAAATACCTCGGAGGCATTTTCGTGCAGTCATAATTCTAAAACTAAAAAAAAAATTTTTAAATATAGCGCTCTACTTTGTTGCATTACATGTCAGCCACCTTGTACACACAACGGCATAATATTTGATTGAAAAACAATAATCCCTGGTGGTAATTGGTAACCCATAAGCATACATAGATACATAATTGGTTATTACAACCCTTCAGTCAGGATTACAACCCAGCTTCTGACACCAATTATGTTGTGTTGTGTTAATTTTATACAGGAGTGATGGGACCTACAGTTTAAAGTCGAATCCGAACATTTATGAGAAGCTTTTTCATAGCAATTTTATTTACTCTCAGAATTTTTGCCAGAAATCTGATAAGGGGAAGTCGCCGAAGAAATATTTTCATATATTTTGTTTTGATGTCTGACCTAGGATTTGAACTCGGGATTTTTTTTTTTTTCTAATAAACCAAGACACTACCTATTAGACTACGGCTAACCCATAACCATATCGCAAATATAGACAGATGAATAAATCGAAATCAGAATGAAGTCAACTTCAGCAATTATTGATTTCTTTAAATTCGATAATCAGAGAACAACTTAAATACAATTATTTAAAACAAAACAGAATCATTGCGACTACTAAAGAACCAATGCGAATACCAGAACCCAAACTCTGTCTAAATGGAAATGTAGTGCGTATCGACGATAAGGGTAACTATAATCGACAAGAATCAATTGATACAAAAAAAAAACCAGAAATTAATTAAGGCTTTCACCTTCTGTACCAAATAAGCTATTACATCACCACTAATTAAAGCCACTAAATATAACTTCTAAATTCATATTAAAGCACTTATTTATTTGAACAAATTTTTTATTACTTTATGAATTCACTAGTTATTGCTCTGTCATTCTGAAACTATAACATTTCAAGAAAAAAAAAAAAAACAAAAAAAAATTATAAAAGAATGACTTGCAGAAAATTATGTTTTTAGTCGTTCGTTTTCAAAACAGAACTTTTGGTCCTTCGGATACTGTTGTACACAATGCTATAAGCCAAACCTATCAAGGGAAAAACATGCTACTTTTTTTCTTTTTTGCTACTTCTACTAAGAACAACTGTCAAATTGAATTTTTATAAAGAATTTTTCTGTTGAACTAAATTATTTCAATATTTTTGTTCTTTACAAATGGGAAGCATTGCTTTACAAAAAATTTACACTTTTTTTGCTATTTCGTTATAATCTTCATATTTATTTTGAGAAAATTGCAATTTGACTTTACTTTGCTGGGGTATACATCCCTTGAAGAGCTTTGAGTTTGAAACTCTGGCCACTAGCACATGACGAAAAACTAAAACCTAATTTTAGTTTTAAGCTTTTTTTATTCCTCTTCTTAAACTACGTGTTTAGATAAGGCAAGCAAAAGGAAAAAAAAGGAACAAAAACTTTCAACTATTTTTCTCTCATTGTGTTCTCTTAACCTGGCAATATACATTTTTGTTCTTGTAAAATATCCGGAATTTTTTTCTCCAACGTTATTCATTTGACAGTTAACTTTCTTTTTTTTTCAGATTTTACTGTTATTCTTTGGTATAATTCTTATTTTTTATTTCATTTCACTTTCTTTATTTTTATTTCTCTCTTTGTTTTTGTCTTCTTTTTTTTAACGAAAGATTCTATGTCGAGTTAAGCAGTTTTCATTTTAGCATTTCAACTGCTATTGGAAGAGAAAAGCCACAAAAAACAGGAAAATATCATTAGAAAGGCCACATCTCGAACTATGTGATACCGTATCCATTGCAAAACATTTTCTTTGTTTTAGATTCTAAAAAGATGGCAAATAAATCTGTTTGGATAGGAACGGGGCTCTTAGTGAACGAGTGTTGGGTGTAGTGTTCGTTTGGAAAAACCTGGCTCCGTTGAGTCAGGAGATTTTCTGTGGACATAAGTTAGAATAAACCAAGCCAATATCCAATTTAATATAACCTATCTACATAACATAATTGGTCATTACAAACCTTCAATGAGGATTATTGACCTAATTTCTCACACTACTTATGTTGTGTGTGTTAATTTTATACATAAGTGGCGGGACTTACAGTTTAAAGTAGACTCCGAACGAAAGGATTTTTTTTTTGGAGAAACTTTTCATGGCATTTTATTTACTCCCAAAGTTTTTGCCAGAAATCTGCTGAGAAGAAATCTTTGTATTTTATTTTGATGTCTGGCCTGGGATCTATAACCTAATATAACCTAACTTTATAGAATTAACGTCGATAGTTGTTCTTCGTTATGGTACAAAGGCATGGAGCATGGATGCAATAGTCTTGAGGGTTTTTGAGAGAAAAATCCTACATAAGATCTTTTCTCCAGTACAATTTAGCGATGATATCCGCATCTGATCCAACAATGAGCTATATGAACTCTTCAACGTCATGGACATTGTACAATGGCTGCGCTTGCTCATTCATGTCATTCGTATGGAGGAGGAACATCCGTGCGGTGATTTGCTGAAGTCGGCAAAAGGGACGAGCTTTTTTGTGTTGGAAGAACAAAGTCGAGAAAGCCGTGTCATTGATTGGTGTGACCAGCAGGCAAATGAAATACCAAAATCCATTAATCGGGCTGTTAATTACCAATAAGGTAAATAAGTAAGTAAGTATTGTAGAGTTATGCAATGACCCTATGACTATAGTTTCCTACAAATTTTTTAAAATGATTTCTTAAACCAAAACCAAACTTAGCCTACGAACCCTCTATAGTATTCACATGAACACAGAGCACGTATATGCTTCATTCGATTAATTTTAAAACTGTTACCAACCCACTGTGGTGTTGCACAGTGTACATATAAAAATTTATTTTTTATATCAACCTAAAGGGATTTGAATTGTCAACCAAAAAAAACTGAAAAATAAAACCCCCTCTCGTACACATCGTGTGTTCATTCTTGTACAATCATTGAGTCAGTGCCTTAGTCAACCAACCGGTATTATTTTCAGTTCTTAATTTAATTCATTTCAGTTTTTTTTTCTCTCTCTCTCTCTTTCTCTCTATTTATTTCATTTAAATTGATTTTCATTTGAAGCAAAAACGAAAAAAAAAATGGAAAAGTATTATTGCTAGTGTAAGTGTATGTTTTTGTTTTTTTCTTTAACCTCTAACCAATTGTCATCTTTTTTTCCTTTTTAAATGTGGCCATATAGTAGTCGTATATTGTTGTCTCTTATCTTGGCTTTTAGGAATTTTAACATTTTTTGTTGTTTGTTTTGCTTCTTTGTTTTCTTTGAATTCTTTATGGAAATGAAATGAAATTGAAGCCATTATCACATTAAAACAAAATTGAAATATGTATGTACGTCAACATCAGCTTTATTTTCGCTATTTGTTTATCAACACTTACTAACACAACACGTGTGTACCTGTAAGTGTCAGCAGGACAGGTGGCAAACATTGGCACACAGACATATGTGTACACTCATCAACCATACTATACTAATAAAGTTACATCGATTCAGCAGAGCATTGAAAGAATGAAAAGAATTAAAAATTCTATCCACTACTCTATGCGAATTGTGGTCGTCGTTCTTGGAGTAAATTAAGATAATGTACACATTGAATATGAAATTAAGCTGAATTTGTAACAACGGTGTAACAAGACAGACATCATGCTACAATGAAAATACAACAAATCACACAAATCATAAAAAGTTTTTGATACAAATATACCAGTTATGCTGTAGCACCACCATAAAGTTATTCGCCACAGGTTGATTGAGGTATTAAATCGAATCCAAGCTCAGTTAACTCTTCAATTAAAATCGATTTAGAACATCACATCAAGCCTTCTCTACATATGACAACATATTCGTGACTACACTTTCCGGTTAAACACAAAGGCGAATTATTATCTCCAAATTTTTCCTTCAATCCAGCAATAATGTCATCATTACAACCCATCTAAAATGTAAAATTATGCTGATAATATATCATGACCTAAGAGAATATGTTCATCCTCCCTTTCCAGGGGCTGAGCAAAAGACACTTAAGTACACCCAAATCTCATTAGCACCAGCTATCAACAACACATCGATAGTCATCATATACAGAATGACGAAGATCCCCTACTCCGAAAAAGATCGGAATGGACAGTATATGCAAAGTAATTTCATATGAAAATAACTTAAACGAGGCAGATTAGATTAATTACATATCACTTAATTTAATACCCTTTACCAGTAAGGTCATGTATTGGATTTTTCAACAAGGACTTCCAATTGGTCAAATTTTATCAATTTTCTTTTGAAATGAATTGAATGCTCTGGATACCACCAACTTGTGGTTTCAACCTAAAGACACTCATGCCAAATTATATATTCTGCACCAGTGATTTGAGGCCATGGTCATTTCACTTAGATTTCTTAGAGTTTTTCTTTTGGTATTTTCAGGCGTTTCCAAATAAAACACAATGGCCCTGTAAGCCAACATAACCCTTGCCATTGATTAAATTCCATCTGATTTATGCACCGGACTAAAGAAATTAAGAACACGCCGTAGTCTAGTAGGTACGTCTCTACAAACCATAATCTGCAAAATTATTTGCCAATTTCTAGAATAAATTCTTTTAAGAACTGTATTGTGCCTGGCCTAGTGGGTGGACAGGATTGTGCTTGAAGCATTTTCGGCAGTGTGTCAGTTTTTTTTTTATTATTTTTTTTTTAGTTGTTCGTTAATGTAATTTCAAAGCAAATTGTATGTACTTTAGTATTTAGTATGCTTTGTTGAGTAAAGTACTCAACATGCGTTGATATATTTACTAACACTTTATTATGTTTTTAATACATTTTTAACTCCATTTCGTCTCTTTCCCGCTTTTTTTTTTCAATCTTCCAACTGACATTGTACCCACTAAAGCTTTACGTTATAAAATGCTTTTATCCAGTGCGCAAAATGAAAATGGAAAACAAATTAAAAATTAAAAAAAAAAGTAAAACAACAACAAGGTGTTTTAAGCTAAATATGAAGCAACGCAACCTGAAAACATACACACTGATACGTGTACACACACATACGTTACCATACGTCAGAGGTATAGTTATAAACAGTTGGGGTTTGTTAATTAGAAGCAGTATGAACACTATCAAATGTTTGACTAAAATATGCTTAGTTAAGCTCTTAATTGAAATAAGTCACGTTAGCGATACCCTAAGCATATTTTTTGGCTCCTTGATTATCACTTTAAACGATTAAAAGGGAATTAGAAACAGATATGCAAAAAGGCTACCACGTTTGTTCATAATCGACCATAACGTTTGTTCATAATCGACCTCGCAGAAGTGTCTGGCGTTGTTCAAACTTCGGCGTAACATAAATGCAAACCAACTTGAACTAGAGAGTATGGAAGTAATCATACATTGCTCTCTAAGTTGCTTTATAATGCTTTCTCAACAACTGGAATGCAGATTCGTTAGATTCTGTACAGTCCCAACTAAGGAGAGCAACACAATATCTTATTTTTAATCCTGCCCTGAAGGTCGTAACAGTACTGAGTTCTTTTACCACGTTGTGTACAAGTCGATAAAGTTCACGGAGTACAGAATTTTCACGAATAAGTATAGTAATCCTACCTTATAATAGATGCGGTCGAATCGGATAACTTCAGGTTAAATTATCTTAGGTTTTCGCGGTGGAGAATTTATTTAATTATTAGGTCACTAGAATCGTTTAGTCAGGATTACAACCTAGATTCTAACACCATTCATGTTGAGTGGGTGTTTATTTTATTCATAAGTAGCGAGACCTACAAATTATGAAAATAGTCAACTCCAAAATTTGCTTCAGATTGGATGATTACTACCTTTTAGTAAGGACTACGACCTTCTCACACCACTTATGCTGTGTGTGTTATTTGAATACATGAGCGAGAAGAAAAACATTTTTTTCATATTTTCATTTTGATGTCTGATCCGAGTTTTTACATCTAATAAGCCAACACACTGCTTACTAGATCTGCGGCGCCTTTACTGTAATTTTTCTTAATGATTTCAACGTCGGCATAACATAATATGAAAGCAGCTTCACCAGAGACAACTAAGGATTCAAAACAGTAGGGTTACTTGATTTAAAAAACCCGTCAAAGAATGTCATCTTATTATGTCATTGCATCCAGATTTTAAGATGCAAGCGGTATAATACACTTTAAATTCATGTATCAGGGCTGCCATCAAAGAGATTTGATTTCAAAGATCGGATCGAGTCATAAACAGGGCCTTAATAAGCCTTTTTTTGATTTAGATGGTACAAAAAAAGTTGGTGTGACCATATGGACAATGTATAAAAAGGTATGAAAAATAAAATACGTTTTTATTCTAAGACCTATTATCGTATTATTGAAAAAGTTATTGGTCCACCCTTGTATGAATGGAGCAAGTATACCAACGTATAAAAACAATTATAATCCGTCTATAGTAATCAAAATATCTTTATCTTTTCTAAACTTAAACTTTTCTAATATTTCTAATTACCTAACAGCAGCTGTATGCATATGCTCTTATATTGTATTAGAAAAGGTAATAAATAGAATAAACGTGTAGAAAATGTGAAAAGTGTTTTCATTTAAAATTTAAAATCTTGAGAATCGCTAATGTTTTCAACACTCAAGTGACAGCAATACTTTGTGCTTCTTTGCTCATTTCGATTTAATAAAGAAAAAGCATTTCATAAAATGACTTTAATCGCCTTTTTTTTGCTTAAATAATTAGGCTTATGAGCATTTGACTATTATTAGGGAATATATTACTACTTAAGTGGATCATTAATGTCTCTTAACACACTTGTACTCACATGCAAAGTAGGGAAATTGAATTTCTGAGAGTGAATTGTTTTTACAGAAGCAGAGTATTTGATTAATTTGGCAACATATTTAATGAGTTCTGTTAGTGTTACACAATTCTTAAAGTAAGTCTTTAGTAGGTAGTATATAATATAAGAATATTAGCCTTGTATGCCCTTCGAAGACAGATGAAACTCTACGTCCCCTACGACCTATTCATTTAGAAACTTCCTAATACCCAGAGAGAAGGAAACTATCAACGATATCATTGGAACAATATTAGTTTTCAGAGAATAGGGATCAACTTCACAACATTCGACACAGAAAACCCATTAGGGACGAAGGGAGACGTCCTTAGAGTAGGACCTTTGACAAAATAGGCCAATTACCTGCATGGGTCCCTTGTAGATTCTTAAGAATTATTAATTCTACAGACGCTCTGATGATATCGATAATGGCCGAATTACAAAGAAGTTTTAACGAAATCAAAAGGAACTCAAAATATGTTATTCTTTAGCATCTTTCTACATACCTAAAGTCGCCGTAGTCTAGCATGTAGTGTGTTGGCTTACTGGACTTAAGGCCACGGCTCGAACACCCGGGTCATACATCCCGAACAAAACGAAATATGAAAAAAAATTTTTTTAATATTTACTCTCAGCCGACTCCTGGCAAAAGTTTAAAAAATAAAATTGCCAGGAAAAGCCTTTAAAAAATGTAAATTTTGGAGTAGACTTTAATCTGTACATACCGCCACTCATATATAAATTTAACATACGGAAAGTAAGTGTACTCCAAACTGAATGATAAGATACCTTTGTGGTCTCAGTCACTTCCATATCATTCAAAAGTTTCTTGTAACTCCATAAAACTTTTTTATGTCCATTAACGAGAGATAGGTCGTAGAAATAATACCTATCCAGGAACACATACTAACTCCGGAGAAGATAAATAATGAGCGTTCTTAATCAAAAATCCAAAAATCCCGAAATATCACGGAAAAAATCGCAATTTTCTCTTAATAATAAAAATATTTCGTTAACAAAATCAATTATGTCATTAAAAATAAAATATAAAAACAGCAAGACAAAATATAACAAAAAAGTGTAAATTAACAAAAATAAAAACTATTCATACATACAAATGCATTAGTTTTAAGAAAATTATTTGGAATCCAACAAAAAGATTAAAGCATCTAAGATGTGATCGAAAATCCCAGGATTTGCATCCCTAGTACCTACATTTTCGTTTTCTGCTAATCCTACTTAAAAATAAAAACGTAATTAAATCAGTCGCAAAGCCTCCTACTAAATCTTTTTCATTCAAAGTAATTTTCATGTAAAATTCATTATTGATCTTAGTTTAGCCATTCTAATGATCAAGAAAATAGTTCTTTAAAATCAAAGTACTCCAGGTTTTCCTCCCTAAATGGTAAAATTAAAGATGAGACCACAGAAACAATTGTTTACAAAATTGTTATTCCATTGAATATTATGACAGAAGATTTTAGCATATGTAAACTAGTAGAGCCTTTGAACAAATTAAAGTTACATGAAAGTAGAAAAGGCGAGAGTAAGCTTATAATATTTAAAACAAAATTTATTATTTTAGAGCCACAAATAAAACTATAATTCTAGGGAATTACTTTAAAATTCAACGCACATACATATATTGTCAGTTTAATGTTGCAAACTCTCACAAACATGCATTCCAAATGCATAGAAATTTAATTGTACGCAGTCAATTACCTTAAAATGTTAGTCTTGTTATACACACACACACAAATACACACACATACACATACATGATTTTAACTGGCAACTGACATGTTGTCTTCCATTATAAGCATTTCAATTGCTGTTACAGTTATCATCATCCAGAACATTTTGTCACAGCAATGAATTGCAGTCGTTCTGCTTGCTGTATTGCCATATTGAAATAAAATATTAAAGCCTTGTTTGCGTTTATCGTTAAGCCAATTTAAAAGATACGAACACCAACACTGAAGGGAATATAATTTTCTGCTTAAACTGTATAATGATGCCTACGAATCCAATGCTTGAGTAGTGCAAGAAGAAGATATAAATTTTATATACAATCCTTAACTACAAATCAACAAATCACTTTGATTTTCTTGCAATAAAACTGAAATTTGTGGCAGTAACAGTGTCTTCATATGAGTATCTTTGTGTGTACAAATATACTTGTAAGTCAAGCTGATTATATTTCAATGATATTATCATTAGAAATCAAGAAAATCCACATTCACATTATAAGTTATTCATTTACATGGAAACTCCTTTCCCTAAGCATACAAGAGGATTGTTACACTCAGGATAATCGTATGAAAGCTGTAGAAAAACTATTGAGACACATAACCATATAATGCATTCCTACACAAATATGATAACTTAGCTTTAATTACCTTTAAATTACATCTTATCCAAACAATGTTCTAAAGAATCTTGTAATACAAAGACGCAGGCGATCACAGTAAAGAAAACACAACCATTTTACCCTTGCCCTGATCCGTTAGCAGTGGGTTTGAAGCAGAGATCACCAACGAGTATTCAAAACGATGAGTAGATTAGAGTCATATTTATAATTTCTGATACTTATACGCATTCGTACTTATTTTAATATGATACTCATTCTACTTATACTCAAAGTTGGAACTACTCGTCGTATTCATACTTACTTACAACAATATGCATGATGTTATTGACTTCGACTCGTCTCTACTTAACATTTACGCGAAGCATAAAATAAGAATGATTCGCTTACGAACATTACTATACTCACAAGAAGATTGTGTGTATGCATTGGTTGTTGTATTTATCTTTCCTTTCTTCTTTTTTTTTATATGCAACAACAACAAAGGCTGTAAATTTTGATGAATGATTTGAGCTACTCGAATCACATATAAGTATTATAAATATTTTTTAAATTTATGAATCAGAATGAGTAGGCAGGCATATGAATCAAACACATTTCGAATGTTGTGAGTTTGATATCAATGTTGTAATCATACTCATTGTAACCTGTACTTATAAATCGATTCTATAGCGAGTATGAATGAATCAGAGTAGTTGAATTTCAATTCTGTTGATTCACTCATACTCAAAATTGCGTGAGTGCTTATGAGTAGCGGAAAAACGATTCATTGCTGATCTCTGGTTTGAAGTACCCCTATCTTGGAACGAAACCGACCGGTTTCCTTATAAGGATGTTGTAGACCAGCTATATTCTTCAGTATATTGTATCCTGGATTACTTATAACAGTCATCCATAGTATACTGTATAGGAGTACTGTTGTCTAGTGATGAAAACTTTTTTATTTTTTTTTTATATTTATCGCATAAAACGTGCCGCTATGCGTGTTCAAGTGAGCTTTGTGATATCAGAGCTGCCACTCCGATCTAATACGTTACAAATTGATATGAGTAATCGGTTTCATACATCGATTGCATAGACAAATTTCCAGGCAGAAATTCAAGTCAATGAAATATGCACGAGGAAATTTATCCGCCGAAGTACTGTAAGCATTGAAATCTTTTCAATCGATCAGCATTACCTCGAAACTGGCAGATGACGAATTTATGAACACATAGTCCCTGACGGTAATATAAAGGAGTAAAATATATTGATCCTAATTATGCCCTCAGCGACAGGCGAATTGTTTGTCTCCCCTAACAGAAATAAATGTTAGATAACTAAGTAGAGTACTTAGCTTACTTAGTGAACCATTGCAGTCTAAGGTATCACTTGAAAAAAGATCCTCATATAGGAGGCTATGTACAAAAGATATTTTTTTAAACAGTTTCGAGTTTGTTTTTTATTGAAGCTCATTTTCGCGACACCATTTTTCTAACAAAGTTCTCATCACCAAATAAACGACGTATAAGTAATGTAGCGAAAATATTTCTACGGCAGCTTTCTTTCAGCAGATTTCTCGCAAAAAGTCTGAGAATAAAGACAAATTACCAAGAAAAGTTTTCCAAAAATTTATCGTTCAGAGTCGACTTTAAATTATAGGCCCAGCTACTCACGTAAAAAATTAACATACACAACACAAGTGGTGTGAGAAACTGGGTCGTAATCCCGATTGTAGAGTTGTAATGACCCCACCATCACTGTCTGTTTATTTGGAAAATTTACTCTTATTTTTCAGTTGCTGGCCGACAAGAACGATTACAACCTTTCTGATAAAAAATTAAACGTTTTTTAAATTATTTTTAGTTTTTTCGTTTTGTTAATAGCTTAGTAGCTTTTCCTACAAGTCCCGGAAAATTTCAGTGGCTTTTTCAAGCAATAACTAAACTGACTCAGAACCACAAATAAATAAATCTTTGTTATCGAAATAATATTTTTTTCTTTTCTATTTTTTATTTTTCTTCTTACATATCTCTTAATCCGCTTATGAGAGGGCATCTTCGTTTATTTATAAACGTAACATAATTTTCCTAGAAATCAGCATTTAAGCGATTTATGTGGTCTGAGTTTTAGGTGCATATCAATGAAATCTTCTGTTAAATTATGATGTAGGGCATTATCGCAATTGCATTAAGCCCAGATGCAATTATCAATGTATCAATGTCGTGTGATATATCATAATTCAACAAGTGCCTGCAAGCGAACAGGAGGCAAAGAATTATGATTAGAGTGTGTAAATAATAATTCATGGCATACAAATGTTCTTAAGCTCAATTGTTGTAGAAAATAATACAGACCGTAAAAGAATGATAGGAAAATATTATGAAAGCGATAATAAATAATAAAATTTAAAGAATAATCCTAGAAATGACCTTCTTTATAATCATTGTAACGATTACATTACAAGTGTCACATACTATCTTAGTCCTTTACATTTCAAATGCATTTACAGCAGTTTTTGACATTGCTGCGTATTAAAAACACCAATCGGTATGACAAACTAAAGGAAATGAATACAAACACATGCAACTTAATAAAAATCACACACATTTCAACAGGCATTCTAATAATTTTACTATCACACCCGCTTATAGTGATGATGACAGCAAATTAGTCGTGAAGGATATATGTTTCTTCTCTATTTTTTTTTTCCATCCACTGATGACATTATTGTTGTTGTTTTGTATTTACAATAAATATGAAAACATTTACGATTAATTCTGTATCAGTTTTGTTAAATCACAACACATGACGTATTAATATAACAGCATCACAAACACTTACAACAATAACAACAATAATAGAATATTAAATGAAAAGAAATGTTTTGAGTCCATTGATTCATGATATGGAAATATCTGTTTAGAGAGAGAATACATACTACAATCTTAGTTTCATTGTCATAAAGTGTCATCTGGCAAATTGTGTTCTATTTAACTATTTACGATGTAAATTATGTTTTGTAATTAAACGAACCCAGTTCGAATGTGGGTCAAGTTAATCTTATAATGAGAAAATTTATAAATTAATCTGGCTGTGTAGTAAGGAATACTACATAACCTAACATAACGTAACATATTTGTGTGTATTAATTTTATACATGAGTGGCGGGACACTTAGTTTAAGGTCAATTCCGAACGGCAGATTTTTTATAAAAACTTTTTCATGACAATTTTTATTTACTTTTAGAATTTTTACCATAAATCTCCTTTCCAATGTGATAGCTAAAAATATAATAATCAAACCTAATTAGTTTATCTTGTTTTTTTCATCGAACGGTCCCGACCTCTCACTAAAAAAAGTTCTTTTTTATACAATAATTAATAAGTTAACGCCACTATATAAGCTACGTTTTATATTACATACATATATATAACTGACTTTAGTCAGGATTATTAAGCTAGTTTCACACACTACTTATGTTGTGTATGTTAATTTTATACATAAGTGGCATATACAGTTTAAAGTCGACTCTGAACGACAGATTTTTGAGAAACTTTTCATGGCAATTTTATTTTTACTCTCAGAGTTTTTGCCAGAAATCTGCTGAGAAGAAATCGACGAAAAAATACTTTTTGTATTTTTATTTTGATGTCTAGCCGGGGTCGAACCCGTTTTATATTACAAATACTACAATTAAAATCTATAAAATCATAAAGTAAATTAAAATCATTACATAATCAACGAAAAGGAAAATTACATCCATAGTTCATTCTATAGAAATCTAAACAACGAGGATGACAGTGCCGTGAAAATCTTGCTGGGATACTGAAAATCAGGTTACAAAAATTCGGAATCGATATTACCTTTAACAAGATTAAAAACCTGAGTTTGGGTCATTGGTTCCATGTTCTTCAGTTCCATTCTATGAAATGAAATCCTGTCCGGAATGTGTGATCTAGGTCTTTTCCAAGTTAATGGTGTATTTAATTCAATGGGGAGAATTTTGGATCTTGTGTTTTTGGAGGATCCAAGTATTTCTTCTTGATTGGTTGTCTGTACTTATCTCGCCACCGTACGACTCTCTTTCACTTGACAGGATCTTGGGTGGCTTTTATGATGTATTATTTAAATGTTTTGGGAAGTGTGTTCCATTGGTAAAAAGTCGTTTGGAGCGTTCTGGTCCTCCATGGAAGTCGGCTAGACTGTTAAGGTTGAGGAATAGGAAATCGAAATTATTTAAAAAGTTTGTTAGATCAGGTTCTGATATTGATTATACTCTTTACTCTAGGGCGCGTGCGGATTATCGTAGAATGAATCATTACTGTTATGAGGAATATATGATTCGAGTCAAGTCGAACTTCGCTAATGATCCTAAGTCGTTTTACGACTTCGTTCGAGCTAAACGTAAATCATCTTTGTTTCCTACTGAGATGTTTTACGGGGATGTATCATCCTCCAGTCACCTTGATATTTCGAATATGTTTGCTGACTTCTTTCAGTCTACTTATAGGCAGTAGGACCCGGGCCCTGATCTGAGTGGCGGGTATCCTTATTCTGTGGGAAGTGTCTCTATTCCTAACATATACTCATTTGATCAGGAGTCTGTTCTTGATACTTTGTCTGGACTGAAACTTACATACTTGCCGGGCTCTGACGGGGTCCCGGCCTGTATTTTAAGAAAATGTGCTGTTGTCTTGAGTGGTCCTTTGACCTTTATATTCAATAGGCTTCTGAGGGTTGGTCATTTTCCATCTATTTGGAAGAGTTCGTTGATAATTCCTTTGCACAAGTCGGGTAATAAATCTAATATTTCCAATTACAGGGGTATTGCCGAGCTCAGTGCTATTCCCAAGTTGATGGAGAAACTAGTGACGGATTATCTCTTTTTTAATACAAGATCTTTAATATCTCCTTTCCGGCATCGTTTTTTGAAATGCAGGTCGACTGTCACAAATCTTCTTGAATTTACTACACATGTTTTCAGGGGCTTTCTTGTCGGTGCTCGGACTGATGTAATTTATACTGATTTCATTAAAGCTTTTGATAGGGTTGATCATAGAATTTTGCTTCTTGTATTCCTGATATTATTCTTCGTTGGCTAGACTCTTACCTCTCCCTTAGGACTCAGAGGGTATTGTTTAGGAATGTATTGTCTAAGACTGTATATGTTACTTCTGGTGTTCCGCAGGGTAGCCATTTGGGTCCTTTACTGTTTTCATTGTTTCTGAATGATTCTGATGTATGCTGATGACGTTAAATTATTTTATACTTTTGATGATGATCATGGCCAGGCTGTTTTTCAGCGAAATATTGATTTGTTTGTTACTTGGTGCAGGATAAATTTAATGGATCTTAATTTGAGAAAATGTAAATGCATGGGTTTCTCTCGAGGGGGTGTAATTTCATCCACTTATGTGATTAATTCTTGGCCTTAGGAAACTGTGACTACATTTCTTGATTTGGGAGTATTATTGGATATGAAATTGTCTTTTATTGATCATATTAGTATGATGATTCGCAAGGCTTGGGCTGTTCTTGGTTTTGTGAAAAGATGAGCTGGGGAATTCATTTATCCTTATTTTTCGAACGTCCCCGGCCTGTATAGAAATGATACTATTCTTCTTAATGTCAATGTGAAATACTTTTACTAAAACTCTAGGGAAGACTCTCTGCAAATACTAAAGCAATACTATGCCCAGCAAACACTTAACAGAGGCACATGGAGGTAAGTGACAAATTACATGACGAAATATGCTGGAACAGAGAAAGCAATAGACGCAGATTACGACCAAGAGTAGTAGGTGAAATCTAAACCCAATTCACTGGATCGTGTTTATTGGAAAACAGTTGTTAAAGCGATGTATACACATACACGTAATTGTCAAAAACAATTAATTAAAAAATGGAAGTGTAACGAACTTGGTTGGGTTTAGTACGTATGCATTTAGCAAGCCGAGAGTAAGTCTTGTGGCGAATCGTGCACATTGGTAGGCCGGGCTACTAATATCTTTCGAAGATTCCCAACCTTTATCTCGTAAAGCTATAAAAAAATGTATCTTATGCGTATGAGCAATATTTAATTAAATATTTCGCATATGATGAGCTGTTATGCTTTTAACTTGTTTGTAGTTGGATTTCAACATGTAATATCTTTATTAATTTGGATTGAGGCAGGACAACCTGATACTTTGGTCAAAAATTCAGTATTTTATTAATTGTTACATTAAATGTGATTTCCACTCTTATGTAGTGAAGAAGCCATAGATAGAAGACAAGACATTCTTCGGACATACTTTTGAACTTAATTTTTTTTTGTTTTTGTTTTTAAATTCTATTTGAATTGACAATTTATTATTTCTCTCTAGCTCAAGACAGCAAAAATGTATTCCCAAGTTGTTTTAGTCAAATTATAATTAAAAATGGAATTATTTATTACCTTGTATGGCCATTTTAATAACATAGTAGAGAAATGAATTTAAATTGCAATAACTTTCCAACAAATTCAAGAAATAACAAAGCGAAGGCAACAAATATTACGTTTCCAATCTAATCTAAATGGGTTGTTTTGTAAATTTTAGGATGGCTTTAATTTAATATTTATTGTATATTTAATATTAGAATTTTAAAGTTACTAACGATTTTTTAAAATATTAAGTAGATCATATAAAACGTATTTATATGATGATTACTGTACTCAGCAACGTCATAACTTTATGATGGAGATGGCAAATATTTCATATACCGATCAAGTTAATTATCGTAAGAACTGTTACATACCTAATTGAACAGAAGCAGAAACTTTTCATTTCAATTTTATTTATTCTCAGAGTTTTAGCCAGACTTTCGAATTCCTTTTAATAAATTTTTTTCAAGGTTTGACGTGCAGTATGTTGTCGATAGCTTCGAAAATTTTTTTCAGTTTTAGTCACATGGTTAGCCCCATTACGATACTATGTAAGTTATTTAGGGCTTATTTGCTTGTTATGAAAATAGATTTTAAGTTGTCCAAATCACTCTCAGTGGTCTTTCCCGCTGCAGATATTTATATCAGATTCTATACTCATACTGGATTTAGTTTACATATATGAATGGAGTTAACAGAGGCTGTCAGATAGAAAAGAAAGTAGGTTTAAAAAAATTTTAATAAAAATTGAACGATATAGAATTTTGAAAAACGGAAAAACCATTTTGGTTAAATTACATGGTCTTTATAAGCAAAAATTTCAACAATTTAGTTAAGAAAATTCTATGAAAATATTAAAAAAAACTAAAATTTTGTCCGAAATTTTCAACATTCTTGAATTTTCTAAATTTTTTTTAAAATATCTGATAACCTATTGAAAGCGCCTCTTAAAGACCTTTCATATGATACCAAATTTATATATAGTTCCTTTGGAAGAAATATGAAAAAAATTCAGAAAACCTCAAAAAATTACCTTTTTATCCTTTGATCCAGCTCACCAAATATTGACCCCAAGACAAAAATTTTGAGAAACGTAGTCTTAGAATGAATGAAACTTTCATTTTAGTCGGGAATATTCGCAACTTTTATTTTGTGGCCACCCTTATGTATATATATGTACCCCTACATAGTATAGCAATACATAAACATAATAAGAGTAAGTGTTTGATGTTAATAAATTTTAATTTTGTTGCTTCTACGTAATAGTTGCTGTTAATTGTGATGCAACATTATAAATGCATATTAATATTGGCACTTGCTCTTCTTATTTAGAATTTTTATTTTCTCTTGCTCTTGCAACGTTCCGTACACTATATTTGTAACTATTATACACACATGTTTGTATTGTATAAGTATATCTACATGTATATTGGTTCGTTGTTGTCATTAGTAGTCAAAGATTTATTAACATTTTAATTGTGCTCTCTCTCTCTATTGGAAATATTTTCTCATTGACCAACTTATTATCACTACAATCACCAATTGTAAATGTAATGCATCATCAGTTTACTTTAGATGATATAGAAATCAGAGATCAGCAATGAATCGTTTTTCCGCTACTCATAAGCACTCATGCAATTTTGAGTATGAATGAATCAACAGATTTGAAATTCAACTACTCTAATTCACTCCTACTCGCTACAACAATGATTTATAAGTAGCAATGAGTATGAGTACAACGTTGACATCAAACTCAAAACATACGAAATGTGTTTGATTCATACGCCTACTCATTCTGACTCATAAATTTTGAAAAATACTTATAAATCATTCGAGTGGCTCGAATCATTCATCAAAATTTACAACCTTTTTTGTTGTTGTATATACAAACAAAGAAGAAAGAAAAGGCAAAGACAACAAAGTAGAGACGAGTCGAAGTCAATAATATCATGCGTATTGTTAAGTATGAATACGACGAGTACTTTTAACTTTGAGTATGAGTAGTATGAGTATGATATCAAAATAAATATTAATGCGTATAAGTAGTTGAAATTATAAGTATGACTCGAACCTACTTACCGTTTTCTCTGATCTCTGATACACATGCACGTACTTATACACAACTGTACACATAAATTTTAATTAATTTGAGAAGCAACAAACGTGCCATCACACACACAACTGTAAAATAAATAAGAAATCTAAAACCATTCGCTTACACAGATATTGACGTTGGTAATAAAAGAAAGCAAATATTGAAATATTAATGGAAATATAATGTGCTCTCGATTGATTCACTGCTTAAACATACGATTGATAGCAAACATTGGCTATGGATATCATTTTATGTGATTATTTTAATTGTTTCGTTACGATTAAAGCAGTATCTCCACAACACTTTTTTTTGGTTTATCTGAAATATCCGTCCAAACAATTTTTCACAGCCGTTAATCGTATAGATCGTGTCGGATAAATTATATCAAATTTCATAGAATTTATGATACCACACATACATACATAATTGGTCATTAGAACCCATCAGTAAGGATTATTGACCTAGTTTCTCACACCACTTATATTGTGTGTGAAAATTTTATACATCAGTGGCGGTACCTACAGTTTAAAGTCAACTTCGAACGATAGATTTTATGAGAAACTTTTCATGGCAATTTTATTTACTCTCAGAGTTTTTGCCAGAAATCTGCTGAGAGGAAATCGCCGAAAAAATACTTTTTATAATTTGTTTTGATGTCTGGTTTGTTTACGTCTAATAAGCCAACACAGCAGTATTGCCATTAAAATTTATAACCATGGCTCAACACATACATAATTGGTCATTACAACCCTTCAGTCAGGATAACGACCTAGGTTCCCGCACCACTCATATTATATGCGTTAATTTTAAAATACTGGGACCTACAGTTTAACATCGACTCCGAGCGACAGATTTTTGAGAAACTTTTTCATGGCAATTTTATAATTTTATTTACTCATAGAGTTTATGCCAGAAATTTTTTGATAGGAAATCGCCGAAAAAAATTTATTAAAATATTTGTTTTACTCTTACTACAGACTCGCCTCGCTCCAGTACAAAGCTTTGGCCCATAAATGAATAGAAAAAAGGCATCCATGTTCACATAAATTCTATTTAAGCATATCTGAGTAAAATTTTATGCAAACAAGCATGTATTTGTCTATTTTCCAACGAAAATGGATCATGTGGATCTAATAATTGAGTTCTACATACAATTTTCTTTCATTCTATAGGTTAAGATGAAGGGTACCACATACTAAGGTCTTATCATCTGAACATGGATTATTTGTTTAAATTTGGTTTTCATAAGAATTTAAATTTCATATTTAACCACAATTTTTTGGCCAACAGAGTCCCTAGTTAGTTAAAGAATACCAAAAACTAAGCATTCGAATATCCTTAAGGCAATAAGAAAGAAAGGAGTATAATGCTCATAAAGCACAAACAAATGTTAACGACATGACACATGCTTACATACTCTTATAAAGCGAATACTATCAACTAAACAAATGCCCAGGGGATATGAGCGACAAAGTGAACGACAGATACAGAAAAAAGGGAAAACAAACAGATACACACACATACACACAATTAAAGTGTCATGTCACATGACATTAAGATGATACACTAACCCCTCAAACAAATACACAAGCAAACGAACATAACATGTTCTATGGGAACAAAAAGAAAGAAGATTTTCCATTACCATTGCCACTACCACTATATTTCAATTGGCTTTTAACCAAAAAAGTTTTATAGAAACATTGTCTATTATCAGCTACAGCCAAAAGACAATAAGTTAGCAAATAGAAAAAAAAAACAACAACAACAATAACAAACGAAAATATAACGACAGAAAAGCGTTATCGGCAACCAGAAGGCAAACCAACAAAAGAACAAGAATTTCAAATTGAAAATGATGAAAACAGTCAACAAAGAAGCTGTCATCACCCGTTTAGAACCGCTCAAAATCGACAAAGAAAGAAAGGAAGGAGTAAAGTAGTGGTTAAATGAATGATTTCTGTTTTCACTGGAAATCATATTAAATTATCCAAACAAATCCCTGGCATTCATACTCTCTCTTTCTCTTTGAAAACTTCATCCATGTGTCAATACTTTGAAGGGTCAATTAAATTCAAATCAAATTGTAATTGAAATTGAAAATGTAATCGACAATCTTTATGAATTTACAAACTTTCAACATTTTCGAAAGCTTCTCTCTGTTTCTCATTTACGATAAAAACCTATAAGAACCAACTGTTCACAAATCACATGAAAAATAAAGGAAGAAAATCTCTTACAAGGTAAAACTCATAATCTGTTCTCAACACGAATATTCCACAAAGTGTGGCAGGTACATACAGGTACAGGTTGGATAACAAAGACGAGTCGTTTAAAAAGGCAAACAGTAGTTAAGGTTTTAAAGCATTTAAGTCAAATGTGATTGGTGTATAGGTAACATTCAAATTTATTACAATACAGGAACATATTTTACCGTATCATAGTTTAATGAAAATTGCAATTGGAAGACTTTATACTTTTTATAAAATGCGACCCACTGCATTATTTCAGTTATATTACGGAGCCGAATACGAAGGCAAATTGGTATACACATATTCTCTTCAAAACCATTTCTGAATCCGACACCGTATGTCATACCCTAAAAAGGCTAGAGGATAACAAAGAACGTTCAGCTATAGACGTGAAGCCATAGGAAGTAAAAGATCTACTACACGCGAGGACAGCAGGCTACACTTCTATCAACCAACCATCAAATCAAGGGAATTCAGAACTTACACTGTCTACATTGACACAATACTGGCCTCTAATGGTTCTAGGCAACTGTGGCATAGAGTAAAACGAAAAACGGACGATCTGCCACGTAAAAGATTAGGAATGTGTAACAAGGAAACGATAGAGGGGATATATCCACTTCTACAGGAATAATTTTTCATGAAATTCCAATATACCTGGTTACTGAATTTCCAAATAGTAGTAGTGTATTGGCTTATTAAACGTAAAGCCTAGATTCAAGCCCCAGGCCAGATATCAAAACAAAATACAAAAAGTATTTCTTTGGCGAATAAAATTGCCATGAAAAGTTTCTCAAAAATCTATAGTTCGGCGTCGACTTTAAACTATTGGTCCCGCCACTGATGTATAAAATTAACACACATAACATAAGTAGTGTGAAAAGCTAGGTCAATAATCCTGACTGAAGGGTTATATGTCTTATGTATGTATGTCAGTATGTATGTATGTCTTAAGTTCGATAAGAAAACGCTTTGCACTCCATCAGGAATTCTAACGAGACACTGTGCTATTAATAGTTTCGCTGACAAAATCGGTTTGCCCTACCAAGATTGCTGTGAATATGCCACAAAGAGAACTGGCCGGTTTCATCCAGATGTTAGGGTATTTCAAATTCACCATGAATGGATCATGACTGGGTTATACAATGGGCAATATGACGACCGAGTGGACTATCCTGTGAACGGTAAGCTAACAGCTAACCTAACGTAACCTAAAAGGCACCATTGCCTCGTTGTTATGAGCTAAGGCCGTGGGTTCGATTCCCACCAGGAACTCTGATTGTTTGTATGTCATTATATTGGATTGTTCGGAAATTTATTTCGTTTTTATTTTTTGTGAAAATGAGAGACATACATAATTGGTCATTACAACCCTTCAGTCAGGATTATTGACCTAGTTTCTGATACTACTTATTTTGTGTGTGTTAATTTTATACATCAGTGGCGGGATCTACAGATTTTTGAGAAACTTTTCATGACAATTTTTATTTACTCTCAGAGACAGTTTTCGTATAAGTCAAATTATATTGAATTTTATAAACTTTAATCTCAATCCGACCTCATGTGTTGTCACTAATGCCTTAATCGCGTCTTTATCAGCTTCAATCGGTCTTCCCTAACGTTAAAATCCCAACATTAAAATAGCAGGATCGGAATTTAGTTCTGGCACTGGCGTACTGTCCACACACCGTCTCCTTACAAATCGTTTAATTTCTTTCTGGCTTAAAGAGCATTTTTACCTGTTTCTGTAGTAAAACAGTAAGATATGTCGAAGAAATTGCTTATCGCTTTCCATATTTAAAAGGGCACTTAATTGGAATTTTTCACTAACAAGTCCTTTCTATCTGAGCTCTTAAAGCATATCAAATTATACACGGTTTAAGAGTGAAGTTGGCTGCAAAAAAATACAATTCAATACTCTATCGGAAAAAACGAAAATACTTTTCGAACAATCCAATATAGGATTCAAAAATAAATTTTGCGCACACTACCTAACCCTCTTTCGTTTTTCCTCTTATTATCTTTCTGGTAGAATAAGAAAAATTTTATCAAAATTAAATTACTTTTAATAACTCAAACTAAACGAACTGTCTCCTTACAATACACTCAAAAATAAATGCAAATTACAATTATGTATGTATGTATGTATGTTGATGGTACATTTAAAAACGATTGATTTATTGTATAATTTTCAATCCTTTTTTTAACTCTTTTTAATTATTTTTTTTCGGATTTTACAAAAATAAATAGTCATGTTTGATGATTGTCATTACGTGTGGATATAAGTCACTGCTCTGATTTAACTTAATAACAACTAGGCATCATATCCGTATATACAGTGGCTCAAACATATAATTTACATTGAAGAGAAAAAATCGGTTTTGGAAAAATCCCACATTTAGTGTCCAATTATACGTTTGAGTCACTGTACGTGTATATGTACATCCACTATGTATACATACTCTTTTAAATGGACTTGTTGGATATTATTTTTATTAATGGTTTGTTGCATTGAAAGGACTTTTATTGTAATCTTTTAATTGATTTGGAATATGAAATGTATTTGGACGTAATCAAAATGAAATTGAAAAAAAAAAATAAAAATGAAAGAATCATGAAAGGAAATGATAAAAATCATTTAATAGTCAATTAAATATTTAAAGTTTAATTTCTGTTACCAAAAACTAAAGGTACGGACAATTAATCGAAAGCTTATGGCTCAACAAAAATGATGAAAAAGTTGTAAAAATATTGACTTTTCAGTATACAGGTATCCCTCGTATAACGCGGTGCTTCTACAACGCGGTTTCGATATTACCCGATTAAAAAAAAAATAAAAAGTTTCATTACAACGTGCAATTTCTACTTGTATAATGCGCCTTATTACTTGCGCCTTATTGCGAACCCGAAAAACAATTAGAAAAAAAGCAAACAACGGCTGATAACTGATTTCACATCGACCGATCACTGGAAGAACGTCCAACAAAATTTTTTCTATTAAATGACGAAAACTTTTTCTATGAAATTTCTACTGATGATGTTATACGCTCACTATTACGACGTAATATGATATTCGGAGTAAGAGACACAGGCTAGCGAATATTTATGTTTTCCGATTGTATTTTTTCATAATGTTTTTTATTTTTTTAAAATAAAGTATTAATACTGATCTTGAGTTGTAAACGTAAATCCATCTTTAATTTAGTATCGATTTTATTTTGGAAAAAGTTTATTGGAACGTAACCCTTAAATTTATATGAAAGCTAAGTCGCCTCTAACGCGAATTACATAACGCGAACTTTTCCTGGAACGTAACCATCGCGTTATACGAGGGACACCTGTAAATAAAAGGGTTGTTGAAACAATGTTTATAACTTATTTAAATATATTAAAATTTGCGATTTTAAGCTATATTTATGGTAGCACTGTTTTATTCCATTTATTTATTTAATTTCTTGCATTATAATCGCTGAAGCATAGTTACAATAAGATTCGATAGCAATGAATATGTTTCAACAGCACTTTTTTCAAATGTTAAAAAATCCCTTGACTTAGTTACTTATTGACTTAATTGATAATTACCTTTAGTCAGGATTAAAACCTAGCTTCTCACACCACCCATTATCCCTTATTTTGTTGACGTATAATTCATCATTTTCGAAGTAAAAGAAGAAAATAAAACTTTGTTACCAAAGCAGAGATCAGCAATAAATCGTTTTTCCGCTATTCATAAGCACTCATGCAATTTTGAGTATGATTGAATCAATAGAATTGAAATTCAACCACTCTGATTCATTCGTACTCGCTACAACATTGATTTATAAGTATAAGTAGCAATGAGTATGAGTACAACGTTGACACCAAACTCATAACATTCGAAATATGTTTGATTCATACGCCTACTCATACTCATTCATACTTATAATACTTATAAGTAATTCGAGTGGCTCGAATCATTTATCAAAATTTACAGCCTTTGTTGGTGTTGCATATGCAAACAAAGAAGAAAGGAAAGACAAAGACAACAAGCAAAGCATACACAAAATCTTCTTGTGAGTATAGTGTAGTGTTCGTACGCGAATCATACTTATTTTGTAATTCGTGTAAATGTTAAATAGAGACGAGTCGAAGTCAATAACATCATGTGTATTGTTATATATGAACACGACAATTACTTCCAATTTTGAGTATGAGTGGTATGAGTATAATATCAAAATAAATATGAATGCTTATAAGTATCTGAAATTATAAGTATGATTCGAATCTAATCATCGTTTTGAATACTTATTGCTGATCTCTGTATCAAAGTTACTTAAGCGTACAACTAAATGAAAGTAATTGATAAACGATTATTCTTTAAAATTCGGTGTATAATTAAATACACAAACCATGCCAAACTTACCATCAGGCAAGCATCTCGCTTTATTAAATTAAACATTTTAGTTAGAAACTGTTGGAATATTAAGGGTACTAAAAAAAAAAGAATTCAATGCTTGGATAGATATTCAAATAAATAGTCAAATGGACCTCGACAATAAAATATTTCTCTTTCTATTTTTGATCGACATCTCTCTAAAGAAAGAGGTAACCGAAAGTACTATTAATGACTATTTTTGAAACTGGACATTGTCATTTGAAATCGAAATAGATCACGCCACTCATGTAGAACGTTAACACCCTCAACATACGTGGTGTGAGAAACTAGGTCGTAATCGTAAATGAAGGTTGTAAAGATCGTCTATGTACGTATTAGGGATGATTGGGATTGATTTTTAAAAATCCCGGGATTTGGGATTATGTATTCCCAATCCCGAAATTGCGGAATAATTTTGGAGCCAAAAATCCCGAAAAATCAGGAGAATAATCGCGATTTTCTCTTAAAAATAAAAATATTTGGTTAACAAAATCGTTTGTATTCCAATTATGTATATCAGAGTTATATATTATTAAAAATAAAATATAAAAATAGCAAGACAAAAATAGTAAAAAAGCGTAAATTGACAAAAATAAAAATTATTAATTCATGTGCAGATGCATTAGTTTTAAAAAAATTATTTGTTCCAAAAAAAAGATGAAAGCATCTAACATGTGATCTGATAGGCTTGAACGAATTTTGTTGTCAACATATGCTGTCGTTGGAAAACACTTCTCGCAATAAACATTTGTTGGTAAAATTGTTCCAAGATAGCTGTATGCAGTTTGTAAATATTCACTTCTACCACCTCCTGTCTTTGGACAGTTGAGTATCTAAATCAGTTACCTTATTAATTCGTTTTAAGTCTTTTGCATTCTTTTATGGCATCAAATAACTTTTTAGCAATTGAAGTAGGGATGATGCTATTAGCGAAGTCGAATGATATAGAATTTTTTTTTCAGAACAATTGGCGAGGTCAAAATACATTAGACTTCACAATATCGAAAATCCCGGGACAAATTTTTAAAAAATCAGGATTTCCTGATTGGCATCCCTAGCACGTATGCATGTAAAATACCGTGGATGTGGAATGATTTAAAAACCATCGCCATTTAGCATTCAAACTATATTTTTTATAATAATTGCGTTTTACTTTAGTTAAGTTTTTTTAATTATTCAATGTTACCACAATTATCCGAAAATACAGTATTTTGCAGCGCATACAAAAGTAAATTAATTTTTAAAGTTTATTTCAATCAATGGCATTTCAAATATTTTTTAAAATTTTGCAACAAAATTAAAACAATCATACTCGCAGGAAAAAGGAAATACGAATAATAGCAACAACAACAAGAACAGCTACAAAAAGTAAATTGCGTGCAACTAATGAAGCGATAATCAACGAAATGCTAAAGACGAATTCAGTATCAATTAGTTGATGAAACATATAAACAGGATGTGTTTTAAATGTGTTTCCTTGTAAACAATACCCCATCAGCCAATAATTTTTTTTTCTTTTTTCAATTTCATTTTCAGTTTGATTATCTTTACATTTGGTTTCAAATGAATTTGTTTGTGTATAAATACAATTCAGTTTTTTCTTTTTGGTTTCATAAACAGTACAGGATAATAAATTATTTCTATTCAAATTTTTTTCTTTTATTCTCTTATTACCAATTGGTATTATTAAATCTTTGTGTTGTTTTATTTCTTTTTTGTTTGTATACAGGGTGACTGATGTATAATGCAACAAAGTAAAGCGCTATATTTTTTTTATTTTTTTTTTTTTTAATTTTATTGTTCAAAAGCAAATAATGTTGAAAATAACATTAAATTTTAGAATCAGTTTAGATTTGTTCGAATAGACCAGCTTTAGTACGAATTATGTCCTTCAAATGGCCGACAAAGCCATCACAGGACTGCACGAAAGTGGGTCTGCGGTATTTTGGCCAATACCCGGCGAAGCGCCGTCTTGAAATGATTGATACTTTGGTATTTTTTAGTGAGAACTTTACTCTCCAAAATGCCCCAGACGCAAAAGTCCAACGGATTGAGATCTGGAGATTTTCTTGGCTATTGTGCGGTAGAAATGAAGCAAGGAACCTCCTTTTTAAAACATTCTGGGTTGACTCGTGCTGAGTGCAGTGGAGCTGAGTCCTGTTGGAATGTCCATGGCTTCAATACTGTCTTTAAAAGATTTTCCCGATAACATTCGGCATTTATTTTGATCCCACGGTCGATGAATACGAGCGTGGAACGACCAACGACCGTTACGGCGGCCCACACCATTACCATAGGCGGCGCTTGAGTTCTGGTGGCCAATCGCAGGTGTAAATTTTCAGCTGACATCTTTGAAAAGTAAACTCGATCATTTTGTTTGTTCACAAACTGCTCAATTTGGAATTGCTTCTCATCGAAGAAAACCAAATTCGGTAACTGGCCACTTTCGAGCAAGCAAAGTAACCCCTTGGCTCTTTCCAATCTAACTTTTTTTGTTTATCGGTGATATCATGCACTTTTTGGAACTTCAATGACTTAAGTCCAAGCTCATTTTTCAATATGTGTTGCTCATGAGCAATTTTTCTGCCTCATGGCACGGATTTCGATAAAAACTGGTCTTCACTTTTCAGATCATTTCTGGTGTTGTTACCGTTTTATTCGTCCACTTTTTAGACGCGATGCAACACTGCCAGTATGACGGTAACGAGCAATAGTACGAGAAAGATTTATTCAGGCTTTAACCATAGCCACCTGTCTGGTGTTGTTACGGTTTTTTTCGTTCACTTTTTGGATTATATGCAATACTGCTAATATCACGGTAACGATCAATGATACGGGAAACAAAAGATTTATTTTCTAACGATAGCCACCTGTGGTTTTCCAGCCAAATATAAAGAAATCACACTATCACGCTTGAATTCCATCACGAATAACTTTTATTCTGAATGTAATAGAACAAAATGCATTTGTAAGTTTGTAAATAATAAAATGAAATGTCACTGGAATAAATCTGGCAGCAGTCTGACGAGCGATTTACAAATAATAACAACCTGAAGTTGGTTGCAATACATATCAGCCACCCTGTAAAATGTAAATAACATTTCGTAAGTTTGGTAAGTTTTATTTTAGGATTTGAAATATAAACAAAACAAAAAACACTTAAATGTGTCTGAATTGTTATTGAAAAGTGATTTCTCCGTGAAGTGGCAAATCCTGCAATAACACAAATACAAATGCACTTACTAAAAAAAACTTTTTAAATGTTTTCCAATCACGATCATAAACCGTATTTTTCTTAGATTACCATACAGGTTAAAGAGTGTGATGATGTGTCTGTCTTCTCTCTCAATTACAGCATTTTTGAACACATTTTAGCATCTTTAGAATGTTTAATGAGGATAAAACAATCTTTAAAGACAATATGTGGTTGTGCTATTTACTTGTTTCTTATTTTTCTAACTCTTAAAAGATTAAATGTGTACGTGTATTTCCATATTTATAAATAACACTATGCGACAAAATAAAAAATACTGAATACCACCGGCAGACTGCCTTTTAATAATATTTCCGAAATACATAAGGAGTGTGCCCAAAAAAACTTTTCTTACACTTTTCGATGTAGAAATAAAAACTAACTGGGATATTTTCGTTTATATTCATTTAAAGTACATAACATTTGAAATTCCTTTTGTGTATAAAATTTTTTTTCTGACAAAGGGTACTCAGAGCATCAACTTTTAAGCCATCTTTTCTTCCAGATATTTAAGGTGTTTAAAAAAATACCGTTTATTTACTTGCTTTGTTTTGGTCGCACCTTTTTTCAAAGTCCACGCTTCTCTCAATACTCAAAGATTCTTTGTATTTTTATTCTTACTTTAGAACATGTTTTTCGTTAACACCTTCGAGCCATAGCAATCGTTTTTTTTGTTCCCGGGTTTTTTCTTGAAATATTTCAATTATTTTTTTATGATATTCATTGTTGGGTGCCCATTTTCAAATAACTAATTTTTGCTATTTAAATTTATCTCATGGATTCTGAAATAGATGACTAACAAAAACAATGTAACGGTATTCATTTTTTTCTATTATGATAAAAATTATAAAAGCTTAAAAGTAGATCCATTTTTTTTTTTTGTGCGCACTCCTTATATAGAAATATTTAGTACTTATTACTCACTTTTATTCAAAATATTTTGCTTTTATCATTAAAATTTCTTTTATTTCTTCCCTTTTTTTTCCAATAAGTTTTCAATTACTTTTCTACTTATATCTTTAATACCCCCTTTCCCTTTCCGAATTTTGTATGATTCATGGCAAAAATAAATAAAATTCTTAAAATGTTCTCAAATTGTTTATCATACTCTTTTTGTTTTGTGGTGCAAAAACATCCTTTAGCATGTTGCAAATTCGATAGGAGTGGTAGGCAAACGAAAAACAAAACAATGGTAAATAATCAAAACAATTGATATTGGAAATTAACAAAAAACAAAAGCAATCACGTTATTCCAACGTGTATACAATAATACGAAAAAATTCTAACGTTATGATGGTAAAAAAATAAACTAACACTTGGCTTTCAATTACTTTTGTAGCATTAGCAATTCTTAATGTATATAAACCAGAGATCAGCAACGAGTATTCAAAACGATGAGTATATTCGAGAAATACTTACAATTTCTGATACTACTTATACGCATTCATACATATTTTAATATGATACTCATACTATTCATACTCAAAGTTGGAAGTACTCATCGTATTCATATTTAACAATACCCATGATGTTATTGACTTCAACTCGTCTCTATTTAACATTTACACGAAGCACAAAATAAATATGATTCGCGTACGAACACTCACAAGAAGATTGTGTGTTTGATCTGCTTGTTGTCTTTGTCTTTCCTTTCTTCTTTGTTTGTATATGCAACAACAACAAAGGCTGTAAATTTTGATGAATGATACGAGCCACTCGAATGACTTATAGGTACTATCAGTATTTTTCTAAATTTATGAATCAGAGTGAGTAATCGTTTGAATCAAACATATTTCGAATGTTGTGAGTTTGATGTCAACATTGTACTAATACTCATTGCAACTTATACTTATAAATCAATGTTGTAGCGAGTACGAATGAATCAGAGTAGTTGAATTTCAATTCTGTTGATTCAATCATACTTAAAATTGCATGAGTGCTTATGAGTAGCGGAAAAACGATTCATTGCTGATCTCTGATGTAAACAGAGATTCTTAATGTTTTTAAAGGTGTTTAACCGAGGGGTAAATCGGATATTTACTTGAACTATAAAAGATTTAAACGGCTTTCGGCATGGCGTAATACTGAAATAGCCGTAGTTTAGTGGATAGTGTGTTGGCTTATAAGACATGAGGCCTGGGTACAAAATCTCAGGTAAGGTAACTTCAAAAACACTAAATTCAGCAGAGATCTGCCAAGAACTCTCTTCTGAGATTTTAATAAAATTGTCATGAAAAAGTTTCTCAAAAATCTGTACTGAACTGTAGGTCCTGAAATCCCTTGTACAAAATTAACACGTACCATTGGTGGTGTGAGAAGCTAGTTTGTAATTCCGACTGAAGGATAGAGAAGGCTCTAAATATATCATATTGTACATAAATGTTTGAATATGCACAAGTAGTGCGAATTTAATTAAAATTTAAGAATCTCTATTTTCATTAAGGCTTTAGCACTTCTTTAACCCTCCCGAAAAGAGTTTTTATGCCATAGTTTATGCTCAGACCATTTCATCTGTTTTTTATTTATATTCAGTTTTGTTCTTAATTTTGGGGAATTTATTATAACGCACACACACACACACACCCGCCTCAATTGGGTTGGCGAAAAAAAGAAACTTTTTAATTTGACTTGACTGGCAGAGAGAAAAAAACAAATTCTTTAAATGACTTTTCACTTGTTACGCCTATTAAAATATGAAACGAACAATTAGCCAGAGTTTTACAGGGGTGGTACTGAAAACGAAAAATCTTTATTTTGAAATGGAAAAAGTTTTCCAATATTTTTCTTTTGGGTATTTCTCGATGAAAAGCACAAAATAAAGAAAGAAAATCTGACAGAATTTTAATGGAATTTCATTTATTTTATTTGCCCTTCACACATTCATTCATGTAAATGCAGTTGTAAGTGAATGAATGATGCGATGATGATTATGGAAAAGGAAAATGTTAATAAAGGCTATAGTTTGTTTATGGAAAACAAAAAACTAAACTTTATTTTTCTATCTTTTTTTATATAAATTATTGTTGGTGAAAACCAAAATCGAATAAATTTTCTGAAATTTACAAAATACACAATCAGAAAATTTTTTTTCTTCTCATACAATACAAGACAATAACAGTGCTAATGAGTAGCAGCCCCATTGACTGTCTATCTAATTGTAGCAGAGTTGAAAATCTAATATTTCCTTAATTTATTATAGAAATTTCTGAGGCCTGTCATCTTATCATCACTTTCAGTTTTGTGCCTTTTGTTTTTTCCCTTCTTAGATGTGCATGGCATTAATTTTTCATTTCCCAAAATATCAATTGTTGTTGTGTAAAGTGTTTCATAGTTTTTGTGCACAGCATACTTGGTTAGTGTTAAACCCAATCTATAATGCGCACAGTGGGTTAAATCGTCATAAAATATGGAAGAATGGTTGGAATTTTTTTTTTTTTTGCAAGTAAACACAACCAAAATTGCATTACAGTGGTAATCGGTTTGGGAGTAGGTAACTTATTTTCCATTTAAATAATTTCCTTTCAGCTTCGAACTTGTTCTACAGTTTCTTTGTTTCTTTTAAAGGTCTATCTTCTAACAGGTTTAATAATAATAATACTAATACTCTACACGACGCCCAACCCCCTCGTGCTTTTTTATGACGCTGAAGTATGGACACTGTTAAGCACTCATGCAGCAGCCCTAAGAGTATTCAAAAGAAAAGTCTTATGTAAGTCTTCGGTTCAGAGCGAGTTTTTTTTTTTTCTTTTGTGTATAAAATTTTTTTCTGACAAAGGCCTCAGAGCATTCAACTTTTTGAGCCACTTTTCTTTCAGACATTTTAGAGTGTTTTAGAAAAATACGTATTATTTTACTTGCTTTGTTTTGGTCGGCAAATTCTTTTTTCTTCCATTTCCACGCTTTCTCTCAATAGTCAAAGATTTCTTATATTGTTTTATTCTTACCTTAGAAATTGTTCTTTGATTAACACCTGCGAGCCTAGCAATCGTTTTTTGTAAGCGACGTGGTTTTTCATTGAAAATTTCAATAATTTTTTACGGCATTCTTGTTGCCATTTTCAAAAAACTAATTTTGCTATTGCAATGACATTTAGCACGTGGATTTTGAAACAGATGACTAACAAAAACAATGTAACGGTATTCATTTTTTTTTTTTCAAATATAATAAAAGTTATAAGCTTAAATGTATATCCATTTTTTTCGTGTGCACTCCTTATATAAGATTATAATATCCGTGAAATCTCCAAAGTACAAAGCTTCGCAATCGGAATTATTTTTGTCATGATTCCTGATGATTTGTCAAGACTCCCTAAATAGAAATTTCATATATTTTACGCAATGAAATACTTGCAATTATTTGAAACTTCCTTTAACAAATTTACACCTATACGTAATTTCTCCAATTTAAACTTTAATTTTTTTTTCGTTTCGATGGCTATAAATCTTAATCATGTCCTACGATTACTACGACTATGTAGGATTTTAAAAAATATACAAATTCCGTCTGCTATCTCCGTAGCAATGGTTAAACAATAAACCAACAAATTAAATAATTTTTTGATACGTATTATGCAGTGCCAATTTAGCAATGTAATAACCTTTCCAACTTCCTAAACTGTCCGTTTGAGAGAGGGGAAAATAATTGTTGACCTCTGTGGACCTAAAAAGTTTTGCAATCACTGAAATATTATATAATACAGTCAAACTCGTTTATAACGAACTCGGTTATAACAAATTCTTGGTTATTACGTACATATTTTCAAGTCCCAACGTTTTAATAACAATATTCATACAAAAAACGTCGTTTATTACGAACTCGTTTATAACGAATTCTCGGTTAAAAGGAACTACTTTAAATTGTCCCAGTAATTAAATTTCATACATTTTACCTTTTTTTATAACGAACTCTCAGAAATAACTCTGAAGTGTGGCAATACATACATAATTGGTCATTACAACCCTTCATTCAGGATTATTGACCTAGTTAGGTTAGAGGACGTATACTTTGTCAATTCTGACAAGTATAGTACCCGGTGGTCGAATTGACCCATTGTACAATATTGACCTAGTTTCGCACACTACTAATGTTATGTGCATTAATTTTTATACATAAGTGGCGGGACCTACAGTTTAAAGTCGACTCCGAACGACAGATTTTTCAGAAACTTTTCAATGCAATTTTATTTACTCCCAGAGTTTTTGCCAGAAATCTGCTAAGAGGAAATCGCCGAAAAAATTTTGTATTTTATTTTGATGTCTGGCCTGGAGCTCGAACCCTGACTTTACGTCTAATAAGCCAGCACACTACCTACTAGACTATGGCGACTAGTCTAGACTAGTAGTAGACCACGGCAATAGCCTTCACTTTTATTTAATATGGCAGCATTAAATTATAACTCAACATCTTTAATCAGCTGAAAGATAAAAAGAATTAGAATATATTTTTGGTTTTCAATATAAAAAAATACTTTTATTTTTAATAAATGAAAAAAATTCTTTGTATTTTATATTTTCTTATATGACTTCACCCCGTTTATTACGAACTTTGCCTATAACGAGCTATTTTTTATGGTCCCACGGAGTACGTTATAATCGGGTTTGACTGTAATATTGAGATCACCTTTAATTTCGTCAAAAATTTATAAACCATAATATATCTCCAGTATGTTGCCAGTAGACGTCTCCTTGCAAACAAAATTCTTCCCTGAGGAACATTAATATGGCATTTGTTTTGCACTTGAGAGACGAGAGTGTATCAACAATAAATTAATAACTAATGTATACTGGGTAACATATTTTATCAAATCCTTGAAAAATATCTCTGAACAGAGCGCAGTAGAAAAAAGCAAATGGTTCCGAAGTGTGGCCGAACTTGATATTGATTTCGTAATTTTTGTGCAAATATAATCCGAAAAACATTTGTTTTTAAAAATAAATGTGGCTCAAGCAATAATTTGTCCCACCAATATAAGCATTCGTCACATTGTCCATGACATTAACCCTGTTAACCCCAGAAACAATTCAACTGATAGTTCTTGAGATTCTTGATTTACACACTTCCCTCCAAATATAATCAAACCTAGGATGAAAATGATGACAATGTTAATAAAGTGCCTATGAAAATGATGATTATGAAGATGTGAATATAAACTCATGCTAAAGTTAAGCTACAATATGAATATTACAAAATCAAAAATTATTTTCCTTCCTCTAGCTAGTGTTTTAGTCAGAAACTTCTCTTCATTCATTCGTCTCAGAAAAGTATTCCAATGTATGTTTGTACGTATATATAGGGTACACTGTCTGCATGGGATATCAACTGATTGGTAGCATTCGCATTTGAATTTTCAAATATGAAAATATGAATACATGAAGGAATACGAAGGAAAGTGTATATGAATGCGAATGCGAATGTGAATTGGATTGTAAAACTTATTTTCTATTCTTGTTTTCTTATTTAAACATGCATATGCATGAGTATACCCAAGAGTTATGCTTAAAACAGTTTCTTTAGCAATTTTTGTAGGTTTTCATCTTCTCTTTTAACTTTTTTTTCATCTACATGCTCTTGCTCTTGGATTCTTTTAAATTTTAAATGTGAAATATACACACGGAACCTTATATAGGGGAGGTTGTAGGGAATTCGACATTCTCACGTACATTTTTGCTGAGGAACTTTTACATTTTTTTTTTTGTTTTTTCTTTGGCGTTTCTGTAACAAATTTTGAATAGGCAAACGGCAAAAAACATAAGTAAGACAATTATATTACCCTACATACAGTTAATTTGACAAAAAGTATTCATAATTTAATTTATTTTCATCAGACGAGTAGTTAAGTAAGTCTGCTTAGAGAAAACTAAGCAGCATTGTTATACGGCAGATATTCAGATTCCTTTACGCTTTTCGCTTAATGAAGAAATACAGAGAATAGAAGTTTTGTTATGATCCTTACTTTCCTGCAAAGACTTGAAGCAACAGAAGGATGCATATAGATCGCATGAAAGATTTTGCAATGTCTTTCCTTAAGGTAGAGAGTGATTTAGCACTGAGACATTCGTCCAAAAAATATATTGTGTTATTATAATAAAGATTTAGCTTTACAAGAGATTTTTTTTCAGTTAGACAAATATCCACAATGCTATAAAGGCTTTTCTATAGCTGCGCAGAGATGGTTTTCATTAGTTTTTGGATCTGAAATTGAACTGAATCTACCACGTAATAACTTTTGATAGCATTATAGTACCCTGTTGCTTGCGTACGCTGACGACATTGACAGCACAAAGCGTACCTACTTTAGTCCTATTGAACATGAGTCTATTAAGATGGTTTCGGCAGTAAATGAAGGCAAAACCCAGTACATTTTATATATAAGTAGGGTTTGTATCCCAGATCAGACATCAAAAACGAAATATGAAAAAAAATATTTCTTCGGCGACGGCCTCTCAGCAGATTTCTGCTGATTTTATGAGAGTAAATAAAATTGCCATGAATTCCCAAAAATCTGTCGTTCGAAGTCGACTTTAAGCTGTAGCTCCCGCCACTCATGTATAAAATTAACGCACACAACATATGTGGTGTGAGAAGCTAGGTCGAAACCCTGACTGAAGGGTTGTAATGACCAATTACGTGTGTATGGATGAATAAGTAGGGACATGTGGCATATTTGATCCAAGATTATGGCCTATAAAACTACATTTTCGATATAGTCAAGGAATTTATTTATTGTTCCTCCGCCGTTACACTAAAAATGATGCCAGCGTGGAGGTCAAGTGCAGCATCATTCTCGCCAACATATGCTACTATGGTCTCAACAGGCAATAATACTCTACAATACTCTCATTCTCCTCCTGCTTCTTTATAGTGCAGAGGTTTTAACACTATTAAGCACTGAGAGTATACGAGAGAAAAGTTCTACGTAAGATCTTCGGTCCAGTGTGAGTAGGCGATAATTTCATTCGAGCCATTCGATGAGCTCTATGAACTCCTCAACGATTTGGACATTGTGTAGCGTATTAAAATAATAATAAATTGATCCTGCGACTGCACTAGCTCAGCGATGTCGTTCGAATGGACGTGTGTGCTCCAGCGAGATGGGTATTTAATGCGGCAATTACCGGAAATCGGCGAAGAGCCCGACTTTGTTTGCAAATGAAGAAAGATGCTCCGGCAAGACGGGTATTTGATACGGGTGTTTGCGAAATTCATTGAAGTGGATACCCTTATATGCCTTTGAAAGGACCAAATCGAGGAAGCCCTGTCATCGATTGCTGTGACTAACTGGCACAAGAAGCAGAGAAGCCTGGAAGACAGACCGAAGTCCGTTCATCGGGTTGTTAAGGGCCAATTAAGTAAGCAACGTAGCCCTGTAGCATCACTTCCCTTGCTCTGTTATTACCCTGTATTATCCAATCACTTCTTTAGTTTTGAAGACAAAGGAGTTCTGCTCCAAGATTTTTCTTCAGTTTCATTAATCCAGTTTTTTTTTACCAAACAAATGATTGATCTAGTGTCGCCGGACCTAAAATGAAAGCTTTTGGTATCTAGTTACCTCGACCTTATGCCTACTATAAAAATATGTGTAGCGGTGAAAAATGTTGCTCCTAGAATTCTAAATACTATTCTAAAGTTGTGTTTAGTGACATTTCGCCGATGTTAGTTGATTAAGTTATCCTTACTGAAGAGCTATGGGAATTTAATCGGAATTTTAGGCTACCACATCATGTTAGATTTACTCGAATTCAGTAATAAATCTTGAGCTGAAGATTGTGTCGTCAAAGCCAGTATACAACTTTTATAATTCTACAGTCTAAGATTTAATGAACTGGTTTACCCGCATCCTATTACACTACCATGGAGATTCGTATGTCTACTAGGTAGAGGAAAAATGTAACAAAATTACCGAAAACAGCTGATGCCCTTCATATAAAACGATATTTTCCTTATAACGATTTCAATAGTAGACCATTAGTAGCGTGCCCATAAATGATTACACTATACAGTACTGGTTAGGGCTTTATGTTGATGCAACACAATTTGTACTACTGCGGCAAGTTGATTCGATTTCATTTCATTTAAACTCTTTCAAGAAAATTGCATTTGCATATTTTTTCGGATATCTTCCTTTCGTATTTCCTTATAACAACGTATTTTTGCCTACAGAATACATTTTAACCATGAACTCTATTACGATGCCATGAGCATACAACAGAAACGGAACAGAAATCAGCAGCAAAGTCGCACAGTTTTCAAGTGTATGGCAAAGATTTAAAACCGAAACATGTTTGTTTGCATGTTGCCACAGAATAACACCGAGTGGTAAACAGAACCTTAAAGTTTGCAATTCAACGAAAACCTTTCAAATTTTCATATTTCGGATGTTGACAGCACTCTTTGAAAACATCTGTCTACATAGTTGATGGTTTTATTTGAAGTATTTTTCGTATGAAAATTTTCCAATCAATTGCCTGTTTGGTTGTATCTTCATTCATATTTTTTTTCCTTTTCTGCTTTTCTGCCGGCTTGTTAGATTTCTGGCCTCTGTTTTGTGTTCCCTGCTGATGCTGCTGTAGATGCATTGCATTGCCTGCCTTTGCTATTGGAGCATGGAGTCTTTCTTTCCCTTTTGTAGGGAAATTCTTGTGTAAATATTGACTCAATTCATTTTGAAAGAGCAATTGCATTTGATACTAAAAATTTTACATCAATGGAAATGTAATTATTTTTATAAGTGTCATGTCAAATATGATTTCAAATCAGTATCACTACGTATGTATTTAAAAACGGATGTCAAACAAATACAATCAGGATTTAACTTAAGCAAGTTGAAGTCATACCAAAGTATACATGATGCACAAATTTATGTTGATTTTAGTACTGGGAATTATACAATTTTTTTTTAGTATAAACAAACAGAGACATATCCAACAAAACAAAATATGAAGAATATTTATTCGACGAGTTTCCATGAAAAGTTTTTCAAAAATTTAAATAACTCAAGTTAATGTCTGGTGGAAACACTTCTTGAAGAATCCACCACTCAATGGAAATAAAATAATTCCCAAAGGAAATCGTGTCACGTAAGAATTAAATCTCTTTTGAGGTAATTTTTATCCTGAAGAGTTCTATGAAATATGACTGGAAATAATAAGCAAAACACTCCAATGTCGTTATGACAAAAACTGGGCACGGAATCATGAGCAGAATGTTACATACTTGCCATACATGACGAAATGCCTAGTCAATTTCTTTTGAGATAATTTTTATCCTGGAGAGTTCGGTAACAGGAAATAATAAGCAAAATACCCCAATGACTTTATGATAAAAACTGTGCATGAGGAGCATATTACAAACTTGCCTTGCATAAGGAAATGTCTAGTCAATCAGCATGCCTTCCAATAGAAATATGATCTGTATCGAATTAAAGTGTATCTAGTTTAACTAAGGTTATCGATACATATATTTCCGCTAACAACCTGAAAACTGCCATCTCTATATCCTACTAAACCAGTTCTTTAGCTAGGAAATTTCTGACAACACCCATGTATATTACAACCCCTATAAGAGTTATCTGTAAATGGCATAAAATTTGGTGGAAAAATCCACGACATTTATGGATTAAGGTGGATTAAGATGAATAAAAAAATGATATTCGTATCGCACTTCTGAATCTGATTATTCGAGGTATCCGGAAACCTTGAAAGTTGAGAGACCAGAAATTTCTTGTTGGAATTTCAAAGTCAAACTTCCTTTCCAGAATTGCAACATGGAAAATATAGTGGTTATATTCAATCTTCCGCTTGAAGCAAAGTCGGTGCTCGTTGAGTTTAGATAACAAGACCGAAGGTTTAGTAAGTTAAATTAGTTTAATTTAAAGGAAAGAATTTATTGTAAAAACTGGCGGCGCCACAATTTCTTAGAGCTGCTGTTCATAAAGTTAATTCGGATGAGAGCTAGAAGGGGACCAGCTCTAAACCTAGTGCCGAAGAGGGCTTTTTTAACAACAGCAATTAATCTTATCAGATACTATTATTGTAAATATATTACCTAATTGAAAATCTAATTCTAAAAACTATTTTTAACGAAAAAAAATAGTAAATAAACTGATGTCTGATGTACATACATTACGAATATAAACTTAATATTAATTTTTTTCTTATTTAACGTTCATACGAACGCGATTTTTGAAATCGCGGCATTGTAAACGTAGGAATCAGAAAACCTAATAAAAACACTTGAAGAGAGTAAAATACAATTATAAATACGACCAATAAATGACTCAAATTTCAAACATAAATGACCTTAAATCGAGTCCAAATTAATACGAACATAACTCACAAATGACAATAAAAGGACTCGTAAAAGACTCGTATGCGATTATACGATGCCTGAAAGACGACTCGAAAAAGAATCATAAACGAAGGTAAATAAGACTAATAAATGATTAGAAAGCGATTCGAAAATGATTATGAAGCTATTAGAAATAGAGTCGAAAAGTATTGTAATATAATATAGAAAACAACTCGTAAGTGACTTTTTAAGAAGAGTCGCTGGTAGTCACTTTTTTCTCGCGACGAAAGTGTCTTTTATGATCAGAAAATGAGCGCATATTCGAACTTTTTAATCGCGCAGAAGAATCAAAAAAGACTCGAATTTAATTAAAAATTTTCAAAAATGCTGGCTGGGGAGCTCTAAATGTTTTCACGCGCCATATGACTATATGTGGATTCTAAGTAGATTTTTCCCTACAACTTAGGAACGGATGGGTAAATCATAACCAAGTTTTGACAGTATTTAAGTTAGAGAACGTAGAATATTACGTGTACTTAGAACGTTATAGAATGGGGGCGTCGATATGAATCATATTTGTTGCACCATAATTTTTCTTGACTTTATACTGCCAAAGGTGGAATAACAGCATCAGCATATTACATTTGTTATCTGTAACCAGTTTCAAAAGATGAATGTTAATACGACTTTCCCATCCCATACTTCTTGCATCTTTTAAGCAAACAAATTTTGTAGCATCAATTAGCAATAGCTTAGTTAAACTACGTCTATGTAATGTTATTTGGAGATTTTTTCTAAACTATTCTAAACATCAAAACAAATTTGTGTGGATGACATAAACGTGTCAATATTATCTTTTAGCACTCAGCCTGCACTTGTCATATTTTAAGAGAAATATTTTACCAGAATTACAACACATATTTTTATTTTATTTTAATGCAATTACCAAAAAAAAATTTCAATTTATTCGTCTAAGTCTTTTGATAAATTTTCCTCAACTTATCCTTTAAAAAAAAGTACGTTTACATCAGCGTACGTATATAGAGGTATTACATTACGCAGTACTAGAATGTAATCGTGTGGCATATTCAGCATAGTTTTTGTTGCATGTTTTTATTTTCGTGTTTTTTCCTTTTACCACTTGTTTACAAGAGAACATTTTTTGAAATGTTTACTTTTAATTAAGTAAACAATTGTATTGTATTGAAATTATTTTTTTTCCCCCCTTCCTTCTCTCCCTTTTTCTCTTCTACTGCTCTACTGCATGTTTGCTCTCACACAAGTTATTTTCGTTGGTTACATAAAGATTTTGACTTGAAATTTTTAATTGAATTTTGGCATGGTTTCTTCAGTATCATGACTAATGCTAAACATTAGGGCACAACATATTTTCTTATTTCTGTATGTGTATAGCAAAATTTCAAAATATTTTCTAATTTTTCCGAGTTTATTTCTCTTTACATTAACTGTCTGGCAGTTATTTATAAATGTTTTGTTTTAAATAATATTGAACATGCTGGAAAATATGTGCAGAATATGTATTAAAGTGTCACAGGTAGTTACAGAACTTATTCTAATATAGCCCCTAATCTTCAACGAGGAAAGAATGAGTTCATCAACGAACTGAATTGGCGAATTTGAGGCGACACCAATCCGCATGACATCTTAGAGCGTCCATTGCATTTCGCAAAAGTTTCTGGTTGGTGTGGATTTTGGTCTAGGAGCGTCTTCAATCCATTTTCTTTGGCTAGATCATCAACGGCAAGCACAATAGGTTTTTTTTTATAAAACCACCACCCAGGGGATGGCCTCTACTTAAGCAGTGCATTGTGCAGGTTTAGGAAAGGTAGAAAGAGGGGAGATGCGAACGGTAAGGAAATAAGTTGCAGCTGCTGACTGTAAAATGGTCAAAAGCAGCTTAATTTATACACCACAATCATGGGTAAATTGATATTTGATCCAAAGAAGCCGAAGAGGACATTTGCACGATATTATACGCCACACTTAATGCCATCATTAGATCTTTCATACGAAAAAAATATTTTATTTTTATCTCACGTTCAGGAACCGCTTAATAAAAGACCTGATATTTCCTATATTATTACGCAACCCTTGCGCTGACCAACTTCTTCCTTCTTGGCTCGGAGGAACTTGGTCAGTACAGAGACTGCGTTCAACTGCGGCGCCACAACGGCCTGCTATGCATGCTGAAATGAGCTTTTGGTATAAAGCTACCACACTAACCTAACCTAACCTAACCTATATTATTCCGACTGACTACTATATTGATTCGGTTTGTGTAGAACAATCTCAATATAATACACTTCACTTCTGAATAGAAATTATATCCGAACATGACTTCACTTATTCTTGGCCTCCAAAAAATTAGCAGTTCTTTGACAACGTTAATAGAGAAAATTATCATGATCCGCCCTAATTTATTTGTTTTTATTAATATTTGAATATCCTTTAAGTATACTTTAGTGTTAGTAAAGCACATACATTTTAAGCATCCCTCTCTATATCATAGTGTTTGTTCTTGCTGTCTGTTCGTCAGTTAAAAATGTTTTCAAAACAACAACAATAACAACAACAGCTTGTTGTAATAAACAATATACACTCAATATTTTTTCAATTTATTTTTTCTCTTTTTTTCCAAAAGAAAAGGTTTTTATTCTACAAAATTTATTCCACTTTTTATTTCTTCTTCTCTTTCTCTCTCTCTCTCTCTCTCTCTCTCTCTCTCTGTCTAATCATCAATATCAGAGAGAAATGAACCGAAATAAAATCATGTTCTGTTTTGTTTTTCTTTCTTTTTTATTCTTCATTTCTATTGAACGTTCAATGTGTCTAGTTTTGTTTTGTTGTTGTGATTGTTGCTTTTTGTTCATTCGTATATTTTCAATTTAATTGTTAAATAATGATTACAACAAGAAAAATCGATTTTTATTTTCAATTCCCTTTTTATTTTTAAATTTTTCAATAAATTTATTATGACACTTGGTAAGTTTATTAAAAAAATATTTGAAATAAAAGTTTTAAAAATAAAAAGAAAAATTATTATGAATAAGCAACTTGGTATTCACAATACTAATGGCATATAGTTTACACCTGCTTTGAGACTTAATGAAAATTTAATACAGTTTTTATTAAAAAATATTAAATAAAGTAAAAATCAAAGTCTTGTTTTGCGTCAAATAAATCGAATTTTATTCTACATACATAATTGGCCACTGCTATCCTACAGTCTGGATTATTGTCCCAGCTTCTCACACTACTTATGTTTTAACGCACATAACATAAAGTGGACTCCGAAGGACAGATTATTTTTGAGAAACTTTTCATGGCAGGGTTTTCTACTCTCAGAATTTTTGCCCGAAATCTGCGGAGAGGAAATCGCCGAAGAAATACTTTTTGTATTTTGTTTTGATGTCTGGCCTGGGGCTCGAACCCTGGCTTTACGTCTAATAAGCCAGCACACTACCTACTAGGCTAAGGCGACCTCACAATAATAAGTTTCACATTATTCCTGAACAACAATACTGGCACGAATTTTATTGATTGAAGCTCTTCAGCTTTTCTGGTATCAATTCTATCTTTCGTTCTGAGTAGCTTTCATTACAAAACCCCATTTTTAATACCATATAGCTCACATTAAAAATATTATATTGGTTAAATTATTGGCGTAAGGAGGTATCTTTGTGCTTGGATCATACAATCTATTGTACTTCCCTTGAACTTTTTAGGGTATCCATATAATGCCTCTTCCAAGTCTATTATCCCGCCATATTTTAGGATACTGCTCGGTGTCAACAATATTAATTTCTTGCTTAACACCTTTTATACACCCGGGTAGAATCTACATGAAGGGGTCGAGACAATCTTGATTTTGAACGAGTGTACTTGGAGGGTACTTAGTACCCTGTCAAAAACCGCTTACAAACCACAGATTTTTTCTGAATAGTCCGAAGTATGAATGAGGTTTTCTTTTAGATTTAATTGCAATAAACTTAATTTCATTGCCTCCCTTTATCTCAGCTTCCCTTGAGTAAACTTCTCCTAAAAGTTCAAACCACATCAGAGGCGCGGAAGAACCCATTCTTGGAAGCTTATCAGCAGTCAGGGGATGACTCCTACTCATGCGGTGCATTGAGCAGGTTTAGGAAAGGTGGAAGGAAAGGGGAAGATGCGAACAGTAAGGAAACGAGTTGCTGCTGGTGACTATAAAATGGCCAGTACTATACCTTCACCATTAGACAGTCTACAGCATTCGTCCCCAAGAAGCCCGCAGTTTCTCACACCACTTATGTTGTGTGTGTTTATTTTATACATAAGTGGCGGGACCTACAGTTTAAAGTCGACTCTGAACGACAGATTTTTTTCGAGAAACTTTTCACGAAGAGAAAGAGAAGAAATCGCGGAAAAAATACTTTTTGTACTTTATTTTGATGTCTGGCTTGGGACTCGAATACTGGCTTTACGTCTAATAAGCCAGCACATTACCTACTAGACCACGGCGATCCTCATTATCGAGGATTCCTACATGACCTGGGACCCAGAAAAGACTAACCTCATTTCCACTATATACACGATTTAGATTTTCGCTACAGTTTCAAACTAATTTTGTTGTAATATAAATTAAGCGATCTTTCTTACTTACATAATTGGCATTAACAACCTAATTAACAGATTTCGGCTTCCGCAACACAACTTTCAGGCGCATCTGCTTCTTGCTAGCCTACGCCAGTTGGTCAAACCAATCATACAGACATGGCGAAGCCGCTGGATATTAATACCCAGTATAACGTCTATGTCATTGAGGAGCTCAGAGAACTGACTGTTGAATCGGATGCGGAAATCATTGCAAACTTGCACTCGAATACTCACAAGGCTGCTGAATATTATTAAATTAAGCGATCTGCTAGTAAAATAAACATTCGACATATTCTGTTAGGTAGTGTGTTGGCTTATTGGGCCAAAGCCCACTGTTCAAACCCCTGGTCACGCATCTGGTCATCTGATTTCTGGCAAAAACTCTAAGAGTAAACTAAATTGGGATGAAAAATATTCTCAAGGATCTGTCATTCAGAATCAACTTTAACCTACAGTTTACAGCCACTCATGTATAAAATTAACACACATAACATAACTGGCATGAGAAGCTAGGTCGTAATCCTGACTGAAGGGTTGCATTGGCCTATTGTCTGTGTATGTACTTATGTAATAAAACCGGCACATGGAGTAGGTAAAGTTAAGCATAGGGCTGAACATCTACATATCACATTGAAGTTTAAGTCATTTATTTCAAGTCAGTTTACATATTAATTATCAGGAGGGACGGCTATCTTTATTCAAATTCAAATAAAAAAAACATACCCATTTATGCATCCATAAATATTTTTATTTCATTTACAATTATTTTCTATTCTGTTTTGTTTTTTTTTTTCGTTTTTGTATCTCTTTTTGAGATAATTGCTTAAGATTTTTTTTGTTCTTTTTTTTTGTACTTTTTGGCCACTTTTGTTGGCATTGCTTCTATTAACTAAATTTGGAACTAAAAAATAAAACAAAAAATTCTCAAAAGAAAAATACTAGGCTTTTGTCCACAACATCATTAAGCTGAAGTTTCAGCTTGTGATGTGGTATTTGTATCAGCATTGTCCGGTTTAGGTTCTTCAGTTGAGCCGAAAACACACATGGGACATTTTTCCTTTAAAACGATACGATATTTTGGGTGACTGTAACAAAATTATGTTTCAATATTTTACTAATCTTATTAACATAAATGTTTTTACCTTATGCCATATACAATGGGATTGTACACAGCACTTGTTTTGGCAAAAGCTGCCCCCCATATGGTGGCGGTGGGTGTTAGGCCTTCAATTTTAAACAAACCAAAGTAGCAGATTATTAAATAGGGTGTCCAGGCCAAGAACCATAAGGATATTGTTACTAAAGCCACTTTGGCTAGTTTTGCTTCGGCGCTTTTCTCACAATCTTCAGAGGATCTTAAGGATTTGACGTTCATTTTTTTAGCCTGTTCACGCATGGCCTTCTCATGGGCAGCCACTGCCGCTATTATAAACCAATATGAATAGCAAATCAAAAATAAGGGTGTATAGTACACCAATAACGAATAAGAGATTATGTACGAACGCGGATTCCAATCACGAGTCATATAGTCAATGCTGCAGGCAGTAAGATTTCCTTCAGGTACGTAACTATAAAAAACGATTTTAAAGTTTAAAGCATTTAAAAGTGTTTTTTTTTTCGTTTAATTTCCGCTTACCTACTCCAACCAAATAAGGGCATAAATGTCCAAAAAGTGGCATGAGACCATATGAATGCAATTTTCATAATGGCCAATTTCACAGTCATGGGCCTGCCTGATACACCCTTGACAATAACATTATAACGATCCAAAGCAATCATACACATTGACCAAATGGAAACACAACCAAACATGGAACCGCATACAGCATAAATGTCACACCATAAGGGACCAAACATCCATGTTTCAAAATAGAAATTAATCAGCATAATCGGCGACTGTGAGGCCATCATACAAAAATCGGAAAAGGCTAAATTTAGTACCAACAAATTGGCTGGCGTCCTTAACGATTTGGTGCCACCAAATATATAAACTACAACGCCATTGCCACAAAGCGATACAACCATTGTAACAAAACTTAAAACACCCAATATTTGGCTCATTGACGTGTCCATGGGACGAAAGCGGCCCCAATAGGGATTCACCAAATGGACCATGTCTGGTGGAACCTTGAGTAAATTACAATGAACATAAAATAAGTTTTAACATTACTTCCTGTACTACTACTGCTACTACTTATACTCACTCTATCCAACACCGAACCATTTGCCATTTGAGCCTCAAATCTAGGTGATTTGAGATATCCATCCATTATCCTTCCAAAATTCCTGCTATAAGAGGAATTTATGGAATTATAATCTTGTTCTCGTTTGCCTTAAGTTTTTTAAACTTATTTTCGTAAACCTTTTATAAGAAACATTTAAGTTAAGTTATCCTTTAAGGATAAAAAATAGTCCTTTTATTTCTTAAACTCTCTCACTTTTTCCCGTTAAATTGCTTGTGATAACTAACCGTTTTTTCTTATTAATAGCTTAATAGCAGCAGTCTTTTTATAGCCGCAACAAATTATTTCACCATCATTTTGATTGCGGTTCCACTAATTCGATTAGTGTTACGTGCCGTTTAAATCTTTTCATACAGAAAATAGTCAAATAATGAAAAACTTGTAGGGAACCGAAATAATGAAAACTAAAGTCTATTAAATCTGCTTTAATATGGAATTTAAAAACCCATAAATTGCACGCAATCGTTTTGAATTTTGCAACATTCACATGCCCCATGACCCATGCCTCATCATTGCATTGCCAAGTGCATTGTGTGTGTGTGTGTGTGTGTCTTTCAATTAAAAATACTGGACTAGTACTGTTGGCTGTTCTTTGGCGGCATTTAAGCTCTTCTATTCATAGCGCTTGGTGTGGTATGTCTCTTCTGTTTTTTTATAATTTAAATATTTTTCCATTTCTCTTTCAACTCTTTCATTATTTTTTTGTCTTTTCAGGTTGAAATGACAGGTTGTCACATGTGGTTTAAATATTTAAAAAAAAAATTTTTTTTTTTTTAGTATATACAAAAAAACCAATGTTAGTGTCGGCTTAATGTCAAGTATTAAAGAAAAATTCATTTTTTATACGCTGTCCCATTTTAAAAGTGATGCGAAAATTAAGAAGTGGTTTAAACATTTCATCTTTGGTTCACTTGAAAGATGTCATGATAAATGGTAAGAAATATAACTCATACGTGGCTTTTTAAGTGGATATATTTCCATTGAATATAAAAATATATTGAAACAAATTGGGAAATTACAATGTAACCAAGGTAGCCAATGTTAAACGCATATTTTAAGACATCATTAGGCGTATAATCACTACTTTAATTGACAATTTTAAACCATTCTTCCCTATTTCATCTAAGCTGAATAAAGATGTCATATTCAGAAGTTTAATATTTCCAACTACGATCTGTCAGGCAATAAGCAATATTTCTCCACTGATAACATAAACAGTTTGCATATTAAAGAGGAACAATCGAACTCTCCAAAGCATTCGACACATTCATTAAAAGTTGTTTCTACATTTTCAGGAACCGCATTGTACATTAATGCTTATGGATAATATACATTACATGGATTTGAATGTCATTGATTCCCTCTTCCGTAATTCTAATCACCGCCAACTAGGATAATATAACCACCGGCGTATTAAATACAGTACATTAAGACATCCGAAGTAACTTGAATTACTTTATGGATAACTGGTTTGGCGGTAAGCTAAAAAAGCCCTATGATAAGTTACTCTATGTCATCTTTAAAGGAAAAGGACCTTTAAAGGAAAATAAACTGAATTTGCGAACATGGACAAAATTGATCAATACTTTAATTTTTAAAGTTTCCTATCAGTCCACCATTCGAACCGATTAAAATTCCTATTACAGAGCTAACAGTTCTTACATATATGGCCACAATATTGGTCAAAAGCCAGTTGGTAAAACAAACACTTTCTATGAAAAATAACTACAAATTAGTAACGCAAAGTGTCTGAGACAGCTGAAATAATAGGCACGGATTGTATATTGGTGCCTACGAAATCCCCTCAAATGTTTGTAATGCATAATCATGAGTTCTAGAATTATTCTCTAAGTATCGACGTATGTAGTATAGTATACAGTGTGTTGGCTTATTAGACGTGAGGCTGTGGTGCAAACCCCATATCAAACATCCATAAGAAAGCGAAAAATAAAAAAAATTTTTTTTCGGCAACTTTCTCTCAGCAGATTTCTGATAACAAATCTAGCAGTAAATAAAATTGCCATGAAAAATTGTTCAACAACTTGTTGTAGGTCTCGCCACTTTTGGATAAAATTAACACTCATAACATAAGTGGTGTGAAAAGCTTAATCGGAATCTTGACTGAACGGTTATAGTGACCAATTTATCATACACCTACTACAATAACTGGTTAACCGGTCTTTTTAGAGCATATCAAACACATATAGGCTGATATATATAAGGTACGATAATTGTAACTCGGTAAGTACACAGAGGAAAAAAAGACGTTTAAAAATTACACACGTTTGGTACCAAATTGATACAAAAATGTTTATAATTTTTCAACAATATCTGTTGTTGATTTGATACACGACGTTATCAAATCAACAAAAATAAGTCAATAATAAATTTAAATTCTTATGAAGCTAATTTATGACGACGTTGGCTGTTTGTCGACATTCAAATCATCAATCAAATCATTTTATAAATTATAGAAAAATATAATAATTTTGTGAAATTATAATGGAAAATGAAGAAACTATTTGCGATGATATTGAATTACAAATATTCTTATAAAGCGTAGTTATGGAGTCTCTATTCGACACATTAAAAGGTAAGTTATTAAAACCTTAAATAATATAAAAATGGTTAACTTTTATTCAATTTAAGCTGCAAATGTCAAATACAGAAGCTTGCCATACATGGCAACAAATGGTGACCTAGCAGAAGCTATTGAACATTTGGGGCTACGTGAAGAATTCCGAAGTAAACTTCTAAAGTGGAGAAAAACTAAGGTGAGTAAAAGTGTTTACTTATACAAATACACATAATTTCAAATATAGGCATTTCAATCAGCTAGGAGTTAACGATGATACCCTTTCCGAGCCATCAGAAGTACAGTTATGTCTTAACCAAAATGATGCCATGTCCCCAAGCAGTTCCTTCATCAGCGATAAAAAGGTAAAACAAAACAGCAAAATTAAAAACTAATAAACTAAATTACAATTTATTTTAGGATTTGAAGATATTGTTAAATGCATCTGATAAAGGAAGAGGCATCTTAAAATATGCGCATAAATCTAAACAATGCACATGTCCACAAAGGGAAGCCATTATAAATATAATAATAGAAGATGTCATCTCCAACAACAACGTGCTGTATGCAAATGATTTTGTAAATTAAAGTACGGAAATTTGCTCCTTGTTTCCCTTTGAAAACACTATGAAGGTAAGTAAGAAAATGAATATATAATCTAATCTATAGTCTAGACTATATAAACAAGACTATATACTAGACTGTAAACTAGACTATAAACTAGACTATAGGCTAGACTAGACTATATACTAGATTATAGGCTAGGCTAGACTATATGCTAGACTAGACTATAGATTAGATTAGATTAGATTAGATTATTATTATTATAGATTATTATTATTATAGATTATTGTATTAAATTTTTTAATTTATTTTTTTTTTAATTTTTAAACCAATTACAGACTTTATAAGTCTCCTATTTTATTTATGTTCTTTAAATAACTCTAGAACTTATTTTAGAATAAAATATGTATAAAATTGTTATAATAATAATAAAGAAAATCATAAAATATATATCACAACTGTTATTATACTCGTCGGGTTCAGAATGGGTTAACTTCACGGAGTGAATATATTTGTTATCAAAGTAACAACGTTAAGTTGTCAAACACACAACGTTGCGTTGTTTCAATGACAATGATGCGTTGTCAAAATTACCACGGTAGTTGCCAAAATGATAGCTGGGTATTATTAAAATTTATACACATCCGTTGTCGAAATGTTAACAAATGTGCGAATGACAGCAGGGTATCCAACTCTATTGATTCGTTGGAGCATCGTTGCAATGTGGCGTGTGTTTCATTGTTCTATCGATACTATAATGGGAGGTGTTATCGAGAGATAAGGGGCTTGGTTCCCGATAATCACATATTTTTACGTTGTACTCGTACTTCTCGCAGAGCACCTCCTTTTGTGGTTGATTGTCCAGTGAACCGCGCAATGCATTACAGGGAGAATTGATTTTTTGCCCGCACTGCTCGCTTGTGGAATGATCTTCCTGCGAGAGTTTTTCCCGTCAATAACGATATTGGTGAGTTTAAATCGACACTACTCCCTCTTTCCTCCTTCCTATAACCTATTTTCCTAAACCTGCACAATGCACTGTATGAATAGGGGCCATCCTCTGAGTTTTGGTTTTTATTAAAAAAAAAAACGTGGTAAGCTCACTTTTGACAACGGATTGTATCAATTTCGGTACTTTCTACCGGTTTTTCCTCTGTGTATTAATAATCAATCAGTTATATTTGCAATAATACTCATTTAATAATTTTCAGTAATTTAAAGAGCCATAGACGAATTAGGCGTATAAGTAATATTTACTAATAATAATTAAGTAATGTTGCGTATACTCATTAGTAAAATACTTGGTTTGTTATTTTTAACGTTCTATTCCATCCAGTACATATTCAACATTTTAGCAAAATTCATATTAATTTTCTGTCCATTCTTCTATCAGATTTATAATTTCAAAACGAGACTTGAAGCTTCTTAATTTTTAAAATTTTGTTTTTAAATTTGAAAATCTTTTTACCATGATTTAGCTTTTCATGTATTTTACTTAAATAAATATTCTATTCTAATTCTTTTAATTAATTAAATAAATTCAATTAAATTAATGAATTAATTAATTAAAAGAGTTACTGGTTATAACAAAAGTCGCAACTTAACTTTTCATAAATCTTTTTTTCTTTTCTTCTAATAACTCCTCAATAAATAATAAAAATTTTGCGAATTCCATTGATACCATTAAACAAAATTATTTGATTAAATATAAAAAATATTCTCTTTTCCATTTCTATTTATTTTTCATTTCTTTTTTAGGCGCAAGGAGAATTGAATGCTGTAATGAAATTTATTGCAAATCTATAAACGCAACCATTGATTGAATTAGAGGAGTATGGCTTGTGCAACAGCGGAAAATTGTTGCTGATTTTTCCCTTACTTACTCAACTTGACCTTTGCCAATAACAAAAACTATAAAAATGTTAAAAAGTAGAGAACGTTAAAGGCAGATATTGTGTTTTTTGTACAAAAATTGCTTTAACAAGAATAGCAAGAATGTAATACGACCAATGCACTCAAAAGATTTCAATCGCTTACCATTTAAACACCCTATCACTGTGATAAATTTTCTTTTAAGTTCTAAGTATACGTAGTTGGTCATTATAATCCATTCTGTCAGAATTACGACCTAATTTCTCACTCCATTTATATTATGTGTATAATTTTATATATGAATAGCGGGACTTACAGTTTAAAGTCGATTCCGAACGATGAAGTTTTTAGAAACTTTTCATGGCAATTTTTTTCTCAGAGTTTTTGCCAGAATCCTGCTGAAAGCAAATAGCTGGAAAAATATTTCTTGTATATTTCGTTTTTGTTTGTGCTTTCTGACCATTCTGCTTTGATCCATTAGCTAATAAGCCAACAAACTACCTACTGACTATGCCGACTACACATTAAAAAGAGTGAAAACTGATAAATGGCAACAGAAAGTTCATACTTGCAATACTAGCATTGGATTGTATTGGATATAATAAGAGAATAGTCCAAAATATTTAAAATTGTGAATGGTTTTTAATAACTTAGAGCAAGCATTTAAAGTAATGAGTTGCGTTTAGGTATCGCTCAGCTTAGCAAATTATTGTTTATCACAAATTATAATGAAATCTATGGTAATAAATGCGATTACACACCAGAGATCAGCAACGAGTATTCAAAACGATGAGTAAACTCAAATCATATTGATACTTATACGTATTCATACGTATTTTAATATGATACTCATACTACTCATACTGAAAGTTGAAACTACTCGTCGTATTCATACTTAACAATACGTATAATTTTATTGACTTCGACTCGTCTCTACTTAATATTTGCACGAATCACAAATAAGTATGATTCGCTTACGAACACTATACACTCACAAGAAGATTGTGTGTATGTTTTGCTTGTTGTGTTTGTTTGTTCTTTGTTGTTGCATACAACAAAGGCTGTAAATTTTGATAAATGATTCGAGTCACTAGAATGACTTATAAATATTATAAGTATTTTTCTAAATTTATGAATCTGAATGAGTACGCAGGCGTATGAATCAAACATATTTCGAATGTTGTTAGTTTGATGTCAACATTGTACTCATACTCATTGGTACTTATACATATAAATCAATGTTGTGGCGAGTACGAATGAATCAGATTAGTTGAATTTCAATTCAACTGATTCACTCATACTCAAAATTGCATGAGTGCTTATGAGTAGTGGAAAAACGATTCATTGCTGATCTCTGTTACACACTAATACTATAAACGGCTATCCTGTACTGATGCAAAGTTGTGTATGGGACTTTTGAAACTATTAAATTTACATCTGAAACGATACCTTTCAATGGAACCCTCATGAACCTCCTGGAAATAACTTTCTTCAAAGAAACAAGTGAAACTGTCATCAAACTGCAGTGGACAGCGATTATTAGAGATTCAGATGTAAAGTGCTGATAAATATATAGAAAAACATCTGCGGATACTAAGGTGAAAGGGATAATATGAAGGCTTGCACCTAAAATTAGGTCGATTTTGTATGTGTGCTTTTTTATATCGGCTCTTTTGCCGAATGAAACCATGATTTTTTATAACAATATATTCAATTGAAAATGATATTGTTACGATAATGGAAATGGTGTTCTTATGATAAACAAAGGCTCAAAAACAAAAATAATCGATTTGTTTACATGATCAACAGATACACAAAAATTTAGCATCAACATCAGTATAAGAGAAAATAAGGGGACAAAGAAGTTAACAAGCAACAACAAAGTTGTATAAAAAAATATAAAAAAGCAGATAAATAGTAAACAGGCAACAACAACCCTGCAAGCAACTTGTTTACATTTATAGAGATTTAGCGAAAGCAAAAACATTCTCCTTTAAGTGTATTCATCCGACTGCATACCCTGCGAAATAAAAGGCATGAAAGAGCTAACAGAACGTTGGATCAGAAAGAATTCAGTCAGTCTTGTGCGAAGACACGTTGTGTGTGATGAAAATAATTGTGATTTCAGGATCCACATTGTTATTGCGTATGTGGAAGAGTGTAAAAGAAGAACAACAATTAAAGTAAATTATTGTTGTTTTAGTCAAATTGTTAAAGATGGGACACGGAATTTTGCGAACAGTAAAGACTTGATTTGAAACTAAACTCATATTTATTTTTATTTTATTTGCAATCGACGAACTCATATTTTTAACGTTTTTAAAAGGGTAAAAACGTAACAATATCCTTCTCCATTACAATGTAGCTTTTATCTCACTCCGTTATTGCAACGTCAAGGAAAAATCGCTAAGGAAATTGTATGCTTTTACGTAAACTATCCTTCTAGATCACAGAAAACGTTACAGAGAACATTCGTTCTTAAAGCGCACTATACCTATGGAGAGTGCATAGATTTTTACCATCACCAATAGCTTCAAATAAAATGTCCATAAACATTACTCCCTCTTACTTTCTGTCTGCTACCACATGTCGTAGTTTCAATACAATACTCTACGAGTAGGAACCATATTTGAAATGTTGAAAAATACGATATTTTTATAAAATTTCAGTTTCGTCATGGTTTAATTATTATTTACGATCCTTATTTATTTACTAAATGTAATGCTCAATTCGACTTTAGGCTCTGATATTGATTTTTATTGCAAGTGTTGTTAACAGCACCGCAATAAGTAAAAATATTGCAGAAGAAAATGTGTATTTTTTGTTGTTGTTGTTATTGGTGTTGCTAAAGGATTTTCTTACTCAAAAATCATTGTGTGAAGCTCTTGCTGTTAAAATTGTTATTGTTTCTAAAGCTTTTGCTTGCTGCTCTTTCCATTAAAATATACAACAAAGTTGTCCTTTGTTGTTGTGGAGAGTGCAGAGAGTAAGAATCCATTTTTTCTCTTTCTTCTTCTTTATTGTGATTCTATTCTTCAATACACTTGATTGCATCGTTTTCTTTATTTCAATCAACTGTTAGTATAACTGTTATTCTTTTATTCCTAGTGTTGTTGGTATAGTTTGTTATGTTGCGTTTTTATTATTGTTGTTTTTTTATTGTTGTTGTTAAAAATTTATTTTGTATTTTTCAATTTTTTTATTTTCTTTATTTTTAATGGCTGATTCAGTATTGTTTGTAACAACAATGGCTAATGCTGCTGTTGCTGTTGTTCCTTTTGTTATTTTTCCTGCTATTGTTATTGTTACTGCTGCTATTGCTTGTTTATTAGTAGTTTTTTTTTTTCATTTTTTTTTTCTACTTTTATAATGCATTTTTTGAACTCTATTGTAAATTAGCTCCACTTGAATGAACCCACCTTTTTTGTGAATTAAGCAACTAAAGCTTCTGCAGAGTTCATAGTTAATAATGGAAAAGGAAGACCAAAAAAAAAACAGGCATTAAGAGCAGTAATAAACAGTACTGACAGCAAACAATTTACAGTGGCTTACAGTTAATTTCGTACAGTCTCAAAATAAAATTTTGAATACTTACAGCAATGAAAATAAGAACAATAACATCGAAGGAAGTCGCCGTAGTCTAGTAGGTAATGTGTTAGCTTATTAGAGGTGACATCTCTTGACATCTCTAACTGAATGAAATATTCAAAACTAAATCACCCGTGCGAATATTTCGCACCGTTAGTTGTCATTTTTGTAACATAAAATTAAAATAATTAATAGAAATTTTATTAAAAGTATAAAAATATTAGAAATCATAATATATCATACTTATTACATACATATGTTTAAATGCTTTTATAATACTTCATTGAATACAATGTTAGAGGTAATGACATGACCATCATTAACTTTTAGCCCGTACGAATCCTTAATACAAACAAAAATATCTTTAAACGTACACACGCGAGAAAAAACCACGTATAACAGCCCATGTGTAAAAACCGGTTCTGGTAAATACAATCCTACCTTTTGAAGGGTTTGAACCTTCAAAGGGAATTGTTTTCACGTCATTCTGAAAGGCATAGATGGATCAGAAGGTGTAAGGGTGATTCGGAGTATGAGTACTGTTTTATCGGTATAAATAATTTTTGCTGATATGATATGCTCTTCCATGTTTGTTACGATTAGCCTGATACAATTTATTAATCCCTGTTTAGCATTAAGATTTTTGATTAACTACTACTGCAAAGTATTGCCAAAACAGCTTTCTACAACTTAATATGGATATTATATATAACTGACTTAGTAATAAACGACATTATAGTAAATAGCGGTATTGCCAGAATGGATTTAAATACATACTATATTATGTAGAACTGCATTACTATTAAGCGACCCTGTATTACCATACTTGAACAAAAACATATAATCATAGTAACAATAGTATTATCATGCAGTTCTATATAAAATATAATTTTTATCAATGAAAATATTAATTTTTCAATTTCGAATTATTTTTCGTCATTAGCGTTAGATATAAGCTTTAAAATGAGATATCATTCATTAAATTTGATGCGGTGGTATGGAAGATATATGCAACCGACAAAAAAAAAGTGATTTAGATATAATATATATGATACTTCTTCGTCGATTGAACCTCTGCATAGATTTCTGGTAAAAATTCTGAAAGTAAATAAAATTTTTATAAAAAATTCTATGATTTCGAACTAACTTTTTAAAATGAAATTAAAGTTGTTATGGAGAAAATGACAACTTAACACAGACTCAACGTTAAAAAAATCTGTTATGGAATTGACAGGCGGCTTTCTGGACAAATTATTCTCTTAGTTTTTAATTTTCATAAAACAGAAATTAATTTTTTTACATTCACCAGAATTTTGGATTGCATTTGTTCGCCTTTGTTTACCTTGTCGCCTCTACTCTATCACATCTTTAAGTTCGGTAAGTAGTACTGTGTTTATATTGAAAAGCAATACAAACAAACAGCGTAAAAGAAACTGCAATACTTTCTTCTCTATTTTTAGTATTGTTTTATATCCGGTGCCTTAGTTTTCTTATCGCACGACTTAAGCTGTAAGCCACTGTATATTGGCAAATTCCTAACAGTTGCTGTAAAGAGAACACCTGTCCCCATAAATGCTAGAAATGAAAATAAATTTAAAAATCAAGAACTAAAGGACATCATTATGATTGCAGATATTAAAGTCGTTTTAAAAAGCATTCAACTTTAAGTCATTCCTTAACACTTAGTGGATGTATAAAAAGATTTTTTTTTTCTTTTATGAGAGATCTATTGTCACAATGCCTTACCACATCAGGCAATTTATGTCCTTAAATGCCGTCTACTCACATTGCTTAAAAAAATTAAGAGTACAAAGTCTCTCTCTTTTTTCAAAGGAACTTGAAGTCTTTCAACTGGGACTTTCAAATTTAAAAATTTTCATAAAATATTTCTAAAAAATCTATTGTTCGGCCGCCACTCATGTATAAATTGCAGATATTAAATTCGTTTTAAAAAGCAATTAACTTTAAGTCATTCCTTAACACATAGTGGATGTATGAGAAGGTTTGTAATTTCTTTTATGGGAGATTTATTGTCAAATTGCCTTACCACATCAGACAATTTATGGCCTTAAACACCGTCTACTCAAATTGCTTAAAAAGTACAAAGAGTACAAAGTCTCTCTCTTTTTTCAAAGGAACTTGAAGTCTTTCAACTGGGACTTTCAAATTTAAAAATTTTCATAAAATATTTCTAAAAAATCTATTGTTCGGCCGCCACTCTTGTATAAAATTAATACACACAACAGAAGTGGGGTGAGACGCTAAAGCGTAGTCGTGGTTGAAGGTTTGGAATGACCAGTTATGTATGTATGTTAAGGATAATAATGAATTGCTTGCCATAAGCTGCATTCGAACCTTGAAGGATAGGCTATGAAACACTTTAACTGCAACCTTATCTAAACTTCTTCAAACCTCGGACAAACCAAAGCGACTTTAAGACTTTTTATGTCATAAATACTACCAACGTCCGGCAATATAATCATAATATAAAATATTTCTGTTGGTTTTCCTTCCAATCTCGACTTTATTTGTCCGCCAATATTTGTACTTTTTAACAATACCTCCATACCATCGAGTCACAAGTGTATTGCCAGTACATGAAGGAATTTTTAAATCAAAATTGTTATTATTTTTTACGATTTTTTTTTTTTAATAAGAGAATTTATTGTTTGTATAACAGCTGTTTCATATATTTTAATACACCGTCTTTGTGTTTCTAATTGAAAACACAAAAAAAAAACAAACTACTACGTAAAATTTTTTCATCGTCTTGTTCATCTACGTATTTTACTTTGTCGATTTTTTTGAAAGCAAATATTTTAAAATCATATTTTCAACATACAAAATATTAATTGAAATTCATTCTTGCTAAATATTGAAATAAAATTTTTTCCATTTTTCTTAAGAAATTCTTACTCTTCGAAAATAAAAAGCCACAATACTTTGAAGAATACAGAAAATGAGAGAGAATGGAATTCATTATTAATATTCAAAAAAAAAAAAAAAACAGAAAACAACAACAAAATTGGACTCTCTGTGCAAATAAACAGAAATATTTCTCTTCAGTGAATAAAGAATTTTAATAGAAACTAAAAAAAAAAAAATAAAAAAAAATTGAAGGCAACATAACCACTTACATTTGGGCAAATATTTGGAAAATATTAAACAAATAGTGTGTAAAATGTACTTTATTCTGATTCGCATACATTCTTCCTTTTTTGCACTCAGTACCACATTACGTATGAGTGTTACGAACAATGAAATGCGATATTAAGTATACGCCAACAACTACATGCCATTCAAATATTTACAAATAATTCTTATATTTTAAAGGAAATACGTACGTAGATATCTGAACCATAATTAAAAACGTTATTTTAAGAACTTCACTCTTACATAAGACACCACCAACAAAATAAATTTTTCGAAAAAAATGAAAAGAGTATGCAAATATTTATGAAATATTTATTTTACATTTTATTTTCCTTCAAAATCATAAGAAATCGAATATGTACGAGTAAAGTAAACAATATTTTCAATTTGCATGAGTGAAAATGAACCAAAAAAAAACAAAGTAAATTGTATGTACAGTATGTACAGGGTACTGTACTGTATGTACAGGGTGAATTTTTAAATAAAAATTCATATGAAATGTACTTTATAAAGAAAAAGAAAAATTATAAAATTAATTTAAAATGAAATGCATTAAAAAATTAATAAGAATTCTTTACAAACTTTAACAGTTGATATTGGCCATCTAGTTGAAGCTGCATCTGTCAATCATCCTGGAAGACAGAATGGCGAATCGGTTTTCCGCTACTCATAAGCACTCATGCATTTTTGAGTGTAAAGACAGCGACGTACATATCAGAGATCGGCAATGAATCGTTTTTCCGCTACACATAAGCACTCATGCAAATCTGAGTATGAAGACAGCGACGTACATATCAGAGATCAGCAATGAATCATATTTCCGCTACTACATAAGCATATTTTGTGCTTCGTGTAAATGTTAAGTACAGACGAGGCGAAGTCAATAACATCATGAGTATTTTTAAGTATGAATACAACGAGTACTTCCAACTTTGAGTATGAGTAGTATGAGTATGATATCAAAATAACTATGAATGCGTAAAAGTATCTGAAATTATAAGTATGACTCAAAGCTACTCATCGTTTTGAATACTTATTGCTGATCTCTGGTACATATGTTCGCTTAATGAACTCTGGTTATTTCGTAACTGACCCTAAATTTGATCGCTAAATTATCTTCAGCGACAATTCTGAATGAATGGATATGTGAACACACAACTTTTTAAAAAAACTTTAATAAATAATTAATTGTGCGGCTGACAAAAATTGTGGAATCGTGGTTTCAAATTAACTGCTCTCCAAACTAGTTCAGGTTACTAATATAATATATCGTGTGTGTTGTTAAAACCTTACGACAAGCAAGTCCAAATTTTATGTTTTATACAAAAACAAAATGTGAATCAGTATTAATCGCACGGTACCCTGTCTCTTTTTCATCGTCATTGAAGAACTATAGTCCATTGATGCCGATTGCCCCTTTTCAGTTTTAAATTTATATCGGCTAGTACGTGAGATAACATAGCCATTGAATTTCGCATTAAAAAACATTGATGCATTCGTAGTGTGCCTAATGGCACCGTCCTGTTGGTATTACATATAGTTCAGGTACAGATCATCAATTTTAGTCATAAGATCTCAACTTGCGATAGCGAACACCACTCCCGACATATGCCTGCATATGGCGGCATTTTCGAAGAAGTACAGGCTGATGACGCCGTCTGCCCATACGCTGCACTAAACAATTTTCATTTGAAAAAAAAATAAGGAAGGCTCCTTGATAACGGATCCACTGAGTGGAATTGTGCGTTGTCACTGAAGCTGATTTTCCTTGTGAGTCACCATCACTTTAAACCAATTATTTGGCGTATTAACAACACTTGAAATGGTGTGTAGACTTCAGCTTTTGAGTCAATTGTACTCTGAAAGTTCAAGGTATATATTCAAAATTTAAATCAACTATGCTCTTGGTGTTAAATTATTGGGTACGACAACGATCGCGGTTTACGGCTCTTGTGCTATTCTAAGGTGAATAACAGCTGTTTATACATTTCCTGCAGAACCGGCTTCTTGAAATTTACGCACAATTCTTTCTGTTGTGGAGTCATTTGGTCGATTATGATGACCAAAAAAAGACCATGAGGTGCAGGAAATGCAGTTCGTTTCTATTACCTTAACGCTCTGCTCAATTGTGTACCTATCTATGGTTGAATTTGTCAAACACTAAGGCAAAGAAATGGCTATTTTATTTGTGAGATTATATTTTTTGATTTCCTTTTTTTTACATACGAATAAATTCCATTGGAATTCTGGGTAAAATTTAATCACATGCCGTTATTAAAATAAATACCGAATTCTGAAATAAAAATCCTCATTCTTTAACTTCCTGTACCTGCATTTTAACTCCTTGCCACACAATCTTATTTATGTTTGAGAAGAAATAATTTGTTTAAGAGAAAATAAAATAAAATAAATTAAAAACGTAAGTTGACGCAAAAGTTAAAATGGAAACTTAAAGAATTCAATTATTTTTTTCTGCTTTCCATAATGAAGTCATACACGTTGCGTATGCGGATATGTTTACGTTTTCGTATTTACATTTTCTCCAGTTTCCTTCATTATAAATTAAATGAAACAAAAAAAATTTTTTTTTTTGAACTTTTAAAAGTTGCAAGTTTTAAATTCTGTTTGCAACTTGATTTAATTTTCTCTGAATTCACAATCAACGTATGTTTGGTTTCACATTTTTTAATCCTTTTCATGCCATTAATTTACCAAAAAAAAAAGGGTTTCTTTACATTCTCTGTTATGGTCTTTTGTGTTTGAAAAAAAAAACTGTAAAGTTTTTAACTCTTTAAATTTCCTTATTTGTAAATTTATAAAATATTTTAACATTTTACAACTTAGATACATGCTTTTACTGAGAATATAACATTTTACACTAGTCGAATGTGTGTTAATAAGCGTACAGGATCGGTTTAAATTTGAACCATTTATTATTATATTTCGAATCTGGCAATACTTATGTCATTCTATTCTATCTATTATCTCTACTGAACGTAATGAATCGAGTTAAGTTTAAGCAACCTCAGTATTTATTGAGCCAACGAGGAACTACACAATGATGTGGATTTTGGCAAAAAATCATATTTTCAAATGAAGGTCATTTTCATCTTATGGGTATGTTACAGAGATCAGCAAAAAGTATTCAAAACGATGAGTATATTTGATTCATACTTATAATTTCAGATACTTATACGCATTCATACTTATTTTGATATCATACTCATACTTCTCATACTCAATGTTGGAAATACTCGTCGTATTCATACTTAACAATATGCATGATGTTCGACTCGTCTCTACTGAACATTTACACGAAGCACAAAATAAGTATGATCCGCTTACGAACACTACTATACTCACAAGAAGACTGTGTGTATGCTTTGCTTGTTGTCTTTGTCTTTCCTTTCTTCTTTGTTTGCATATGCAACAACAACAAAGGCTGTAAATTTTGATGAATGATTCAAGCCACTCGAATGACTTATAAGTATTTTTCTAAATTTATGAATCAGAATGAGTAGGCATATGAATCAAACATATGTCAAATGTTGTGAGTTTGATGTCAGCGTTGTACTCATATTCATTGCTACTTATACTTATAAATCAATGTTGTAGCGTGTACGAATGAATCAGAGTAGTTGAATTTCAATTCTGTTGATTCATTCATACTTAAAATTTCATGAGTGCTTTTGAGTAGTGGAAAAAGGATTTATTAATGATCTCTGATACCTACGTCGCTGTCTTCCAGGGTGATTGAATTTTAATTCTGTTGATTCATTCATACTCAAAATTGCATGAGTGCTAATGAGTAGCGGAAAAACGATTCATTGCTGATCTCTGGTACGGTAATAGCCGCACTTGGTTTTCCAGAAGCCAGTACTAGTGATTGTATGCTGTGGCTTGTAGAGTGGAGCTATTACTGGCCAATATTTCTTAGAAAATGCGGACGGCATTGATATGAACGTTGTTTGTTTTCAACAGGATGATGCAACTTGCCACACATCTTATGCCATAATCGATTAATTGTAGCAAACGTTTGATGGTGGTTTAATTAGCCGAAATGGTAATGTCAATTGGCCGCCAACAATTTGCGATTTGACACCGTTGGAATATTTTCTATGGGGCGCCGTTAAGGAAACCGCTGTGCCGACAAACCAGACACAATTGATCATTTGAAGGCCAACAGTCGTAAAGACCGAGATACGATTAACCGAATGAGGTACTGTAAGACCAGCCATGGCAGCCATATGAATGAAATAATATTCCATTTCTAACCAGAATAATTATACTTCACAATAAAACAATAAATTTGACAAAAATTTCAACCGTTTTTGTTTTATTGGATTTTTAAATTTAAACAACGCACCCTGTTCAAATAACTTATAACGTCCATTCCAAACTAAAACAAAAATCCATAATGAAAATATTAAGATACAAACAAAATATGGGATTCAACTAATTATTTCCTGTCTTAGCTTTCTTTATTCTTTTCATACTAAATTTCCAACAACAATTTTACAACATTAAACAATATATGGTACAAGGAAGGAATGGCAGACTCAAAATATCCATCATATTTATACTCGTTTATATATATAAAAAAAGGATATGACATACGCATACATAAAATCTAAGGCTTCAACTGTTCTCAAAATGTTTGTACAACAACTTCAAGGAATTAAACCATGTTGTTCATTTTTCTGCCTTCTTACTTACATACACATAGGATGTTGTAAATAGAAATTATTTTCTTAAAAAATCTTCACTTTTGTAGCGACAAGTCTCAGCATTTATTAAAAGTTGATCATTATTTGAGTACATAGAGTATGGACACAAATGATAGTTTTCCATTGCTAACTTAACTTCTGCATCCAAATTGCTTTTAATTCCTTCCATTTCTCTGTTTTCAGAGAATTCAAGAAGTTTTTTTTTAATTTTAATTCCTTCCAATCCCTGCATTTATCATGGAGAGCGTAACGTCCTACACTGAAGTTCTAATAACTCCACTTTTGAGAAAAAATAGGAAAAGTTTATTACCAGTTCAATTTAATATGAATATCTCCACAAAGAAGATCGATTGTTCACTCGTAGCAAGAATGATAAACTAAAGATTACGCCTTGCGCATGATTTTCTGTTAAATTACATTGTTGGGCTATTTTAAAGCTTTCCAACTCATTTTTATATGTGAAAATGAACATTTTTTCTGAAAAGTATACGCACTACGCGAAAATAGTTGGCAGCCCTGCAACATAACTTACATTATTATTAGCCAATAGGAAAACAATGAAAACAATTTTCGTGACGTCATTGATTCAACATGCGCAGAAAGTTTTAATTTTGTGTGCGTGATGGCGTAATCTTTAGTTTATCATTCTTGACTCATAGGAAACAACAGGTAGACATGTTACTAAGGATGCCAAACGGGACCGATGTTTAAAAATCCCGGGATTCGAGATATTGTAAATCCCGATCCTGAAATCTCGGGATAATTCGGGATCCAAAAATCCCGAAAAATCACGGGAAAAATCGTGATTTTCTCTTAATAATTAAAATATTTTTTTAACAAAATCATTTGAATTCCAATTATGTACATACATCAGAATTATATGTCATTAAAAATGAAATATAAAAATAACAAGACAAAATGTAACAAAAAAGCGTAAATTAACAAAAATAAAAATTATTCATACAAATGCAAATGCATTAGTTTTAAGAAAATTATTTGGATTCCAAAACAAAGATTAAAGCATCTAACATGTACTCTGATAGGCTTGAACGTATTTTGTTGTCAACATAACCTGCCGGTGAAAAACTCTCCTCGCGGTCAACATTTGTTGGTAACATAGTTCCAAGATAGCTGTATGCAGCTTGTAAATATTTACCTCTACCATCTCCTGATATAAATAAATCTTTTTCTTTGGACAGTTGAGTATCTAAATCAGTTACACTATTAATTCTTTTTATAGAGCTTTTGCTTTTTTCGATGGTATCAAATAATTTTTCATCACTGGAAGTAGGAGTTTCCTCGTCTGAAATGCTGTTATCGAAGTTAAGTGATATAGAATTTTATTTTCAGGACCTTTTGTAGGGTCAAAATGCATATGAATTCACAATTCCGAAAATCCCGAAAAATCCCGGGACAAGTTTTTACAAATCTCGGGATTCGAGATGTTGTGAATCCCAAAAATCGCGGAATTTCGGGATTCGGAATTCGGGATTTCCCGATTGGTATCCCTACATGTTACCCTTGCAGATATTCTTTACAGGTTCTTTCGGCATTCTGCCATTAGTTAATTATCACCCTTCTTTGCTCACAACGATTTTTTTAACTATGGTTTTAAGCAGCCATTAATATTGTGCTAAAATGATGGAATTCTAATTACTACATCTAATATTTATAAGTATATACATACATAGTTATATAGAAATTTCAGGTTATTATGAATATGTGTATAAATATACTCTCCTATGGCCATGTTAAAATCGAAAACACTAAAACAATAATTAACCACAACCAAAATCAGTTACTCCACAATGTTACATTCCTGTGCATACATATGGTTAAGATGCCATATACATTAGAGCGCCCCAAAATGAAAGTTGCGAATGTTCCCGACTAAAATGAAAGTTTGATTCATTCTAAGACTACGTTTCTCAAAACTTGTGTCCTGGGGTCAATATTTTGTGAGCTGGATCAAAGGATAAAAAGGTCCTTTTTGAGGTTTTTTGGAATTTTTTCATATTTCTTCCAAAGGATCTATATATAAATTTCGTATTATATGAAAGCTCTTTAAGAGGCGCTTAAATTGGTTCTGACAAAAATTTTGAGAAACTTAGCCTTAGAATGAATGAAACTTTCATTTTAGTTGGGAACATCTATACCTTATTTTTTCTCCATACAAACGGGACCACCCTAATATACATATATAAAATGATACTTACATATATACAAACTACCATACAGACTGTAAGTCTGTCGGTGTGTTGTAATATATGACATGCTCAGGATTTATTATTATTTTACTTCCATTTACTGGTCTTGTAAAGCCCCCAAGTAAAATAGGAAACATTGCTGAGGATATTGTTATACTCTGATTTACATGCAACAGCAGACAATAAAAACTTCAATAAAATGTTCTCATTTACTTAAGCATTATTTGGCAATTATTATTATTATTTATAGAAATTGTTTTTCTATAATTTAAATTTTATACAATTTTTAATTAAAAATTTCCTTAAATGCTAGGAGGAGTAACGATAAAATTATGCAAAAAAATTAAACTCTTTAATTGACACAAAATATACATGAAAATTAGAAATTCTGTCATAGATTGTTAAAATTTTTTGAAAATTTTTACGAAATAATAATAAAAATAAATAATTTTGTCTTTCTTGCATCGTATAACTTATTTTTTGTATTCCAACCATATCTGCCAAATTTGACGATTTATCGTCATTTTGACGATTTTGTGCTCCAAAAACATAATATTGACGATTTGACGAATTAAGCCCTTATTTTGACGATTTTTACAAATTAAAAATATACGTAATTTTCTTTACTTTTGTACATTAAAAGATTTTTAAAGAAAAATCTTAAGCTCTGCAAATATCTTCATACGCCCGAACATTACCCAGCATATAATAGGCAACACTAAGAATTTTGAAATGAGATTGACACTCATAGTTAAGCATAATTTATCATTTGCCGTTGCCTGCCATTTAGAATGTTTCGAATATAGATTCTAATATCACTTTAGGAAAACCAAAGGCAAGTGACATTGTATCTCTTTTTTTTCGATCAACAGCGAATAGGCGCTACCCATGAAGTACACTTTGTTGGAACTAGGAAAATATGTTATGGGAAGGATGAAAGAGGGAGGAGTGTTTGTAGACATTAGATTTGAAACCTTTTATGACACAAGCGATAGGAAAGTCCCCGTAGTCTAGTAGGTAGGTAGGACGTAAAGCTAGGTTTCGAGCCCTCTGCCAGACATCAGAACAAAATACAAAAAGTATTTTTTTCAGTGATTTTCCTCTCAGCAGATTTCTGGCAAAAATTCTGAGAGTAAATAAACCTGTCTTGAAAAGTTTCTCAAAAAATCTGTCGTTCGGAGTCGACTTTAAACTGTAGGTCCCGCCACTTATGAAAAAAATTAACACACACAACATAAGTGGTGTGAGAAACTAGGTCAATAATGACCAGTTATGTATGTGTTAGAAAAGATCCCTGCCAAAAGGGAGAACAAAAGAAGAACGAATTTTGCCTGTAACGTATTGTGCAATCCATAAACGGAGCTGCTCGCCGAGAACAAGTCCTTTATTTCGCTCGAGCTAAATTCGTTGTAGTGCCAATTGAAAAGTGAAACACAAGCCACATTACAAGGATGTTCTAATAAATCAATATAGTTGGATACCCTAGCCTCTACAGTACGCGATTGATAATCCTCAAAATAGACGCTGAGACAACGGTACACATATGAGAGTTGTATTCTCATCTTCAATAGGAAGAAGATCAAATGAAGTGAACTATTTCTTGTACCGTCTTAAGAAGCCAAGGCACTAAAAAATGTGCGAATCCAGCGAACATCATACAGAATTTTTTTCAAAATCTTTTAAAATTATTTACTAATTTTTTCTGATGATGCTTTGACGATTTCAATGAACGTCTTTGACGATTTTGATGATTTTACTTTTCTAACATACGACGATTTAGTGCTTTATCTATCTGGCGGCTATGATTTCAAGACAAAGCACTCCATGCTTAAAGCTCTTATTTGAAGTGTTGGGCTCAACTAAAAAATTATTATAAATTTTTGTCTTAAACAACACGTTGTTTCTCAATCTGTAAGTGATGTTTAGTAGTGCGGCTATGGTATTTATTATTATTTTTAATTTAATATGTGGTTTTTATATTCGTACGCAGTACCAAACTGTTTGTTTTGTTTTTGTTTTTCGGTCTTATTTATTTAATTTTTTTATAGAAATTCTATGCTAGCAAGGTTACTAAATTCATCATAAATATAATTATATTTTATTAGTATTAACATTTAAATTTATATCAATTAGTCATGAATAAATTTAAAAAAAAAATATTTCTTTGATTTTTTTGATCACACAAATGTCATTCACAATGTTTTTATGGATAAAACAAAAATTCATTAAAAATAAATTTTCATTAAATAAAATAAATCGGTTTAATTCAGTCGGTTTTAATGAAGAATCACATCTCGCAGTATATTATCAAAGCAACGTTGGAATTTATTGAACCAATCCGATTTTGTTACAAAAAATTATCTTTTCAAATGAAACTCATTTTCATCATAGTGGGTACGTTAATAAGCAAAATTTGCCATATTTGGGTGTCAGAAAATCCACATGTGGCCTTACAGAAACCAAGGCATCCATTTCAAGTGAATGTTTGGTAGGACTTGTGGATAACTGACCCATTACGGTCAATGCAGACATCTATCGCCGCACGATAACCGATCTGTTGATTGTTGAATCTGCACTTGTAAAGTAAAGATGTTATTAGTCGTCTTCGAAAGGCTCGATCTTCCTCACCAGAATTACTGCACAGCTGCCATATGTAGAAAGTATTTGACTAAGTGACAGAACACTTGAAGATCGGTATGGTAGCGAACGGCCACCTAAGTATTGTGCTTCTGAGACGGCATTTACATGAGCTCGAGGGATCATGACAAAGGGACTTATCTCACATATGGTAACAATGGCCACAAAAAACTGGACTACACTTTCGTTAGAATTAGTGGCAGTTGTTGATACTGCATAAAGTTTTTCTGACAAGGCCAAGCATCCCTTTAAGACACTTTCTCAGCTGTAGGGTTTCAAAAATACGTATTTTTTTGCTTTGTTTGTCCAATCCTTTCTCCTTCACGCTTCTATCAATACTCACGACTCCTTATATGTTTTAAATTCGTACCTTTAGAACTGGTATTTTTTGGTTAACACCTGCGACCTAGCTATCATTTTTTTGTAATGAATATACGCGATTAGTGTTGCCAAATTGTTTTTTGACATGTACAAGACATGCTTGTTTAGTGTCAGTCAATCTATAGAAGTCGTCGTAGTCGAGTAGGTAATGTGTAGGCTTATTAGAAGTAAAAGCCCGAGTTCGTATCCCAGGTCAGGCATTAAAACGGAATATGAAAAAAAAATATTTCTCCGTCGACTTCCTCTTCTCTCGATATAAAATTTATTTTTACAAATATGTCATGTAAATAGGCACAACTAGACTAGACCTTATTTTGACTAATGTACAGAATTCTGTTCAATTTCCTATTTTTAGCAGCGTTTCACTAAAAATAAATTTTCTCTGTTTATTACTGAATATTACAATGAACTCTATTTGATGCCAATTATTGAGAAGAAAACTAGAAAAAAAATATTGAAAATAATTGGTTTGACATTTTCAATCCCTGAATTACCTCTGCATCATATATTAGTTCTTTGCATTCTTTCCTATGCTTTCTATGAGTGATGTAGAATAAGCCAATAAAAATTGTTAACAAAAAAATTATTTTTGACAAGAATTGTTAAAAAGAAAATGAAAATGAAAAAATAAAAAACAAAAATTCACTCATTTATTGCAGCTTTATTGATAAATTATCCTTGAACTTAAGAGTTTCATAATGCTTTTGCTCTGGACATTTTCTATGTGAAATAAAAAGTAAAAACAACAAAAACAAAACTTCAACGGGAAAAAATAAAATCAGTAGTTGGCAACTAAACCAATACAATGTCATCATCATGAACTCTTTAACGCAGTTTCCGTTTCATGGTAAATTGTAACTCTCTGTCTCTCTCTTTTAGTAACAGTTCGGATAGTTATTGCCGACCAGATGCTTGTTGAACTATTTGGCTATTAGGGTATGTGGGCTGAGTGGTATTAAAAATACAAGCTAATCTTGTTGAAAAGCTATACAAGGTTTCGGCATCTTTATACACACACTCATGCACTTTTATTGGCAGTATGCCTTTCGCTTTTGAGTCAAGTATGACGACGATGACGATGATGATGGTATTTTTCGTTAATATTTTCATTTTTTAGTATTCTTTTTGGAGCAACTATTTTTTTTCTTTTTTGTAATGTTAGTGACTTTTAGTGCTGCTACAATAGCTGCCAGCCTGCAGTTGACTTTGTGTTGATCCGACATGATTTTGTTGTTCTTTTGAATTTTTCAAATTCTTTTATATTCTGCAGAACCTTTTACAACACTCAACTTTTACAACACCAACAATGGGTTTTATTTCAAAAACTTTAGTCAGTTTTTAGTGAATAGTTTCCAGCAAAAATTCTGATATTCGAAAATGATTGCTATTTAACATTGCATTTTGGAGCAACAGCAGCAAGTTCATGGGAAATGTTTGCCCATGTTTAATTCAAAGGCAATTATGTACGTAATTGGTCATTACAACCCTTCAGTCAGGATGACGACAGAGCTTTTTGCACCACTTATTTTGCGTATGTAAATTTTATAGATGAGAGAAGTCAACCTTGAACAACTAATTTTTAGAGAAACTTAAAGTTTTTGTCAGAAATCAGCCAAGACGCAGTCGCTAAAGAAAATTTGTTTGAACCGAAAGCCTCACGTCTAATAACCCAACACTCTACCTACTAAACCACGGCGACTTACAAATATTTTCAGTTCGATAAAGAGCTACTGTCAGGCAAAAGGAACCATTACATACATAATTGGTCATTAGTACCCATCAGTCAAGATTATTGACATAGTTTCTTACACTAGTTATGTTGTGTGTGTTAATTTTATACATGAGTAGCGGGACCTACAGTTTAAAGTCGACTCCGAACGACAGATTTGATGAGAAACTTTTCATGGCAATTTTATTTACTCTCAGAGTTTTTGCCAGAAATCTGCTGAGAGGAAATCGCCGAAAAAATACTTTTTGTATTTTGTTTTGATGTCTGGTCTAGGACTCGAACTCTGGCTTTTACGTCTAATAAGCCAACACACTACCTACTAGACCATGGAACCATTAGTTTCGACAAATAAAGGATCAAGCGCAAGTGAGGACACTGGCTTGAACGGACCGTCGATTATACCAATGGAACATATCTAGCTTCTTCTAATACGCAATGAATTAATTTCTAAATTCTGCTAGATAAACAATTGCTTAGTCGTTTTGTAAGCCGAAAATTTAAATAGCCCGAGAGAGTTTAAATCAGGGAGAAAGGAAGCATTTGCTTATCGGTCATCCAAGCAAATCCTGCAGTGGATGCTCTCGCTATAAATTAGGCAGTGTAATAGACTGTTATTTTCAGGGTTCTAATTCAACCAAAATTCGACCAAAAACTACGGTTTTGTATGCTTATATTAAACGATGATATGATAGCAACTCCGTATTTGTTAATTACTGCATATTTGATTTCGTTACTCACAGTATTAAAGGTTATAACGGGTATTTTGCCGTTTACAGCCAAGTTCACTTGGTAGCCCATATGGCCCATTGTGTTACTCAATGTAAGTCCCTTTTCGTCATGATCCGTTAGTGGTGGGCTTGAACCACCCCGAGGTCCATATGAAACCAGCCAATTTTGTCAGCGACATGCTGTTCTAAAGTGCAGGACACTCGCATAAAAGGTTTTGTACTGATTGCGTTTTTTCTTTATCATGACAGCTTTAATAGTAGTCCTGTTAGAATTCTTGTCAAACACAAATAGTGCCCTGTTTCTCCAGCTGGGGACAGCGGTTTTCAAATACGGCAGCCAATTATGACCAATATGGACCACCTAAGGTTTTTCAATTCAATGCTGCTTTTTTTCCAATAAGGAATTTAAAATCTTTTTGTCTACTATCAGTCCTACTGTTCATTTTAAAATTTCATTCTTTGTATCCTTTGATTTTTATTTTCTTGACTTTTTCTCTTCTTAGCGATGAAATTGAAATTCATCAAACTATTCCATGCAGCGAGTTTCCTTTCAACTGGAATGGCTTTCAAATTTCACATTTTTTCGTTCAATAACATTTCAGAAATTTTTATATCTTTTTTACTTTTTACTTTAACCTTTTTTTTAATATTTATTTTGTATGTTTTCATAAATTCCTTACCCCAAATAGAAAATCAGCAGCGATTAGCATAAATTATACGAATGCATCATAATCACAATAGAATACAATTTACTGACTGGCCTTTTAGTATATCTATATCTGTCTGTCTATCGGCCGACCATTTGTTTGACTTTTCTGTTGTGGCCAAAAAAAAAAAATAATTTCACAACAATAACAACCACTGAGATTTGAAACCATAAATCGCCACACAAAATACGTATGCATTGTATTATTGATTGATCGATTTGGTAATGGTACTGTGTGTGAGAGGTAAAATACGGGTCAATTGGCTTTTACCAATTGCAGTGCCTTTATGATTCATGATTTTTATTGCATTTTACCATTACGTTTCGGTCATTCGAATTAATTTGCATAAATTGTTGTTGGTTTTTAGTTTGTTGCGGTATTATTTTATTTTTTTTTTTCTTTTTGTTGCCCTATTGATGGTCAAAATAATTTTATTGAACTCTTTGCATATGAATTTTAGAAGGAAGGGAAATTTTTGTAAATCATTTCAATTTTTTTTAAATAGAATGTTCATTTGGCTGATTACATTTATTGTAGCATGATTTGCATTTCAACTTTGCTTCTATTTAAAAGCTTTTATTTTAAAATGCAATCACTTTTAGAGATGCACTCAACCAACAAAGTCTGCGTTCACCTTAGACATTTTTAGAAAATATAAAAAAACACATACTAAATATTGAATTCAAATCTATATTTTTTATAAATACTTCATTTAAATTACGTACTTAAAAAACATAAAACATTAAAAAAGAGATCATTTCATTTTTGGAATAATTGGTCATAAATTAATTATTAATTAAGTATAACGACCAAAAAGTCTGCGTTCAATGTTAAAAAAATTTTATAAATTTTAATAAATATTCAAAAATGTAAAATTTAATATTTTGTTGATAGCCACGCTGTTTTAAGACTTCACTCAATCTATTTGGCATAGAATTTACCAACTTATCCGTTTCCTCTGCTGTTATCTTCTCCCATTCTTCCTGTATAACACTGCGTAAAGTTTGCTTGCTGGTAATTGTATGCTGAAGAATTTTTGTCTCTAAAAGATCCCAAAGAAGCTCAATAGAATTGAGATCGGGTGATTGGGGGGGTGTTTTGAGCTGTCTTGGAGCATTGTACAGGAGCCAAAGTCTTACAACCTCCGCTGTATGCTTTGGATCGTTATCTTGTTGGAACCAAAACGTCGATGATAGGTTAAGTTTTGCTGCACTTGGTATCAAGTTTTGTTTTAAGATGTTCAAATATGCGTATTTATCCATCGTCGATTCAATAAATTCAAGCTGATCCACCCCCGAAGCCGCCATGCATCCCCAAACCATAACTCCACCACCACCATGTTTTACTGTACCAACAAGATTTTGTTTATCAAGCGCAGTTTCTGATTTCCGCCACAGAATTTGACGACCTTTTATTCCAAATATGCAGAACTTACTTTCGTCTGAAAATAAAACTTGTTTCCAAAATTCTGGGGGCTTATTTATGTAGTTATTGGCAAATTCAATGCGCTTCTTTCTGTTTACAGCAGATATGAAAGGCTTTTGTCGAGCGACTCTACCATGATAACTAGCTTTGCGTAAAATTTTTCTAGGATTTACCTTCACCATGTTGATTATTTTGCGCTCTTCTCGTTCTGATAGTGTTTTTGGTCGACCAGATCGTGGCTTCGATGATAAAACTCCGGTTTCCTTTGAAGTTGCAAATTACACGTTGGACCGACGAATACGTTCTTCCAATAATTTGGCCAATTTTTTTAAAGCTTTCCCTTCTTTCCATAATTTAATAATAATTTTTCTTTCTGAAACACTAATTTCTTTACCTTTATCTATTGTAATAACAATTAACTAAAAGTGTCCAAAAACAAGAAAAAAGAACAAGAAATGTAACGGTACGACCACAAAAAAAAATGAAAGCAGACTTTTTGGTTGCTTTATTCACGTGTTACCAGACTTACACATCTCGCTATTAAATATACGAAGAAAAAAATTTGGGATTTATTGTGCTGTTTGATAAAAAGATTGCTATGAAGCAAAATATGGAAAAATAACATATTTTAATTACAAATGTACATCTTATTTTAATCGCTAATACACATTTATAATGTGAACGCAGACTTTATTGGCCGAGTGTATGTTTTGTGGCATATATTTTATTCGTTTTAATTTTTATTTTCCTTTAAGCTAATCTGGATTGATCAAGCAATTATAGCTTTCCTAATAACCAACGTAATTAAATTTTATGCACCGGCAACGACATTAAAATAAACCATCGCACAGCTGCACCGATTTTATAGTTATTTATCATAAAATATTATGATTTTTTCCGTGTATCATTTGATTTTCGTAAAAAAATACAAATAAAAAGTCTGAACGTAACAAAATTGGTGCGTAGCAATTTGTTGTATTGTTATTAACCTATATTTATTTATCCCTGTAACGTTCCCCGCAATCATGACATGGTCGAACCCAACAAGCATAACTCCTTACCTCTTACCTTGTAAACATTCGTGTGTTTCTTTCTCAGAAGCTTTAACACCGCGCTAATAGCAAGTTTTTAAGTTCTGACGACTAATTCCCGTTACGAACTCTACATGTTATTTTTGAATCCTTACAAACATATGTATATCAATACACTAATACCCCGGCTTGCGTAGCTAATAGGGCTTGAAGAAACACGACGCAAACCGAAACAAAGCACGATTTTCCATACATTTATATTGGTTTTAACTTAATTGGTCCCGAGATTCATAATTTTAGTTGAAAAAATAGATTTTTCAATAAAAAATATTTAATTTTCTAAGGACCTACAACTCGCAAACATCAGACAATATAAATGCATAAGCAGGTATGTATTTACATTAGGCTTAAACTCGAAATCCCCTTTTTCTATTTTAGCTTTGTTCAAACATTTTCGTATTAACGACACAAACTGAAACAAAAACGACGAAACTTCAGAGTCACAGAAATTTTTAAAAGACACAACTTCGAATTTGCACTAGATTTAAACGGGAAATCCCCTTTTTATGTTTTAGCTTTGTACAAACAATTTCTTATTAACGACGCAAATCGAAGCACTAACGACTCAATTTCGGAACATCCGACGCAAACTGAAACAAAAACGACACAACTTCGAAATCACAGAAACTTTAAAAAGACGCAACTTCGAAGTAGACGTAGAACGACGCGACGTAAACCTGGGTATTAGTGTAATTGGTCATTACACTCTTTTAGTCAGAATTACGACCTACCTGTGTTCATTTTCTACATGAGTGACTCGTTGCATAGTTTAAAGTCGACTCCAAATGGCAGATTTTTTGAAAAACTTTTTATGGCATTCATATTTTCTGTTAGAATTTTTACCAGAAATGTGGTGAAGAAATATTATTTCATATTTTGTTTTGTTCAAGACGTGTAATCTGGGGCTTTGGCCATGACCAAGTCAACACGCTACCTACTAGATTACGGCGACTTTTTGAAACGCAACCTATTCTAAAACTGCTGCTCTTTAAGTGTCCTTACAATGACGATTACTATCCTCGGATTAATTCTCGATAGTCTAATGCATAACTCGAATCACTCCTCAAACCACCTAATCAAACCTCTTTGACTTGAAATGGGCTTTCATAATTTTTCAGAATTATCTTCGTTTTTCAAACATTTTTTTTTTTTTTTTTTGTTACACTGAGACGTTCTGTTGTAATCAGTGGCTTGGAAGCTATACCTTGCCAACTAATTTGCCTTCACATTACCGCTATTTTCGTTCTAATCAAAGGTGAACCTATTAGAAGTTGAGTGGTCGAATGGAAGAGTGACGGTCAGATAGCGTTCTTACTTGCTCTGTACTTCCTATTCAAATTGAATTCAGCACATCTTTCGATGGCGCAAATCTAGGAAGCAACATGCGATTTTGACCCTGAACTGCTAGTGTTTTATTTTGGAACCGAACACTTCGGCTTCTGTTACACTACTTGCCTGTGACCCACTGCTGTACTGCAGAATGGTCATTCTCTTAAAAGAGTAAACAGTAACCATATTATTGCTTTCACCCTTTGTATGCACTCTAGTTACTGGTAATGTCTAGCAAACAGTCAAAATGGAAACTGTTGGTTATTTGATATGTCAGGTCATAATGCGCCCTCAATAAATCTTACATTAGACAGATCTCACATTAATATCTCTGGTCCTCTCTATTGAATGTAACGAGCTTAAATCCAACAGACCTTGCAGAGCCTTTGTAGATTAGATTCTTATTATCACGTTTATAACAACGCAAACCCTTCTCTATAACTTAAGCAACTCCACCTGAACTGTTTTCAAGTACGTTAGGATAGGTTAGGTTAGGTTAGTATGGTAGCCTTATACCAAAAGCACACTTGAGCACGCATAGCGGACCGTTGTGGCGCCACAGGTACGTATTTTCAAAACATTTTATTACATTTATAGATCGATTATGAACGAAGCTGAATACATACATAATAGGCCTTTAGTCAGGATTACGATCTAGTTTCTCATGCCACTTATGTTAAAGTTGGCTCTGAAGGACAGATTTTTAAGAAATTTTTATGGCCATTTTATTTACTCTTAAAGCTTATGGCAGAAATCTGAGTGGAACTTTTAATAACGAAATTAACGAATTGTGTTGTAAATACCGACTCACCCCAGAATCATGTGTGTCCACGAATAGATATGTTGGATGAGTCGCTTGCTCTGGTTGCCATCTATGCCTAGCGTGAAATCAAGCAGCACAAGTTCTTGTATCCGTTGCCCTTTAATACAGTGTTACATATTCCTCTACTTACCAAAAAAAATTCTGTAAATGATGTACTCATATAATGACTCTAACAAATGGGTGGTGGTGACTTTTCGATTCCACTCTTTTCTGGACCCACTCTACAGTCTGAATAAATATTTTGATTTTTTTTTTGTTTTATTTATTTTCGAAGGTCTATGAAATTAATGTAAAGATTTTGTGAAAAAAAAAAAATAATTTTTGCAGAATCTAAATCACTTTACAAAAATTTAATATTTTTCCAAAGAAAATCGTCTTTTTTTTATTCTACTACCAAAACAATTTAATTCTAGAAGCTGAGGATGCATAAGGCCTATACTTGGCCTGTAACGAAGCCAAAGCAGCCATACCATCACGTAATAAAGCGGAACTGCAATATTTATAATGCCAAACATCTTCGGGTTTATTCACTAAATTCTCACAATATTGTAGACCTTCTTGTACCGTCAGAAAAATTTCTTCACCTTCTGGTTTAGCTGCCGTAGGCAAAGCATCATCGATGTAATCTCTAATAGCAGAGGTAACAACATTTGAAAATTTAAAAGCTTCCTGTAGTTCCACGTCTGTTACAGGCATTTATGGTAATATTTTGGCTTATGGTTGTGGCCAGAAATAACTTAAAATAAAAATAAATTTTATTATTTTAATAAAAAAAAAGAATTGTTTTGTTATTTTAATATGGCCTCACATTTAAAACATATGTAATGATAATTAATTTCAACATATTTTAAGTTGTTTTTTTTTAAATTTTTTATAAAAATTTTTCTTTTCTGATGTGTTTTACTCCTTGGCTGATTTATATGTAACTAAGCAATTTTTCATAGTTCATAGTTTTTGTTTTCATTGAATTTATCTTTTATAAGATTTTATTTACTTAAGATTAGATATCTGGATGTAGGTTAACGATAATTAAGCAAAAAGACTATCAGTCGCATTTAATATCATTTCCCCTATTGTAATTATTATTTAAATAAGTATCAACTCTTAATGACGTGCTATTTTACATTCAACAATAATTTTTATTTCAGTTTTAAAATTTTATTGTACTGTACTACGGGTATCGTAAAACGTATAGTACAAGCGTTGTAAGATAAAAAAAAACAAAAGAAAAGAGTGTTGAGAAGAAGTATTGTTCGAAATAGTCATGTTGTCCATAGGACTTCTTAACTCTTTGTGTACATGTTGCCAATATTATATGTAAACATTATTGTTTTATTGTTCTCAACAGCTGGAATATTCCCAACAAGCGCTACGCTAAGAACTTTGACTAAAAGCCTCTACCATGTATTCTGACAGGCTGTGAATCTAAGGAAATTTGTTGCTCAAGGAAGTCGCCATAGTCTAGGGTATTGGTGTAATAGTCGTTCGACCACTGTTCAAACTCCAGGAAAGATAATAAACAAATATTTCTTAGGCGACTTCCTCTCAGTAGATTTCTAGCAAAAACCCAGAGAGTAAATAAAATTGACATAAAAAATTCTGCTGTTCGATATCAAACGGGGACCTACAAGTGCTACTCTAGGAGCTTTGACAATATTCTGACAGGCTGTGTATCTAAGGAAATTTATAGCTCAACGAAGTCGCCATAGTCTAGTAGGTACTGTGTTGGTTTCATAACCGTACGGCCACTGTTCAAACTCCAGGAAAAATAATGAACTAATATTTCTTAGGCGACTTCCTCTCAATAGATTTCTGGCAAAAATCCAACGAGTAAATAAAATTGCCATAAAAAATTCACTCAAAAAAGTCTGCTGTTCGACATTAAACTGTGACCTACAGTTATATACTCAAGGATAAAATTAGCACACACAACATAGGTGGTATGAGAACCAAGGTTATAATTCTCACTATAAGCTTGTAATGACCATGTTTATATTACAGCCTCTACAGCTAACTAGGTCTCCTATTAAACTGTCTGAAAAAGGCAATCGTCTCTGACTGGAATTATTATCCCTCAGAGCAATGTCAGACCTAGGGATGCCAAACGGGATTTTGGAAATGTAATAAAAATGCGTAAATTAACAAAAATAAAAATTAGTCATACATAGTATGCAAATGCATTAGTTTTAAGAAAATTATTTGGATTCCAACAAAAAGATTAAAGCATCAAAGATGTGTTCTGATAGGTTTGAACGAATTTTGTTGTCAACATAATCTGCCGTTGAAAAACACTTCTCGCAATCAACATTTGTGATATAGAATTTTTTCCCAGGACCTGTTGTTGGGTCAAAATACATATGAATTCACAATCCCGGGACAAGTTTTTAAAAATCCCGGGATTTCGGGATTAGGGATTTCCCGATTGGCATCCCTAGTCAGATCATACCTTTCTATAAGGAATATCGCGCAGTTCCAATGCATTCTAATTATAGTTCGATCCTAGCACCAAGTGATTACCGAGTTGTTTGTATTGAAAATAATTTGGCTGGTGAATAATTCGAATTACAATAAAAATGTGATAGTAGGAAAATTTCCGAAACCTCTGGAAACTGCCAATAAAATTAGCATATTTAAACTGAATGGAAGCATTCTCATGCACAAAAATTCATTTATTTTTATTACGCCTTTTATTTCATTAAGTCAGGTAGTTAAAGTATAAACTATTCTGTATTTTTTTATTATTAACTTCTGCTTAATTATTGCCATAATTTTTTTTTTTTATTTTATAATTACTTATTATGCTTGGATAAGTGTTAATAATGCTATTAAAGCACTTATGCATCAAGCATTAAAATGCAATTGAACATAAAGCAGTGCAATATTTCCATAAAATAATTGAAATAAAATATTCGTTAATGAATGAATATGTTTAATTTATTGCATTCATTGCATTTGATAAATTAATAAACATTTATTTAAATAAAGTAGGGGAATATTTCTCTTCAAGCAAAAAAAAAAACATGCTGCATTTAAAATATAAATAGCCAAAGAACTCATTTTGAAATAGTTAATCATGGTTATTTGTAAAAAAAGAAAGAAAATCTTTACACTATCAGCCAAATCGAATAATTACGTGAATTAAACAGTTCATTACGTTAAAAGCTAGGGCGTACACACTATATTTATATTCAAAATCTTAATTATAGTAATAGAGTTGTCAAGGTTATTGGAGAAGAGAATTTCAGGCAGTCAAGGTCCTGTAAATTTTCTATGCTATTGGTGTGACATCTCAGATATTCTAAAGGAATTGTTCAAAAACTAGTTACCCTCTCAACGTGTGCTGGTTGGTGCTGAACAAATCAGAAATTGGGAAAAGCGAAAAGTCCTTTTTTACAGAATGACTATAAATAATAAGTTATGTGTACAATAGAACTTAAATGCTATAAGAACTCACTTTCCATCACTTATTGTACGTTCGTTCATTCGACATATTATTTTACTCATTATTTCTTTTTTTTTATAAAACCAGCACTCAGGGGATGCCCCTACTCAAGCAGTGGATTGTGCAGGTTTTTTATGAAAGCTGGAAAGAGAGAGGGAAGATGCGAACGGTAAGGAAATGAGTTGCTGCTGGTGACTATAAAATGGCCAGTACTATACCTTCACCATTAGACAGTCTACAGCAATCATCACACCACTTTTGTTGTGTGTGTTAATTTTATGCAGAAGTGGCGGGACCTACAGTTTAAAGTCGACTCCGAATGACAGATTTTTGAGAAACAAGAAGAGAAAGAGAAGAAATCGCCGAAAAAATACTTTTTGTATTTTTATTTTTTTATTTTTTATGTCTGGCCTGAGACTCGAACCCTGGCTTTACGCCTAATAAGAAAGATCAATTATAGAAAGATCAAAGTATTTTCACAAAGTATTGGCATATTTTGCACTACTTGATAAGTTTTTTAAAGTCAGTTTTGAGCTACTACTTTATATGGATAAGGGACTTACAGAAAACAAATAAATCCAGTACAAAAACTCTAAAAGTGTACTTGACGCCATCCCATAGTTACTTAAAGAAAAAAATTTCAGTTTTATTTCTTCACAGCAATGCCCGCCCCAAATTTTATTAAAGACCAAAGCAACAACTCAAAACTATGAGAAATTCTACATCTGAACTTAGTTCCTATTAGGTCCTGTAAGACGATATGACCTTTTCCTTTGGCTAAAAACTCTCTATTGATCGAAAATTGTTCTTTTAAGGTCTCCCCTTTTTCCTTGTCATTGTACCTTCTGTAGATGTCGTTTTGAAGTGTTTCAAGCCTCCTTTCATCAGATACACATGTCAGGAGACTCGAATCATTATTATAAGTAATCTTTACCTACCCAGTTGATTAATTTTCCTCATCACAAAATCTTCATATTGGACATGAGATCATCTGTATTCGGAACAAGTGTTCTCAAACTGCTTCTAAATAGTCTGATAAGAACTCAAATCTCTGTTCAATATGTTAGCCATATTGTCTCCTTTCAATATGTCTCAAACTAGTTTAGATCTGCCTATCTCCATCTTTCCTTTCGTCGTAGGAACGCCTTTCTTCACAAATTTATTTGCTAATTCCCACAATACAAAGAGACGCATACTAATCCCAAGTCAATCTCATAGTAACTAAGTGCATAGAAAAGGGAAATTGCTGATTCCCGCCCATTGAAGCAACTATCTAAGTTGAATTGAGCACATCTTACAATAGCGTTCATTTCTGTTTGATAGCTTCCACATGAGTTCGTATTATTCATAATGGTACCAAACACCCCCACTTTCGTCCCATTATTTGTTCTCAATTTATGAGTATAACGCACTTTGTTCCATTCAAAAATGTTCTGTAGCCCTGAAAACTGTTCCATTCACTCTTATTATTAAGTCTTGTTGCGAATCTTATTCCAAAATTACAGTGCTTGATGAGTCTATGTAGATAACAGCAGATAAAGAGAAGGTCACGAAACCTCCTGATGAATCTCATGTTAGTCTAATTATGCTAGTCTCCATAGAGACTCACTTTCATGTGTATATACTAGAGGGCCGAATATTGATTGTAGCAGCAAATATAAAAAAGTATGAAGCAAAGATAGAGTACAATAAAACAACTGCACCTGTAAACCATTGTACAACAGTATAAAAGAGAGTTGTGTGAAGAGCGCAACAAAAATACTGTACTCTTCATAGAGTCACAAAATGCATTTCTTTTTTACTCTCGGCAACCGAACATCTTCGTCGACGCCAGCATTGCCAGTAACTATTTTAAACTTTTTATTTCTGGGGAAAAACCTTTTTTTACATTACAACTTTTTTACACTACTGAAATTCATATGGCAATACTGAAAATATAGCTTCAGTAGTTAAATATGCTATTACAACACAAAGCATAGTTCCGTTACTACACAGACAAACGAGTTCTGTTGTATACATTGAATAGATGAGAAATACACATTTCAGTGCACTCGTAAAATCAAGAGCAACAGAAAAGAGTACACTAGAGTATTGCATTCGGCGAAGAGTAAGCTAGCAGAATGTCTTGTGCACACCTCTTGTATATACACAGACCAATAGATGATATCTAACGATATCCCAATGGAACTGAATGTAGAATATAAAATTAGATCTGGTCTTGTTAAACATACAAATATTCGTATCAAAAAATCTTTGCGTTTTCTATTTTTATAAAAGAAATTTTATTTCTTCGACAAAAAAATAAAAAAAAAGGGAATGAACGAAGGCGTTAAACCATTTCACCACACTTGACACTTTTCAAAAGGAAACGGAAACAACAACAAAAAAAAAAAAAAAGAAAAACAGAAACGAAAAATAATTATAAAATGTTCTTATTTCCATGTACATACATACATACATATAAAATGCATGCACTTATGAATGAGTGCGTTTCGTTTACACATACAAATACGAGTACAAATAAACTTTCATTTCGTATATTTCTTCTTGAATATTTTTTTTTATTATTTTAATGAAAATAGCACATTTCGAAAGAGTCTCATGATTATTAAGCAGCCAACGAACCAACACTCGAATGACTAACAGGACGTAACATTTGCAATAAATGAAGTTGCAACAGTTCATACATATTTGCACTCTTTTAATGTTGTCGTTGCCCCAATTACACTTACTTCAAATGGTGTAAAAATTTTCTATTTATTTATTTTGTTGTTTTTGTTTTTTATTTTTCTTCATCTTTTTCTTTTCCTTTTAATGAATTTATTAAAAGTCCAGTGTGAGTGAAAGTGAAAATTTCTTTTGCTCATTATGTTCACAGTTTGCACTTACAAACTATACGCGAATGCCACCCTATTTTTGTATGCACTTTGATTTGTTTGTATTGTAATGACTTTAATTACTAGTTCGCATGTTATTCTGTTTAGAATTTAAACTCATTTATTTATTAAAATGTCACAAATAAAAGGGGACCCTTTTTCTCTTTGAAGTGAAATATTTATCGTCCATAATAGAGAGTTTTAAATGGATTTATGGAAAGAGTACCTTAAATGCAGTGGCACAATTTTTAATGGTCCGAATGCACTGAAGTCTATTGAAATGGTTTAGATTAGATTGCTGGCCTCTAGAAGTCGCCGTGGTCTAGTAGGTAGTGTGTTGGCTTATTAGACGAATGGCCCGGGTTCGTATCCCAGGTCAGACATCAAAACGAAAAATATTTCTTCGGCGACTTCCTCTCAGCAGATTTCTGGGAAAGACTCTGAGAGAAAAAATTGCCATGAAAAGGTTCTTAAAAATTTGTCGTTCGGAGTCGACTTTAAACTGTAGGTCCCGCCACTCATGTATAAAATTAACGCACACAACATAAGTGGTGTGAGAAGCTAGGTCGTAATCCTAACTGAAGGGTTGTAATGGCCAATTATGTTATATGTGCTACTGCTGGCCTCTACATTATGTTTACCGACAAAGATATTCACCCTTATCGTGAATATTATGGGAATAAATTGTTTTGGAGTAAACTTTTATTCCCATCCCAAAAAATCGGTATTGCGAATATATTGGGAGTAAAAGATTTTATTGTGAATTAGTGAAAAACAAAATTTGTTATTGTGAATTACCTCTCAGGAATTTATCAAAGAAAAATATAAATATTAAAAAATTAATAGCGTTTATTTTCGTTTTTTGGTGCTGGAAGAGGAGAAACAATCTGTGGAAAAGTAGTAGAGAAGAGCTATTAGAAATGAATCGAATCCACTATCACTCTCTGAGCTGAAGTGTGAATTATACATACTAAAATATTTATGTGTGACGGTAAATCCTTTAAAGATTCCAGGAATATTACAAAGCGAACAAAGAAGGGTTCAAATTCCTACTGAATGTGTCGATGGAAAACCTGTCCACAGGAAGGCAGCTACCAAAAGTTAGTAGGTAGGCAAATTAGTGTCGGTTTGGCGCAGTCTTCATTCAGCGAAATGCTTTTAGAAGTATTAACAACATTTGAAAGAGTGTTAGGTCCTCGGTAGATTGTGTGGCCGTCTTCTGAGGAAATGAAAGAGATTGTAAAATGGTTTTAAACAAAATACACAATTCCAGGTGTTGTGGGTTGTATAGACGACAGCATACGAGTATTACGATTCGCATCGTCAACGAACCAACCGATGAAGTATATTCAACCGGAAAGGTTACAACAGTCTTAATGTTGCGATTGTAATTTGATTTATACATGTTTAATAAATCCCTTTTTATATTTTATAATTCATTGCTACCATCGCTTCCACCATACAATTAATCTGCTCCTTATTTACATTTGCGTTCCTTAAATAAAGCAAAAAATCAAAATCAATATAATTTATAAGTTCCATGTTCCGTTCTTGTTCCCATCGGCAGGTGTTGGAAATTAATTCTACAAAATAATTCTTGTGAATAAACATTGGCGATGCCAAATTTTTTTATGTTTGGGAATTCACTCCCAAAAAATTTTTTGGGAACGATTCACAATAGGAAATGACGAATTTTGGGCATTATTTTATGGGAATTGTTATTTGCGAAGATAGCCTGCAGTGAAATATTCCAGTTCTATTATTAACGAGTCCCTAGATTTTTTTTTGCGTTCTGTTTTTGTTTAGCCAATTTAAAGCCGTATTATTGAATATTTATTAATTTTCTAAAAAATTTGTTTCTAAAGAACATCTATTTTATGTATTAACATATTTTAATTTGGAGTATATTTTTATTGAACTGCTGGTGGTACACCGCTACCTTCTGCAGGATTTGCTGTAGCTGCTGCTGCTTGAGCTCTAGCAGTGGCTTCATTTTCAATTGCTTTTAATTCATTCTTCGATTTCTGCAACTGTAATGCAGCACAGCGTATTTGTAACCATGGCAGTGTACCTATAGTGGAACAACTATTAAAACCCTGTTCTGCATTGGCCATTGTATCTAAAACGCGTTGTCTCAAGTCATCCGGCAAGTCAGGTCTTGTCAAAAGTTTTCCCGCCTCTGCTTCCAAAACTATGGTTTGAAAAAATTGACCAGGCGATAAACCACCAAAACCAGTTTTAGGTCCCAGACCAAAACCTGCACCCAAGCCAAGTTGAGCCTGTACAAAAAATATTTACGCGGATTCATTATTAATATTCAATTTATTTTTATTATTTTTATTTAATTTTATTTTACCTGTGTATAGCCCAATGCACAACATATTGTTGCCAGTACCACTAAAGTGAGTTTCATTTTGTTTTTGTTAAAGTTTTTCGTTTCGAAATTCGTTAATTAACTGTTGACTATGATACTCAAATGCATTCTTTTTATAGTTTTTTTTATTTCTTACGTTGCATATTAGCCGTGTTAAGTTGTTTATTTGTAAGATTCGCAGCTCTTATCTGTTTGTTGCTATATGGAGTTGTTTTGATTCATTATAACTTATGAGTATAATTTTTTACATCTGCTCTAGAATGTAAATTTTTACGATGTTGTTTCCTTTCTGGCTTAAAATCGCTGATAATTTTCTTATCATGTTTTTCTTTTGCTTTTTTCATAAATCTTTAGAGAAATATTTATTGTGATGAATCTTGTAAATTTTTACGCATTCTTGGTAACGTCATGAATATACCAATTATATTTACGAATGGAGGCCTATTTATAAAGTTAAAAAATACTTAATATATTTACATTATTTGAATTGAATAAAAATATGTAAAGCAAAAACAATTTCTTAAATATCTTTGACCGTTCTCACATTATTCACGGTTAACTTCTTAAGGCTATTAATTAAACCCTGACCTAGTCTGGGCCTTTGAAAATATTCGACAGATTCTTGCTACTGCACATCAATGTACACTTCACGAAAAAAAAGAGATGTCCATTTCTCGCCCTCCGAGCGCAATGTCTTGACAGAACCTTATCAAGGTACTCGGAAGATTCCTATCCAGAATCATGGCAAATTTCGTGACATAATTATCCAGTCTGGGCCATATTAGCCTAAACATCCTGCCATTTTTCCTACAGGTCCACTCTCAGTCCAATCCCTTAGTTGATCTGTTCGATAAAATGTCGCAGACGAGGTCTGCAGTCCTCTCGTCAGCTCATCTAAAATCTATAGCCATTATCCGCAACCGGCGTGATGCTGGTGCTGGTGTTCTGTCATCTATATCTGTGGGTAACGTAAATATTGATTAGGCTCCCAAAAGCTCTTGATGTTCTGGGCATGAGAATTAGTTGTGATGCTCGTTGGAACGATCACATTTTTCGCGTATCGAAGGAAGCATTCAAGTGCCTTGGTTTTTTGAAACGGTGAAGAAAATACTTCACTCCATCCGACCTTCTTACTATTTACAGGACCTTAATCCGACCCCGGATGGAGTACAACTCTCATATATGGGCCGTTGCTTTAAAGTCTATTTTAAAGCTTCTCGACCGCGTACAGGAGAGGGCGAAGGTGCTTATTAATGACAGTAGGGTATCCAACTCTATTGAATCGTTGGAGCATCGTCGCAATGTGGCGTGTGTTTCATTATTATATCGGTACTATAATGGAAGGTGTTCTCGAGAGATAAGGGGCTTGGTTCCCGATAATCACATATTTTTACGTGGTACTCGAGCTGCTCGAAGAGCACTTCCTTTTGTGGTTGATTGCTCAGTGAACCGCACAATGCGAAGGTTTTTCCCGTCAATTACGATATTGGTAAGTTTAAGTCAAATTTCCACAAACACTACTCCCTCTTTCCACCTTCCTATAACCTATTTTCCTAAACCTGCACAATGCACTGCATGAGTAGGAGCCTTCCCCTGAGTGTTGGTTTTTATAAAAAAAAAACCGTTACAGTGCTTCAAATCTACCACAGCTTTATACTAATCAAAGAGCATTGTGAGTGCTTTTCTATAAAATGCCACTAGCTGACGTATCATAACGTTGTCATTGTATTCAGAGCATTGTTTGCGATCCTTTCACGGATTACCTTCCGTCGAAGTTACAGACAATTGTACAGTTTTGTAGCTCCTTTTCAACTATAGTTACCCGCAGCGGTTCCAGCATCCGTTACATACATACATAATTGGTCATTACAACCCTTTAGTATGGACAATGGACCTAGTTGCTCACACCATTTATGTTGTGTGTGTTAATTTTATACATAAGTGGCGAGAACTACAGTTTAAAGTCGATTCCGAACGACAGATTTTTTTTGAGAAACTTTTCATGGCAGGTTTTTTTACTTTCATCTTTCTTATGCTTTCCATCTGATTAGAAACGTGTTATCTAGTCTGATGAGTCCAAATGTAACCACTTTCAGTAAGATGGAAAGCAGTACTGCTAGCGCAGTTCCGGGGAACGTGTTCAAAGATACGATGTGAAGCAAACTGTTAAACATAGCGGTGAAAATATAATGGTTTGGGGATGCTTAATATGGTGGCATGTTGGCCCTCTATATTTAGTAGATGGTATCATGCGAAAAAAGACTATCTAAAGATTCTGCAAACCTATCTTTCGAATTTTATGGACAAATGTGCTTATCCCGAATAAGAAATTATTTTCCAACAGGATGGTGATCCGAAGCACACAGAAAAAATTGTAAAGATATGGAGCGGGAAAAAAAATTTTCAATTGATGGAATGGCCAGCACAAAGTCTCGACCTCAATCCGATTGAAAATCTTTGGCCATTCGTGAAAATTTGGCTTGGACTGTACGAAACAGTCCCAACAAATATGGACAAACTTTGGGATCGTATAAATGCGAAATGGAATCGAATTCCGAAAGATGTTATTGATCATTTGGTAGAAAGCATGTCAAACCGCATAAATCAAACTATTTCTAATAAGGGTCTGGGGAGCAAATATTGAAATTGGATTTCTTGAATTTTCTTCAAACGTGCAAAATTGAGTTTATGAGGGTTATTTTCGGTTTTTCATTCAAACTCATTGAATTCATTTCATAAATTATTGTTTTTTTACTGCTATTTGTTAAGAATAAAATAAAGAATTAAAATTATTTTTTTTTTTTTTTTGTTGTATTTGCTTGTATGGTAACGTTTTTGTAGATGACGAAACTCAGTTTTGTGAACATGCACTCACTTCCGTTCGCCACTGTATATCTAAAGATACACATCACGATGATGGCCGCAGTGTTATTTGATGACTAAGTTATTCATTTGTATGTATTTAATCTATGTCAGCCTATCATAATTGTTTACATCGGACATCTTTTCAATTATTTTAAGTCTTGTTATTTGAACGTAAAAAATCAGCTGCATGGCGATACATCAAATTTAACTGATTAAATTTGCATATATACGTGCCGGTACTATTTATTTCGCTTGGCATTTATTTCATCAAACTTCATTGTCTAGTTGTTGTGATAAAGAAGCGAAAATAAAATTTATGCAACTAGGGTAGTGAAAATCAAAAGTATTTGGAGATATTCTTCAAACTCACGTCGAAATTGCGTTTGATACGTTTTTTAAAGCCGGAGGTCCACGCCACGCGTTCTACGCGTTCTCGCATTCTACGCGGCTGTCAAAAAAGTAGAATTAATGTATTTATATGGTGCAACTTACACGCCCAAAGCGTAGGGTGCCATGACGCATAGAAGGCGTAAAGTAAATCTACTTTCTACTTTTGTAAGCATCACAAGCGGCGCGCGTACAAAACAGCTGACTTTGACAAATTGTTTTGTTTTAATTTATTTAAATTTTTTAAAGCACAATGGAGGAAAAATTAATCGAAGCTGTGAAAAAACATGAAGTCCTATATAAAAATGCTTGCTTGTTTATGGGAATTAATTTAAAAGAGCAGCTGCTTGGAAGTCCATTGCCGAGGAGGTATTGAGGACGGTATTTCGTATTGCTTTTTTTTAGAGAACGTTTGCCAATCTCGTTGGAAAACTTTAAGGGACCGATTCTTAAAAAAATGCGTGGAGAGCAAACATGCCTCTGGTAGTGCTGCAGAATTCCATGAAAACTAGTCGTTTATTCTTTTGGAGCTTGTTATACACACTTGTGGCACAAAATATTATATTCACAAACTCAATTAATTCTATAAATTCTTTAAAAATTTCAATTTCATTTGCCATTTTGGTACGAAATGTTTTTTTCAAGTATTTTCTATCATATGTTATTATTTTGTTAACAGCTCATCAAAACAAACTTTGTATGTAACTTGAAGCGTAGAACGCGAAGAACGTATGAAACGCACGCAACGCTTTGACGCGAAAACGCGTGGTGTGGACTTCTAGCTTAATGTGTGGCCATGCAACTTTACGCGCAAAAATGTCAATATATCTCATAATCTGGCATTACATTTATCAAAAACAGCCACCCGTTTAGCATCTTGTCTTTATTAATCTCGGAGATGCCACAGTTTCACTAACAAAAAAAAACGTTAAATTTAAAAATATTTTGCAAAATTTCAAAATCAAACTTCCTAAATATTATTGATCTGTCTATAAGGCTGCATGATTTTATTAAGCGCTGCCATTTCCCAATTTTGTACTATATTTTATGAGTCAAATTAATAAAAGTTAGTATTTATTATTATTATTTATTATGTCTGTATATATTTACAATATAGAAATCATGAGAGAAATTAAAAATAGAAAGAGCATAAGAAAACACCCCCATATTCTCATCTACAACAGCCTTCAACTTGACATTTATAGAATAGCGCAGTCTGGCAACTTCTTTTATTGCGTTTGTGCAGAAATTGTAGGATGAATAACAGAAAAGCAACAACAAAAATCATTGTAGAAAATTTCATAGTAAGAAGAAGAAGCACTAGTAGCAGAAAATTATCGATTTGCCATAGACGATAAAAACGAGAGAGAAAAAAGTGTTCAGGAACGGAGAAGAATCAAAAAAAATTGTGTAAAAATTTGAAAAGTTTTAAATAAACGCGAAACAAATAGAAATTATTTAAGGAAAAGCCTTTACAATAAGCAGTCATACCTTGCACAATAATTAAATAATAAGTAAAAGTGAAAAACAAGTCAATTTTCCATCGGTGGTGTTAAAAAAAATCTCTTGGCATAAAAGGTGATTGATTTTTTTCCTATTTTATTTTTTTTAATCTATTTATTGTAATTTACGTGTGTGTATTACCATTAGAGAGAGAAAGTTCATGTTCATAAAGTCCAGTTTGGCCTTTTAATAAAATATTTCAGAAACATCTAGAATCGTAAAAAAGTATTGATTTAAAAGAAGTGTAACCAAAATGGCCTTTGCCGGACTGAAGAAACAGATTAACAAGGCGAATCAGTATGTAACGGAAAAAATGGGTGGTGCCGAGGGCACCCGCCTGGATGTAGACTTCATGGAGATGGAGCGCAAGACAGATGTAACGGTCGAGCTGGTAGAGGAATTACAGATAAAGACCAAAGAATTTCTACAACCAAATCCTACGGCCAGGGCCAAAATGGCTGCCGTCAAGGGCATATCGAAGTTGTCTGGCCAGGCCAAGTCGAATACGTATCCACAGCCTGAAGGTCTTTTGGCCGATTGTATGTTGACTTATGGCAAAAAGTTGGGTGAAGACAATAGTGTTTTTGCGCAGGCGCTAGTTGAGTTTGGTGAAGCTCTGCGTCAGATGGCCGATGTGAAGTACTCACTGGATGACAATATTAAGCAAAACTTTTTGGAGCCACTGCACCACCTGCAGACAAAGGATCTCAAGGAGGTTATGCATCATCGTAAGAAGTTGCAAGGACGACGACTCGACTTTGACTGCAAACGTCGCCAGAAGGCAAAGGATGATGAAATACGTGGGGCTGAGGAAAAGTTTGAAGAATCATTGCATCTTGCCCAAATGGGCATGTTCAATTTGCTCGAGAATGATACCGAGCAAGTTTCGCAACTCTGCACCTTTGCCGAAGCTCTCTACGAATTCCACTCGCAGTGCGCAGATGTTTTGCGCGGCCTTCAGGAGACGTTGGCACAAAAGCGGGAAGAAGCCGAGTCGCGTCCTAAGCCGGAGTTTGTGCCCAAATCCCTACTCGATTTGAACTTGGACGGCATGGGCAATGACACGGAGAGCTCGGGCACACCATCCCATCACCGGGTCACTGGTGCGTCTCCGCTGCCGTCGCCCATGCGTTCGCCTGCTAAATCGATGGCAACAACACCGTCACGACAGCAGATGACGCCCTATTGCCAGGCTTTGTACGATTTCGAGCCGCAAAACCCCGGCGAATTGGGCTTTAAAGAAAACGAAATTATTACTCTGCTCAATCGTGTCGACGACAACTGGTTTGAGGGCTCACTCAACGGCCGCACTGGCTATTTTCCACAATCGTACGTGCAGGTGGTGGTACCTCTACCCAATGGCAATTAAATTCAATTTCTTTCATAACAACAAACCTAAACATAATAACGAACTAACATCTAGATAAAATGAAAAAAACAGAAAACCAGGAGGCTGATGATTCAAGACATAAGTAAAAAGATGATTTATTAACAAGAAAAAACACAAGAAAATACAATTAAAGTTAACCCTTGAAAAGAATAACATTGGATGAAGATGACATTGCGTTTGAGTAGAAGTAAATGTGAGTTTAATTGAAAACGTAGGTATGATGTAATTTTATTTAATGTCTATGGGAAAAAGCAAAGTCTATCAAAAGAAAAACAAAATTGGCAAACAATAACTAATTTATTAAATTAATTATATAATATAACTAAATAAAGTAAAACAAAAAAAAGTAAAATTTACAACTTAAATGTTAATTACAATTTATCTTCAAAATTAAATGCAGCCAGATTTAATAAAACATTTCGTTGCGAAAAGATAGCTGCCTATCTCCAAAGAAACGCGAAATTATTAAAAGAAAGTTTAAAAGAAATTATTGATGAAAATAACTTAACTAATAATCTAAAACAAAATTAGTTAAGATAACAGAAATTGTAAACCGTGAACTAATGCTTCAATTACAAAAATGAAAAATTAGTAAAAACAAAACGTTGCTTTTAATTTAATTTTAATTTTTATTTAAAATGCCATACATGATATTAATGAACTTATTACATATGATTAACTTGTTAAATATTTTTTTTCTTTTTCTACTTTGTCTTCGTTTTATTCAATGACTTCCTATTCTTTTTTAAAAATACGTTTATTATTTATAATTAACATGTAGTTTTAGTCGACATTTAACACTAGATTTACTATAACATGTTATACAGAAGCAAATCTTTGAGAGCAATGCTAATTATAAATCGTATAGAGATTATGTCCTTGATAACTACTAAATTTGATTTACAAGTTATTGGCAAAGAGGCATTAAATTAAAAAAGCAATCAAAGTGCAATCTTTTAAGTTCCATTCAGATTCCCTTTTTATATTTCCAACTGTAAAACGTTTCTTTACACAATGTAGCGTGTAAGATCTGTTGTATGTTTTATTTTAAAGAATTTTATAATGAATTACGATTTTGGAGTAAGAGATGTACGTACGTAATCGGGTTTTTTAATAGTATTATGTGGAGAATCCATTTTCCTTTAAGTAAAATAGATTTGCATTTAGCTTTCCTATAACAGTGTAGTCTTCAGACATTCTTAATGCGGATAAAATAAATTCTCCTACAATACTTACCATTCATCTCTTATTATATCCTGAATAAACTTCCTTAAATATTTTTTTGCACTTTAATACTACTTAGTAAAGCATATTATAGTTATCATTGGAGGAATACTCAATTTTTTGTGTAAATCTAGTGTTGAGTGTATGGCAATTGAGTCCCCTTAAAAAATTAAATTAAGAATTGTTACAAATCTTTTAAAAGAAGTATTTTTATATTTTTTAAACTTTTAACAATATTTGAAAGAACTTAAAAATTTATACTTACATAATATAACTTTTTTAAATGTCCTTGATCTTTATTATAAATAGGAATACGAAATGGAAGAAAACAAAAAAACTTTTTTGATGTTTATTCTTATTATCTGTAAATTTGAGCCTCTCATTATATTTTTTTTTTTTTTTTTACTTTATAAACAAGCAGTTGTATGCTACAGCTATTAATTATATAAACTAAAACAGAATAGAATATTGAAGAAGTCCTTTTTCATTCATCTTAAAAAAAAAGCCCACGTGTTGTGTATACAGTTTTTTGTAATTGAAAGTTTGCCAACAGGAAATTGATTTATTTTAAATATAATGAGGATAACAACATCACAGATATTTGTGATAAATTGATAAGACTTGAAGTGGGTCAATTCAATATTATATGCATGTTTTTTTTTTTTTTTATTTTTCACCATCTTGTTAAAGTTTTTTTTTTTATTTAAAATAAATTTTGTTTGAAATATAAGACCCCATGGATTTAAAGTGCAATTTATATCCTCTTGACAATAAATATTATAAATACACAATGATAACCTCCTTATTTTTACGTAAATTATTTCCTTATTTACATAAAATCATAGTATTCAATGTAGAGTTTGGTTGTATGATCAAGAACTTCAAATCTTTACTTAATACTGGTATTATAGACTGAGTTTTTCTACAAGATTTTATTTTAATATTAAAATTCTTAATTGTAGCATTTTAATTTCATTGAATTGCATGTAGTATTTATTATTCATCGTAATGTAGAGCATTTTTCTTGCCTTCAAGTTTTTTTTTTTTTCTTATTTTGCATATGTTTAGATCTCAAAAAATATCTGGTGCTGGGATATCAAGTAGGCATATGTAGATATATATTTTCCAAAGATTAGCCTGATATTATACAACTAAGATCTTATAAAAGACTTACAAATTCCCTATGATAAAGAGAAAAATTCAGTTCTTAGAAATTTTTTTTATTAGTAAAAATACAGTGCTAAAGAAAATGTCAAATAGTTTGAATATTTTCTTTTTAAAACAATTCAGTAAATTAAAATAATGAATCGATATGTAAAGTATCAGTTTTAAGGCTAAGTTGTATCCCTAAATTATGTTTTTATGCTTTCCTTAAGCACTAATATGTATACATTTTGAACATCTTTGAATATTGTTTTGTTTATTCAATATATTTATTTCTATTCTTTAATTCATATTTTTTTTTTTCATTTTTATTTTAGAAATCGCTTATTTTGCCTATATTTGCCATAAAATAGACAGACATGTCATCAATTTCTATTTTTATAAAATGTATTTATTTTATTAATAATCAAGATTGCATTATTATTAGATAGATAAAAATAAAATCAGCTAGATATATATATATATATATATAAAGCTAAATATTTTATAACTGCTTGTTTAAAAAGTAAAATATATAGATATTTTCTATAAATTTAAAATCAAAAAAAAACAAAAAGAATCGCAAAAAAGTCATTAAATTCTATACTCCTCTTTACCTTTATTATAAATGTGTGTTGTTTAATTTTGTTATTTATTATTATATTTAAAATATACAATATATATATATTATAATTATTAAGGCTAAAAATGAAAATAAAAAATTAATTTAAATTAATATTAAAACAAACAAATAAAAAAAATAACTAATTATATACATGTATATTTATTAAACTATATTTATTATGATTATAAACAAATTACAACTGAAATAAATGAAAAAAAACAACAACAACAAGTAATATAAACTCTTTGAATGAGTTTTCTCTGATAAAAAAAAAAAAAATACTGGTATGATTTCAGTATATAGTTAATGGAAAAGGGATCCTAAAAAAACACAAATTAAAAAGACCTTTAATGGTCTTAATGGTTAGAGAAAGAGAACAATTTAAAAAGAAACCTTAGCCATTATTATAAAGAAAAGAAGAAAAAAAATCAATTAACAATAATAAAATGAAATAATAAAACCGATTCATCTTAAAAGATATACAATATAAAATAATAATAATAACAAATGCTGTCTCATGTTGGAATATTAATTATATTATACACCCCTACTAATTATGAATATATATATTATATATACTTACTTACCTACCTATTTAAACAAGTAAAACAAAAACAATAATATTTATAAAATAAATGAAAAAAAAAATAAAAGAAAAATATTTAAAACCATGGAAAGATATTAAACAGAGTTTCGGCAAGGATTATCCTTAACTATTAAGCCTCTATATACATACTCGTATATTAAATTACTATTAAAACAAAATTGTATGATTAAAAAAAAACAATTTTTGGAAAAAATTAATAATTTTTGTCCTTTTAATTTATTTTTTAAATTTAAAAGTAACATGAACTCAAAACAATAATAATTGTAATTTGCAAAAGAAAAAAAAAATACCACAGTTATATTTATTAATAATACAAAAAAAAAAACAACAAAATCAAATAAATTATATTACTATGAAAACAAAAATTCCAAAATAATATAATTATTCTTCATTTAAAATTATAAATGAAAAAGTTGTAAACTTTAGAATTCCTATTTTGAAAGTAGTTACAGTACTTTTGGGTTAGCTTAGAACATAGTAATATATTTAAAATGGTTCACAAACGTTTTAATTTAATCCCTTTACATGTAATGACATCTCGGAAACGTTAGAATTCACCAGTGGCATTTTATACTTTTAAGTTTCCAAATTAACAAAAACTGTTGTTGATGGATAACAAAAACCGTGCATCAATGCAGACATCTATTCTAATTTCTAAGCTAGTAAATAACTGTAGTTGATCTTGTTGACTACCTAGTGTTATTGCATCCTTATTATTGTCATAATTAGATCCTTTCAAATGCTTGCTAATCCTCGCATTAAATATCAGCCAAGCTACAGCAGAACTAGCAGTCTATTTCAAAATCTGTTCAAAAAATTTAAACGTGACCCTATGCGATATTAAGCAGTAATTTAAAAAAAAAAGAGATTGAAAAAGTGATCTCTAGGAAGCGCAATGAATTTTATTCGATCATTGAGTTTTTCCACAGGAAGGCACTATCGGTGATAGCAAGAGAGTTGTTACAACAACAACGAACACTTGTTGCGTAAAATGCTAAACTTGTGCAGTGAGTTCAAAAGCTTTGGCTTTGGTCGATGAAATATTTCACAATCCGGGAGATAGTTTAGGATCACTCTACTGCATGAATTTCCAACTCTGCAGCATATTTTCTTTCGCAAATTAGATTTGTTTCATCAGACTACAATTTCCAAATGTGCCAACATTAACATTCTTTTTATTGTGTCTGAGTATCCAAGACTCAGCCTTAAATTGGATTTCCTGTAGTCTATTTGGTATTGAAAGATTCCTCAACAGGACACTACATTGTAATTTTAAAAATTTTTCAAACGCACTTCAGTTTAAAGCTTTCATTTTATTGTATTGTATTGAATCAAACTTTTACACGATTTGTTACGCTATAAACCATTTGTTTTCAGCCTAAGGGAGAATTAAATCTTTTTTAAAAAATAAAAATTCATCATATACATATATTCAATTAGTGCCTCACTATCCTTTGAATTTTATCGTTTATATATATATAATCTATACACAGGTTATCGTACCCAAATAGAATTTTATATTTCTTTAGCTTACTACGTGAACAATACATATCTGAAACACAATATGGAACGTCTCTCGAGAGTTACAAAATTTGTCATTTTGAATTTTTACGCGCATTTCGGTTACAGATGGAGGAGCCGCAGTTACTAGAGCAAAAGAAATACGGAATACAAATCCCATTCATTCGTCTACATTGACTCTATGAGTTGCGATCAGTAAAACGAAGTTCTACTACTTGATTCAATGGATATCATCATTACGGAGTTACGTTTAAGAATTATTTTTTATAAGAAATTAATTCCAAAATATATATTATAATGATTAATAAACATTTATAAAGCCAACAAATTAATTATATAGTACTCTTATTATATTTTCTAAACATGTTTAATAGGCATAAAATCTTTTCATTTTATTATTTCCCAAATCCTTTATGCTGAAGGTTATATAAGAATGTAACATGTGTATGTATCTACAAACAAACGTACTATGGCGTCAGCATCCTTTATTTTTTCAAAATACTTGACTTTAAGTTATATAAACACTTGTGACCTCTTTAGTTTTTTTCTTTTTTAATAATTTTACTCCCTAAATAATTTCATGCTTAATTTTCTTTTTTTTAGTTTTTATCTGCAAACCAATGTTTTTTTTTTGCGTATCTTCCTTTCAACCCCCTCTGTATAGCCCCAAATCCTTAACTACCCTTTTATATACAATATGTATGTAGTATTCTTAAATCTCTGCATACTGCTCTGCTAGTCGGTTGTAGTATTGTTACTATACGAACTTTCTGTGTAGTAAAGTGTAGGAAATAAAACACTTTATTATTGTGGGCGTATATTTTTTCATTCATTTATTCATTCATTCATTCAGTAATACTTGCTTTCGTTTTCTTTCCTGCTTCATTTGCAATTTTTTTTCTCTCTTTTTTTTATAAAATATTATCTATTATGACATTGACACTGGCTAGGAGTATGAAAGAACGTTGGTATTTTTAAGTGCTTGTATAGCTATGTACATGCGTACGTATGTAAAAGGATAAGGATTACGACATTATATGAACTTGTGCGTCCATTGTTGTCGTTTAATAAATAATAACATTTAAACAAACGGAAATTGTTTGACACTCAAATAATGGTATCCCACACTCTTGACAAGTTTTTATAGTTATGAGTAATTGTGAGATGGTTATTGATGAAAGAGAGGATTATAAAAGATATGTATATTGAGTTAAAATAAAGGAATGGAAGATAATAGATTGTATAAGCAAAGCATATGTAACAACTTCGTTTGAATGCTTGCCTATGGTAATGTAGGATCAGATTATATATGCAAATATTTAACAAAGAAAACATAAACAATACTTTTTCTAAACAATCTTCTTCCACTACTTCATATAGCTCTTATAACGATTGTTTAATTTTGCAGGATATACTCCTGTTTTATTTTGGTATGTCCAGATTTATTTGTATTAACCACGGTTTCTAAAGGCTTTCATTCTCTCACCCATCTTAGATACAACCAGGTTTATACCTGAAGGCCATACAAATTACTTTCATTCTTTACATGTAATTTACTTTAGTTTTAGTGGCTGTTTAGTTAGTTTCCAGACATTTAAGTTTCTAATGATGTTAAGCCAGAATATCCTTTTTATAACTATGTTTTAATTTTGTAGACTGGATTAGACTGAATATCCTAAATTTGATTCGTATCCTACCGTAACACTTACATATAAATCCTAAATAGCAAAACCGTACTAAAGTTGTTTATTCTTATGGCTTTTTGGTTTATTTAAATTTTATTAGACGGTTTTAATTTTTAATATCTTTTAAATTATCATGAATCAACAGTTGTAATACTATTAGCAATCCTACTATATATTATAAATCTCTCTGTAAGTCTGTTTTTTTTGTTTGTTAGCCAATCACGCCTGAACGCTTTGATCGATTTTCTTGAAATTTGGGATATAGATCGGGCTTTTGACCGTGGCGGTCATAGGCTATAAATCTTTTCAAAATTTTGACCAAAAGGGGAGAAAAAATGGGGAAAAAATGGTAATAAGTAATTTTTTTACGGTTTAGCTTGAAGGTATTCTGCTTCTAAAGTTGAACCAAAAGTGGTTCAAAAAGGGGGAAAGTACCCAATAACGGGAAAATTAAGTACATACCGAATCACGCCTAAACGCTTGAACCGATTTTCTTGAAATTTGGGATATTGATCGAGCTTTTTTCGGTGCAGGTAATAGGCTATAAATCTTTTAAAATTTTTGAACCAAAGCGAAAAAAATGTGACAAAAGGGAAAAAGAGCAAAAATTAGTACTTTTTGCATAAATGCTGTATTTTATTTAGCTTGGTTAGGTTTCCCAAATAGCTATTGGAGGTGTTCCGTTTGTAAAGTTGGACCAAAAGGGGTCCAAAAAGGGCGCCACTTTCCCCCTTTTTGAACGGGCAGATTGCATGCATTTATATTTAGGACTTAGAGTATTCAAAAAACTGCTGGTTCGTTTCATAAACCGATTTCTGAATAATTTGAAAAATTGCATTTTTAAAGAAGCCGGTCTCGAAACCGGATTTTTATTTATTGTTATTTTTATAACCCGTGCAACGTCGGGTACAATCTGCTAATAAGTAATAAAGAGCATTATTGCTTTACTTCAAAGTTGCAATGAAATATGATTGAATAAAGTCTCCCGTCTTCCATCATTGTATGTACATACCTCTAAGGACTGTAATTATTATCTGGTCTACTCAATTTCTGATCAAAGAAGGGTGTCGTTCAAACCAATGAAGAGCAGACTCTAGATTGTTTTATTGTTGTCTGGAGGATGTGACTGCTATAGGAGTGTCTATATTTCTTTAAGTTGGAAGTTGTTGCTCTTCGGATTTCTTGTAAGGCTGCAGGACCTTTGACTTTGGTTTCAATGTCAATGTTGCTTCCATTCTTGCATAATTGAGATCAGTACAGATATACATTTATATCGTCTAGTGCAATTTTCTCTCGTAATTGAATTTGGTCTCCACTTTCGGTTATGATTGCCGTTCCAGAAACTTTACTTTGTTCTATTTAAGCAGTTGGTTTTCACTTGCATTTAGTTTGCTACTTCTAAATACTAAAAAAAATTAATAATCACAGGCTTTCTTTGTTTCCGCACTATACGCAGTGTTTCTTCTACCACATGATTATACATAAATATGTACATATATTGCAACGATATCTTTCCATGAGTGTTGTTGAGGTAGTGGTAACTGTTAGTGAATTGTCAGCTCGTTCTTCTGGACATTTACTAGGTCAAATGAATCGTATAAATTTTAATGGTCTCAAGGCATATTGGCGTAACTCCCGTGTAGTAATTTTTGGGAATACTTTATAAAAAGGAATATTTATTGTGTCCATTGTAAATATGTGTGTAAATTTTCTGATCTGGGATCATCAATGCTTTAATTTCTTATTTTGTTTCAATAACCATCCAACATTATCCAAATATTTATAAAACAATTGCCTTTATTTATAACTTTACTGAAATAGGCAACACTGCCTTATAGGTAATACAGTGTACATAGTCATACCATAACCGTTTATTTCATTACGTTATGTCGTTAATACAGTTCATGCAGCCGTCAATTCGATAAACTGTCACTTCATCGTGTGACGTTTCTCAGCCATTCACTTCATTTACGTTTTCTATCAGAGTTGCATCAGTAAATACCGTACGTGGATACTAAGCGGACGGGTGTAAATTCTTATAATTTTTTTTTAGTGTTCCAATTAGAAAAATCACAAAGTTAACAGATCAGATTATTATTTCTTTATTATTAATTTCCTTGAAAACAATCAACAACCAGTATCCAACTATAATTAAGAAAAATAAACCACCAATTGGAAAGAAAAGCACAAATTTTTCTCTCATAAAAAAAAAGTAAAAGTGTACGTGTGTGTGTGTTTGTTGAAGTTTATTTGGCCAGGAATCCGAAGAAAAACGTAAAAAAGTGACGGAATTTTTCCAAAAATAAATTTTCTTTTCATTTGCCTGACTGCGTGAATCATTAAACAGCATAAAATCAAATACATTTAACAGGCAAATTTGTTTTTTGTTTTTATATCCGTATTGTTGTATTTGTGGGGCGGTAGAATCTATCGAATCGAAAAGTTGTGATAAACAAAAAATAGAATAAAAATGTTTAGTTTTCTGAAGCGTGAAAAGACCAACCAAGAGGTGGTTGAGAATGTAATTGGAGAGTTGAAAAAAATCTACAAAAGTAAACTGTTGCCTCTGGAGGAACACTATCAGTTCCATGATTTTCACTCGCCCAAGTTGGAAGATCCTGATTTCGATGCTAAGCCTATGATTTTGTTGGTCGGCCAATATTCTACGGGTAAGACCACATTTATCCGTTACTTGTTAGAACGTGACTTCCCTGGTATACGTATTGGTCCCGAACCCACTACTGATCGTTTTATTGCTGTTATGCACGATGATAAAGAGGGCGTTATACCCGGCAATGCTTTAGTGGTGGATCCTAAGAAACAATTCCGTCCTTTGAGCAAATACGGCAATGCTTTCCTAAATCGTTTCCAATGTTCCTCTGTAAACTCGCCAGTACTACAGGCCATTTCAATTGTGGACACTCCCGGTATTTTGTCGGGCGAGAAACAACGTATTGATCGTGGTTATGACTTTACTGGTGTGTTAGAATGGTTCGCAGAACGTGTTGACCGCATTATCCTGTTGTTTGATGCCCACAAGTTGGATATTTCCGATGAATTCCGTCGTTCAATTGAGGCTTTGAAAGGTCATGATGATAAGATTCGCATTATCTTAAATAAAGCTGATATGATTGATCACCAGCAACTAATGCGAGTATATGGTGCTTTGATGTGGTCCTTGGGTAAAGTTTTGCAAACACCAGAAGTGGCCCGCGTATACATTGGTTCATTTTGGGATCAACCATTGCGTTTCGATGCTAATCGCCGCCTGTTTGAGGATGAAGAGCAAGATCTCTTCCGTGATTTACAATCACTGCCACGTAATGCAGCCCTCCGCAAACTCAACGATCTTATTAAGCGTGCTCGCCTCGCCAAAGTGCATGCTTTCATAATTTCCGAATTGCGTAAAGATATGCCTTCGGTGTTTGGCAAAGATAGCAAAAAGAAAGACTTAATTAAGAATTTGGGTCAAATCTACGATCGTATCCAGCGAGAACATTCTATATCGCCCGGTGATTTCCCCGATATAAAAAAAATGCAAGAAGTCCTGCAGCATCAAGACTTTACAAAGTTCCATTCCCTGAAACCACATCTTTTGGATATTGTAGACAATATGTTGGCCAAGGATATTGCCAGACTAATGGAAATGATACCACAAGAAGAGATGACCCTTGTATCTGAACCCATGGTTAAAGGTAAGTTATAATTGGAAACATTCTCAATCAAAAAAAATTTTTTTTTGTGAAGTATAAGGTATAGTTAATAAGCAATCATTTAAGTTTTTATAAAATTTAGGAATTTATTCATCAAAATGAGTTTGATACAAATCTAATACATCTTTGAGACAATTCTCTACTGATGTACATATTTAATCATCCATACTCTATATTTTATTCGCAATGAAATTATATATGCACAGAAACTTAAAGAAGAAATGAAATTAAAGTTAAACTGACTCATTTCCTAATTTCAGTAACGATATTTTTTTATTTTTTTAATTTCGTATATTATTATTGCATAATAGTATTGAATTCAAGAGGTTTTTATCACTTTTTTATTTTTTAATTGCCCGCTGCTATGTTTTTTTAACCAAGAACAAACTAAAAAACGATTTCAAGAAAAAAAAAATTTAATATCTTTACTTGATTATGGAGTCATTATTTACTTTTTCTTTACCTTTTTTTTTAATTGCATCTGCTTTGATTTTATTTTTTTATCCTATATTAGAAAGGCTGCAATATGTATTGGAACTTTAAAGCTTCTTGGATTCTTTGTTGGGTTTTTTTAATATCGAATTAGAGATGCTGCTAATAAAAGAGCTCTGTTAATTTAGAACATTTCATATTTTTATAAAAAATAGCATTAAAACCGCCAAACTTGCCATTGTAGTTTTTTAAATAATAAAAAATACACTTTAAGTCAGTTGATCAGCTGCATGATAAGGATACGGATATCGGGAGATTAGTAGATTATAGCTTTGTCACCGTAATAGTAGGTTATGTGTTGGCTTATTAGAGGTGAGGTCACGTTTCAAACCCCTGGTCAGACATTTCGATAAAAACGAAATACATATGCAACGGCGGCTTCTTCTCAGAAGATTTCTGTAAATATAAAAATTGTAATGAGAAGTTTCTCAAAAATGTGTCGTAGACCCCTCCACTCATGTATAAAATTAACACACACAATATAAGTGATTGTAATGACCAATAATGCATTTAGTATAGTATAAATAGAAGAGAACTAAATCTTTTTTTGAAGATTAAAATATTTATGATTGGCCGACTAAGAACCTAGATATATGTGTTACTAAATTAGAAATTTCAAAAATCCTTTTTTAAAGCAATTAATATTACATGTATGCTTCTACTGTATGTTTAAAATTCCAATGCTATTTATCTGACGGTTAGTTTACTAAATCCTAGATGGATTACACAGTGTGAACACTCTTATTGGTCACCTATGAGCATGCAGAGTTGAGGTTTGAATTCACGAGCTACGGTCTAGTAAGTTAGCTTATTACCTGCTAGACTACGGCTACTTTTTCTACCCTTAAAAAATAGGCATTAGTTTTGTTGTTATTATTTTCTACGTTGGAAATAGAATTTTTAGTACCAACAAAGAATAATAATATGTTATGAATTCAAAATAATATAATTACTACATTAATAGGATGCTATAACCTATAAATTACGCAAATGTCGACTATTTAGAAACAATTTTTTTATTTATATTTTTACTTTCAAAGATTTAAAAAATAAATGACGGATTTTTAATCATGCCATAAAAAGGAGACTCCAAAATTGTTAAATCGCGTATTAAATTAAGAGTGCCATTATTTGTCGATATACTAACTTGCCCTTCTTTCTCATGAACTGTGCTAGAAAAGTCAAACTTATATTTTACTTAAACACTGATTGCTGCATTCATTAGCAATATTTTTCAAAAAATATGAGTCATAACAATTGTAATAGTACTGGTTAAAGAAACCATTTTAATATTTATAATACAATTAATGTCAGATAAGTATTACTGAATAGAAATTCACTTTATATCGCAATCGAAACTTATAGAAGAGGAAAACAACATTTTGTAAATTATATTAGACTTTATATTCCATTATAAGTTTAATGTTATTTATTAATGTATTAAACTCAAATTATCTTCCAATTTATGTACTAGAGAAGTAAAATATCGTATAAAAATTTAAAATATTTTAAAATTTCCCTGGAAAACAATTTCTGCCATTCAGTCAACAACAATAAAATAGACAAAGAATCTAACAGTGTACTCGAAACACGTTAATTATAAATAATAAAAAAAAATTGAACAAGTTCATTATTACCTTTAACAATTAACTTGAGGTTAAATTGATAAAATAGTTACGGGCAACATTATTTCCATTTTTACTGTTTTCTTTTATTTTCTAAAAAGCAATGTACATTTCAATAAATATTATATTTATTTGAAAATCTTTCACTTACTGGATATAATAAGATATTCTCTGTATTTTAAGCTAACAGGGAAAATTAATTTATTTAAAGTTGTCTTTTAACTTGTCAAACTTGTTTTATAAAAATCTTTTTAAACAAAAGATGAATCATAAAACAGCAAGTAACTCCAATTTGGGACAAAGTACTTATCGAACAAAATTTATTATCAAGTATTAAAATGTGATTGTTTTGAAAGCAAAAACTAAATTATCAAACAAAGTTGGAATATGTACCACCATCATTAATGAAAATTCGAAGGTACGTAGCAATAAACAATGTTTTAAATAGCTGAGCTTTCATTCAACGAATAATTATTGTTCATGAACACAAACAGTGTTTGAAGTACATATTTTAAAATAACAAAACTAAAGTCATGGTTTGTAACTTTTCAAAAAAAAAACAAAAATGTCTTACTTTTTTTTTTGTTTCTCTTTTAATACAATGCAACGAAAGAAAGGCTTTCAAGTGTAAATCGTTTCTATTTGGTTTAAATGCTTATGCTTATGTATACAATTTTGCGGTTTTCAAAGTGAAAAGATGATTCAATTCCAAATAATAATATGAGAAATTTTTATTGACTGGATTATATTTTAAGATTGTTTTGAAAGAAATCATTTATTAAAGAATAAATATTCATTTTCTATACATTTGAAATATGTTAAATATTGTAGAAGCATTTGGATATATAAACAAAATTAATTAAAAAAATTTTAAATTACCTCATACTTCTCTTTATTATTATATCTTATCATTTTTCAAATAAGCAAAGTAAATAAAATTTTGGTTCGTCATCAAAATTCCTTAATGAATTGTTCATATACAATATTTTTGTATAAAATTAATAACTTAAAACCTTAATTGTAACCTCAACAAGCCAACATCAGAGTTATTGGTTATCGATTTCAATGTGTATGTCAATAATATTTTATTTTTGCAAAAATATTTCTGATAATTACTTCAAAGAATTTGTATTGATCATAAGGAACTCTTATTTGATTATTCGATAAGTTTATAGTGATTTTCTGACTAATATTGTGTATTTGTTTTATGAAGATGTTTAATTAATAATTTTTTTTAGTGTGTTTTTAAAGTCGTAACAACATAATGTGTGATTTTGTTTTCTATTATTCCAACAAATAACTGCTCTTGTGTGTTTTGTTTTACACTCATTCTCATGACTATTTATTTAAAAAATTTTACTCGCTTTTATGATCATTTTGTCTATTTTAATTGGGTCAATTACTTGTGTTATCAAGCAAAGTATAAACGGTAACAACTATTTAAAGCTGTTAGCTTAGTTAATGTACAAAAAATATATGGTAAAAGTAATAGTACAAAACAAAAAAAAAAAAAAATAGAAAAAAGAAAGAATATTCGTTAGGTTTGTCTTTAAACAGTGTCTGTCTGTAATAGGAAATTTTTATATTTGGTTAAATAACTATTTTTATAACAACATTCCCTTAAGAATATTTTTAAGCCAAACAGTATAGAAGGTATCGTATTTGCCCAGATGTTTTCAGGTCAAATTGTAATGTAACCCAAAACGATTCATAACATATAAAAGTCTGCGTACGCACATTATTTGAAATTAATTTCGAAAAGATTTGTCTTAGTAGCAACCAGACAGTGTTAATGAACTATGACATTTAAATGTTTATATTGTATCGGTTTAGCTTCGTTTTTTGACCCGGCATGTTAACTTTATCCATGGATTGCAGAATCTACAGATTAATGTTGACTATGAATTTTATTTTATTATTTTATCTCACGTAAGACATCAAAACGAAAAATATTTCTTCGGCGACTTCCTCTCAGCAGATTTCTGGCAAAGACTTTGGGAGTAAAAATTGTCATGAAAAGCTTCTCAAAATCTGTCGTTCGGAGTCGACTTTAAACTGTAGGTCCCGCCACTCATGTATAAAATTAACGGCCACAACATAAGTGGTTTGATAAGCTAGGTCGTAATCCTGACTGAAGGGTTGTAATGGCCAATTATGTATGTATGTTATTATGTATGAATTTTATTACAATTAATTACTCTCAGAGTATTTACCAAAAGGCTTCTGATAATGATCGCCGAAAGGAATCATTATTCCTGTTTTTATATTGTCAGTGGTTATCACTGCGCTTACCCTTTGTATTTAAACAACTTGGAGCAAAGCGTAAAAAAAAAAATTGGAAGTTTAATGGTCAAAATTCGATAAACTTCACAACTAGGTACTGTTCGTAAAAACTCTTAATAAAAGTTAATTTGAACCTGATTAAAATTCTATATCATATTGAATATCTTGTAATACAGTTGAACATGTTATTAACAGATTAAATATCTAAATAAACGGCAACTGGGAAATGCTCAAACAATAAAATGTAATGAAATTTCTGTACAAGTTTTATGCAAAAATTTCCTTCGTATAAATATTGTGTTAGTACTATTAAATGAAAATGTTTAAAGCTTTTTAATTGCACACAAATTAAAATTAAATAAAATCGTAGTTGAAAACAATGGTTGGCAACAGTTGGTTTGTTTCTCAAGCTATGATGTCACTATAAAATTGTTTTACTATCTAAATACGCAAGTCAAACAATTGATTTGCCATTAAAAAATTGAATAAAAATTGTAGCAGTTAAATGGAATAATTGTTCGATAAATACGGCCCTTAGAAGTTTTTAGTTTTTAAGATTTAATAAGTACACGTCGGAGCTTTAATTCATGCTTAACTTGTAAGACTTTTTTAAATATTTTTAAGAGAACGTGGCCCTCAGGTATTTTTCGACAGCCAAAGTGTTAACCACCTAAATATTTGGCATTACGTAACGTCTAATAACTTGATCAATTGCAGTTTAGTACTGTAAAGCATGCAAAGTAACAAAAAATATTTCATATTTATTTGAACTAGTGAACTGGAAATTTAACCTATTTATTTAGATTCACAATTATAAATGAGAAAACATTATTAGAAGTAGAATTTTTACCACAATTCATTTTAAATTAAAACTAAATGTAATTATATTTTTCACTTATCAATGTACTTTATCAGTTAGTTATATTTGTATATATTAGAGGAAACCTACATATACATACATACATACTAAAAAAATATATAAAAAATAGCACCAAACACCGCAAGTTATTTGTTTTATGGAAATGTATGTATTGTATACGTATGTTGAAAATACTTTGCGTATAAATATTATGTAATTATACGTACAATATGGCAGAAGCTTTAGATTTGCAACAATAATAGAAGATACTGTACGTGAAAGTTAGAATTTAAACATAAGTGTTATCAGTTTTTTTTTATTATTTTAAAACTAAATCATAGATTATATTAAAATAAAAAAAATTAACAGTAATCTTTTTATACACACATCTTCTACAGTCAAACTCGTTTATAATGAACTCGGTTATAACGAATTCTTAGTTATAACGTACATATTTTCGAGTCCCAACGTTTGAATAAGAATTTTCATGCAAAAAACTTCATTTATTACGAACTTCTTTATAACGAGTTGTCGGTTAAAAGGAACTACTTTAAATGGTCCCAGTAATTAAATTTCATACATTTTACCTGTTTTATAACGAATCGTCAGAAAAAACTTTGAAGTATGGCAATAGTCTATACTTTTATTTAATATGACAGCATTAAATTATAACTCAGTATCTTTAATCAGCTGATAGATATAAAGAATTAAAACATATTTTTGGTTTTTAAGAAATGAAAAAAATTCTTTGTATTTTATATTTTCTTCTATGACTTCAGCCCGATTATTACGAACTTTGCCTATAACGAACTATTTTTTCTGATCCCACTGAGTTCGTTATGACCAGGTTTGACTGTATATACTTAAAAAAAATTTTTAAAATATTTTAGAATTTTATACAATGGATATATGTATGTATGGAGTATACATTTAGAATATTGCTGCATACATTAATTAAGTGGTACAAGTCTTTTTTGGGAATATTAAATATGTATACAGTTAAATAAAAAAGTCTACATACACCGGGGTACATACATATACAAATATAAAAATAATTTTTTTCCCCTCATTAACTTCTATGTTATATTTTATTCATATTCGTTTTGTTCTTCAAACATTTTTGATTGTAAAAGTCTTAAATAACGCTATAATTTCTTTTGTGGCAGAAAGAAGTCAACTACACTGCTGAATGTATACTTTTTGCTTTGACTACACATATATGTATTTACATATAAACAAACTTTTCAAGTAATCTTACTTCAACATAACAAACAATACATTTTTAAATTATTTATCAACAGATGTATTATATTTATTCATCTACATTCAATAATTCAAAATATTAACTTATTATTTAAGCTCTTTGGGACAAATTTATTATGAATTGCTTCTCTTTCTTTTCCTATATAAAAATAGTAAAGGTTTTGTGTATTCTTGTATAAGTAGGGCACTCCCCATTAAAAAATATTTAGTTTGGATTATAGATTATATTTTGCCATACATACATATGTATTAGGGATGCCAAACGGGATCGATTTTTAAAAATCCCGGGATTCGGGAATTTGTAAATACCGATCCGGAAATCCCGAAATATTTCGGGATAATTCGGGATTCAAAAATCCCGAAAAATCAAGGGAAAAATCGCGATTTTCTCTTAATAATAAAAATATTTTGTTAACAAAATCATTTGTATTCCAATTATATAGATCAGAATTACATATCATTAAAAATAAAATATAAAAACAGCAAGACAATATGTAACAAAGAAGCGTAAATTAAAATAAAAATTATTCATACATATGCTGCAAATGCATTAGTTTTAAAAAAATTACTTGAATTCCAACAAAAAGATTAAACCATCTAAAATGTGATCTGATAGGCTTGAAAGAATTTTGTTGTCAACATACTCTGCCATTTAAAAACACTTTTCGCAATCAACATTTGTTGGTAAAATAGTTCCAAGATAGCTGTATGCAGCTTATAAATATTCACCTCTACCACCTGCTGGTGTAAAAACCTCTATTTCTTTGGACAGTTGAGTATCTAAATCAGTTACCCTTTTAATTCGTTATAGGGCTTTTGCATTCTTCGATGCCATCAAATAATTTTTTATCAATGGTTTTCCTCATCTGAGATGCTATTATCAAGTCAAGTGATATAGATTTTTTAGGACCCTTTGTAGGGTCTAAATACATATGAATTTACAATCTCGAAAATCTCGAAAAATCCCGGAACAAGTTTTTAAAAATCACGGGATTCGGGATTTCGGGTTTCCGGATTTCCCAATTGGTATCCCTAGTACATATGTATCTATTTAATTAAAAATACATTAAGACTAGCAGCATTGCTATTTTATAATTCAATTTTATCTCTTTATCGATTCACTGTTCCAATATATAAAATAATTTAAATTTAACAATTTCCGTTTGAATTAAATTCAATATGTCGACGACTTCCGTTTTAACAATACATTTTAACACTGTTGTCTATACAGTAATTAACCTTTGATTACATTTAACGAAAGATAACACATCTCAATGCGAAAGAAATTATCTAAGATTATAAAAAAAAAAAAAATGTAAACGAAATTGTTTGTGTTTTCCCGTAAAACAATTTCTATTCTAAATAAGAAAGTATTTTGTTGCTTTGAATAAACGCCCGCTCTGTACTCATATTTTTTAATAAAATTCAAGTCTTAAATTGCAAATATAGTAATAAAAAACAGAAAGCCAAGAAGAAAAAAAAATGAATATAAATTCAACAAAATTAAAACTGTCATGGCATAAATTACTAACATTTCTTTAAGCTGAGTATCAAGTACATATGTGAACATATTTTTTTTTTTGTTTGTGGTTTTATAAGTTTATTTTACTTTGTATTTTTTACCTTTGCTAGACTATTTTATTTCTAATTTTCTACATAGCTCAGCGTATTTGTTTGAATAGTTACTTGTAGACTAAGCAAATAATATTCCATAACATATGAAGCTTTCATATCGATTTAGCTCAAAGTGGTTGTGTTTTTTATGCCAGCTTTCTGATAATGAATTGTCTGTTTGCCAGACACTATATAGTAGGGTTTAATAAAAATTGGCGCAAAACTTGTGCCCAAGTAAGTGCAAGTGAAAATATATACAAACAAACATGTAAATGATAAGATGAGGCAAATTTAGAACTCTTAAACAGCAAATAAGTAATTCAAAATTTACGAAATTTACATAAAGTGACTTTTTTTATTGTAGGTAGATTAACGTATATACATATAGTGCATATATGTAGATTTGAATAAATTGTTTAGATCTCAAATTCATTCAGTTCACATCTACAATTAGTTTAATACACAGGAAGAAAATGCTTATGATATTCGCACTCACTAATTCAGACACACGGGATTAGAGCGTTGTTTGCTTATTTTTTTGTTTTGTTATTCAAAATAAAAAATGTCTTATTTTTTCTTTATTTAAAGTGGAATGAATCTATTCATTCATGTTCAAGTAGAGGAGGAAATTAATTTTAATATAATTGATGTATTCAAGTGCAATAATTATAAACTATCAAATATCATAAAATGATGTGTATACCAAAATATATATAAGGGAGGGAAATTTTTGAAAAGACTTTTCTTGAAAATATCTAAGGACTTTTAAAGTATTTCAAAGAATTTAAATTTTAGCATAATTTTTTTAAATTATTTTTTAAATAACCAAACATAAGGCAAAGTCCATTAGAATCATTAAAATGCTAATAAGTCTATTAAGTTAAAAAATATTGTTTAATTTTCTTTTAGATAGCCTATTTCAAATGTTATACATAAGCAGTTTAAGTGTTCCAGCACAATATTAAAAATTAATAAAGTATACAAATTAATTGAGTCATAAATACAATAATAAATAAATGTAAATCCATTTAAATATTAAATTTAACCACAATAAAATAATATAAATTTGATTTTTTGAGGTTATTTACTGGTTAAGCAAATATTTCATATTTTTTTTTTTATAATAAAAGTTCAAGAACGAACTGTTTTTTTTTAACATCCATATTTGGAATGAAATTGTGTTCCATGCTTAACGATTTTACGGTAATTTTTTTCTGGTTACGGTTTTAACAGCATTGTCACCACAAAAACCAAAATTTGCGCGAAAATCTAATACAAGAAGGATATACATATGTGTACTCAAATTGTAAATTTGGCAATTTAAATTTATTAAATCTTTTACGCCCTTGTTTTAAATGTTTGTATTGAAACAGTTGCCTTTATACATACAAAATTAAACATTTTAACTTTTCAGTCCGGATTAGAACTCAGCTTCTGACACAATTTATATTGGTGTCTTAATTTTCATGACAGTTTCATTTACCCTTAGAGTTTGTAAAATATTATGCCATATTTCGTATTGTTAGAGATGTCTGTACTGGGCTTTAAACCATGACCTCATGTCTAATAAGTCAACCGGTTGACTAACATAACTTAATTAAAGTTGTTTCTCAGTCATACGACTATGATTTATTATATGTCCACGTTTAATTAGTAAATTTAAATGTTCATTCCTTGTTCAACATGAAACTGAATTCCTTTTAATAAATTTTCGCTTTTAACCTAAGATGTGCTTACAGGAAACACAGTCATTATTGATAAAGAATTGAGATACTATTGAAAAAGTAAATCCAAAGCTTTAAAGACTTTGTAATGTGAATTTCGAAAACATTAATCATAAAAATTATGTATGATGTGCTTCAATATAGATCGAAATGCATTTTAATATATTTTAAATTATATTTCTAAGTATTTATTTAGAGTATTTAAAACGAATTTAAAGAGTTGTTATGCTGATATTTTTATATTTAAGGACGAGAGAATTGAAATCTTATTTTATGTACCTAAGTGTAACCTCAGATTTGGATTTTTCTATTTTTAAAGTTTGCGCTGCAACATTCTAACCCAACTTGTGGTTAACATGGTTTTATAAGACTGCAAAAGCATTGCAAATGTTTGTGACAAATTAATAAATAAAATAAAAGTGGCCTTACTAGCACAGCAGGCCGCTAACTAATGTGATTTTAAAATGTTGTTTTCTGTTGTTTGTATATTTTGTTGCAATAACCAACATCATATTTTATATTTGAGTCATAGCCCTTAAATACGCATTGGTCTTTTAAAAAATACATGTAGTCCCCGACTTACGACCGTTTAAAGAAGAGAAATATGTAGTTGCAGGGAATCCCTAAAACATATGAGAAACATTAAAAAAAATCGATTTACACAAATAATTCAGTACAAACAATACATTATATTAGCTAAGTCGGAATTTTTTTAAGTTCATAATTTTATATCATCATATATACATAATTGGTCATTACCACCCTTCAGTCAGGATCATTGACCTAGTTATAACAGCATAAAAATTAAATAAAAAATATTTTTATATGAAATTCGACTTACGACTTAATCGAGTTACGACTGATGACCAGGAACCTATCTCGATCGTAAATCGGGGAATATCTGTACATACATTTCACTATAAACTATTTCACTGTCTCTTGCAAGATATTAAAGAACAGCTGGAATTAGTTATTCTAATATAAATACAGACGAACTTCTCTATAGTGAATTTTGAATTGATTTCAAACACACAACTCTTTCCGTTCCAATTTCATTGTTTTTGATCTCCTTATAATGAATTTCCATACAATGAAGTTTTCTATACAATGAAGTAATTTTGCAGGTGTAATATTTGACTCACATGCGTTTTTGTCTCCATATAATGAACTTTTTCAAACAATTTTCTAATACGCATACTAACAATTCTGTGTACCGAGAAAGATGCCACATATAATGAGCGGATTGCCAAAAGAGGGAAATAAGAACAAAAAAAAAAAAAAATAAAAAGCCACATCAATAACAATTTTGCCGGTTGCCGGTGTTCAGTGATCGGAAATGACGCAGCGAAGTAGCATTTCTCTTAAAAAAAAGATGTGGCTAGGCAGATTGGAACTCTTCCCAGCACATTATCAAATATTTTAAAAAACCAGGCTGTGATTCTAAAAAATGTAGAAGACGAGCAATTGAGCACTAACAGCATGCCGAATTATTTTAAATAAAAATTGGGAGAAAAATATAATTTCTGTATAATGAAGTTTCTGTATAATGTAGTTTCTATATAATGAAGTGATTTTCTGGTCCCGTCAAGATTCATTATAGGGAAGTTCGACTGTATTTCTAAAAGAGAAATTTGTGCATATACATAGTACATATGTATGTATATATCAAATACCACCCCCTATATATTAATCATTATTTTCCTTAGATAGAGAATTCGGGTTTCGGCGAATATTTTGCATGGAGAATAAATACTCAAACATACTACTCCGCAGTTGATGCGTAATCCGAAAGCGTCGAATTATTCTTACATTTATGAAAACGGATTTTTTTTTATTATTCCAAAGTAATTTTTTTTTTTACTTTTAAATAGTCACATGAAAAGAATGCTTGTACTCGTCAGTGTTTGTGTGCTTAGAACCTAAAATCCATAAAAAAAAACAATTTAACACTTGTACATATAACCATAACAATCAATAAATTTGTTTGTTTACAGTATTAAACGTACTGTTATGTGTATTACACATCAGAAATTACAGTCTAGCGTGCTGCCAAATTCTTTTTTATTAATAAATAATTTAAAAATTAAAAAGAATTATTCAAAACAGTTATTACCAAAGAAACAAATGTCATGGTCACAGATATTAAAGACGTTAAACCTATATTTCTAATTAAAAATACATTATTTATACAACAATTGAACGATGCCTTTAGCGGCTTATTATTTATTGTTGCTTGTTTCAACTATAAATTATTGTAACGGTTATATTTAGATTTTCAATGAACTTGAAAACAAAATTAGCATACATATGTATCTCTAGATATATATTTATTCATGTATAAAATGATTTACATAAATTTTTTCAATTTCATTTCTGTTAAAAAAACGTAAACGTTTGTTTCTGCTAAATATAATTAACACCCTTTTACTCATAATGAGGTCATCAAATTTTAAAATAACACAAATTTAAAATGATTCATCGTGACACATTTCGATTAATTTGCACCCTTTAAGCAAAAGGAACATTTTAAATAAACTTGTTTTCATTGGAAAATTTTTTATGTAGTTTTCACAAGTCATCATTTAAACTACAATAGTTATCTATGTACGTTATCAGTAATATGTATTTACATAAACTTATAAATGTTTTTGAAATGTCTGTATGGGTTTCTAAGGTTGAGAGCAGTTTATGAAATAGATTTTAAATTATGTAGTTCATTTTAGTTAGTAATCGTCTAATGAAAAGATAAATAAGAGAATAATTTATTTTAAATATTGCTGGTATGTATGTATTATGATATGTTTCATTTTTATCCTATAATTCCATGGGTCAGGCGCCGTAGTCTAGTAGGTAGTGTGCTGGCTTATTAGACGTAAAGCCAGAGTTCGAGCCCCAGGTCAGACATCAAAACAAAATACAAAAAGTATTTCTTCGGCGATTTCCTCTCAACAGATTTCTGGCAAAAACTGTAGGTCCCGCCATTTATGTATAAAATTACAACATAAGTGGCGTCAGAAACTAGGTCAATAATCTTGACTGAAGCGTTGTAATGACCAATTATGTATGTATGTGAATTCCATGGGTAAATACATCACTTTAATGTACAATGGATCAATTTCGACCTCCGGGTACTGTGCTTGTCTTGACAGACAGGTGCACGCCCTCTAACCTAACCTAGATCACTTTAAGAGTAGATTTTTTTACTTTATGCATTAAAATTAGTCTATTTTTTATCCTACGTTATACAGTTCATGAAATATTGGATAGCTAGTAGTTTGTGCGGTCGTTAACTTTCTTAGCAGATTCGTTATAGAAATCCATAAGATATTAAACTTGTTTAGCGAACCCATACGAGCATTAATAAAATTATAATTTCATAGATTTTGCTTAGGCTACATATAGTATAGTGCCGCCGTAGTCTTGTAGGTAGTGTGTTGGCTTATAAAAGGTGAAGCCAGGATTCGAGTCCCAGGCCAGACATTAATTTAATACAAAAAGTATTTTTTCGGCGATTTCTTCTCTTTCTTTTCTTAAAAAGTTTCTCAAAAATCTGTCGTTCGGAGTCGACTTTAAACTGTAGGTCCCGCCACTTCTGTATAAAATTAACACACACAACATAAGTGGTGTGAGAAACTGCAAGCTTCTTGGGGACGATTGCTATAGACTGTCTAATGGTGAAGGTATAGCACTGGCCATTTTATAGTCACCAGTAGCAACTCGTTTCCTTGCCGTTCGCATCTTCCCTTTTTCCCACCTTTCCTAAACCTGCACAATGCACTTCATGAGTAGGGGTCATCCTCTGAGTGCTGGTTTAATTAAAAAAAAAAAATTCCAATTTTAGATATTTTTTAAGCTTGTTTGTAAATACCAATCGGCTTAAACTTATCATAACTTGAAAGCCAATGCCAAGGCATTAGTTAGATGTTATTAAAAATAAATTTTTTTTTATAAAATAATACTGGGAAGAGAATAAATTAAGGAAATTGTTTTCTTTAAAAACTCTGACGTTGTCTCTATTTTATTTTATTCTGACATCAACCAATGTTTTTTTTTTTCTTTTATTTTACAAAATTCTTCCTTAAACTATAATCTGTAATTAATTACACGTCATGCAGTCAATTGTAACGACAGGAACTATTTGAAAAGAAAAAGAAAATCGATAAAAAAAAATACTGACAAACTCGAAAGTAATTTTTAATGAAAGAAAATCAAATCAAATTTAGGTTTTTTCAATATCATTGCCATTAGATAGTGGAAAACAAAAGAAAAGAAATCCGTATTATTTTTATTTTTATAAAATGCTAGCTATCGTTGCTGATGAACTTTCGGTTAAAAAAAAAAATGAACTAAAATAAAACTAAAATATAAAGAAAAAACAAATCAAATTTAGGCACTCCATTTCAAACACGTAACAAACCAAACAATACTATGTATTCGTTTTGGTAAAGTTCATTCACTTTTCCTTTCGAAATAAAGTTTAATAATTTCAAATGCGGGTTTCAAATTATTTATCATAATGTAAGCACACATTGTATATGTATGCATAATAATATATTGATTTATAAGTATTTATTTTTAAGAAATAACAACAAAAAAAAAATTACTTTATTTATTACGTGACAGAGCAGGGAATGTTGAAGTGTTATTAAAATTAATAGTTGTCAACGCTCGCAGTATTTACAGTTTTAGAGGAAAAGATTAAGTCTATATTTATGAACTATTAATCATAAACTTGTCTTATTCTATAATAAGATGAAAAGTAGCCAAATGAATTTATGGTTTTAGTATGAAGTGTTAAAATATGTCGCATAAACTGTATACTTATCAAGTGTTAATTTTGCTTTTCTTTTTTACATTTGCTGTACAATACAATACATAGTGTATTGTCGTATTGTTAAGAGATTTAGTTTGTTGAGGTTGTTCTCTTTTTTTCCGTTAATTGTTGTTGTTGCTGTCCACAATTTTAGATTCTATGGTTTTGTTGGAATTGTTGTAAATGAATTTTGCAAATATTGTAAAAAAGAAAAATAGCCCTGTTCATTAACCTTTCAAGTGTTAGTGAACTTGACAAATGTTTCGGTATACAAATGTTTCTGACCCTTATAACGCTACAGATCTGTAACTATTATTCTTTTATTTACCGTTGAAATGAATTTAATTATGCAATATACTTAAAAGTGTTATTAAATACTTCTAAACTTCTGTCTATTGTTACCATGCTTATCTTGTGAATGTTGTTACCTTCAGTTATGATTTATTTTTTTATTTCTTAACTTTTAATAATTGTATTTACTTAATAATTTTTCCTCCCTCCCTCGAGAAACAGTTTTTATTTCTTTTAATCACATAACTTAAGGTGTAGATATGTATGTATGTATGTTTTTGGTTTATTTTTCCTTTTTTTTATAATTTAAATGTGGTTTTAGTTAATTTTTATCACATGTTTAGCATTAAATTGCTAAATAATTTTGAAGGTGTGTGTTGGCTTTTTTTTTTAGTCTCTATGGTATGTCTTTTCTTATTTTATTTGTTTTTTTGGCATGTTCTTAATTTTCATAGTTTTTTTTTGTTTTGTTTCTTTTTTTACTTAACACGGTTTAAGTGCTTTAAAACTATTTCGAAATGGTTTTATATTTCATTATAACATTTGCTACTTTACACAATTTTTGTTTTTTTCTTTTAGAAGAAAACATTTCCCCTAGTCATTCCTCCCATTCTGTAGAGATTATTGAGCTTGAACCTGTACAATTAACGTTACGAGAACGTTATACTGAAGTTTTAGCAAAAATTAAAGAACACAGTCGTAATAACTTTCAAAAATGTAAAAAGTAAGAACTTCTTTTAAATAAACTCATTTTAATTTGCACATTTTTTTTTGTTGCACAGTATCACATGGTTAATAATGTATGGCACACGTTACTTAATTTTTTCACTTCAAATATGTATGCTTTTATGAAATGCTTATACACATACTGTGAGTGTAAAAATAAAGTGTACACCAGTATTTAACTTTTTATAATACATTTTGTCTTAAACTATATTTTAGAGATTAGAAATTTCTAAAAAAAAAAAAATACTGGAACCTTCTTACAACATACATAATACGAAAACCAATGATACTCCATTATTTACTCACCAAGATTACTTTTCCTTTTGCTGCTATCAAGCATACGATCATAGAGGCATAAGATATTCTAACATTTTTTGTACTTTCTTCTGAGCTTCATCCTCCATCCAATCCAGAATTCGATAATCAAGACACTTCTCCAAATGCCCAACAGCTTACTTGTACTAAAATTTGTTCTAAAAGTTTAAATATCAAAATATCAGACATTTGAAACAAATAAAAACTGAAATTAATACAGTACCTCAAATAAAACCTTATAAACATACAAAATAGTCTTATTAGTCCAGTAGGTAGTGTATTGGCTTATTAGATTTGAAGCCTCGGTTCAAACTCCTGGCCAGACATTTCCAAATAAACGAAATATGAAAAAATATTTCTTCGGCGATTTTTCCTCTCAACAGATTTCTGGCAAAAAATCTAAGAGTAAATAAAATTGGCATGAAAAATTTTCTAAAACTCTGTGATCCAAGCGGACTGTGAACTGTAGACCACCACTTATGTATACATACATGTCAATACACTTCAATTCGCTTACACCACATAAATGTTAGGCCTTAGGACGTTAAAATAGAATTCCTTGAAGTTGTATACCACCCTAGTATATTATCTTCTCTAATTTGATGCTAAACAAAAGGTTTGATATCTTTATTGAGGCTAAATGCATTATAGGTTTCTTTTAAATTTTTCAAAAGACTAAATATAGGACACTAGAGCGCTTCCTGTATTCAAATTAAAAGTCCAGTTCATGTCATTATGTTGGGAATATAATATCGTGCAAATGTCCGCTTCGGTTTGTCTAGCCAAAGCGCTTTCGAAATGTTAAACTTCTAATGACTCTGGCATATAAATGTTGAGATATGGATTGTTTTTGAAGGCCGTTATACTTTATGGCTTATTCGCGTAATAACTCCGAATTAAGAAAGTCCCATAAGAAAAAGTAGAACAGATTATATCGCAATATCTCAGTGACCAGTTCACATCACTTCCGCATGAGATGATCAGGCCCACGAATCTCTCGTGTAGAGTATTCATGTATGGCACGTAACGCCGTCCTGTTGAAACCAGAATGCCATACAATTCTGGTCAAAAAAATTTGTTAATGAACGGATCCATAGAGCTCGCCATTGACAGTAACGTTCTGGCTGACGTTGTTCTCAAAGACAACTTGTTTCTCAAAAATCTGTCGTTCGGAGTCGACTTTAAACTGTAGGTCCCGCTACTTCAGCATAAAATTAACACACACAACATAAGTGGTGCGAGAAACTGCAGGCTTCTTGGGGACGATTGCTGTAGACTGTCTAATGGTGAAGGTATAGCACTGGACATTTTATAGTCACCAGCAGCATCTCGTTTCCTTACCGTTCGCATCTTCCCTCTCTCTTTCCACCTTTTCTAACAAACCTGCACAATGTACTGTATGAGTAGGGATAATCTCCCGAGTGCTGGTTTTATAAAAAAAAAAATATGGACCCATTATCGCCAGCCCAAAATCTACATCAAACAGTGTTATTTTCGAAATGTTCTTGAATTCGAATGAGGATTGGTATCGTTTCAAAATTTAGTTTGTTCTAGTACTTATTCATCCGATACCCCATCGCCAAAGATGTTTTTACGATAAAAATTAGGGTAACTTGCGAACCTGCTGCAGAGTCGATTCATTGTCGCCAAATAAGATTCGGTTAAACGACTGAATAAACGACAACTAATTTCCCAGATGTAAATTGTAAATAGATAGCCTTTGTCAATTATGTAAATTTGGACTACATAAATAATTTGACTTTTAAATTGCACCTAAACAAACCTGGTACATATATTTTAAGATATTAGAAATATAATCGACAACCTTAAAAATACATCATTAATTACTGTACTTACTTACAATTATTTGACGCATACATCAATAAAAAAATGTAATAATCAATATTTGTTTGTATTTCAATGAATATTTTTAAAGTCAAACGTTTTTCTTTATTGACATCAACAATATGAAGCGCCTTTATTAAAACAAAGCAAATCAATTGTAAACTAAATTATAGTAAAATATTCATATAGTACATAGTATAGTATAGTATCGTATCGTATAATAAATATAGAACTCAGAGGCTAAACTCCAATTGCCGCCAATAATAATAATAAAAGTAATCATTTATAACAAAAAAAAAAATAAAAAAGAATTTATAAATTGCCTTAGTAAAGCAAACCAAAATGCAACCACTTCAAGTCCACAAAAAATAAAATAAAAAATATAGATGAAATACATACAATAGCGAACATTGAAACTCAACTAAGTAGATAAATTGATGCACTTACATCTACTACATGCATGCATGCGCGCTTAACTTACAAAAAGATGAAAATGCGTGCATATTCAAGTGGATTGCAAAATTTAAAGTGATACATTGAAGTTACTTGCATACAAACGTACCTATTAACCTCAGGGTAAAAAATATACACTGAAAAAAATATTTGTTACAACCTAGAAGGTTTTAATTGCTTGGTTTGATTAGTTAGCTAGTCTGGCTGATTTGTTTTGTCAAGTAAAAATAACCCACGGGGTTACATAATAACCTTCAGGTGTTCGTTGTTTCAAAAGAAAAATTAAGATAAGAAATTATTGTTGTTTGAATGTGCCCACCTGAAGACCGGATAACACTATTGACCATGCTGTAGAAAGCTATAGACGTCGTCCTATTTATGTAATCGAGTAGTATTTTTATTCACTCTTGGCAACGATTTTAAAACTTTGACCGTTTCTCGTTCCTCCAGGATGGAAATATTGAAAATGCTCAGTAGTTTTATGGCCGTAGAATAAGTGATAAATAACTACAAAACGTCTTTCTTTGAAAACGTTGAGATTCCAGGTATTCCTGGAATGATGGCGAGTTTTTTTGAATTGAGTCTTACCAACTGTTGTTATTAAGTTGTTAACCAGTCCAGTTTAGGTTAGGTTAGAGGACGTGCACCTGTCAAAGACAAGCACTGTACCCGGAGGTCGAAATTGACCCATTGTACATTGTCCTTGGGGAGGAAGGAAAGAGAGGATATAGGAATATAGGTAAGGGGTGGGAGAATGGGAAACGGAGGAACTACACATAAAGAAACAGACACAAAAATAAAAGAGGGTGAGACTACACTTATAAAGCCCTAGCACCTCTCAACCAGCCCAATCTGCTAATGAATCTGTGGAGAGCCTTGATGTCGGCTCTCGACACAGAACTCAAGCTCTCAAAGAAGGTCCTGCCAAGGGTTCTCAACCTCAACCTACCATGGGGAGATGTTCAACAGTCTCTAACTCCTCCTCATCGCAACATATCCTGCCATAGACCGGCTGGGATCTGTTCCAGATCCCCGTCAGCGACCTAATCTCGCAGTGTCCCGTGATAAAACCGACAACCAACCTTAAGCTGGCCTTAACCAGTCCAGTTTAAGAAAGGATTGTTTTAAATATTCGCACGAGTGATAAGCGGCTGAGAGCCATAAGCAGATTTTTAAACTATCATTAATGCAGACGCCTTGACGTGAATTGCTTTAAATATTAGGTTTAGTCGCCGCTGTCTAGTAGTTAGTGTGTTGGCTTATTAGACGTAAAACCAGGGTTCAGTGTACAAAAAGTATTTCTTTGGCGATTTCTTCTCAGTAGATTTCTGGCAAAAACTCTGAGAATAAATGAAATTGCCATGAAAAGTTTCTCAAAAATCTGTCATTCGGATTCGACTATAAACTGTAGGTCCCAACACTAACACTGTATAAAATTAACACACACACCATAAGTGCTGTGTGAGAAGCTAGGTCAATAATATCCTGACTTGAAGGGTTGTAATGACCAATTATGCATGTATGTATATGTATTAGGTTTAACAATTCGACCACTTCTCGGAATGTTTCAAAGGGAGCTGTTTAATGCTGACAAAAATAATTAAAAATCTAATCTACAGTATATACAATCCGCTTAAATATATTGGAAGCCTATTACACGAGCGATATTAGTATCGATAGTCTTAACATGGTCAATAATTGCATCTTTGCATTGAAATAAAACTAAAGACACTACATATTGCCGTATTAGAAGCATTCACATTTCGCCTAAATTTGTATGTTTTTGTTTTTAAATTAAAAATTCTCCGTTTTTTGATTTTAAATATACAAATCAATAGTACTACACATGTTACTTATTTATTAAACGTTAATTATTATCATTATTTATAGATTTTTGATTTGTTAAGTTTAATTTAAATCTGCTCTATTAGACATTTACTTGAAATATTTAAATTAATTATTCATTAATTTATTTTGTGTTTAAGGTGGTGCTTTCGAAGGTGTCATTGATGACAATGTTTCACCGTTCGGTTACATGAAAGGTGAAGGTATTGATGCTGGTTTCGGTGAACATGACTGGATTTGCAGTAGAGATAAAGAACGCACAGATGTTATATTCAATAAACTCGGACCAGTTGATGGCAAAATATCTGGACAAGGTAAATTTTAGATTGTTTTTTTTTTTTGTTTTCTTATTTACTAATAAATAAACTTTTTTTTAATGGTTTTACAGCTGCCAAACAAGAACTCATCAAATCGAAATTGCCCAATTCGGTGCTGAGCAAAATCTGGAAACTTTCGGATGTCGATGGTGACGGTTTCTTGGATGCAGATGAGTTTGCTTTAGCTTTACATTTAATCAATGTCAAATTAGAGGGCAATGAATTGCCTAATGTTTTGCCCGAACATTTAGTGCCACCATCTAAGCGTTGCTAATGGATTCACCTATTTTTAAAAGTAAAAAGTGAACATCCCAAAAAAGAGGTGGTGTTTATAGTTTTAAAACCACGCTATGTTTTCACATTTTTTTTTTTTCGTTTGTTTAAATTTTATTATTAATTTTTAGATTTATTTCTGTAAAGGAAGGAAGGAAACATTTAACACACTTGTATTCGCCCACAAACAATGCCTTTATTTGTTGTTGTAATATTGAATATGTTTTATTTCTATTTCTATTTTTTTTTTTCAAATTTATTTTGATAATTCTTTAAATGGTACAACCTGAATTATGTAACTGTGTACATAATATTAAAAAATCAAGTGTGTTTTAAATAATTTTTTTTTTTTTGAAACAAGAACACATTATTTGTTTATTTCTTTAGAAGCCTTTTCAAAAAAAAAATTTTTTTTTGTAAAAAAAAGAAGAAACGTAACAGACTAAACAAAAGCTGTAATACAAAGAGAGTTTTTAAAACAAAATTAATACTAAATTTAAATACATATACACGTTTTTGCATAAGTGTAACAAATTAAATTAAAAAAAAAAGTGTTTCCCTAATCTATAAATTATTGTGTATGTAAAAAAACGTATTTATTTCTTTTATAAACAAAAAAACTTTTGCATATTATTAGAAATAACAACACATGCATACAAACACACATACATATATACACACACACACACAAAGAAATCCTAACTACTATTATTGTGAATGATAATAAACAAATTTACAATTTATTTAAGAAACGTTTAAATAATCTTTAATGTTTAATATACTATTTAATGCCCTTAATGCAATAGTTTATTTATTATAAACATATTATCATCATCCTATTTAACAAAAAGAAAACAAAAAATGAAAAAATAATGAAACGAAAATAATTGTGCAATTTTTTAAGATTATCTTTTTCCTGTTTTTCCCCTCAGCATATAATAATTAAGAAACGTTCATATCACGTTTATTTTTGTTTTCTCTGTATAATTGAATTTGAAAATCTTATTAAATGCCTTAAAAGTCTATTTTTTTAATATTTTTTAGTAAAATTGATATTGTAATTATGAAAATGGAAAACAAAAACAAAAAAAAAATAAAACAAAAAACATTTATGAAGAAGAGTGAACAATAAACAACAATAAAAGAATTTTTGTCAAAAGTATGTATTTTTTGTAATGCTAAAAATTTATTAATAAAACTATTGAATATAAATTATGTATTTTCAAGACAATTTTACTCTCCACATTGGCGGTAAAATTAAAGTTTAATTTAACGTTTTTTACAGAGTATAAGGCAAACTAAAACTCGTTTAGGTCTTTTTATAATGAATTTAGAATATATCCTTACACAATACAAATAACATGAAGTAAAGTTATAATATATGAATTAAAAGTTATTATCGTGTAATGAAAGCTTTTTCACTTGCTAATCAAAAAAACATTAAAGCCTTGTCTATGGATGCAGTGAGGCAAAGGCTTTCATCGAAAATTTCCTTTTCCAATTATGGTCTCAATATATTTTATATTTATTTAATATAGCTACATAATCGCTCATTACAAGCCTTCAGTCAGAGTTTTGAACCTAGTTTCTTTAATATATATGCGATATTGTAATTCTCTTCGCTTGAATTAAAAGTTATTACTTTTAATGTTAACAGTGCAGGCAAATAGGTTTAGGTTAGAGGACGCGTACTTGCCAAATGTGACAAGTACAGTAGCTCGAGGTCAACTTGACCCATTGTACAAAAGTCCTTAAGAAGATAGGATAATAGTGGTGAAAGGCAAAAGGGAAGGAAGTAGGAAAGAGGGCATAAGGAAGCGGGGGAGTTATACAGACCAACAAACACACAAGAGAGAACGCGACTACACTAATGAAGCCCTAGCACTCCTCAAACAATACTGCATCTATGGAAAGCCTTGATGTCGGCTCTCGGCACAGATTTCAAATCCTCAAAGAAGCCTTTGCCAAATGTCTTCAACCTTAACCTACTAAGGTCTGGACAGTTGTTGAGGAGGTGTTTGATATCCTCCAACTCCTACTCTTCGCAACATACCCTGTAATAGTCCGGACGTTATATGTTCCAGATCCTTGTCAGCGAAATAATCTCGCAGTAACCAGTAATAAAACAAATAAATAACCTTAAACTAGCCTTATCCAAGCCATACCACATAACAACCCGATCCATTCCCTCAACGCCCCTGCTCTTCCCTCCTGATCCTTTAATGAAGCCGGACAGGGAGATCAGGACCAACTATTAATCGTCCTCAGAAAGTAAACATAACCTAGCGAGAGTATCCGCCGTCTCCTTATCGAGTATTCCGCCATGACCTGGAACCCAGAATAATCGGATTTGGGACTGGTCCGAAAAGTCCTTAACGAAACCTTGAACTCACGAACGATTTGCACCAGACTGACTCGATGGCCCTTAGGGTAGGCTGATTTCCAACGAAGCCTTCAACTTTGCGAAAATCTCTATCTGAAACACGCTATAGCGATCCTTTAACCTAAAGTGGAGTTCAAAATCGCGTTCCCTACAGAACACCCCAGCATATGTACCACTACATAACTTCGACGCTTCTGTAAAGATGGGTACACCTTATTACGCCTAGAGTTGGCCACCATTGCATTGTACACTATCCGGTATAAATATACTCAAACTAGGCAGGATATAGTCGGTGGCTTTTTCCGAAAGTCCGTACCTCTCCTCAGGAAAGACTACGTTCAGAACTTTCGAGTGGCCTGTCGAGCTCTGTTTCCAGCAGCCCGATTCCCTCAGGCGTATGGCACTTCGCGTTGCAATCTGCTTGACAAGCACAACGCGAATAAAATTCGGTTGCCATATATAATCGAGCCATAAGTATTCTGATATGAGTTCGTAGATTGCAAATAAAGTAAAAATAAATTCGTGTTTAATTTTAATGAATTCTTTACTATCTGCACAACTTTTGTGACACTGTTCCAGTTTATTCCACGTATACAACGATAATTTTCGCAATAGGTGTTTATTTGTGATACTTTTCTGCTTACAACCTTTTTGTAAGCAACAACACTTGTTAGTTATTCTTCGCTCACAACCTTTTTGTAATCACAACACTAACAACTGCTTCCTTCAAACGCAACTTGTCTCCACACAAGTCTAACCGAATTATAGCTCGATCTCACAACCGATTGGTTTATCACTTCAACCAACGTAATGTTGTTATACACGACTGGCTTAATTCAAACTCCGAATACAACGTGCCGTCTGCACACACGACTGATTCAACTCAAACTCCGAACTCTGAATCTTCCTTGTTCGCTTTGGCTTGCCCTGTATATCACTGGATCATTAGTGTGATGAATGCCCTCGAAGGAAGATGGCGGCCTTCGGGAACATTCTAAAAATGTAAACAATTTATTTTCATGTTTGTTGTTTCTTGTTTACGTTCGTCGAGGTAGATTAGTTGTTGTTGGTTTATTTGTCTCTCCGCTATTTTATACTGCACATTGCTTTTGCTTGTTTACTTCTTTGTTCCCTTCAATTTGTTGTTGGTTATTACGTCTTTTATCCCTTATCCTTGTTTATTCATCGATCATGTAAACAAGGGCTTTATTTTTGTTGTTATATGTTTTTACTCATTCATTGATCACGTTAACAGTGCGCTGTTTTGTTTTTGGAGCTTTTGTTTATCATTTTATGCATGATCAAGTATATTGTGTTGTTTTTGAAGCTTTTGTTTATTATTTTAACAACACCTTTTCCACTTTCGTAACAATATTTGTTTTAACACGCGATGCCATCTAGCGGTAAATTTTGATAAAAGTTGAATGAAAAGTGATACTTAAACTGAAACTTAAAGCTTTACACAGTTGCAAACAAATTGTATTTATTTTGAAAAGAAAGAAATGGAAAGAATGCGGAATGAAACGGAATGAAACACAATAATTAATATAAACAGCACAATATAACATAAACAGTAGAAAGTGGTTTTTGAGTTTATCTTATCGTATCACCACCGAGTAAATGAATAATTTTTTTTAGTGGCCGGTAATCAGTCGTTTTTAGACTTTGGAAGAGGCGAGTGTTTGATTTGATAGATAAATAAATACCGGAAGACTTTAATACATAAAATGGCAACCTATGAAGAAATTAAAGACGTACCTAACCATCCTGAGGTTTATCTAATTGATGTAAGAAATAAGGATGAATTGGCTTCAACTGGTGCCCTTCCCAACAGTATTAACATACCATGTAAATATTTAACGCAAGAGTTTATTTTATTTTTTATAAAATTTCTAGATATAATAATAATTTGTATACTTCTATAGTGCCTGAGTTAGAAAATGCTCTTGAATTGTCTGACAATGATTTCAAGACTCAATTCAATCGCCCAAAACCAAATCCTGATACGCCATTGATTTTCAGTTGCTTAAAAGGAGGCAGAGCCCAAAAAGCTACTGATTTGGCATCAACCAAAGGTTTTACAAAGTAAGTTCTTATAAAAACAATTAGGTTTGCTTATTATTAAATAAAATCTATTCTTCTTTAGTGCTAAACCTTATCCTGGTTCCTGGACAGAATGGGCCCAAAAGGAAGGCTTATAAAACGTTTACTATTTATTGATCAATGCTCGAAAATCCATTTAAGCTTATTTATTTATATTTGCCAACACCATTTGCACTAAATTGTTGTACTACATGAATAATAAATTAACACGAACTAGATGTTTGAAAAAGAAAAATTTACAATTTTAATTTTGTTTTTAAACAAAGCTTGAAGCTTAAAAAACAGAATGACTAAGACTTTTGCTTAGTTTATTTTTATCTCGGCTTCTTTTTTTTTAATTTTGTCGTTGTTGACTAGAAAGCAGTTATTTATCTTTTTGCAGAGTCATTGGGTTTGATACCATCATTAAGTTGTTTTCGGTTTTGTTTTTGTTGGTATAGAATGATAATTTTTGGCAAAACCATACAATAAGCTCATATGTATAAAAGATAGCATTTCTATAGAATGAAAATTTAAATACTTGTATTCAATACATCTTCACTTTTGTAGATTAATCTTATACCACAAACATTTAATGCGTATATTTTTACGAGTAACACGAGTTAGGAATTATAAACATTTTTGTATTTTTTTAATGCAATATTGGAAAATTAAATTCAACGAACTGTGGGTGGTCCAACGTAAATAGTTATCGAATTTCGAAACTGCTGTATCCAGCAGTAAGTAGAAGGAAAAGTAGGAAACTATTTGGATTCGACAAGAGAACGGTTCGCACTCTTAACAGGAATACTGCAGAATTTGTCGTGATGTAGAGAAAACCGAATCGGTGCACTACCTTTTATGCGAATGTTCTGCACCTCAGAACTGATGACAATCAGTTTTTGGGTTACAAAACGTTTGAAAATCTGGCCATGATGGTGAACGTGTCACTAAGGCAAATGATCGGTCTCATCCGAAACACTGGATAGTTTAAAACCATGATCTAACACAGAATAATATTTGTTACTCAATAACCGACAATAATGAACAGATCTGTGCTTAAATTTGTGCTGTAGTAGGGATCTCTGTGTACCTCGGTTTCTTATTTAAGAAATGGTGACTGGATATAAAGACATAGTATAAAGTGTATTAGCTTACTATAAGCGACAGGAATTAAGAAAATATCGTCGCCGTAGTGTAGTAGGTAGTGCGCTGGCTTATTAGACGTAAAGCCATGGTTCGAGCCCCAGGTCAAACATCAAAATAAAAAATACAAAACGTATTTTTTCGGCGATTTCTTCTCTTTCTCTTCTTGAAAAGTTTCTCAAAAATCTGTCGTTCGGAGTCGACTTTAAACTGTAGTTCCCGCCACTTTTGTATAAAATTAACACACACATCCAAATTGGTGTGAGAAACTGCGGGCTTCTTGGGGAGGATTGCTGTAGACTATCTAATGGTGAAGGTATAGCACTGGCCTTTTTATAGTCACCAGCAGCAACTCGTTTCCTTACCGTTCGCATCTTCCCTCTTTCCACCTTTCCTAAACCAGCACAATGCACTGCATAAGTAGGGGCCTTCCCCTGAGTGCTGGTTTTATAAAAAAAAAAATCATGTCCGAATAAATGGCAGACACATATTTATAGTTCAAAACTGTATTAGAAAAACAAACTGTATTGGAAAATAGTTCAAAAACTATAGGCATGAATTAAACATGGTGCCTGAGAAAATTTTAGCTAGTAACTTGCGTGATGTTATTAAAATTAATGGCCTGCATACTGAGTAGCTCAATCACACATCATTGAAAAAAATTGCAATATTTCTTATCCAATGTAGTCACTTTTTTAAGAAGCATAGTAGAATGACTTCATTTCTATATCATTGTCTCTGAAGTCAATTACTTATTAGTTAGTAATCATATAAGAAAGGAGTTTAATTAAGTAATATTCTCTTAGCTTTCTTACTAGATGTTAATCAAGGCCCATTTTCAAATCATCGAATGTATTTAATAATATCTAAGGACTTTCGGGATTTTTTTTAATTTAAATTTTTTACTGTAAATGAGATAAACATATCTACACACCACAATTCCAACAAAAATTTTATTTCAATTTATATTAAGAGACTATTTTGGTTAACCCTCTTAACTTTCGAAGCTATTTTAGAATAATTTCGAAAACATTTTAATTGTTTCTTGTAATGAATCATTTTTAGTAATTTATTATTTTAATTCTTCTAACACCGTTGCTCAATGGTAAGTGTAGGAAACGAGTAAACAGTTTTGTTTTATAAAAATTTTTGTTTCTAAAAATAAACATTTTTTACGTAGAACACAGACACGCACCGTTGTTATATTATATTACTGATACACAAAATCGTGAGAATAAGTGTTAGTAGATAGTAACCAATATATGTTGTGTATTGTCACAACTTTAAAACATTTCATTATCAGAAAACATACATAATCTTATGCGTTTTAAAACGAAATGAAATTTACAGGCATTATACTATTATTCATCAATTATTGGAAATTTCCTAAATATTAGATCAGCTATTATATTATCGTAATTAAAGGCATTTCTCTGTTTCACGTCTTGTTGATTGTACATCAAAATGGTAATATCTTCAAAATATGTTTATTTTACCCAACAGAAAAGAAATGTTTTTGGTTGACTTTATAGCTTTATTGCGTAATAAAATTAATTTGTTGTTTGCATGTAAATGGGAGAAATAAAATGAACCTAAACAAACGAATTAATGGTGGTTTAATTTTAACAGGCCGCTTATTCTAATATATAATTACATCTACTTTTATAAGGTGGACAAATTATTTCAACTAAAACAATACTTAATTTGTATGGGAGTTTTACAAGTTGTTCATTAACAATCGATATTTATGAATAATAGCATTAGGATTACAAATCGATAAAATAAACATTTTTGAAAACAGATTTTAATAATAACTTGAAAATAATAACGAAATAATTAAAGTGTAAATGTATTATAAATATCAAATCGATAAAAGAGAATTTCAAATTTTTAACCTAATAATTTATAATTGAATATTTATATACAAATTCTAAACGTTTTCTTTTTAATAAAATACCAAAATATTTTGCTTAATTTTTTAGTTAACTTACTTTGAAATAGTTCCTTTAGTTGAATATTTGATTTTCCTCTGTTACAATTTTACTTCTTTGAGCTCACCCCAACTTTTACCAATTTTAAGCTTGACTTTAAGCGGTACATTCAGTTTAACACAATTTTCCATTGTTATACTCAACACTTTTGCAATTTTTTTAGCCTTTTCCTCTGGCACTTCAAATAAAAGTTCATCGTGCAAATGTAAAACTAAACGAACAGATTGTGAATCAATTCCCAACTTTTCGCGATATTTTTCAATATTTTTTTCCATTCGTAAAATAGCACTTTTTGCTATGTCCGCAGCTGATCCCTGTATGGTTGAATTTATTGCCTGACGCTCAGCTTGGCCTAAAATAGGGAAAGACGAATTGAAAAATTAATTGTTAATTTAAAAAAAAGAAAAAAATCATCTAATTTAGGCAAACAATAAGTCTGCAGAAATAAATAAAAAACTTAATTTTTAGACTTTTCTAATAACAAAAGGTCTTAAATAAATTTCCCCTTATTTTTTTTATATAAATCGAGCATTAAATATATATTTAAAGCTTTGTTTTTTAAATTTCAACATGTTTCATTTACGCCTTGTGTAGGTTAGGTTAGGTATTAGGACGTGCGTATGCCATCGAGGCATTGTTAATACATTCTAGAAGAGAGAGAGGGAGTGAGAGAGTGAGGGACATAGGAAAATTGGAAAAGAAGAAGATTTCTAAAAAATGTAAATTACCCAGTATAATATTCTCTAATAATTGTTAAAAATTTTAACAGCAAATTATTCAAATTTTTGATTGATTGAAATACAATTAGATCCCATTACCATTATCAAAACGTTATTACACATTTTTTAATTGCCTTGGCCATGGTGAAAAGTTAACGTGTATTTTCAGTCCTATACGCACAAATCCGTACAAACAGTATTTTACGTTAAACACATGTCCGCCTTCTTTCACATGTGATTACAATGCCTTCCTTATGGATTGCTGCCGAAAACTGAAAGAGTCATCCATTCAAAAGGGGTTTCCGCTTTCTTTATAAAGGTGTTCATTATAATACCATCGAAAGATGTCATACACACATAATTGGTCATTACAACCCTTTAGTCTGGATTATTGACCTAGTTTCTCACACCACTTATGCTGAGTGTGTTAATTTTATACGACTCCGAACGAAAGATTTTTTTTGAAAAACTTTTCAAAGCAGATTTTTTTACTCTCAGAAGTTTTTGCCAGAAATCTGGTGAGAGGAAATTACCGAAGAAATACTTTTTGTATTTTTGTTTTGATGTCTGGCCTGGGGCTCCAAGCCACTACCTACTAGACTACGGCGACTTCAACCGTTGAAAGAATACAACTTTAATTTATTAAATATTCATTTTAATAAAATCTAAATAAAGCAAAACAATATAAAATCTTTCAAATTTGTGAAAATTTTATTACGCATTGTACTTAAAAACTTTTTCACACACACTTCACAATGTCGAACACAAAATAACATAATAGGGTAACAATTTTTCGAAAACACGCGATAATTATAATTTGAGATATGCTATCTAAAGGTTTTTGTGTATGTTCTTTATTTAGATTATTTTAAAGGCATTAATTATTTTTATTTTGATAATACATTGATACAAAAAGAAACAAAATAAAACAGACTTACTTTTATATAGGGATTCATCACTATTTATATGTTCTAAATAACGTCTTCTACCCGTTATTGTCTCAATGTAACCGTTATTTCTGGCAAATTTAATTATTTTATCGGTGTAAATTCTAAAATAAAAAAATTAAATAAAAATTCATAAATAAATTTGTTTTCCTATATGCATTAAATTATAACATACCGTATGCCTGGATATGCAGCATGAAATTGTTCCGATACAAGTATGGCTTCTTGTTCGGTACATTTTAAACTCTCTGCTAAAGACTTCATACCCATGCCATATACAATGCCGTAACATATTTGTTTTGTACCATTTCGCAGTATTTCCGTAACACTATCTTCACATATTTTATTCCAACGTGCCGCTATGGCTATAAAAATATCCTTTTCTGATTTCATAACTTGTAACAAAGCAGGATCCTGTGATAGATGTGCCAATATACGCATTTCCAATTGGCAAAAATCTGATGATATTAAACATCGTTTCGCATCTATGGGAAAAAATGCTTTGCGACATGAAATTGTCATCTTGTCTGTACCCATACTGACATCGAAATCCTTAGCAACATTTTGTAAATTTGGTTCAGTCATTGAAATACGACCCGTTGAGGTGAAGGTAATACTCTGACCATGAATTCTATTAAAAGTAAAGTTTAAAAAATGTATTTTGACTTTAGTAGAGAGAGCAACAAACCTTTCATCTGTTACACATTTTAATAGGGGCTGTATGTTCTTCGTTAATGTAATGCTTAATTTTCGATATATAATTATCATCTGCGATATGGGAGAATCAATTTTTTCCAGTATCTGTTTAGATGTACTTATGCGACCATTTGACTTGCGATGTAAACCTAAAACCTTTATCAATATAAATAATAAAATTCATTTGCATTTACAAAAATTGTTTTCTTTTTACTAACCCTGGCTACAGCAGATGATGAACCTAAATTAAATCTTGAGCCGTGAAGTTCATAGATCTTGGTTTCTAGTTTCTTCATGGCATCAACCATTTGTTGGAATAATTTATGTAAAGCTTTGGAACTAGTAGGAAAACCAACATATTCCATATTGCAAAGGGATAACTGCAAAGGCATTTCGAGCTCTAAAATATATAATAATAATGATAGTCAATGTAAATATAAAATAAGAAATTTTGTTATTAACTTAGCTTACCAATGAAGAATTTATGCAGTTGACCAGTGCCAATACGTTCTAGATTTTCTATTTGTCCTTTTAGTATATGAATAACGACACATGCTTCTATTGAAGATCTAAAAGAGTCGAATTGTAAGAATATAAAGTTACATGTGTTTCAATGCCATTACTTATTACCTAACCTTAGCTAATATGGCACTCTGAGAGTCCAGTCCATAGCTGTTATGTCCTCGTCCACTACCACATAAATTGACCAAAGATGTACATTCTGGAGCGTATTGTTGAGCCTGAAATCAAGTAAGTCTGATAATCAATTATACAGTGTAACATAAAAAAAATAACATTAAATAACAATAAAGATTGCATTGTCAATGGTAGCAATTGTAAGAGAAACCGTAGACTACTTACCAAATTATGTAAGTTAAGCACTTTATCAGGTTGTAACAGCCAATTGGCAATCTTTGGATCTTCTAATCGTACCGATATTTCTTCAACTGCCTTCATTATCTTTCGTAAAGTCTTCATCTGCTCTTTACCGTCGTATACAAGTAAGGTATGATCTGAAGATCTTAAAATCATGCGTAAGTATTTACATTTAATTTCACTAGTTAGACCTTTGCAAGTGCCTTCTTGCTGCATGTTCATGTAATAGACAACATTCTCAGATATACTAAATGCTATACCGGCTAAGTAGTTAGTATCATTAATCTGAAACTCATATATTTCTGTGCGATTTATTTTTTGCTCCGCTGCAGCCATTTGATTTAATAAAAGATTTCCACCTATTAATGGTTTATTTTTACCACTCATTTGTTGTACAGCTAAACAAAATCCTAAACGTCTATTAGCCATGAATTCTTTAAATGCTCCTTTGAATAGTTCTTGATTACCACAAATATCTATTATATCGATGGATTTGAAAGATGAAGACTCATTTTCAACTTTCGAACAGCTTAAAATGTGTGAAGCGTTAAGTTGTATAGGATGTTTTAAAAGAGAATTTTCCATAGAAACATCAGACATTTCAATGCTTGTGGATGATTCTTTAAGTAAATTTGTTGGTTTTTGTTCTCGAATCGTTAGAGTTTTTGAATTCACTTCAGGCTTTTGAGATTGTATTTTCTGAGTCGAACGTAATGACCTAAAAAATCGTGAAGCATGTGGTGAATACGTATTAATAGCGGGTTTATCTTCTATTAATTGTTGAGAACTTGGTATTTCATCTTCTGTAGGATGATCGTTTTTAATTTTCGTTAAGAAAGGTTCTTGGAAATTTTCAGCCGCTTTTAAAGCTTCGTTTATGCCGGTGTTAATAGTAAAAGATTCTTCATTTTCATTGTCAAAGACATTAATGTTAGGACTCTTTACAGCTTTTGAAGGTTTTGATGCAACAGAGGGAATTTGATTATCAATTCTTGCAAAATTAGTGGAATGATTACGTGGACTTCTTCTAGGCAACTTCGGAGTTGCATCTTCTTGATGATTACATATTGTTTTGGGAGTATTTTGCACAGATTTTTGAGATTTTTTCGTTCTCGGTGAAGTTTTTACTACATTTGTATCACTAATAGAATTTGGTGGGGTATTTATTCCTTTAGTTTCATGGGCATTTTCTTTACGATTTTCATCCTTTCTCTTGGCCCACTCTTGCTTTTTCATTTCTGATAGCTGTCTAGCCCTTAGCAATCTTTGGGCTTTTTTACTTGTACTAGGTTTCTCGTCTACTTCTTTAACATTAGGTGGGGTACTAACTATGTTAGGAGGAGATGTTATAGAAGATTTATCACTACCTTTTTCCAAAGGTTTATGTATTGTTACCGAGGATTTTTCCTCCTTCGCTGTACTTTTTATTTCAATATTAGAAGATATTTTTAGAATTTTAGGAGGAGTAACACTTAAATTTTCCTTTGTTTCTTCCATCGATTTACGTTTTTCTATGCTATGTTTTCCATGTTCTTTTTGTTTGCTACTATGGTTAGCAATTTTATTGCTAAAAACCTTTTCTTCAATGTCATGCATTGCTTTTAGCAGTTTTGAATCGTCTTCAAATGTTACATTGTTTCCTTTTAACTTATTCTGTGTAGGTGCAGTCATTGCACAATTGTTTTGTTCTCTTAATGGTTTATTTAAATATTGGCTTTGTGATTCATTTGGAAGCTTTTTATTATCACTTGGTTTTGTATTGCTTTTATTTTCTTCTATATTATCTTGTTTTTCCGGTACAATAATTTTCTTCTCTGTTTTTATCGAGGGATTATATTTATAGTTGTTTGGTTCATGATTTAACTGGATATTTGAACATGCATTCGTTTGATTTAGTACTTCTTTTTGCATATTTTCATTTCTTCTACTCCGATATTGGTTTTTATTTACTTCTTCAACTATTCCATGGGATTCCTTAATTTGATTCTGACTTTTATTTGTTTCCAGCTTTAAGTTTCGAAACTTATTTTCTTCGCAAGACATGTACAATTCATTTTTATTGTTACTATCGTTCACACTATGGTCGCCCTCACTCTGAGACCATTTAATATTTCCCACTCCAATTTCATATTGTACAAATCTTCTTGCGTCTTGAATTAGCATTTTGGCAGCCTCAGCTATATTGAGACCAGTTTTTCCAGTGATAAAAAAGTTACGTTCTTCATTACGTTGAGCTGCCTCGAATTCATTTTCATCATCATGCTTTTTCGCCGAATCAAAACTTAAGGAATTAAACAGGATTTTTTCTATATTCAAAATATCTGAACTGGCCAATTCAACCAAAGAGGTAACACCGGCGTCAAATAAAGCCCGTGCTCTTTTGTGGTTGAGATCTGGTAGACGCATTAAATCAATTAAATCGCGATGTATACCAAAATATAAACGTTCTTTAAATTGTGAGACAATCAATGAAAGTGTATCCCATTGCAAGGAATTACAAAATGATGTAACGATTCCTGCAAACGTTGAGGCCATTTGTTGTAAACTTTGTAACATACCACGAGAACATTTATATTTTACAGCAACTTTATTAATAGGGGTTTCATTAACTAATTCTTGCAAAGCCAAGGCTATGTAAAATCTTTAAATAAATAAATGATTATAATTTCCACAATTTTGTTTAATATTTTAGTTAGATTTTAAAGAAAATATTCAATTAAATATTATACAATTAGATACACTTTACAGAGTAACAATGTATGCAACAATTTCCTTACATTTTTATATTCGTTTGACTTTTTTTGACTTACCTCTTATGTATTTGCATCAATTTGTAATCTAATTTGCTTTGGCCTCTCATCGCCCTTACCAAAAACGATTCCTTTACACCCACCAATTCGCCGACCTTTTTCATGGCCGGTGTTAATTTTTCCCAAAGATCAAGGAATAAAAGCCAATCCAAATCCTGCAGTTGATAGCATACAGAATACGGGGTTACCAAGTAGACAGCATGAAGTTCGGATTCCAAAACAAAACAACGTCTTGATTTTTGAAGTTCTGCAAACAATATTAAGCCATCGGTAGGCGGCATTGAAGAAGCTTAATAAATTGAATAAATCTGTTTGAAAAGTTGGTATTTTTGCAAAACATTTCAATAAAATTTACCCAAACAAGCTTGACCTAATCGAGTAGCCACATAGTATTGTTCTTGAGTTTCTTCATTATTTTGTAAGCGTATAAATTCATATTCAATTAGAAAATCTAAGGCACTGCCTATATAGTCCTGATCAAGTGTTTCAATTCGATTTAGTGCCTTATCCCGGGTTTCTAATTCTTTCTGGGCACTTAACAATGTACAATTTACAAAACTATCGATATCTTCTTTGCTAGTCGCAACGCCAGAAGATATAACTTCTAAGAGGGCACGTTTTAGATGAGTCTAAAAGAGTGTAAACTAATTATTGTATATTTAGTTAACCATTAATTTTATAAGCTTACACTACTATCAAGGTCTAGACAAGAAGATATGGGTCTTAAATCCGCTGTAATTAATTCTTTACCTATGCGAGCATTACTATCCGTACAAATCAATATAGATTCGCCTAAAGTATCCTAAAATAATAACAGATTAATTTTTTAAATAAAATACATGAAAATATACAAATTTACTTTTCCGGTTCTACCGGCTCTACCGATCATTTGGCGATATGTTAAAGAGCTCATTTGTTTACCACCAAACAATGGTGACCTAATTAAGACACGACGAGCAGGCAAATTAACACCTAAATACAAAAAAGTTAACTTTTTAGATTATACTTATCTTTCTGGATCAATAAAACTTACCGGAACTTAAAGTACTTGTGGCTACGATAACTTTTAAAGCACCTGACTTAAAACTTGCCTCTACAATATCTCTTTCCTCTGTAGTCAGACCAGCATGATGAAAAGCGCAACCATAGGTAATGCATTTCTCTAAAACGGTATCTAAGCCTGAAAGTGATAGGTAAAAAAGAATATTTTATTATATGATAATATGCTTTAAATAAAATCAATTTTACCTGTTGGTATATCACGCATTTGCTCTTTAACATTATCTATTGCCTCGCGGTTTATCTGTGACCTTAACTTAATACTCCATTCACTACTTTGCTTTCCCAAAGAATGTAGGGCAGCAGCCAACTGTATTGCTAAATTCTCACACCAATCTTTTGAGGGACAAAATATGACGACTGAACAACCTTCAACTAAAGTTTCAATACATAATTGAGCAACGTGATCAGGATCATTTTGTAATGCTGGAAATGGTTCTCCAACATCAACGGATGGTTCCGTTATGGAACGTATTATTTTCAAATTATTGTCATAAATTTTATTGCCTATTTTTATCATTTCCTTTAAAGCCACTGGCCGAAAATCAGTAATATATAGTTCAGCGTCCAACCACTTTTGGAGTAAAGCCACATTAGCCAATGTGGCTGACATTGTTACAACTTGTATTTGTAAACCGTATTTGCGCGACATATAAAGAATTTTAGCCAATAGTAATTCCAATATATAACCTCTTCCTGGATCAGAGATTAAATGAACCTCATCAACAACTACGGTTCCAATTTCATCCAGTTTGCCTTGCTCCAATAGTTTATTAACAATTGAATTGGCCTTCTCTATAGTACATATGGCCACATTAATGCTATCAAATCCTCCTGGCGGTGTATAGCCACCAAAAAATCCTTCAACACGATATCCAGCAGCAGTTAAAAGATCTTGAAGGTAGAACATCTTTTCTCGGACCACAGATATGAATGGCAGAATAAGTAAAACTTTCTTTTCGCGTTCTAGCACGGTTTTCAAAAGTAAAATTTCACTAACTAATGTCTTGCCAGCTGAAGTAGGAGCTGAATAAACAAGATTACAATGTTCGAACAGGACCTAGAAAAAAAGATTAGCAATATAACTAATATGTAAAGTAACAGATTATTGCGAAAATTGGCTTTAAATATATAATATTTTTCTCAAATTTCTTTAGAACATCATCTCAAAAATGTTGAAATGCACCCATATACCACTATATTAGGATTCCAGAAAATTGACTTTGTTAAAAATCATTTTTAATTTGAAATGTCGTTTGGACAAAACAATCTTAGAATTCCAGAATTTTTTATTTAAATTATGTAAATCGATTTCCACTTATAACAAATTTAAATTCAATGTTTTGTAATTTTTAATGCAATTCTAAAACTTTTAAATATTTTAATCTATCAATCCTAAGGAATTTTATTGTTAAAATTCCTTTTTCCCTAAATCATAGCAAAATGAAATTGTACAGAAATGTATGTATGAATTCGTCAATATTTATTATTGCTTACCTTGGAATTACTCAAGCACTGCGCTTGCCAATCGAACATCCTCTTAACACCTTTTCGTTCGTATTCTTTGGTCACGCTTAAAGGTAAATTCCATGCCTGAATATTTTTTAACATCTCCAAGTTGTCTAAAGAAACTTTAGTTTTATCAGTTTCAATATCTGCTACGTTTAAACACTTGATTGGTTTCTTTCTCTGGTGAAATTTTGCGTATGAACTATTTTTGTTAACGACTTCATCCTTTTGAGTGTTATTATCCTTAAGTTTTAAATGATATTCTGATGGAGATGATAAATCTTCGGTAAATTTTAATTGATCCGGTGACATACAACTTAAACTTATATCACGTTGTGATAAATCCTTTTGGCTTTCCTTAAAGATTTTACGACTAATTTCTAATTCTTTATTTAAATGTTCCTCGTCCAGCGCAGGACATATAAAATTGCTCATGTCATGCAGCACTTCCGGAGGATCGTTAATAACATTCACATCATCTTTAGTATCTGTCGGCAATGGCATAGAGTCTTTCCAAATGCCTTCATTTTCTTCTGTATCAAGCAGGCCTTCTAAATCTTCTGAAAAAATAGGCTTTTCAAAAGAATTTTCCAAACATTCTTCTTCCATATAATCTCCCCCAGCCTTTGCCACATCAGCTTCATTAAATGCCATTTCAATCTGGGATACTCTTAACAAGGAGCCTTCCTTACTTGATTGACTTTCTTTTGAAACATTGTTAGGAAAGGAAAAATCACTACGAAAAAATTCTGAATAATTGTCTGCGGCTGCATCATCGTTTTTAACTGGTCCTTTAGGCAAAATTGAATCAGATTTACTCCGCCTAAATTTCCGGCGCAACAAATCGGATTTAGCATCATCCTGTTTGTGTGCTTGTGTTGCATTGTTTAAAAACCGTGTCCTGTTTCTGCTTACAGATAAGATTGAAGATTTGTGTGTTGATTTTGTAGGTGATTCTGGTATCACTTCTAAAGTATTCTTGGCTTTGGGACTACTGTCGTCTTTGATTGCATGTTTGGCCTGACTTTCCAATTTCATAAAAGTGCTGTTTCCAAACTCAAAAGATTGGGAAAAAGCCATACTATTGGCATTTCTACTATCGTTTCTGTGCTATTGGCTTCAATTTTAAAGCAGTTTACAACCAAAATTTGATTTCATTTATTCACTAAATTTCAAAAAGAAATAAGAATAGCGCGTTTTTATACAATGTTGCACAATATGGCATAGATTTTTGCCTATAAGTTTTTGACGTTTTGTCGGCAATATAGTGCTATAGTGCACCGCATTACTAGAATTAGTAAACAATATAGACTCGAGACTTTTTGTATAAGATATTAATATGGTTAACACAAAAACTTGTTCTAATCTTTATTTTTTAACCAAAGCTGAAAATTAAAGAACGCGGACTTTTAACATTATTTTGTCCTAAGTCCACTCACATAAATTTAATTAATTACTCCTCATTAATTTAAAGCTTTTATTTTCTGAAATTTCTCATTTAACTTTTTACTAAAAGAGTATGAAACAATACGTTAACCGAAATTTCAGAAGTATGGCAACTCCATAAAACTCTGTATTATCAAAATAATTGTAAACAAATAAATTATTGCACAGCTGATCATATTTGCACAAAGTTTTCATGTTTTTGCTATTTTAAACGTTTTTGTTAATTGGTTTATAAAAAAATTATTATGGAAGAATTTAAAAAGCCTAGTTTACCAATTATTCCCGCTAAAAGTGAAAAATCGGAATCAACTTTAAAAAAATCAAACGAACCCACAGAAAAATGTGACAACATTGAAGTTGTAAAGTCACCAAATGCTCAGTTATGTCCTTATAAAGTGCCCAGTTGGTCCAAACAGCCCAATGATTGCTGTGTTTACAGTTTTGAGATATTAAAGTCAGGTCAAATTATTGAAGAAATAAAGGATTTGCAAAAGAAAGCCTACTGGACTTTTGGCCGTTTACCGGAAAACGATATAGAAATGGCCCATCCAACAATATCACGATTTCATGCTATTCTTCAGTACAGGCCAAAGATGGAACAACATCAATTGGAAGTTGAAGAAAATGAAGACGTTGAAGAATCGAACAACGATAATAACGAAAATAAAGGACCACCTGAGGGTTGGTATATATACGACTTAGGAAGTACTCATGGCACATTTCTAAATAAACAACGTTTACCACCCAAAGTTTATATACGCATTAGAGTTGGTCATATGTTACGTTTGGGAGCCAGTACACGATCCTATATACTACAAGGACCATCGGAAGATGAAGAACCGGAATCAGAATTAACAGTCACAGAACTTAAAGCTAAACGCCAGCAAGAACTTGAACAAGCAGAATTGGAAAAGAAACGGCTTGAGGAGGAAGCAATTGAAAGGGCCAAAAATGAAGGCTGCAGTTGGGGAATGTCTGAAGATGCTGAAGAAGAAACTGATCTAACACACAATCCCTATGCCACCACAAATAATGAGGAACTCTTTTTAGATGATCCAAAAAAAACTTTAAGGGGTTACTTCGAAAGGGAAGGTTTAGAGTTGGTATACAAATGTGATGAAATGTCAGCGGGTTCGTTTGTATGTCGTGTAGAATTACCATTAGATGATGCTAACGGTCGTACCATAATAGCAGAAGTTGTACATAAGGGAAAAAAGAAAGACTGCGTAGTACAATGTGCTTTGGAAGCATGCCGTATCTTAGACCGCCATGGCGTTCTAAGGCAAGCTAATCAAGAGCCTTTAAAGAGAAAACAAAAGTCACAAGAATCGGATTCAGATGATGATGAATTTTGGGATCGAACAGGTGATGTTGCCAGAAAGAAACAAAGAAAAGCCAATGCAAACACTAGTGTAACACTGACATACGAAGACTTGGTAAATAATTATCGCACAACCAGTACGAAAGTCAGTCAAATCAAAATTTTAAATTTTTAGAAATCGATGAAAAATTATTTTTTGACTTAATTGAAAATAGTTAATAACAAAATCTTTGGACTATTTTTAGTAACTGTTGACGACAACAAAATGCACTGATATTTTTTTTTATAAATAAACATAGTTAAGCATATAAACTCGAAAAATTAAAATTTTGAGTTGAGTCACTTTTGTACTGGGTGTGCGTTATGTTCTCTTAATATTAATTATTAAATGAAATTAAAAATACATTTCTCTTTACAGCTTAAACAAGAAACCGATTTAGATGTACAAATAAAGGATATTGAAAATAGCATTTTAGTTTACCAGGAGCAACAAAAACTTGCAAAATCTCAAATGTCGGCTGAGGGAGACGATTTGGATGCATTTATGGAAAATTTACAAGGAAAAGATACAAAACTTGATAAAACAGAAATTAGGAAACTAAGGGTAATTACTTTTTACAATTAGCCATTTTAATAATAATTTTTTAACAATATCTTTCATTTAAGTTGGAGGAACAGCGTTTAAAATCGGATAAACAAAGAGTACAAAGACTTATTAAAATTGCCAAACCTATAGATTTGCCTTTTACTACATCCGCCGACGAAAAATTACCATCGAGCCAAGTACAGAATAGTAACGTCAGAAAGCAACAATTACCAATGATTGGTAAACGAAATCAATTTAGTAAATTTAAAATAGTAAAAATTGAAAACACTACAACAAATAAAGAAATGAAACCAGTTAAATTCTTAAACTCTGACGAAGAGGAGGTTGAAGAGGAGAATGAAAAGGCGGACATTGTAAAACTTGACAACACAATTCAACAAAATAAATTAGAAATACAGGATAATGATAGCAGTAGTGAAAGGAAGAACATATTTGAAGCACAAGAAAAAATGGAGACAGAATCAAATGAGACAACAACATTATCAAAGACAGGTGAATCTAAAGATAGTGAAACTGATGACAATGTAGAAGATAGCAAGTCTGAAAATCAACGAAGCTCAGCCGAAAGTAGCAGTAGTAATGGCAAAAAGCGTCGACAGCGTGTGCGACAACGTGGTAAACGTCATGAATTTGAGATGGGTGACAATGCAGACTATGAATCATCGGATAAGTATGCTAAATGGATACCACCAGAAAACCAAACGGGCGATGGAATGACCGAACTAAATAAAAAGTTTGGTTATTGAATACAGTCTTTAAATGTACGAACTAATTTGTTACGAAAAATGTTTAATAAATAACAGTTTTTATAAGCACTTATGCTGTAAAATTGAAATTTTGAAATCTGAATAATTTTTTGAAGAGTTTTAACCTTTGTTTTTGAAGTTATTATTTTATAGTTTTTATAACTGGTAAGGATAACTAATTGATCCAACAAAAAATTCTATTTGTTATAGACAAAGTTAAGAAACGTACACAGTTTATTTTATTAATTATAACTATGTCTTATTTCCTAAAACAGACAGTTCCAAGGTATCACTTCTTGCGTTCATATTTGAATTCATATACCGGCGCCGAGTCTTTAGTACCCCGTTTCTTTTTCTTAGGTTTCAGCAAACGTGGCTGTTGTAGAGCACGTTTCATTTCCAATTTTTGTTGAACCACTGCTAATTGTTTCTCGCGTTCAATACGTTTTGTAAGTTCTTGATAGGCTTGTTGTTTTAATTCGTTTGCCTTCTGAATATCCTGAAAAAGTAATTAAAAATCATATACATATTACACTTCTTTGGATTTCTTATAAAATAAATCTCTTTACCACTGGACTTAATTCAGGAATTTGTAACTTTTCCAAATCCTTTAGTCTTGGTCTATTAGTTTTTCTGTCCAACATGCTAGGATGTGTTTCCAAACGTTCAGCCAATTCCATGTCACTTAATTCTCTGCCTTTAACAACTCTTTCCTCATCGTCATCCTCATTATCATTGTCATCGAAAAATAAGTGCTTATTAGGAACAGTATTCGCAAAATCTATCATGTGTAACTGAGACTGCAATCGTTTAATCTTTTTAGTTTCCATAGTACGTTTCATGGCTACATACTTTAAATCTTGGGTTTCCATTAAGGCCAACTGCTCTTTCGTGTTCTCATCTTTTTCTTCCTCTTCGTGATGCTCACCATCATGTAGCTTTGAGCGAATCATGTGATGATAGAACTCATCAGGATTTTTATTTAAGGCACGTTTATGCAAAAGCTGAAGGGTCTTTGCTTTACGTTCAGCATCTCTGGCTCTTTTGCGATAATCTTTTTTCTTTTCCAACAAACCCAAGTGAGCTCGTGATTCCGGTTGATGTCTTTCACGATGAACCTTTTGGTTGCTTTTGGAAGCTTTCTTCCAGGAGGACATATTTGTTTATTTTTCTATATTTTTTGGAGGTTTCAAGTTAATTTTTAAAAAATTATTGGTTTATGTACGGTAAAATAAACAATAAACAAATAAAGCACATGTATGTTGACAGTTTTAACGTAGCCAGATTAATTAAAAATAAATAATTAAGGAAATGTTGCCAGACCTCTATAAGTTGCAGTAAATTATTTTTGAAATTAGTTTAGGGAAAAGTATTATATTAGAGATACGGAAAATTAAGTTGTAATAACACCAAAACATTTATATACGCATACGAGGATCTATTTTCAAATTAGCTCATTTTTGTAAAACTTCTGAATGTTTTTTAATATATTTGATGATAATATAACATGAAAACACAAAATTAGTGTGACTACTGTACGTAGGAAGCTAAATTTCTGCCAGTTAGGATAGATGTGGAACATATGAACTTACACAGCATTCTACTAAACCGAGATCAGATGGCCACAAATTAATAATTTACATATTTCTTCAAATTAATTACTAAAAGATGCAAAAGCGCCAATATTGTGATTATTGCAAAAAGATTACATATGGTAACGTTGTTCATTACAAGAAGAAGAAGAAAAATAAAAACAAATCAAATACACGTGCAGTCTCTAAGTTCCATTACTTTACATTACGATTTACTCGTTTTTTATCCTTGTTTATATTGAATTTAATTGGAAGAAATAAACTTAAAATATGGTAAAAAAGAAGATTGATAATCGCATCAGAGTTATGATCGAAAATGGTGTTAAATTGGGACACCGTACAATGTTTATAATAATCGGCGACAAGGGCAGGGATCAAGTGCCAATCCTTTACGATATTCTGACAAAATCTACCGTGAAAGCAAGACCAACTGTATTATGGTGTTATAAAAACAAAGATGAGGCCATATCCAAGTAAGTACTATAGAAGGAGATATTGTAATTGAAACATTTTTCAATATACATACATTTGTACATTCTACTTATAGCCATGGTAAAAAGCGAGCCAAAAAAATTGCTGCTGGTAAAATCGACATCAATGATGCTGACTTATTTGACACTTTCCGCGTTTCCACTACTATACATGGTCGTTACTATTCGGAAACTCATGCTATATTAGGTAGAACATATGGTGTTTGCGTTTTACAAGATTTTGAGGCCTTAACTCCAAACCTTTTGGCACGTACTGTGGAAACGGTAGAGGGAGGTGGTCTTATTATATTGCTTCTGAAAAGTTTAACATCTCTAAAGCAATTATTTACAATGAGCATGGATGTTCATAAACGTTTTCGCACTGAATCCCACCAAACTGTTACCTGTCGCTTCAATGAAAGACTGATTTTATCGTTAGCCGATTGCAAACGTTGTCTTGTGGTGAACGATGATTTAACTGTGTTGCCCTTAAGTTCGAAAACTATTAATGTTGAGCCAGTAAATGTAAGAAATTCATATTGAAAATGTTTTTTTTTTAAATAATTTGCTTAAATTCCATTTTAGCCTGCTGCAATAAATAAATCAGAAAATAATGAACTATTAGAAGAGCTTAAAGAGAGCCTGAGGGATACACCACCAGCTGGTCCTCTGGTAAATCTGTGTAAAACTTACGATCAAGCTAAAGCGGTAGCACAATTCATTGAAGCATTAGCTGAGAAACAATTAAAGTAAGTAAAAATTTGCATTAAAATTTTAAGCCGAAGAGTTTTGTTCGATTATGGCCAAGAGTATAATATCCTACATTGCAATAAATTTTTGTTATGACCTCTTAATTCGTCGAGGTCTTTTAAATTTATTGTGAATTATATTCTTTGTTATTGAAGCACTATCTCAAAATGATCAACATTTTTTAATAACAATAAAATGTTACATTATAAAAGTAGACCAGGCATTTTTAGGAAGGCTTCCAAGGCTTTTTTTAAATTTTAATTTCACTTTTAATTATGTGAAATATTCCCTTAAATTTTCAGTAAACTTACACTTTTATTTTATTTTTTAGGCCTCCCACCTCCTTAACAGCAGCTCGTGGTCGTGGTAAATCAGCTGCCATGGGTTTATCAATTGCAGCAGCCATAGCCTTTGGTTATGTCAACGTATATGTAACATCTCCACATCCTGAGAATTTAATTACTTTATTTGAGTTTGTTCTGAAAGGTTTCGATGCTCTGGAATATCAAGAACATACAGACTACACAATTATACGTTCAACGAATCCCGATTATAAGAAAGCTATTATACGTATAAATATAACACGTTCTAATCGTCAAACAATACAATATATTGCACCTAACGATACGAATCTTTTGAATGCTGCTGATTTACTTTTAATTGATGAAGCTGCTGCTATACCATTGCCATTGGTTAAGAAAATGATGGGACCCTACTTAATCTTTATGGCTTCAACTATTAATGGTTATGAAGGCACAGGACGATCATTGAGTTTAAAGCTGATTTCACAATTGCAAAAGGAAAACAATGCGCCACCACCAGTAATATTGAATAGCACATACTTTATAGAGAATTTTCTTAACAGACTTTACATTTTAGATTAAACTAGATGAATCTATACGTTATACTGAAGGCGATGACATAGAAAGTTGGTTGATAAATCTTCTCTGCTTGGATGCCACCAATGCAGTGCCTAATATAAGTTCTGGTTGTCCTACACCCGATTCTTGTGAACTTTATTATGTTGATCGTGATGCTTTGTTTTCCTACCACAAGGCCGCGGAATCATTCCTACACCGTTTAGTATCGATTTATGTTTCTTCGCATTATAAAAACAGTCCAAATGATTTGCAAATGATGAGTGATGCTCCAGCTCATCATTTATTCTGTTTGTTGGGACCCATACAAAGAAAAGATCAATTACCTGAAATATTGGTAGTACTACAGGTTGCTCTCGAAGGTGAAATCTCTTCACAAACCATAACAGATTCTTTGGGCAGAGGTAAAAAAGCCAGCGGTGATCTAATACCTTGGAATGTATCGGAACAATATGGCGATAGGGAATTTCCCAAGTTGGCGGGAGTGCGAATTGTGCGCATTGCAACTCATCCGAATTATCAAAGGGTATGTTTTTAGTTTCCGTATCTTAATCTATAGTTTTGTTCTTTTATTATTTTATATTCAATTTTAGATGGGTTATGGCAAAAGAGCCATTAAATTGTTAAGAGATTATTATGTTGGAAAATTCACCGATCTAAATGAAAATGGCCAGAATGAAGAAGACAATGGCATAGAGGAAGTGGAAGAAGAGCAATTGGGTTTGTTGAAAGAGCAAATCCGTCCAAAGCGTAAAATACCTACCTTGTTAAAACGTTTGAATGAAAGACTCCCCGAACACATAGACTATTTGGGCACATCGTATGGCCTGACACAGGAATTATTGAAATTTTGGAAAAATATGGGTTTTGTGCCAGTGTATTTGAGTCAAAAAGCTAATGATTTAACTGGTGAACACTCCTGCATAATGTTGCATACACTGGACAAATCTGGCCTGGTACAAAAAGTCAACGCCGAGTGGTTAAGCCTTTACTTTAATGACTTCAGAAGAAGAATCATTAAATTATTGACCAAAGCTTTCAGAGAGTTTCCCACCAGTTTGGCCCTTTCTTTGTTAGACAATAAATGGGTGAAAATAGATGTGAGCGAATTAAATAAGCAAACCTTAGATGTGTACTTTTTGCCCCATGATTTACAGCGATTGGAGTCCTATTCGCGTAATCAAATTGAATTTCGGTTGATTTTGGACTTAACCAATGATATAAGTTACTTATATTTCCAAGGTAAAATTCATGATCTTCAAATTGATGCTTTACAAAAAGCAATACTCTTGGCAATAGGAGTTCAAGGCAAAACTGTAGATGGCATAGCAGCCGAATTGAATATGCCAGGCAATCAAATTTTAGCCAAATTCTATGATATCATTAAGAAATCGTCAAAGTATTTCTCGAATGTTATTGAAGGTCATATTGAAAGTACAATGGTCAGTGAAACGAAACTTAAACGAGGTGAAGATTTTGAACCCATTTCGTTATCACTTAATGAAGAACTTGAAGAGACCGCTAAGCAAATAACGAAAAAACAAAAAGACGAATTAAAACGCTTAAAAATGGAAAGTCTAAAAGAATTTGCCATAAAGGGTACCGATGAGGATTGGTCCAAGGCTTTGTCCGGAAAGGAAAGCAAATCTAACATTATATCTGTTAAAAGGTAGTTAGATATTATTTTATTTAAAAGCAGAATTATTTGATTTTATTTTTATTTTCTTAATAGCGGTACTAAACGTTTGGATGAACCACTGGATTCCTCAAAGTCTGATAGCAAAGAACCCAAAAAGAAAAAAATGAAATTTGGCAAAAAATCTTTAAATAAATCAGTGATTTAGGAAATAGGATAGAATCAAATATATTTTATTTTATAATAAAATACATATTTTGTGTGTATGTACATATATGTTTTACATAATATTTTAAATATTTTTTTCATAAAGTGGTAATAAATGTATGGTTAGTACATTTTATTAAAAGAATTTTACTTATTATTTAAGTATTTTTGAGCTTAGGTTTTTTGCATAATGAAAATAGAGCATTCAGAATCTGTTAACTTTCTGTTTTTAAAGACTTATCAACTGTGGAAGTGAAACCCTAAGATGATTGTTGAGATAAGGAAAAAGATCATTATTTCAGGCAGGTTAATTTCAATTCTGGGCAAAAATGGAAACTTTTTAAAACGCTATAGATATTTCCTTCATGTTTTAATTGTATTCATGATGATTTTTAATAACAGTTTACTTTAAATTGCTTAAAATAAAATGCTTAAATATTTCTCTTTGAAAAAGCTTTTCACCACAACGTAGTTTTCTCTTAAAAATTATTTATGTGCACTTGTATTACCCCTAACGTTTATTCCATTAACTTTTATTTACAAGCCCCCCTTTCATTCACTTGGAAAAAATCCAGAATCTATTTTTCCCCGTTTCTGGAATTTTGGGAAATAATGAACGTTTGAAAGTCTAAATGAATAGATTCATTTTGGCAAGGAATTTTATGTTTTGTTGTTTTTGTTTTCAACACATTAAGCAAAGTAAATAACTGAACACTAGAAACGATTTCCAGAAAACCAATGAAGTTCAATTTAGTTAGCAAATTACCATTGAATCCATAAGAACCATTAAGAGGATAAAGCGCGTGAAAGTTTATTATAAAAGAAAATTTTATATACATAAAAATATATACATACATATAAATATGTATGTTTTTAAATAAAAAATATTGTTATTATAAAAAAAAAAATTAAAAATAAAGTAATAAATAAAATAAAGTAAATCAAAAATAAGTAATGCTGGAAAACTTGTATGAAAAGTGAATTGAATTAGTTCAAGTGATTTGAAAACGATTTTGAAATTCATATGATTAATAACAGTTGTATGACGTTTGCTTTTGTACTTTATTTTGACAGAAAATAAAGACTGTTTTAAGGCGCGCGCGTTTAAGAACTGAAAAATAAACAAGAGAGCCTATCTTGTATTGAATTTTCTCTCTTTTAAACAAATGTAAAAAAGAGACTCGAAATAGTAAAAAAAGAGAGTATAAAGAACAAATAAAGTGGCATACTTTTAGGTCAAAGATAAAAATATTTATATTCCATAAACAGTTCGAACATAACATATATCCATAAAATAGATCGCCTTGGTGTTTAGTGTTGTGGAGTCGATTTTTATTTATATAATAATAAATTATTAAATTTTGTGATCAAATTAATTTAGAAAATATTTTAAAATAAATATCAAATGTTATTCCCTATGAAGTGGATTTCGTTAATTTATAGAGTCCATGTGTGGTCTACAGTATAAAACACGAAATAGTCCGTCGCAAAAGACGTCCTTACGTTGGGGCGATAGTTGTGGCCAGTAATACCCTTACAACCTACTTTAAGGTGTTAAATAAATTAAACAAAGTGTTTGTTTACTCTAAATAATTCCTATTTATTTTACTAATACTACCACCACTACTACTACAAAAAATATAATAATAATATTAAAAACCTAAATATATACATACATATATACTCTACTATAACATAAACTTAAGTTACCTGTCAAATGTGCTGTGTTTTTAATTTAATAAAAAACAAAAAACCAATTTTTTCTTAGAGAAAGACTAAATAGTGAGAGAGAGAGAGTGAGAGAGAGACGAAAAAAGAAGTTGCATAATTTTTTAAGCAGAAATTTATTTTACTGTTATATATCATGCTATCAAAAACATAATTTGTGCGCTCTTGACATTTTCAACTCCTTCTTAAAGGTAAGTAAGCATGTAGCCAAACAATTATATTCCAATGGAATCTATATTTCCAATCTCCCCCAATATCTCCTTTACTACGTATCTAGTTTCTTATCAAATTTATTTCCATTGTGCGCATAAGTGGGTAAGGAAAATGAAATTATGAATGAATTTTTCGATTACAACATGTTTTGTTATCAATTTCCTACCGCATTTGAAACATCCAAAAGGAGAATAAACTAAAAGAGAATAAATAAGAGAGCATCTCTTGAAAAAAGAGATTAAGAGAACAAGAAATGGTATACTTTTAGGCAATGTGGCCGTAGAAAAAAAAATGGGTATTAATTTACTGAACTTATGCAAGAAAATAAAAAAACAAAATAAATTTATAGTTTTTCTCTCAGATTTTTTTTTATAAATAATTCATAGAGGCCCTCTTTAGATATGTGCTCTGAAATCTTCAAGAATTGTAAATATTTTTAATCAGATTGTCCATATAACGACCGATGGAAAGGTTAGCCAAAAAATTCTTTATAATAGTTCGATTGAAGAAAATTCCTTTAAAATACGTTGGTAGTATCTGGTAAGGTCTGTTTCATCAGACCCTTGTTCATAACCTAGTAATATAGAGTCCAACATTGCAACTGTTTAATGAATGAAGAAAAAGTCTGAGATAAAATAGTTGGAAGAAACGTTTCCGTACTATATTGTCTGATCTGATGTTTGATGTCAGTAGACTCTAAGAACCAATTTTTTTGCATCCAATGGTACAAGTATGAATTTATCTCTGATAGAGCCGGCTAATTGTTTATGATATTTACTGCGGAGGTGTTAAATCTTCGAAAGATACTTCTGTTCCAACAAAAGCATGCACGATTCACCATTATTGTAGTGCCTACGTACTAAACCCACCCCCCACACACTTCAACCACTCTCCCTCCGCGGTACTATATACATAATTGGTCATTAGAACCCATCAGTCAGGATTATTGACCTAGTTTCCCACACCACTTATGTTTTGTGTGTGTTAATTTTATACATGAGTAGCGGGACCTACAGTTTAAAGTCGACTCCGAACGACAGATATTTGAGAAGCTTTTCATGGCAATTTTTACTCTCAGAGTCTTTGCCAGAAATCTGCTGAGAGGAAGTCGCCGAAGAAATATTTTTCGTTTTGATGTCTGACCTGGGATACGTCAAAACACTCTCAAAAACGAGCGCTATAGGTCTCCGAAAATCAATTTCCTTTGGGCTGAATTGAATGTTCTGGTGAAGTGATATATGGAGAAATTCATATATAACTTAATACCATTTTTTTATACTGGAATGAGCCTTAACCTGTGGGAAATTAAATTTCTTAAGAAAGAAGCAATGCCTATGTAGTTACACTGTACCTTTAAAAAGATGGAACTCAGGTGAACATCTATATTTACAGAACACCTAAAATCAAATGGTCTTTTATGATAATGGAAAGGTTTAGAATGCTCTTGACGATTGGGAGAGAAGAATATACAAAATTACTGAAGACTGCACACGTTGGAAGTAAGTCAAAACGTTTGGGGTACTCATATTATGGCTACTATAAAAGCTGTTAGAGTAAGTAAGAGGAGAAGTTGTTAAACCCTTTCAATCTTGACTAGGCATATCTCTGCCATGATTTAGACTGTCTCTTCTGAAGACTACGTGGATATACATAGATATGTATGTATACCTGCAAGAGGTTGTAGGAAGGGCTTTTCACTTATCTCATCACTGATTTTCCAGCTCACTTATGAAGTTTTCATTAAAAAGATATAACAATGGAATCAGTGTAACTTACTTTCATCATTTAGGTTTTGTGAATTGCTCAGTCATAATCTGGATTACGTGATATTTTTTTTGTTGATGTTATCGTAGCTTGAAGTCGCCATAGTCTAGTAGGTAGTATGTTAGCTTATTAGACGTAAACCCCAGGTTCGTATCCTAGGCAGGCATGAAGAGGGAAAATATAAAAAAAATTCTTCGGCGATTTCCTCTCAGAAGATTTCTGACAAAAACTCTAGAAGTATATAAACCTGCCATGCAAATGTTTCTCAAAAATCTGTCGTTCGGAGTCGACCTTAAACAGTAGGTCCCGCCACTCGCGTATGAAATTAACCTACACAACATGAGTGGTGTGAGAAGCTAGGCTCTAATCCTATCTGAAGGGATATAAACTCCAATTATGTATGTACGAGTATGTACGTTATCGTGGCTTGACTATTTGACTTCGATATGGTTTTTGTTTGTATATGGTATTGATCACCACATCATACATCGTTAGTTACTAAAAAATGGATGAAATTTTCCAACGGATGGAGGAAAGCCAGCACTTAGCACGTAGACAGATGACTGTGGAGGAAGTAAATCTAAATCTTAATGTCTAGGTGCCATATGAATTAAAACAAAAAAAATCGAATAATTATTAGTAAACGTACCTGAAGTACAAAGAGACTAAAGCATTTTTAAAGAGCATCGTAGAGTGTAGCAATGGATTCAATACAAATATATTAAACTGAGAAAATCATGTTTAAAGCCTAAAGTCTCATATTACAAATTCTGAATTGAAGGTAAACAAGGTTAAGCTGAAAGCATCGGTTTATTAAATACATTAACGACTGCTGTAACCTAGCTTCACAATCTGTTCCAATCTTCAATGCTTATATTTCAAATATTAGGACGAAGCTAACAAGAAAAAGCAATGAGAATTACCCAGTGGAAGACGTTAATGTACTTGGATGGAAGCCAAAGCTTGTTAACTAGTATTTGTCTTGATATCTTCAAAACTGATTCAAGAATTGGTCAATAGTTTACTTAATTAATTTGTAGAGGATACAATTCAAAAGTTAATTAGCGATTGAGTAATAAAAAATGCGATTGCTTTACAAACATTCATACATTATTGGCCACTCTAAAACTTAGTCAGGACTACAGCCTGGCTTATCCTACCGTCCATGCTATGGATGTTAATTTTAAATGAATGACGGGATCTATTGTTTGCTGTTGGCTTTTTATTAAAGAAACTCTTAAAGGCATTTTATTTTCGTTGTACAATGTAAACAAATTGTTATACGTATGTATCTATATGTAAGTATCCTTGGCTATAAACAATTATGCACTTTTTAATTATGTAACAAGAAAAAGGCATTTTTCATTACATTTTCATTTCAATAAAATTCTTATATAATTTTGTTTTATTTTTTTTTTGGCCTTTCGTTTCATGACAATAAATATTTTTTAATTCAAAGCAATTTGAAAGTGCAGTGGTATTTTAACATTTAATATGTATTTGTATTTATGCATTTTTAATATCAATTATTAAGAACAATGTAGGCGTACGATGTACGCCATAGTTCTCTTTCTGCTGCTTCTGTTGTTGCCTCTGTGGCTGATAAAAAAATTGTAGAAAAAAAAACAACTTCATGTTCATGATAAAGGACATGACATTCAATAAATATTTATACTATATATACAGTGGATGACAAAACAATGGAAACTTTTTCAAAAATTTATTTATGTTTTCTAATCAGACAAAATTGAAAATTGGAAAGAAAAATATAAAAAATTTATATTATTGAAGTATTGAAGCCTTCTCCAAAATGATGAGTGTTTATTAGGGATGCCAAACGGGATCGATTTTTAAAAATTTCGGGATGCGGGATTTCGTAAATCCCGATCCCGAAATCCCGGGATATTTCGGGATCCAAAAATCCCGAAAAATCGCGGGAAAAATCGCGATTTTCTTTTAATAATAAAAATATTTCGTTAACAAAATCAATTGTATTCCAATTATGTACATATATCAGAATTATATATCATTAAAATTAAAATATAAACACAACAAGACAAAATGTAATAAAAAGTGTAAATTAACAAAAATAAAAATTATCCATACACATACAAATGCATTAGTTTTAAGAAAATTATTTGGATTCCAACAAAAAGATTAAAGCATCTAACATGTGATCTGATAGGCTTGAACGAATTTTGTTGTCAACATACGCTGCCGTTGAAAAACACTTCTCGCAATCAACATTTGTTAGTAAAATATTTCCAAGATAGCTGTATGCAGCTTGTAAATATTCACCTCTATTACCTCCTGATGTAAATAAATATATTTCTTTGGACAGTTGAGTATCTAAATCAGTTACCCTATTAATTCGTTTTATAGAGCTTTTGCATTCTTCGCTGGCATCAAATAACTTTTTATCAATGGAAGTGGGGTTTTCCTCATCTGAGAAGCTATTATCGAAGTCAAGTGATATAGAACTTTTTTTTCAGGACCTTTTGTAGGGTCAAAATACATATGAATTCACAATCCCGAAAAATCCCGGGACAATTTTTTAAAAATCCCGGGATTCGGGATTTTGTGAATCCAGAAAAAGTGTTCTAATAATTCTGATTTGTTAAGTCCACATTTATCACATATTGGTTCTTTTTTGTTGAAATTCTGCATTGAAATCGTTTTTTATTAATAAACAGCACAAATATTTTGCGAATTTCTTAAGAATATTTTTAATTTTTAGTGCAATTTTGAAAAAGTTTCCATTGTTTTGTCACCCACTGTGTGTAGTTAATATTACTCCTACAGTACATATACTAGTAGAACAAGCTTAGCATGTACTTGTTTGTATATTGTCAAAGGGAAACTATTTATAAAACAAATGCGAAAGGAGTAATTTTTCTTAATTCAATAAAATCCATTAATTTGTTAGAGTTTCTTTACTCTTTCTCTCTCTCTCTCTCTGTTTATAATATTTAGTTCTGTTCATTAACAAGGACGTCATTAATATACAAAGCAACGTCATTTACAGAGAAATGGGGAGATCTTTTATGCTTTTTATACGTTTAAGGTTATGAATTCAGTAGATTATGAAAAAAGGATTGAGAACAGCGGTAGCTTTACTCAGGGTAAATACTGTTGTTAACAAGAATTTTTATTCTTTGTTTATTATAATTAATGTTTGTAAAGTAATCTCTAGTAATGCTTAGCCATCATTTCACTATAAAAGCGTCCCTGGAAACTTTTTAATGAATAAATGTGCTGCTCTATGGGAATTTAGATAATTTAATAGGCAACTGAGGTTTTAAATACGCTTGAAAAATATTGTAATACAAATTAAAGCTAAATTTTGAAAAACTTGATGGGGGTGTAAGATTTATATAAAGTTAATGGAGTATGTGTAGCATGTCAAGGATATCCTTTGAGACAAAAAAAAAAAGGGTAACGTTGCTATATGGTCAATATAGTTTCCTTTAGTAGTTTAGTATTTAAAGTCAAAATTTATAAAGAAACATCAGCTTCACAATTAAATTAAACACTTTTCACGCAACCATCTTAATACAAACGTTTCTGCCACTAAAAGACTATTCTTAATTTTATTAACTGTAAGTCATAAAATCTTTAGTTCAACCGGTGGATTTTTAATGGCGATAATCAGAATCAATGCCTATAGTAATACATACATATTCATACATATATTACAACCTAGATTCTCATACCATTTATGTTGTGTGTGATAATTTTATATATGAATGGGATGACCTACAGTTAAAGTCGACTCTGAACGATAGATTTTTGAGAAACTTATTCAAGCCAATTTCATCTACGCTCAGAGGTTTAGCCTGAAAGCTGCTGAGAGGCAGTTACCGAAGAAATATTTTTTTTGTTGGAGATATCTGAGAGGGACGTGGCCTCTAGGCTACGACAACGCAATAATAACAGAGGTAAGGCATCTAAGTTAACCATAACTAACAAGGAGTTGATAAAGAAGATAGGAGAAGTGAGTGAGGAGAGTGGCCAGCCTCTTCGTTATCAACTAAATATTTAGGTTCGTCCTTTTTCTTTTTTAACTAGAGAAATAAATCTATGTTCATTGGAATCCGTTTGTGAATAAAACTTTACTATTTAATAGGCAGTGTGCTGGCTTATTAGACGTAAAGCCAGGGTTCGAGTCCCAGCCCAGACATCAAAAATAAAAAAATACAAAAAGTATTTTTTCGGCGATTTCTACTCTTTCTCTTCTTGAAAAGTTTCTTAAAATTCTGTCGTTCGGAGTCAACTTTAAACTGTAGGTCCCGTTACTGTATAAAATTATCACACACAACATGAGTGGTGTGAGAAACTGCGGGGTTCTTGGGGACGATTGCTGTAGACTGTCTAATGGTGAAGGTATAGCACTGCCCATTTTATAGTCACCAGCAGCAACTCGTTTCCTTACCGTTCGCATCTTCTCTCTCTCTTTCCACCATTCCTAAACCTGCACAATGCACTGCATGAGTAGGGGTCTTCCCCTGAGTGCAGGTTTAACAAAAAAAAAAAAAAAACAGCGAGTTGTCTCCGCCAGATTTACATTTTTCTTTTTGTACAGAAAGTGATGGAATATAATTCACAAGTGCAATGAGGTACGAATAGTTGTTGGCTTTGCAGTAAAATTCGTTCCATGCGCAGTCAAGTGTATTCCAGTCAGTTTCTATCCAGAAGAAGAAGATCCCGACTAAAGCTTTAGTTGCGGTGAAAAAAGTTTTATTCATGAGTGTCAAATTGTACGATTTAATTAAATTTTTATTAATTAATATTTAACTTTAGCGTCCAAGTTTATTTATCCACTTTGTCTGGTGCTGATCGTTATAATTTCAAAATCAATCTCCAAATAGCAGTTTTGTGATTTGATTATTCCATAATGAACAATGTCCAAGAATGAGTCTATTTCCTTATGGCCATTTATTCCATACAATGCCGTATCGCTGCGGGTTGAAATTAAAGTTCTATTATAATTGCTACGGTCTTAATATCATAATAAACAAGCTTTTAAGGAGGAAAAAATGTTTAATTTGTTTTATTTAACAACTTCTCTTTAAAAGCGAAAAATTTTTACTTTCGATTTTAGTTCGTAAACCAGGACACCTACTGACACTACATATGGAAGGAATCATGTTTAGGCCACGCTTTAATTTTCTGTTGCTTTTGACTTGTCGGGCAGCCTAATGTTACACTTCTTATCCTTGTGATTGCAAACTGAAAATACGATTTTACAATTAAGAGCAAGTAAATCAATAAGAACGCTCTAAAAGTGGAATATTTAATGCAATCTACTTAGAGAAAAAATGAGCGCCTTGGTAGTCTAGTGAGTAGTGTGCTAGGCTATTAGCGTGATTCGATTCCCACCAGAGGCTCTGGTCTGTGACACTACACCAAGCGTATGGTCGAAGTTACTCAGCTCGTATAGAATTAGAATATAATTTGTAATTGTATTGTAACTAATAAATAAATAAATAAATACTTAGAGAAATCTATAGATACAACAAAAAGAAGTTTGGAACACTTAACTGTGAGTCTTTACATTGCCTCAAAAATGAATTTAGTGATCCTATCCGAAGCTGCACAATACGAAAAGGCTACCATCGAAGTGTTCAAAAAATTTTCAGAAAAATATTTGCCCTTCCCAATTTGTATTTACGGAAACAATGTGCCATAGACTGATGCATGACGAAAATGTCTGAATTCAGGGAAAAATAAGCGATGTCGCTTCTCTGGATGTTCTATAAAGCAATGCGTATATGGCATTTTAGGAAAATTGAGCATTTATACTAAACAGTGTCAATCAACTCTGGAGAGTCTGCGAGTTCATCTCAATTTTAAAAAAATATATCATTTGCATGTTATTTCTTTTTGTTATTATGACAGAAGGTTTTAATACAGCAGAATTCTTATTCCTATGTCGCCATTTTGAACACACGTTGTATTTTATAATACACTGAAAGTCTCACTATGGGTTAAATATTATATTCTTGCAACAAAACTCAACATTTTGATACACTCAATTAAACGAATTAACAGCCACAAGAATTGATGCATTTTACAAAAAATGCATTCAAATATAATATTTGATGTAGCGTAGCATTTTCCTAACCCCTACTTTATTTCAGTAAATCATAATTTAGTTTCATACATTTCTCAAAACGTTAATAATGGATTATTGACTATTTTTTTACACTTAATTTCTAATTATTTTCCATATTGTTTACAAAGACTAAAAAAATTTTTAAAGTATAGTTGGTTCGTTATAACCCTTTAGTCAAAAATATAATCTAGCTTCTCACGCCACCCATATTGTGTGTGTTAATTTTATTCATGAATGGCGGTAACGACAGATTTTTGCGTTTAGCGTTTGTTCCAGATGCGATGCGTGAGCTGGCGTTTGAACTGTGAACTCGCATCTAATAAGACAACATACGTTGTAGTTATAACAACATAAAGTGTAGCATACATTGTAGTTACAATTTGATTACACATATTACCTCTCTTTGTAATTTATTTAAAAAAACAAAAAACAAATACGCTCATTTAGATTGATGTAATTTCTTACTATTTTCTTTATAGATAAACAATATTGATGACGATTTAAGTGACGAATAAACTACGATAAATCCAATACAGAAGAACAGAACGAAAGCAGATAAATTTATAAAACAAATCATTTTGCATTTTGCGTTGAATAAAAGAGAAGCAGTAGCAGAAAATCCAAACAAATTTCCACTACATGTAGTAAAACCGAACAAAGTATTAAGGGATAAAACAAAAACAACACATAAAAAGTTTTTCAAAATCGAAATAACAACAAAAACAAACATATCATTTAGAATTTAAGAGTAACAAAACGTTAAAATACTTTTTTTTGTAAAAAAACAAAATACAAAAACGATAATAAAATAGAGGAATAAACTTAAATGAATTGAAATACATACAACTACACCTACATGAATGCATACATATATACAAATGAACATGCATAAATAGTTGTTTGTAAAATTGTAAAACTAGACTTAAATTAAATACGAAAACTACAAATACTACTGCACAATAAAACGTCAGCAGCGGCCTCAATACCAACAATAACGCTTTAAAGAAAATCAGTCACAACCAACCACAAACGGGAGATTACTTTTATTGACAAAGAAGGTTAAAATATATCATCAATACAAACACAAATACAAATACAAACACAAAATTAAAAAAAAGAAAATTATTTTGTAAACAAAACCCCCTTCATGTACCACTAACAACAACAAAACAACTAAAAAGTAAAAGTCTCTGAAAAAACCTTGAGGGAAAAACAAAAAACCAACAACTTTTACAGTGTGAGTGGGAGATAAATAGTGAATCGTTTGTTTACAAAAAGGAACTACTCATCAGCTGTACATAAACAATGATTAATATTGCTGGTGTAGTGAGCATTGTGCTCTTCTATTTGCTCATCTTATTTGTGGGCATTTGGGCTGGCCGTAAGAAGGAGTCCGGCAATGATTCCGAGGAAGAGGTCATGCTGGCTGGCCGTTCAATTGGTCTTTTTGTTGGTATATTCACAATGACCGGTAAGTGGTTTTTCATATTTGTGTAATGTAAACGATAAAACAAAATTGATAAAATTGAATGTAAAATAATAGTAAAATATGAAGAGTGTTACCATATTATGGGAAAATAAAAGTTTTAGACCCTCCCCCCAAATTAAAATAAGAATAATTCATAATCATTTAAGAAAATTATAGTCGATCAGTTTTTATAGACCCATATCACAAATTTATATCTTCTGTAAACATAATATCAATTTCTTACAAGTCTTTATCCTTTGGGTTGTATGAGTACTAATTCCAAATAATCATTGTAGCGGCGTTAATGAAACTTTGTGTAATAAATTTCCACAGGTATTGAGATAATTTTTTTTTTTACAATAAATTTAAAAGACTTCTGTTCGAATAACGTACTAAGTTTACAACATCTATCCATCTTGCCCATTCTGTTCAGATATTTCCTAAAATATCCGTGGCCCGATAGCATCTGTGTAACGTAATAATTTACTTCTCTTAATTTGCGACAGATCCATGGTTTTATTTCCGGAATAAGTCTCGCCGTCCACCTTCCTCTATCCTCGTCGTTCCATCGCCGTTGCCTTTCTGAAATGGTGTTTTCCCTAAAGTGACCGGTTATGTAATTTCCAGCCGATTTCGCCTTATAAATCTCCATCCGCTCCGCTGCCAACAGATCGAAAGGGATTGTACCTGCTATCACAAGTACGGCTGGGGCGGACACTGTACGATATGACGATGCGATACGTAGTGCAGCCATTCTCTGTACCGATAGAAGTAAGTTCGTCCGTTTTGGAACCTCTATCGTTTCGGTCCAAATTTCGCTCCCTTAGAGCATAATGCTGCTTCCAACATCCAGCAGGAGTCTCCGCCTCGCCGGTAGCGGGCCTTCAATATTCGCCATCAATCTGCTGAGCTGCCTAACGATCTATCGGGCTTTGTCAGCCGAGTACTGAATCTGGTATGAAAATGTCAGCCTGGAACCCAGCCTTATTCCCAGGTATTTTACCGAGCTCTTAGTCCAAATTACCTCGCTTCCAATACTCATGTTCACTTGTAAGGGGATACGGCGACTAGTGATCAGCAATAATTCCGTTTTATGCTTGGCCAGGTCTAGCCCGTGGGAATCCAGCCATCTTTCCGTCACGTCTCAGTTTTCGCTGCGCCTCTCCCGTATTCCTGGCCGTGATAACGGGTGCAATATCATCTGCGTATCCAATCAAAAAAATTCCATCTGGCATATCCTCTCTTAGAATTCCATCGTAGTTTACGTTCCATAGGTCGGGGCCAAGGATAGATCCTTGTGCCGCTCCTAATGTGTTATATTTCACCCTTGACCCCGAGCTTGTGTTATACAACAGCTGTCTGTTACTCAAATAACTACTTATCATGGCCTGGATGTAGTTTGGTACCGAGAAATTGTACTCCAAAGCATTTAAAACATCGCTCCATCTTAGACTGTTAAACGGATTTATAATGTCCAAAGTCGCAAGCAGTAGCACTGGCCTCATAGAGGTGCTCCCACGTTGTGTGACCATCGCCGCTTCTGTCACCTCTCTCAAGGCCTCTGTAGCAAGTTCTAAGAAGATAGGATTTGCATTTGCCTTTGCTTGGGGGAAGATTTGAAGGCTCCCACTTTTTAAATTTCATAATCATGGTAAAAAATTATTCGCCTACTCCCTAAATTTTTAACACGTCTTGCTCGTCATTATATCAGACCTTCTCTAGAAGCGAAGCTTAATTAATTGGCACTCCAGCATTTAGTGATGTCTTCTATATTTATTAGGCTAATATCCTTACATGTATCCTCCTCTTCGACTGCCTTATGGTGGCTACACTGCCTTATGGTGTCCATTTTTAATAAGAGTATTTCCAATGTTATTTATAACAACCGTTTTACTTTTTGCAATATCAGATACTTTATACATAAGTGGCGGGACCTACAGTTTAAAGTCGACTCCGAAAGACAGATTTTTGAGAAACTTTTCAAGGCAATTTTATTTACTCTCAGAGTTTTTTTCAGAAATCTGCTGAAAAATACTTTTTCTATTTTATTTTGACGTCTGGCCTTACGTCTAATAAGCCAGCACACTACCTATTAGACCAAAAATGCAAATCACCGACTCAAAAAATGTAAGTTGTTAACCAAAAAATTCAAGTCATCAACTAAAAAATGCTAGTCATCATCCAAAAATGCAAGTTATCGAAAAAAAATGCTAGTCATCATTCAGAAAATGCAGCAATTAGCACAAAAAAAAAACACCTACCAAAGTAATGAATTTGTGAAAAATACGACATTTTGTTGTATCTGTCATACGTAAACCCATATTAACTTAATGAGAATAGTTAAATTTTTTAACTTAATTTTCCAACTATATCATTATTTTCGATATCAATAGCTTTGATGCCTACATCTCTGGGCCCAAGTAAAGCCCAACCGTAAAAAAAGCTGTTTTGGAATCCTTGAGGCTATGGCTTTACATAGCCGATTAGGTCCACATATATGTGGAACACTTTTTTTTTACAAGTTTGAAGAAAAAAGTTAACTTCGTGACAAATATTTTTACTTCTTTAAATTTTATGGAATTTTAGCCAATTTATGGAAAACATAAATAGACAAAAATAATTAATTCTTTAAATTTATTATCATCAATAAACAAACCTAGGAATACCTGAGTATATCTACTGAATAGCTATTTTTTAAACATATTTACTAAAGACCTCATATGTTTGTGTGTTATATTGATGATTTGTTGAATCATTTTCCAGATTTAAAGAAATTTTCTTGTATCAGTAAAAGATTGTAGCAATCAGTACTCTAGCCACTAAATATATTTTAAAATAATTTCACATTATATGTATGTATGTCTGTATATTTCAATTTATTTCCTTTCTTCAGCAACCTGGGTTGGTGGCGGTTATATAAATGGTACAGCAGAAGCTATTTACACCTCTGGCTTGGTGTGGTGTCAGGCACCGTTTGGTTATGCATTGAGTTTGGTTTTTGGTAAGTTTTGTATGTTAGTCACATTAATTTCTACCAAATATTGTACGAACCACCCCCCCGCCCCCATTATTTTCTTTTCAGGTGGTATTTTCTTTGCTAATCCTATGCGCAAACAAGGCTACATTACAATGTTGGATCCTCTACAGGACTCGTTTGGCGAACGCATGGGTGGTCTTTTATTTTTGCCCGCCTTATGTGGTGAAGTATTTTGGGCTGCTGGTATTTTAGCTGCTTTGGGTGCTACTCTCTCTGTTATTATTGATATGGATCATCGTACATCAGTTATTTTATCCTCATGCATTGCCATTTTCTATACACTATTTGGTGGTCTTTATTCAGTCGCCTATACAGATGTCATACAATTGTTTTGTATTTTTGTGGGCCTTTGGATGTGCATACCATTTGCTTGGACCAATGAACATGTCAAGAGCTTATCATCGATGGATGTGGATTGGATTGGTCATGTAGAAACATCGCAGAGATGGACTTATATAGATAATGGACTGTTGCTGATATTTGGCGGTATACCATGGCAGGTGAGTTGATATGAAATAAATCGAATTATTTTTATTTTTGGAATTACATTTGAGCCACCTTGTGTAAAATAAATAAACACGTATTTTTTTTGGATTAAAATTTCGGTCTCTAGTATCTAGAGATTTGAAATATAATTGAAATTTTATAATTTATAAACACTTGTTTAAATAACCTTCTAAACGGATAGCCGTCTAATATTCACCTGCATTCGATTCAAGATGATAATCGTTATCATATGACGATTCTAATTTCTGTGTGTTGTGTCGTTAAGTGGAAACAAAAAATATCATGTTGTGTAGTGTGCCCACACTTTTTTTGTAGCACAAGACCTAAAAAAAATTTAGATTATAGCTTATGCTAAAGCCAGTAACAATTTTCTGCTCAAGTTAGTAACAATGAATTTCCAAGAGTTCGCCTGTATTCTAGTCTTCATGTTAAATTTGATTTTAAGCATGGTTGGAGGACAGCAGAAAAGTTGGGATAATATTCGTGCTACGGATGATCCAATTAATACTCATGCTAGAAACGGTGATACAAGATTTAAACCATGGTATTATTAAACAATGGAAATGTATGATTGATTATAAATATGTACATAATAATAAATTTGAGTTTTTCCTACTGTATAAAGATGTTTCAGTTGCCAGTTCAAGGCCAATGTCCAACACAAATGTCTTTTGTTATGTTTTAAAAATATAGAAAATAAATTAGAAATGACTTCAGTCATATAAATATCTAACAGTTATTGTTTTAATTCTGTAATGCGCCTTATGAAAAATTATTTTGAATTATTTGATGACTATTATGTTCTATTTACAATAACTTCAACTGTTGATCGACAAAACAGAAGAGTCTTTAGACGGAAATCTGATTTCTCAATTTAGTATAGCACTGTTATAGAACTAGCACAGTGGATTTCGACTTGCCTTAACTCATCGTTCCAGGCTCCTCCACTACTTGGTTACACCAATCGATGGCAGGGCTTCCTCAATTTGGTCCATCTGACGCAAACAAGGTGGTCCTCTTGGCCAACTCCTGCAAATCACCGCATCCCCCGATTGGCCGGAGCATTCTCCTCCAATTGAGTGCAGCCGCTGAATGTTAATACGCAGCACAACGTCCATGTCGTTAAGGAGCTCATACAGTTCACTGTTGGATTGGATGGGGAAATCATCTCCAACTCGCACTAGACCGTAGATCTTAGGTAGTAGGACTTTTCTTGCGAATACGTTCAAGGATGCTACATCAGTGCTTAATAATGTTCATTCCTCTGTGACATAAAGAATAATTGGGCGTGGGTCTTGTAGAGTATTAGTTATGTCGTACGAGAGAGGTCTCTGCTACTCAATTGCCTATTGTGGCCCTAGTAGCAACTGTTGGCAAAGGTAATCTTGCGTTTGAACTCCAGACTGATATCATTTTTGCATCGAAAGTATTGTTGTCGACCGCAATCTGGGATGCAATATACCGCATGTTCCTACTAGTCCACAACAACAACTTAGTTTTACTCTACCGTATCGTTTTGTTATTTTATAAACTTCTACCGCGATCTGTTGTGGGTCATCTATAGCTATTATCGGGTTTTAAGGATTTCGGCAAATGGCTGTATTCGTTATATTTGTATTTAATTTCAATTTCAATATAAAATTCGCATAAGTTTTTTAGCTCAATAATGATTTTATTGATAATAATGCGCTATTTAGGCATAGCACTTAGATATTATAAAGGTGAAGTGGTGTTCGTTAAGAGGATATTTATAAGATTGATTACTAAGTTGTTCATTAGCAGACCAAGCTTTTCTGGTAACTTCAAGTTTATATAGATGCCTACTTATCGGTGGTCGCCATGGTCTAGTAGGTAGTGTGTTGGCTTATTAGACGTAAAAGCCAGGGTTCGAGTTCCAGGCCAGACATCAAAACAAAATACAAAAAGTATTTTTTCAGCGATTTCCTCTCAGCAGATTTCTGGCAAAAACTCTGAGAGTAAATAGAATTGCCATGATAAGTTTCTCATAAAATCTGTCGTTCGGAGTCGACTTGAAACTGTAGGTCACGCTACTCATGTAAAAAAATTAACACACACAATATAAGTGGTGTGAGAAACTAGGTCAATAATCCTAACTGATGGGTTCTAATGACCAATTATGTATGTACTTATCGTATCCTCAGTTTAGGAAATAATCATTTTGATTATTTTAACTAAATAAATACGAGTTGTTTGATACATAGCCGCGAAACAGTTAAACTGTTTTTTTTATCATTGATAGATAGCATAGAATGCAAGCTAACTGGACCTAAGGTACATAATCTAAAAATTTTAATTTTTTCCCAAATAGCAACACTTGGAAAAAGTAAATTATCGTTTAAGATATCAGAAAGTCTAGCTGGACTCACTTTAATTCTTTATTGGATTTCATCTTCTTTTTTTTTAGGTATATTTTCAACGCGTTTTATCCAGTAAGACTGCAAGTCGTGCACAAATTTTATCCTATGTAGCGGCAGCTGGTTGTATTTTAATGGCTATCCCACCGGTTTTGATAGGCGCTATTGCCAAAGCTACACGTATGTTATTAACTGCAAACGATAACATTTTGGAATTGTAATTTTTATGTGAAATTTTTCTTTTCCTAGCTTGGAATGAAACGGATTATAGTGGACCCTATCCTTTAACGGTGCAAGAAACTAGTATGATATTACCAATGGTATTACAATATTTAACGCCCGATTTTGTGTCGTTCTTTGGTCTGGGTGCAGTCTCGGCTGCTGTTATGTCTTCAGCCGATTCATCGGTTTTATCGGCAGCTTCAATGTTTGCACGAAATGTTTACAAATTGATCTTTCGACAAAAGGCTTCCGAAATGGAAATCATATGGGTTATGCGTGGTGGTATTATAGTTGTGGGTATCCTATCGACCATAATGGCTCTCACCATACCTTCAATATATGGTTTGTGGTAAGTTGTAAGGAAAAATGTTTTCTTTTTTCAAAATTATTTCTATTTCTAATGTTTTTCGTATGCTTTTAGGTCTATGTGTTCAGATTTAGTTTATGTTATACTGTTTCCTCAACTATTGATGGTCGTACATTTTAAGAAACATTGCAATACTTATGGTAGTTTAGCGGCCTACATTATAGCTTTTTTCATACGCTTAGCGGGTGGCGAAGCTTTATTGGGCTTACCTGCTTTAATACATTTTCCCGGTTACGATGAAGAAAATGAAACTCAACTGTTTCCATTCCGCACACTGGCTATGTTGCTTAGTTTGGTTACATTGATTCTGGTGTCATGGTGGACCAAGTATGTTATTTTTCTAATGAAATAACGATTATTATTATCATATCGTATTGGAAATTATTTTTTTAATATATTTTTTTTTTTTACTAAGAATGATGTTTGAATCTGGTAAATTACCACCGAGCTATGACGTTTTCCGTTGTGTGGTTAACATACCCGAGGATGTTGTCAGAGTTGGTGAACCAGCTGAATCCGGAGAACAGGTAAGTTAGTCGATAGAAGTGTATTATGTACCGAGAATAACTTCACAGCTCGAAATTTTCAAACGTTGTAATGAAAATTAGTACCAACTATCCGTGTCTGATTTATAAGATAAAAAGCACTCTAGAGTTTAAGAGTAGTTTTCAAGGTTATTGATTTTGGTGTTAAATCTTTACCTTCCAATAAACATCATAAAAATTTGTATACGAATGAGAAAATGTAAAATTTGACACAAATTCGGAAACAGAACAAGTTTTTCTTTAGACACTTAGGCAATTAAGATCAGAAGTATACTAAAACTTTTTTGTTTATTAAAGGCTTTGCAGGGACATTTAAAACTGTAATCAAACATTTTTTTTTTTCCTTAGCTTTCGGTTATGGCGGGACCATTGGCACGTTCATACGGAGCTGCGACTATGGCTGGTAAGGATGAACGAAATGGTCGAATAAATCCAGCTTTAGAAACCGATGATGATGATCTGCCTGTTAATGAGGCCAAGCGTTTAAATCAACAAACGGCACAAGAGCAAGTTCAAAGAATGATAAGCAAAGCAACGGGGCAAAATAATCGAAGAGATAGTGACGACGGTGGTGGCGGTGGTAGTGGTAGTACGGCGGTACCAACTGCAGAGCAAGATAATACTGCCTTTTAAAGAATTTAAAAACTAATTCTTAGGAATTAAACACTAACACTGTTTCAATGAACGAACAATGTAAACGATTAGAAACGCTCACTATTAAACAATTAGAAAAATTAATGAAATTATCAACAAGAAAAAGAAAACCAAAAAAACACATGCTGTAGACCCTACACTAGTTATAATCGAAAGGTGAAATCTAAAATTAAGCCAGAAATTTACGAATAAACGAATAAATAACTCCAGTCAAAATCCAATAATACCAATAATGATTGAATTTAAAATTTGGAGAACATTTTTGTATATAGGATATCCCACATACATATATATATATATGTATATTATAAACTAACAACAATAAAAGCAATGTATTATTGTATTACTGAAATAGTGTTCCTTCCCTCTTCCTTACTTCCCTTAATCCCAACAGAAAGTAATTTGTGGCTTTTTTTAAAAGGTTAAAAACTAATAAAAAAAAATTTTAGGTTTGTTTATTCCTCAAAACCATAGCTTAATATTATGTTTTAAAACCAAAATAGAAACCAAAATAAAAAAAGATAAATTGTTAAATATACATATGCTCAGGTATTCCAAATGATAATGTTTGTTAAAGAGTATTTTTTTTTTAAATTTTTTTATTAACTAAGTTGCTGAATATCTGTTTTGAGTATTGTAAACTGTGTTAAAGTTACACTTAGAGAAATTATATTCTAGTTTCTAATTAAATGTTTAAATGTTGATTAATTATATATACATACATATTTACTTACTATGTAGAACATTATAAACAACCTTTAAAAACTACATTCTAATATAATTTATTAAAAAAAAAGAAAAAAGTTGAAACCTATACATATCAAATACTGCATTTGTGTATACACAAGTAAAATAAATATAAAAAAAAAATAGAAAATTTAACATAATATTATCAAGTACACTGAAAAAAACTATATACATATAAATATGTAATTATTATGGAGTTGGAAAATTTATTAATTATCTTTACGTTGTTGTTTTAATTGGAAGTTTATAATTTTGTTAATCGAATCTATTTTTAAGCTGTTTATGTTGTTTTTGTTTATAAAATTTGTTTTCAGAGTAGATTTAATTACACGCTGCGACAGTGAAAGTACACCCGAGTAACTACATAGTCTACGTTGTTCAGTTAGTTGAGTAGAACTCAAAAATATCTTTTTTATATTTCTCGAACCCTCCAAACTTGTTTTATTTGACAAAAACTGTTTTTTTTTGACTTTTCGTATAAATTTCTGGATTATTCATACATTTCCGACCCAATTTACAATAATATGATATGAAATTTGATGAGGTAAACTTGGAAAATTCGAATTTTTTTTTCATATTTTTCAAGTTTGTCCATTCATAGCAGCAAAATTTAATAAAAAATACAGGATAAGTGATAATATTCTTTAAATCTGTTGTCGTGTGAAGAGATTGAGTCATCATTTAATCAAATCGAACAAAAAGTACCCTAGTTATTATTTAAAGACTCTATTTTTTATATATGTCATCTCACCAAATGAACCTTTAGTTTAAAAATGTTCACAATTTTTGATGGGTCTTGATTATTTTTCACAAAATGTGTCAATTTCACGTTTGAGCGACCACCAGAAGTTGGTCAATGTTTGCGCAAAGGGAAATATAATATTTGCAAAAAACACAGGTCAATTTCTCACCTTCTCAACAAGATTTAAATTTTGGAAATTGGGTCAGAAATCTTTGAGTAATTCAGAACTCACAACCTACATTATGTCATTAGCCGGGTGGATTTAATTTTTTTATTTTGTCGCAGAGTGTTATTCTTTCCATTAAATAGACAAAATAAATTATTAAAGATTTTATAAAAAATATCTACTCATCTAAAAACTCTTATGAAAATGTCAATGAAAGAAAATTACTTATATTAAACCTTTCGAGTCATCATATATAAAGTTAAACAAATTTAGAAAATAATGATCAACAATCTTCATTAATTTATACTTTGTGCACATCCCAATGTTACATTTGAAAACGCTTTAGAAGCCAATTACCAAAAACTAATGATATATAAGATGTGATATAAGCTTGCATATATCTTATTCGTATATGTTGTCAATGTAAATTTTCGATACTACTGCAAGCTATAACTTTGCAATACATTCAGTTTCTCGGATTATCTTCCATTACTCCGACATTTCTCCGTTTTTCGCAAAACGAATTTTGCAAATTCGTGTTTATCAAGGCTTTGGCCTTATTTTCGTGAATTTTTGAATTGAATATGTATGTGTTACTACTTTAATCTATATATTTCGTTCTGAAATAGGTTTAGCACGCAGTAATTTCCATCTCCTTTTTTTCACTGCATTTTTCGTATCGAAAAAACTCTCCTCTAGTTTCAGCCTAAGGTATTTTTTATACAACTGATGGTATTCTGAATGATTTATTCAGCGCTACCACAGAGCTTTACAACAGAGAGTATAATGTTTATTTAAATTTGTATTGAAAATCAATTAAATATCCAAGAGATATTGTTTCTTTTGAGCTTGGAAATGCAAATCCCTTATCCTAAAAATTTCAATACACTAATGCCCCGGTTTGCGTAGCTAATAGGGCCTGCAAAAACACGACGCAAACTGAAACGACGCAAAACGAAGCACCAATTTCCATATATTTGTATTGATTTTCATTTAATTGTATCCGAAATTCATAATTTTAGCTGAAAAAACAGGTTTTTCAATAAAAAATATTTAGTTTACTGACGACCTACAACTTGCAACCATCAGACAACATAAATACATATGTATGTGCGTATTTACATTAGACTTAAAGGCGAAATCTCCTTTTTCTGTTTTAGTTTTGTATTAATATTAACGATGCAAAAACGACGCAACTTCGAAGTCACAGATATTTTAAAAATACACAACTTCGAATTTGCACTAGATTTAAACAGGAAATACCCTTTTTCTGTTTTAGCATTGCAAAAAAAATTCGTATTAACGACACAAATCGAAGCACTAACGACACAACTTCGAAACATGAGACGCAACCTGAAACAAAAACGGCGCAACTTCGAAATCACAGAAATTTTAAAAAGCCGCAACCTCGAAGCAGACGCAGAACGAGGCGACGCAAACCGGGGTATTAGTGAGCTAGTGAGTTTTAGGAAAAATATTTTCATTGTTTTAAGGTCATACTGTAGTTTTCGTTTGTTACATTAACTCTGTAAAATAAATGAGTATACATATTGTGATAATCTGAATTTTATTAATTTCGATTTTTTAATCCTCACTTAAAATATGATCATTCCTAAAGAGTGACTAATGAAATGCAAGTAAAACAAATGGAAAAATTTTTATACATTTTAAATTAATTTTTATCAAAACATAATCATCTGACAAAATATTATGGATATTTGAAAATGTTTATTAAGGTTTATTAAAGCAGTTTATAATTGTTTTAAACTGCTACTTTGAAAGGTTTGGGTTAATAAAGATTTGTTAACAGATTTTCTCACTTTTTTAAATACAATCGTAATTATCTAAATAATAACTATGTATTAAAGAATAAATTTAAAATATTTTTTTTACTTTGAAAACTTTGTTGTCTTAAAAATATGACTATTTGAAGAAAAAACATATTTTTAATGAAACAAATTTTATACAAAACTTTTGAAATTAAAAATTTTAATATTTTACAACGTATTAATTATTGAATTGAACTTTGATGTATTATTTTATAAAAGTTTTAATTCTACTAATTTGAAATATAAAAAAAAAAACATGTAAATCCTTCCATAAACAATTATAAAAATATTAAAAATAAATTAATATCATATACAAACAAACAAAAGTAAACAAATACATATCATTATGAATAATCAGTAACTGATAAATTAAGTTTTAAGTAAAATTTAGTAATAAAAACTACAAATGTGAACAAGCAAAACTAAAAACATATCATTTTAAAAATTCAAAAGTAACAGAAAAACCAAAAATTTAAGAAATATATATTTAATATTAGATTATTTACAAACAAACATAGATATTAGAAATTTAAATGTATTTATGATGTATTATATAAAAAATAAATATTTAAAGAAAGAAAACTTATGATATAAACCATGAATGAAATAAAACTAACAATTTTATGTCATTTAACCCAGATGGCAACTAGAAAATATTAAATTTAAATTATCACAGACATATTATGTAATTAAAAGATAAAGATTATAATTAAAAATATATAAAGAAATATAAACAAATTAATTGAAATGAATGTACATGTATTTATCCAATTATTTTTTATTTAAATAGAATCGAAACTCTTGAAGAGTTTATTAAAAATCAACTAAATAAGCAATTATGAATACGAGGACCTGTACAATAATCATAAAAGTATCGCTTAAAAAATCTGTAGCTAAACAATGTTTTAAACCCAGATTTTTAAAATAGTTTTTTTTTTAAATGTAAAAAAAAACGACTGTTGATTGTTGACTCAAAGGCATTGTATACAGTTTTTAATATCGTCACCTCTGTTCTGTTCTAAGTCGAAAAAGTGTGGTTTGACTACGACCATATGCGTATTCTAAGTAAATTTTATCCTATAACTTCGGAACGTTTCGGCGCATCTTAACCAAATTTTGACCTTCTTTAAGTTAGAGAACGTAGAATTTAAAAATGCAAGAACATTAAAAATGTTCTAAGTACAATTAGAATAAATAATTATTGAAATTAAAAGTTTCTCAAAAAAAATTTGTCGTTTCAAGTTGACTTAAACTGTACGTTTCGCCACTTATGGACAAAATTAACAATTACAAATAAGCTAGATCGTAATCCTGACTGAAGGGTAGTACTGATCTATAATGTATATACAAATGTATGTATTTTCATAATTTTACAGGTTTCAGTGGGGTTCATGTTTCCAAAACCGATCCGTTTGCAACCATTTGTCTAGGTACTTAAAACAGTTAATAGCTAAAAACTCCACAGAGACATACGCTTAGTATACTGAACAATAAGGAACCAAAAGAACCAAAAATAATTTTATTCACGTACTTTCCTGATTATTCTTAAATAACTTAGCAGCGCACTGACTGATACCTAAGTTATCTATCCAGTTAAATTTTTGTTTAGAAAAAATGTATACAATTTTGGTCATACTTGAATATACAGTAGCTCCATGAGTTTTTTATATTAAAAATAATAATAACTTATCTTTTTAAAGCATTAATTCATTCTATTATGATTGATTAATTCATTCTATTATGATTCACTCAAGATTGTCAAGTGCATTCGTTGTGTTCCCAAAAAGCATACACGATCGAAAACACTTTGTGTATGAGACAAGTCCTTCTTGCTTGACATTTAGCATAGCAAGGTTCGTTAGCAGATATTTAAACTTCTTAAGTGTCTTAAAATCGTTGTAACTATACGTTTGCTGGTGATTAAGAGTGTGCGTTGTCGTCATGCCGCATGAACTTTCTTAAGCGTCTTTTTATGATTTATGGCATTGGCGATTAAAGGAACTAATATGTATTTACTAAGGATGCCAAGCGGGATCGATTTTTAAAAATCCCGGGATTCGAGATTTTGTAAATCCCGATACCGAAATCCCGGGATATTTTAAGATAATTCGGGATCCAAAATCCCGAAAAATCACGGGAAAAATCGCGATTTTCTCTTAATAATAAAAATATTTCGTTAACAAAATCAATTGTATTCCAATATATCAGAATTATATGTCATTAAAAATAAAATATAAACACAACAAGACAAAATGTAACAAAGCGTAAACAAAGCGTAAATTAACAAAAATAAAAATTATTCCCACATATGTGAATGCATTAGTTTTAGGAAAATTATTTGGATTCCAACAAAAAGGTTCAAGCATCTAACATGTGATCTGATCGGCTTGAACGAATTTTGTTGTCAACATACACTGCCGTTTAAAAACACTTCTCGCAATCAACATTTCTTGGCAAAATAGTTCCAAGATAGCTGAATGCAGCTTGTAAATATTTATCTCTACCACTTCCTGATGTAAATAAATCTATTTCTTTGGACAGTTGAGTATCGAAATCAGTTACTCTATTAATTTTTTTATTAAGCTTTTGTATTCTTCGATGGCATCAAGTAACTTTTTATCAATGGAAGTGGGGTTTTCTTCATTTGAGAAGCTATTATCGAAGCCAAGTGATATAGAATTTTTTTTTCAGCACCTTTTGTAGGGTCAAAATACATATGAATTTACAATCCCGAAAAATCCTGGGACAAGTTTTTAAAAATCCCGGGATTCGGGATTTTGTGAATCCCGAAAATCCCGGAATTTCGATATTCGGGATTTCCCGATTGGCATTACTAGTATGTACATATGTATGTGTATATTGGTTGCCTTTGGCTATTGCAGCGATGTTATTTTTTCAAATTGCGGAACTTTCTACTTTGCATGAGATCAGTAAAAGAACAATGTTTGATCAAACAAACAGTAGCTGAAAATTCATGCATGAATATAATCTTTAACTTACATCTATATGTACTTAATTTAATTACGATCTAGTTTCTCAATTTCAATTTAATTTTTCTAAATCATTTTCAATTTGTATTGAATGTCTTTGTTTCAATAATTTTAAACACCTAAAATGACAAACTTATAATCACAATATCATTTTGGAATAATAATAGTAATAAAAAAGGAAATTATTACTAAAGAAAATAAACGGCTTGTTATCCTCATCTATAGTATATTTGTAAAATTAATGTTATCTATTAATAAAAGAAGAGTCTAATACCGTATAATGTGAAAATCTTTTAAAAGAAGTATTGTATTGTCTAACGAAAACTCCTTATAGAGCTGCCTCAAACAAAAACAAACTTAACAAAATAAATAATAAATAGTATTATAAATATGATTGAATGTGCTATATGTATATCTACATAGAGACATACATACATACATAAATAAATACAGACTTACAAAGAAATAATATAAATAAAATAAAATAATTTTTTTTCTAAACTCTGTTCCAAAGTTTGAAATGTGTTTTTAAAATTTCACTTTTTAATGTGTGTTAAATTGTATTTGTTTTACAATTGTTAATGTTTAATAAATCATAATATAATATTGTATCTAACTGTTTAAAATTAAATTAAAAATTGAATTTTTTTTTATTTTATTATATTGATGCATATCTACATGTCTGTTATAAAGGTTTACAGAGTTGTTGTTAAATTTTATTAATAATTTTTTTTCCGACAATAAAAATATTAATAAATGACGAAATTTATTAAATATTGAACAATTAAAAATTTTGCTAAATTGTTTATTTATTTATTATATACATTTAGTAACTTATTTGCAAGAATATAAACTTAATATCTTTCAAAACTAAATCCTGTTAATTGTTGTAACAGATAAGGAATTTTTAAATTTCCATTCGACTAAATTGTAATTGATTTGAGAAATTTTATTAAAAAATTCTTGAATATTGTTGTTAAATTTAAATGAAAAACGAATTAAGATTTTATTTCACTCCTTAAACAAGAACTATAAAACTATGAATATAAAGTTAACCAACCACCTATTATAAACTATTATTATATATTATATTATTTAATAAATTAAATTAATTATATTACGATTAAATGTTACTGTTCATATCCATATACATATATATATTTATTAACGTATATAATTTTATGATTTTTTATAATTAAAAAATAATTTAAGCTTTTATTGTTTAAAAAAAAATAAAATAAAATAAAATTGTTTGCAAAAAGATTTTAGTTTCGTTTAGCATGAGCAAAATTAATTTAAAATTATGAATTAAAAATAAAAAAATATATAAATAAAAAACAAAAAGAAATCTTATGTACATTATACATTATAAATGTTTAACAAATTTAGAAAAAAGAAAAATTAAAAAGAAAATTTAAAAGTAAATTATTATTAAAACTATAAAAACTAATGAAATATTTAATAAAAAATAAATAAATAAATATATTATATATTAATACGGTTTCTTTGTTGATGAAATCAAAATTAAAGAACATTCTGAAAGTGTTTTATTACGTTAAAGAAAAATTTTTGATTTTCTAAAAAAGGAACACCATTACCTCGTTTGCTTTTATTTTGTTGTATTTTTTGTTTAATTAAATTAAATAAAACGAAATTTTATGATTGTCAAAGTATTATTTAAAATTAAATGCATTTACGAGTATTGAATCATCTCTAGCAATACAGGTTATATTCCGTACAATTTTCGTGATGGTATTTTTGAATGTAAAAATAAATTAAGATGATCCAAATGCGCTCCAAATGATTCAGATCTATAACCGTTCGTTTTCGAAAGTTGGCAGCCCTACGTTACTAGGAACTTCTAAAGTACCCTAACCACCTAGTTAGTTAGAAAAGTATTTATTCATAAAACTGAAAGAAATAATCAGAAGCTGATTTGTGCTTTAAAGAAATGAAATTATATAAAAGAAACTGGAAAATTCACCCACCCAATATATGGGTGGGCTTGGTGTTTTGTGAAATATATTCGTTTGTTGTGAAGTATAATTGTTTCGGTTAGAAATGGAATATTATTTCCGTTATTACTTGGTGGCTGGCCTCATTCGGATCAGCCAATTTTCGTGCACTTTTTCGAGTGTAGAATATATTTCAACGGTCTCTAATCCCAGCTTCTTGGCGGCCAGTTGACATCACCATTTTGGCTAATTAAACGGCTTAAGATGTTTGGCAAGTTGAAGCATCCTGTTCCAAACAACCAAACATCGTTCACACCAATACCATGAAGAGCAGGTACACAACATTATTTCACAAATTACTTCAAAATTAAAACATTCTGCGCATGTTGAATCAATGACGTCAGCAAATTGTGTTCCTATTGGCTAATGATAATGTAAGTCATATTGCAGGGCTGCCAATTACTTTCACGTAGTGCCCACATTTTTCAGAAGAAATGTTAATTTTCACATATGAAAAAGATATGGAAACCCACGGAAAATAGCCCAACTACGACATCTAACGGGAAATCATGCGCAAGGCGTAATCTTTAGTTTATCATTCTTGAAGAGCAGGTATAATAAAATCGGTTATCATGATGCGATAAGTGGTTCTGTTGACCGTAATGGCGGCGCCATCCTTATTTAGTATTCTTAAAAAATTGTAAAATAAAGGCCTGGAAAAAATAATAGGGACACTTAAATTTTTCAATATATTTTAATATTTTTAATTATTTTTCTATAAATATTACAAAGTAGATATATTTTATACATTAAATTAAAGCTATTCAAATAGTTTAACTAATGAAATAGAAATATTTGACAAGCTCTGCCAAATTCTTAAAAAAATGTAAGATAAAGGCCTGGAAAAAATAATAGAGACACTTAAATTTTTCAATATATTCTTATATTTTAAATTATTTTTCCATAAATATTACAAAGTATATACATTTTATACTTAAAATTAAAGGTATTCAAATAGTTTAACTAATGAAATAAAAATATTTGACCGGCTCTGGCAAATTCTTAAAAAAATTTTAAAATAAAGGACTGGAAAAAATAATAGGGACACTACTACTACTGTTTAAATGTCAGATCAAACGTCTCCAATAAATTGTAATATGAACAAATATTTCTTCGGTGACATGGCAAAAATTCAGAGGGTAAACTGTAGGTCCAGCTGCTCAAGTGTAAAATTAACACTCACTCCTAACGGAAGGGTTGTAATGATGAATTATATATGTATGTATGTTGGTAAGCAGTAATACTGGCAACAAAATAACTCTTCAGCATTATAGTTATGTAGTAATTTTTTCTATCTTTTAAGAAAGAGGTGATGGCATTATAAGTTGCCTTTATCATTAAAAAATTGCATTTACCATTCGATTATAATATCATCAAGCAGAAGACTTGCAGCAATAATATATTCGTTAAGTAATGGGTTTAAATTAACCCACTGACTTGGTAACATCCATTAATTGTATTAAGAAATAATGTTTTAAAAAGGCTAAATAAATATCCCAGATGATGAGGTAAAAAAACAATTCAATTTAAAATGAAATCAAAAACCATCGCATTTGTGGGAATATATCCGCTTTGTTTTCAATGTACATCTTAGGAAGCTACAATTGTTGGTGAATAAAAACAAAAAAAAAAACGTAAAAATACCATGGCACGTACACTCGCTCGATGTACCAAGTGTACTCATAGATAATTATTTGCTTTGCTTGTATACCAAATTGTTGTCACTCAACGTAACTGTCTGTCTGCCTGCCTGTCTGTCTGTTTAGTTATAGTTTGAGTGTAATTTTGTCTTTTTTTTTGCTCCTAAAAACAATTGTTTTAATTTTGATAATGTACACCGCCACATTACAAGCCAACTTGTACCCAACCATTGCGATTCTTTATGGGCTTTCTGTAACAAGTAAAAACACTGCCATATAAATATTATTACACGCATTAGCTGAATGTCTCAATGACTGTCTGTCTATCTGTCTAATCGGTTTGTCTATCTGACTGGTTGTCGTTTTATCAGTATTTGTGTATCAAAGAAATAAAAAAAAAATATTGTTTTAGGCTAGTTTCAGTACTCTATGGTGTAGCGTTACACAATTGACAATTTCATGATTTTTGATTTGCCTTGCAACAGGGTAGAAATGAAAGCACTTGTGTGACAATGGAAGAAATTTTTTAATATAATTTTGAATTTATTTGTTCAAATTCGAGTCACAAGTGTGTGAATGCGTGAAATTTATGACTACTTGAAGAAGTCGTGTATATGGAGAGATTTTTAAAACAATTGTGAAGTGAAAAGTTTCATTTAAAAAGAAAGAGATAAAAGAGCAAGTTCATAGCTTAGGTTAAAGGAGGTGTACTTGTCAATTAAGACATGTACAGTATCCGGAGGTCGAAATTGACCCATTGTACGAGCAAGTTCATAAATATTGTTCAAATATCAGTCACGTTTTCTTTGGATAGCATCCGAAATGTCAAATTTCCATTAAGCTTAATTTGATCGATGACAATCTAATGTGGGCTTTGAAAATCACTGTGATTTGTATCTTAATCGCAGGCAAGAAAACGTCTAATGAAGTTGCGTCGTTCGGTTATTAGTGAATAGACAAAAACAGACAGAGTAATGACAACTAGTCGCAGTTCGGAAATCCCTGTTTGAAAACCCGATGTATTTTACTTTGTAAATGGTGTTTTGGATACTCTCTTTAAAATTTACATTAGATATCAAATTAAATACACATTTTGAGTAGGAATTGCACATTTTAGTAAGATGTGTAACGCTCTGTGATTTGTGAATAATATGCTATATGATGTCTGGCAAATGTTCCCCTTGGCGGTAACTTCTTTGATATAATTTTCGTTAATATTATGCTATAATTAAGGCTCTATCGCGGCAGAAAGCCAGTTAAAGCTTTAATTGAATTTGAATTATTTGTAAGAATATCTGTTTTTAAGACTGACTTACATACGTGACTGAAAATTACAACCCTTTCAGCCAGTTTCTTGCACCACTTATGTTGTGTGTGTTAATTTTATGCAAGAGTAGCGGGCCCTACAGCTTAAAGTCGGTTCAGAATCGAAGGAATTCGGGTTTTTGAGAAACTTTGTCATGACAATTTTATTTGCTCTCAGAGTTTTTTCCAGAAATTTGCTGAGCGAAGAAATAATTTTTTATATTCCATTTTATTGGAGATCTCTGACTACGGGTTTAGACGTACATCTTAAGATCTTGTGGTACACTACACCTTTCTGGTCTTGCCAGATATACAGAATTATCTTCCTGTCGTATCGATCTGCTTTTCCAACCGAAGTTGGTTGTCAGGGATTAATCCATTTTCAATAACTAATTCAAGATGCAACAGTGATTCTCAATTGTGTCTTTGCAGCCGTGTTGAAAAATTGAAATTTTGAAATGGTACTGAACTATAACTGGAAGGGTACTTTTTCGCATAAATGGTACTTTATAAAAAATACATACTAACATTACAAACCTTCAATCAGCATTATGACATATCTTCTCACACCACTGATGTTGTGTGCCTTAATTTTATATATGAATGGCGTGACCGAGGGTTTAAAGTCGACTCTGCACAATAGAAACTTTTTCATGGCAATTTTACTTACTCTCCGAATTTTTGACAGAATGAGGTCGTCGAAGGAATATTTTTTAATTTTTCGTTATGTTGGATATGTCTGACATGGGGTATGAACCGCGGGCTCACGTTTATTAAACCAGCACTCAGGGGATGACCCCTACTCATGCAGTGCATTGTACAGGTTTAGGAAAGGTGGAAAAAGGGAAGATGCGAACGGTAAGGAAACGAGTTGCTACTGGTGACTATAAAAGGGCCAGTGCTATACCCTCACCATTAGACAGTCTACAGCAATCGTCCCAAAGAACCACGCAGTTTCTCATGCCACTTATGTTGTGTGTTAATTTTTTATACAGAAGTGGCGGGACCTACTATTTATTTATTTAATACAGGTACGGTACGAAACAGAAATACTAACGACTTATACGTGTTCGCTACATATAAAACAAAAACTGCTGATTCTGAACGTAACAAAACGTAAAATTTCTGTGTAATTATACGTCGACGGAATGTTATGGAATATACTTTCGTGTGTAGCATATGATGATGCTTAAGAGTTGTCATAGGTTTTCGTATTCGTCATTTGTACGTTCCGTGTGCGTTTGGCTAACCGGGGCTAAAGACTAAATCTACCTTTAGCATTATGTTGCTAATGCATTAATAGTTGAAAAGAGCCAAACATAAAATATGTATAATAAAAATGTACTGAATGCTTCGCGGGGGTACTGCGGTGTTTTTGAAATGGAAAAGTACTGAAAAAAGTTCTAAAGTACTGAATTTTTCAACACTACTTTGAAGTAATATTTCATAAATTGCTCTTGGTTTTCCCTCTTTTTATCATTCAATTCATGTGGCGACCCATTTTCAAAAGCATTTAAGCCTACCCATAGGTGTCCAACTGTTAGAGATTGTATGTGTGCATCATTTAACATTCCTGCCATTTGTTTCTGATTGTAACTCGACGTCTTCAAACTATTTTGTTTTGATCGTCCATGTTCTTCATTTTTCACATCACAATCGTTATTGTTTGTGGTACAGCATGAACATCATGCTGTAACCGGTTGTAAACCCGGTTAATATAAAAAGAATTTTATGTGTTTGTATAAAATTGTATAAAATTATCTTTTATTATAATTAAAAAACAAAAAACATTTTTCTTTGTATTCTTATAAAAAAATAACTTATAATTTAATTATAATCGAATTTAAGCTGAAAGAAATAATTTACATTCAATAAGGAAGGAGTAGAAATTAAACATTAATTAGGAGAATGAAGAAGTATTTCGATTTGTTTCTTCTGTATTGTAATAACTCAGCGAACTGTAAGTGGTTGTGAGTAGAAAATACTTTCTAACGAATAATGAAATGAAATTAAGGCACGTTTCTTAATCAGAATTTGTTCTGATTTATTGACACTAAAAATTCTTAATAAGTGTAACCACCATCGGAGGCATAGCCTTGCGGTATAGTGTCTGGTACGCTGATAGCAGCTGAGTAAGAATATCCATTACTGCCACCATTACCTCCATTGCCATTGCTAGCATAGCCGCCATTACCTCCTTTGCCATTGCTAGCAGGATAACCTCCTCCATTGCCGTTGCTGGCAGCATAACCATTACCATTGCCATTGCTAGCAGGATAACCACCACCATTACCATTGCTGGCTGGATAACCACCTCCATTGCCATTGCTAGCAGGATAACCACCTCCATTGCCATTGCTGGCTGGATAACCATTACCATTGCCATTGCTAGCTGGATAACCACCTCCATTTCCATTGCTGGCAGCATATCCGTTTCCATTGCCATTGCTGGCAGCATATCCACCATTACCTCCATTACCACCATTACCATTGTAACCACCATTACCGCCATTACCATTGTAACCACCATTACCGCCATTACCGCCATTACCATTGTAACCACCATTACCTCCATTGCCATTGTATCCACCATTACCTCCATTACCATTGTATCCACCATTACCTCCATTACCATTGTAACCACCGTTGCCTCCATTACCAGTTGCGGGGGCTCCGTAAGACGTTAAAGGAGCAGTAGGTCCTGTTGGGGCCGTTGGTGCTCCATAGCTAGTAGCGGGTGGTAAAGCAGGGATATCATAGCCGTTCGAACCGCCCGTAGGTGCGCCATAGCTAGTAGCCGGAGCCGGAGCACCGTAGCTGGTTGAGGGTGGAGCACCATAACTGGTTGATGGAATCGATGCAGCTGGAGCGCCGTAACTTGAAGAAGGTGTTTTAGCTCCATTACCGTTAGCTGGGGCTCCATAACTTGAAGAAGGTTTTTTAGCTCCATTACCATTACCATTAGCAGGGGCTCCATAACTGGTCGATGGTGGAGCGCCATAGCTGGTAGAGGGAACTCCATTACCGTTACCGTTAGCTGGGGCTCCATAACTGGTAGAGGGAACTCCATTACCGTTACCGTTAGCTGGGGCTCCATAACTTGTAGAGGGAACTCCGTTACCGTTACCGTTAGCTGGGGCTCCATAACTGGTAGAGGGAACTCCGTTACCGTTACCGTTAGCTGGGGCTCCATAGCTGGTAGAGGGAGCTCCATTACCGTTACCGTTAGCTGGGGCTCCATAACTGGTAGAGGGAGCTCCGTTACCGTTACCGTTAGCTGGGGCTCCATAACTGGTAGAAGGAACTCCGTTACCGTTACCGTTAGCTGGGGCTCCATAACTGGTGGATGGAGGAGCTCCATTACCATTAGCTGGGGCTCCATAGCTTGTAGATGGAGGAGCTCCATAACTGGTGGATGGCGGAGCTCCATTACCGTTAGCTGGTGCGCCATAGCTGGTGGAAGGAGGAGCTCCATTGCCGTTAGCCGGTGCTCCGTAGCTGGTAGAGGGAGCTCCGTTACCGTTACCATTTGCTGGGGCTCCATAACTGGTAGAGGGAGCTCCGTTACCGTTACCGTTAGCTGGAGCTCCATAACTGGTAGATGGCGGAGCTCCATTACCATTAGCAGGTGCTCCATAGCTGGTAGAAGGGGGAGCTCCGTTACCATTAGTTGGGGCTCCATAGCTGGTGGATGGAGGAGCTCCATTACCATTGGCTGGTGCTCCATAACTGGTAGATGGGGGAGCACCGTAACTAGACGATGGTGCCTTAGCGGGTGCGCCGTAACTACTGGATGGAGTCTTTGCTGGGGCGCCGTAGCTTGATGAAGGTGCCTTGGCCTTTGGTGTCTTTGAACCATAAGAGGGCTTTGAAGGAGCACCGTAGCTAGATGAGGGTGGTTTGGCGGGAGCTCCATATGAAGAAGATGGACGGGATGGCGCACCATAGCTGGATGAAGGCTTAGAACGACCGCCATTTGAAGGACGACGTGAACCATTCTTTTTGGGTGGGCCATAGCTTGAACTTGGTGGAGGTGGTGGGCCATAACTAGAAGACGGGCTCCTGGGTGGAGGCCCGTACGAAACGGATGGAGCACTGGCATATGGACCTCCAGAAGGAGCACTAGGTGCATAACCATTAGAGGCTGGACCTGAAGCAGGAGGTAAATACGAATTTGAGGGTGAACTGTAACCATTGCCATTACCATTTCCATTACCATTTTTTGGAGGTAAATACCCGTTGCCAATGGGAGCTTCACGTTTGACAGCATCAGCGTTTAAAGCAAACAAGGCAACGCATAATAGCTTTATTAAAATAAAAAATAAATTTTAATTATTATTAAACCAAGAGACAATTATTTCTGTTTGACTTACCGTAGTTATGGTGGCGGTTAATAGTTTCATAATGACTTCGATTAGCTCTTGATTATCAAGCTTTAATTTCTTCTTCTAGTTTGAACTGCAAATAGGCAAAAAAAAGAAATATTTTCATTTATAATTAATTGGTTACTTTAAAAAAACGTGTGTTGAAATAATAAAATTTAAATTTATTATAAACGTTAATGAAGCAGAGAAAACAACAACAGCAAGAAAAAAGAAATACAAATTGCAGCAAAATGTGGCAGGTAGTAAGAAAAAAAAAATACAATTCACAGTCTATTGCATATTAAAAATTAAATGAAGAAGAAAGAAAAGAAGAAGACGTACACTGAGCAAAATAACTTAAAAACTTTAAAAGTTGAGTACAGTACGAGTAAACAAATTTAAGTGGAGCATTTCTTTGTTTAATCACGGTCACCAAAAATTGTGAAAGGAAATCTTTTTATGAACACAAATTGTGGGACAAAAAAAAAAAAAAAAATAGGCCATTCGCAGTTTCAATTTCGTGCAGTGTTTTTTATGCTTTACGCTACGTTTACTGGTCTATCTGAACAAGTCATCTGCTTTGAAGTTTCATTTACAAGTACACACCGTCATTTGAATACGTAATACATAGATTTTTCCATTTGCATTGCGAATGAACGTAAAACGCTTAAAAAAAAATTATTACAAAATATTGTTTAAGCATAAATCGAGGTCGTTAGCGTTTGCTAAGAAGATGCTTTAAAATCTTAGCTTTTCGAATGACAAGCTATGTACATTCGTATCTTGAGAAAAACAATGAGAAAATTCAAATTGAAAAAAAAAGAAAATAGAAGAAAAAAAAACCACAATTCGTTAGTTAATAAAATATTATGTTATGGTTTTTTAATTGACGTCTAAATGATTTAAAACTTCCGCTCTCATACTTATGGATAGCTAAATAGTCATTAGACATTATGATTAGACAGTTTAAAGGTCAGTTGGCAATAATTTAATAACATAATGACTGAAATTTTGTTTAAAAAGTTCAAAAAAAAAAAAATTCTCACCAGCCTATCCAAGCTGTTGGTTAATATTATTATTTTAACGTTGGATTAAAGTAAGTCAGAGCTATTTGTCCTTACTAAGGTTTCCATTTCCAATTTAGAAAATACGAAGAATTTTTTTGCTGCGATAGCATACTATTTCGAATAACAAAATTATTTGAACCCATTAACTAAGGTTTCCGAATACCACAATAATGAGCCAAGGATTTCATGTACCCCTTCAGGAGGATCTTATAAACATTACAACTTATGTTTTAATATCTTTTATCCAAGCAATTTTAGCTAAGGAAATTATTGGCTATGAAGAGTTGTCCAAACGGGTTTTATGCTACTCTTGATATGATTGATCTTTATTCACTTAAAAGCTAGGCATTATTGCTACGTCATCAGTAGCTGTGGCTAATGTTGCTGATATCATTGTACGTTAGATATCGAGAGGAATTTAAAAGACTTTATTTTTTCAAATGATTAGGGATATACATCTTTTTGTCCTTTGTTTCCTTATTTACATCCAATAGAAATTGAAATACAACCATCTTGTATTGCAGAATGCTATTCGGAGTCATTAGACCAGGGTTTAATATGAGAGTCACAATAATGGCATACCATACGGTGTACAAAGCACGGGTTAAAACAATGGGCCTACCAATGCCACTACGTCTATGATACAACTACATATTATGCAGAAGCATATGATTTATTGCATCACTGTACGGGAGCACCAATTCGAAGCCATGCATTTGGAGGTGATTTCCTTCTTGGCTAGGGTAACAAGAATATCTAAACTCTTTTTTGACAATGGTTAAGAGTGTAACGATATAAAGAGCCTGCAGTCTTCCCGCGATTTGGGTATTAATTATAACAGCCGAGCAGAGATGATGCTTCTGGGCATCCCGACACACACGATATCAGAAGTAAGTCTGTGGTCAAACTTTGCAGTCCAGTCTGCTGCCAGTTAGGCCGCTATTCATTGTTAATAAGAATAGCATTTGATAAATATCCAGGGTGCAAGATGCATTAATATCACAGAATCTGCATATTAATCCACAGACCAGTTAATATCCACATGTTTACTTTTGATTAGTATGATGCATAATTGAAATGTCTTCGCATTCTAATTAGCCAGCATAAGTCTAGATTGTTGTAAACTGGTTTGGCTTTAAAAAAATGCGATCTTATCTCCTCATCTTCTTTCTTTCACTGAGTATGTGCTTCTATTTTCAAACGTATTGGTTGGGAACAGTAATAAATGAAAGCATCGATTTTATTTAAGGCTGCTGGTGTTTTAGAACAGCTTTGGAATGTCAAAAGGAAATTAACACAGAAGAATTCATTAACAGTTTTTTTTTTTAATAATATAAACTAATTTAATAAGAAGCTTTTAAATAAATGGATTTTGATCATGTAATGCCTTCAGCATACACATCATAGCAATACTTGTATATCTAGTTACATTTTCCCAGTAATTTGGATTAAGAATTAGAATTTTTTATACGGTATGTTGCAACCTAATGGATATTATATTACTTAAATGTATTTCTTAAAGGTCGCCGTAGGTAGTAAGGATGCCAAACGGGATCGATTTTTAAAAATTCAACGATTCGGGATTTTGTAAATCCCGATCCCGAAATCCCGTGATAATTCGGGATCCAAGAAACCCAAAAAACAGAAGAAAAATCGCGATTTTCTCTTAATAATTAAAATATTTTGTTAACAAAACCTTTTGTATTCCAATTATGTATATCAGAATTATATATCATTAAAAAACAGCAAAACAAAAAATAACAAAAAAAACGTAAATTAACAAAAATAAAAATTATTCATGCATATGCAAATGCATTAGTTTTAAGAAAATTATTTGGATCCCAAAAAAAGGATTAAATCATCTAACATGTGATCTGATAGGCTTGAACGAATTTTGCTGTCGACTTACTCTGCCGTTTAAAAACACTTCTCGCAATCAATATTCCTTTAGACAGTTGAGTATCTAAATCAGTTACACTTTTAGTTCGTTTTATAGGGCTTTTGCATTCTTCGATGCCATCAAATAATTTTTTATCAATGGAAGTAGGGTTTTCCTCATCTGAGATGCTATTATCGAAATCAAGTGATATAGATTTTTTTTCAAGACCTTTTGTAGGGTCAAAATACATATGAATTCACAATCCCGAAAAATCCCGGGACAAGTTTTCAAAAATTTCGGGATTCGGGATTTCCTGATTGGCATCCCTAGAAGGTAGTGTGTTGGCTTATTATACATGAGGCCGCAGTTGGAACCCCAAGTTTGACATCTCAAACAAAATCAAATATTTCTTTGGCAAGTTCCTCTCACCAGATTTCGGGCAAAAACTCTAAGAGTTAATAAAATTGCCATGTAAAGTTTCTCAAAAGCCTGTCGTTCGGAGTTGACTTTAAACTATGGGTTCCAAAACTCTGAATTAAAATTAACATACAGAACATGGATGAGGTGAGAAGCTAGGTAGTAATCCTGACTAAAGGCTTATTATGACCATTTAAGTAAGTAAATACGTATAATAATTGAATCCGTGACAGTAGAACATTAATTATAAAGAATCCAAATCGAAAAAACTATACAAATTTTTAAAACCTAAATATTTCTTTAAATCATAATCTTGATTGAAGGGTTGTAATGACCCATTACGTATTTTTAAGTTAAATTACTCTAAAGGTACATTGATGTGCAAAATTTTTTTAAGTATATCACTTATATGCGTACGACTGTATAGTTATTTGTTGTCAGTTTCCTTATGCAAAATTGAATTTAATAGTTATTATAGTTATTCAATTTTTATTTTTATTTCGATTCTTTTTTTTTTTTGTCTTGTCTTGCCTTGTTTTGTTAGCCTCTTCTGTTGCATGTTCAAATACGTACACAGGTTTCGTTTTTTGTTTTTTATTGTATTTTTTTATTTGCGGAATTTAATTATATTTTTCCTACGTATTTTACATTCAATCAAATACATATTCGGGTTATACCGTATGTGCATACATACAAATATTCCAGTTTCGATTTTAGTTACAGTTACAGTTGCATTTCTATTTCAATGTTATTTTCAACATTAAAAGACTATTACCTATGTATGCATGAGTGTGTGTATGAGTGTAAGATGCTAAGCTACGATATGCTATGAAAATCATATGATTTGTATTTTATAAAACCATTGAATACGGTTGGTTATGGTACAACACTTTCTTGTACAAACACATTTCGTTTTTACTCACATTTTCATTTAATGGCGTCATGTAATTTATGCATGAGTTAATCATATTGCCAATGGATGCCGTTGAGTATCTATTATCCATCATCCTCATTTGCATCCATTGCTTGCATTTGCTGCTTAGCATATTTATAATTTTCACCCAAAAAAAAAAAATCTTTTTTTCTTTTTCTTTTCAGCCGAATTTTACGGTTTAATTTACCAAATGATGTAAGTATTTGTTTTTCGTCATTGTTTTGGTTTTTATGTGGCTAAAATACAATAGAAATTTCATTTCTAATAATTAATAAATTAACATTTCATAAGAAAATGTTTGGAACAATTAATTGCATGCACCGAAGAAAATAACAAATGGAAAAACAAAAAAATGTATCGTTGCTATATCTTTTAATTTTGATATTTGATTTTAACTTCCATAAAGATAAAATTAAATTTATTTCTTCTAATTTGTTTCCTTATGGGTACTTGAAATTAATACCCTATCATGTTAAGCTGTTTAGAACTAATTCCCTAATTTTTTTATTCGTATGAATTTAGTTGAAAGCGATCAATTCCAAATTTAATGACTAATAATTTAAACCTTTAAGTGAGTTTTATAATATAGTCGACCTTTAAATTAGAAATATACATTTTTCTAATGAATCTGTTTTTCGGTTTTAGTCCTTCTCAGTCAAATATCAATCAAATTTGTCATAAGAAGGAAATTGAAAAGAAAATTACTTTTTTTTTTTTTTAATAAAACCAGCACTCAGGGGATGACCCCTACTCATGCAGTGCATTGTGCAGGTTGTAGGAAAGATGGAAAGAGAGAGGGAAGATGCGAACGATAAGGAAACGAGTTGCTGCTGGTGACTATAAAATGGCTAGTGATATACCTTCACCATTAGACAGTCTATAGTAATCGTCCCTAAGTAGCCCGCAGTTTCTGACATCACTTATGTTGTGTGTGTTAATTCTATATAGAAGTGGCGGGGCCTACTCCGAACGATAGATTTTTGAGAAACAAGAAGAAAAATAGAAGAAATCGCCGAAAAAATACTTTTTGTATTTTTTTTTTATTTTTGATGTCTGACCCTGGCTTTACGTCTAATATGCCAGCACACTACCTACTAGACCACGGCGACCCCTAAATAATTTTGTAATTGGCCCACAATTTTATTATATATAGGAGCATAGGGGATCTATAGATTCATTATACCGTAAAAGCGGATATGTAGCAAAAAGGAAAAGAGTAAAAACAGAGTAAAAACATAGTTTTCTATGGGAAAGCACTAAAATAACAGGAAGCTCGTAAAAGAAGACAACATAAGCAAGACAATTTTTTTTTGTGACTAATAACGTTCACTCTTAAACTTTTGCTTCTTAAACTCCAAAGGACTGGATCTATGGTCAAATGTATAAAAATATGCAAGTGTGGGTGTAGCGTAAAAAAAGCGGATAAGTTTAGGCAGAACGAATAAATAGCACTGGAAATAATATGATTGTTATCAGGGCTTCCTCTTAACTGAGAGCTCAACACTATTCCCGTCAATTGGGATTTGTCAGTCGTCATTTGTCAAAATACGAACAATTTGCATCATTATTATTTTATTGAAAAACACTATCAACGCTTTATAACTATCCCTGCGGACGGATGACACGCAACATCGTGAAGCGTTCCACATAAAAAAATACTCTGTGAACGCTAAAATATGAATTATAATGATATTAATTGGGTTACTGGACTTTTTTACGATCTAGTTGATTTTTTAAGCCTGAAATGAATGAAAAAAAGTCACGATATTGTTCTGAAATTAAGATTGCGACAGATTGTAAATCTCTCAATGCTTTTGACAATATGAGTGACTCATTTCTTTCTCGTTAGAATCCAAATGGACAGGTTTTTCCAGTGCGATACAATGCCAACGAACATCGAGACCTGTTTACTTATAAATAAAGGCTTGAAGAGCATATAGTAATATTCGCATTCGCGGTCTACATTGAAAAAATTTTCCTTTCACCGACACAATGCATGACCTATATAAATTAGAATACAAATTGATCCAATTAATTCTCCGGACTTAAGAAATGGATCGGCGAAAAATGAAATGACTTAAAGGACAAAAACGCCTTTTATCGCTGATCTCGACAAGTCTTATTTCTTGGAGAGGATAAAAAAGGTGGAGTATCTTTGCACAAACCGAATGAAGTTCAAAGTGGACTTTGTTGAGAAATAAAATGATTATTTCTTTTTTTATCAATATGACTGTGTTTCATACAAAAAGACAATGACTTATTGACCCTTATGTTGCGTGGATAGCGACTTCTGAAAATATAGTAATTGCGGGTATTTTAAAACACAAAGTTTGATCAATATAATCACAATGTAAAATGATTTGAAAACGTTTAGTCGTGATTTTATTTAATTCAATGCGTTAAGTATCCGTTTCGAAGATTATTACTAACAGTTATATAGGGGATTAGCGCGAATTTCGAAGATCCAGTGTCAGTTGGTGTACCCATTTACGATGTTTTATTTATTATGTAGGTACACATAAATTGTTGCGTTGTACACCTTCTTCTAGTTTCAAGGATTTGAAGTTTGTAACTTTTAAAAGGTATTACCTTGGAGTCGATGAGTAAGTATCGTTCGATATTAAAAAACCATATGATATGTAGTATTAAAAAATGAATTTTTTGATTTACTATGTTGAAATCACTTTTGAAAATTTTAAAATCAATTTCGATTTTATTTTTTTATTTTTTGTAAAAGAAAATTGCTTTATAAAACACAAAAGGCAAAAACAGTTTTGAGGTTTTTACTTCCGAATTAATTTTTTTATCTTTATATCACTTGGATTAGAGAAGATCAACAATGTGTGTTAAAACTGCAACAGGCAGGTTTATTTGCTTTTCAATTTCTGGTATTTCAAATTAGAAATTAAGATGGATAATAAATTAATTTGCAAAATTTTATAAAAGAGTTTTTTCTTTTTCAAATAATTTCATTATGAGTTATATTTTTTTTTTACTGCGAAGGAGGTTTTTTCACTTTGTATCTTATTAAGGAAGTGAAATTTATGGCATGAAAACTATTTCAATATTTTTTTTGTCATTTTAATTTGTTTTTTTTTTAATTTTTAACACCACAATTCAAAATGTTTTAAATTTACAAAATGTTTTTGTTCTATTTTTTATTTGTTTTTTTTTATATATATTTTTATATACATATGTATTGAACACTAACCCAATTATTTTATTTTCAATTTTATTTCGAAAATATTAAAAACGTTATCCTCTTTCTGTTTTAATCCAAAATCGGTTGTTTTCTGTTTTAATGTTTCAATGTGTATCTATTCCGATAGTTGAATTTAAACTATGATTTCAATGGAGTCTCTGCAAGGTTTTTATACTAAAATGTAACGATTTTTCTATTCAATGAAAACAACAACGAAAATTAGACAAAAAACGAAAGAAAAATAAAAACACTTGAACACTTTATGAAAACAAAAAATGCAATTCATTTCAAATCCAAAGCGAAACATCGTCAGTTACAAATTTGAAGTTAAAAAGTAAGAGAAGAAGATACAAAAACAAACTCAAAAAAAAAAAAAAAAAGTAAATAAACATCGCAAACTATATCTTTAAAAAAATATTTTTTTTCTATCATTTTCTACATTTCATTGGGCTTTTGTTAGTAATTTTTCTCTTTTTCTATTATTTATTCAGTTTTTCAATTGGTTTAAAAACTCATCTCTATTTTGGAGCAGAAGATAGATTTTTTATTTGCCTTAATCTATTACAAATAACTGTTGTATCTTGCGTCTTAAGCTCTTTTCGATGTTATTTCGGAGTATATTTTTTTATATGCAATAATGATAATGAAGATGCGATTGCGTTTTCAACAACAATTTGTGCTCGTGAGCATAAATATTCCACGTTCATCATCGCCACAAGTTCGATGTTATAAAAAATGGTAAATTGTCGAAAACGTCTTAAAACGTAATCGTCTCTCTTATCATGTCATTAATCATTATGAATTGCGTACTTTTTTACCATTTGAATTATCAGTGTTATTTGGATACATACATATACCTATGTTTTTTACATCTGACTTGTCAAATGTTCTAAATTAAAATTAATACAAGTACCCCCCCTTACTATACGGTAGATGAATAAATTACTGCTCCAGTTAATCTTAAACATTTTCTTCCCTATCACGATAAGATAATTTCAGATCTGGATACATACTTGCGATGATTATTTAGTAAAAAAATCGTTCATTGAAGTTTGTGTACTGTTGTACAGTGAATTTTTATAAATTTCTTGGTATATCGGAATATTTCTATCCAATATACACTCAAACTCGTTTATAACGAACTCGGTTAGAACGAATTCTTGGTTATTACGTACATATTTTCAAGTTCCAACGTTTTAATATCAATTTTCATACAAAAAACTTTGTTTATTATGAACTCGGGTATGACGAATTCTCGGTTAAAAGGAACTACTTTAAATGGTCCCAGTAATTAAATTTCATACATTTTACCTTTGTTATAACGAACCCTCAGAAATAAATTTGAAGTGTGGCAATAGTCTTTACTTTTATTTAATATGACAGCATTAAATTATAACTCAGAATCTTTAATCATCTGATAGATAAAAAGAATTATCAAATATTTTTGGTTTTTAATAAAAAAAATTATTTTTTATTTTTAATAAATGAAAAAAATTCTTTGTATTTTATATTTTCTTCTACGACTTCACCCCAGTTTATTACGAACTTTGGCTATAACGAACTATTTTATCTGGTCCCACGGAGTTCGTTAAAGTTTTTCTATATTGTTTAGTTAAAAGTTTTTATTTTCTGGATTGAAAAGATCTTTTTTAACTATTATTGCCATTAAATCTGCTTCGTTTATTTCATCGACCGCAATAATTATGAAATACATATCAACATAATTGGTCATTACAACCTTTTATATAGGATTAAGACCTAGCTTTCAACGTTCACGTGCGTTAATTTTATACATGCGAGTGGTTCCGCCACAGTTTAAAGTCGAACGAGTCCGATCGATAGATTTTTGTGGAACTTTTTAGGGCATTTTTATTTACTCTCAGAGTTTTTGGCAGAAATCTGCTCAATAGAATTTGCTATTGTATTGCGCCATTAAAAATATTCAAATTGTATGACAAAATCTACGAGTTTGATTGTTGATTTTATTAGACATAAAGTCAGGGTTCGAGTCACAGGCCAGACATCAAAGTAAAATACAAAAGCATTTATTTCGGCGGTTTCTTCTGAGCAGATTTCTGGCAAAAACTCTGAGAGTAAATAAAAATGCCTCAAAAAATTTGTCGTTCGGAATCGACTTTAGACTGTAGTTCCCGCTACTTATGTATAAAATTAACACACAATCCTGACTGAAGGGTTGTTATGACCAATTATGTACATATGTGTGTTCAAGTTCTTAATACATTGTAGATAATGTTCATGCCACTAAAAAAGGAAATAAAAGCAAAATAAAATCAAAATTTATAATTAAAATGCCTTTGTTGCTGTTTGTTTTTTGAATTTGATCCACCAAAGTGTTATATTAACTTTAAACACAAATTTTTTAGGTCTGTCCCTAATGTTTGTTTAAATTTAAATTAATGGTAAATATTTGTATATTCTATACAATGTTTTTTTTTTTTACAAAATAATTTAATTAGCAGATTACATTTAATTGTATTTAATTTGCGTTGATTTTTCCTTGTTCTCTTTTTACCAATACTTTAAACGGAAATGCGTAAATTCAATCAATATTGTTTCTCCTACAACATTGTATTTGATTTAATATGATTAAATTTCTTTTTATTTCATTTGAATTTATTTTATTACTTGAATACAATTTTAAGGGAGATATTGTGTGTTGTCACTACAGTATTCCCTCGATTTACGTCGTAGAATGTTCCGGAAAAGAGCGACGTAAATCGAAATGACAAAAATATCGAATTTCAAAGAACTCATTATTCTCAGAGTTTTTGATAGAAATCTGCTGAGAAGAAATCGCCGAAGAAATACTTTTTTGTATTTTATTTTGATGCCTGGCCTGGGACTCGAACCTTGGCTTTACGTCTAATAAGCCAGCACACTACCTACAGCTTTGTTTATAAATAAATCGAATGACAACGCAAATGGAAGTTGAAGGAAACAAAAATTTTGACGACATTAATCGAAACAACGTAAATCGAGACGAAGTAAATCGAGGGCTTACTGTATACTTTTAATAATTTTGATTGATTCAATACAATTTACAATGTTTAAAAATATTTTCACACTACAAAAATGAAGAAAATTCCAAGAGATGGGAGCCTCTTGGTTTAATTGGAAATTTCTGTGGAAGTAAGAAGCATCTCAGTTAATCGAAAATGAATAAAGAAATGGCAATATGACTTACATCGAATGTAAAAATTGAGTAAAATCATTGGGAGTAGATCAAGTATCAGATTCCTGCAACATTCAGTGGATTTATCAATTTATGCCTCCCTTTATCTTCCCTTCCCTCAATATATCCTTCTAAACAACTCACCCTACTCCAAAGAAATGTTCTGACTCCATAAGCGACGTGAAGACTGTTGAATGCAGACCGAAATTCTATCAAAATAGGAATTGCCACACTCCTAGAATGTTGTGTTATACGTTTGAATTAAAATAAAACTTGACAACAAGATCAGAAAGTTTGTCAAAGTTTTTATCGGAGAGTCAAAGGAGAAAAATGTAGGAGTATTTATGAAATATGTGCTTTTGAGTTTATTAAATATTTTTGAGATTCACAGAACTGACAATGTTTCCGTTTTCAAAGCAACTGGGATCGATATAATCGATTACAGCTTAAGGACGATCGAGGTATTGAATTTTGCTTTTAACATGAGAACAAAATTCAAATTCATTATTCATTACTTCAGTTAGGATTACAACTTAACTTTCCGCACTTCTTATGTTTTGTGTGTTAACTAGAGGTGTGCCCAAGACATTCTCCTAGTTTATCCTTCACCGAATGCAATACTGTAGAGTACTCTTTTCCGTTGCTCTTGATTTTACGAGTGCACTGAAATGTGTATTTCTCATTTATTCAATATATACAATAGCACTCGTTTGCCTGTGCAGTTAGGGAACTATGCTTTATGTTGTAAGAGCATATTTTACAACTGAAGCTATATTTTCAGTATTGCCATATGAATATCAGTAGTGTAAAAAAAGTAGTAATGTAAAAAAGGGTTTTCCCTAGAAATAAAAAGTTTAAAAAAGTTACTGGCAATGCTGGCATCGACGAAGATGTTCGGCTGCCGAGAGCAAAAAAAGAAATGCATCTTGTGACTCTATGAAGAGTACAATATTTTTGTTGCACTCTTCACACAACTCTCTTTTTTATACTGTTGTACAATGGTTTACGAGTGCAGTTGTTTTTTTGTACTCTATCTTTGCTACACAATTATTTATATTTGCAGCTACAATCAATATTCGGTCCTGAGAAAAATGGAATAGTGGGCAGTTTTATATGTCTTGTGTACAACACAGTCAAAACCCGACTGCAAAAGAAAGATTTTTGGGAAACTTGTTCACGGTAACTTTATTTATTCTCAGAGTTTATGCTAGACGACTGCTGAAAAGCATTTACCGAAGAAGTATTTTTTCATATTTCGTTTTATTGAAGACGTCTGAGTTGCAGTTTCAACTATGGTCTTTCTAACACACTACCTACCGGCTTACGGTGACTATGGAATTTATTTTCAATAAGATTAATTTGGATAAGAAGGCAGTTGGGAACACGCGCGAACATGTTGACTTAGGAGTACATAACAACTAAATCAACATTGACTAATTTTGATTCGTGGTCTGATTATATTATCACCGTCTGGATTCAACCGAAATAAACGCATAACTTGTCTATTATTTTCAGGACCATAACATGCAGTATGTGCAGCACTGCAGGAGCTTTAGCACTTAGCGTCTTAATATTATTTATATGATATAGAAATATACATATTTATTATATAATTAATATTTAATAGTTTTTATATCAAGATTTTCTTAATAGTATTTAACACGAATCATATATAAAATGTTTTTTTTTTTATAAAATTTACATTTTAAAATTTGATTTGATTACTCTCACTTAATGTAATTGCCTATGACTTGCAAAATTCTCAAAACAAAATTTTAAAATGCTTAATGAGTTTAGCAAATGGGATAAAAGTTTAGAACTTAATAGCCTAAGGGTTTCTTTTGAATATAAATAGAAGCGATTCACTCGATCAAATGTTAGTAAAGCAGAGAAACAAGTTTTAAATCTACAACTGAACAATAAAATTAAAAATAATGACGGAATTATTGCTGCCGTCTGTGGCAGGCCATTAATTTTCTAATGGCTTTGAATTTTACTGCTCTGGGATTGACTTACAAATTCGAAACACTTTATGTGCTTTACAATAGTGAAACCATTAGAAAAACTTGGTTAAATGCAAACATTGAAGGAATATTTAATGTAAAGCCAGCATATTTTTCCGAGCGACCATTTATTATAGCCGATGCAAGTTCATCGCCAAGGAGTCTTCATGAGATGGGTGGATTTTGTGCAAATCCTTTAATGATTATAATAGCCGTTCATGCTTATGATCCAGTTCTGATAAAAGCCAATCAAGTTTTGCTAGGAAAAAAATGCATTTGCGTTTTGATAATTCTAAAAGAGAATTACGATCCCCGTAGCCTGGAGACGCTTTTTCAATACTTATTTAAACAGCAATTGCGCCGGGTATTGGTGTTGCTAACAAACGGTGGCCATTTGTATGCCATGAAACCATATCCTTTAGTGGAAATGGTAAATGTTACTGGTAGGAGTATCCAGGATTATTTTCCATCTCAACGCAAATGGGATTTAAAGGGTTATCGAATTCAGGTGCCCGTACAGATTGATGTGCCCAATACATTTTGGTATTACGATGACAATTACAAGCGCATACGTCTAGATGGCATTGGAGGTAATCTATTTGAGAGCTTTATGAAGCACATGAATGTCACAATGGATATATATCCCCTGTATTTGAATAATTCCAATCATTTGAACATCAATTATATCCAAGAATTACTGCTTAACAATAGCATTGAAATCAGTCCACAATTGTATACAACTATGGATCGCAAACGTCTTGACTATAGTTATGCTTATGTAACCACTAGCCGGTGTATGATGTTGCCCGTACAGGATATGAAACAATTTGAGGAGTCCCATGTGCGTATATTTCACTGGACCATATTATTTACAATTTTACTTTTAATTGCAATTTTTGAAATTTTTATTCAACTGCTGATACGTTACCATCCAGAATTTCGCAATAAACGTATCTACCATCGCTACTACTTGCCGGGTACTGTGGCTTTCTATATGCTATGTGTGCTTATAAATATACCCATGCCTGATATCAAGTTCTTTAACGTACAGAATGTTCCATTGCGGCGTTACGTGCGTACAGTATTCTGTTATATCATCATTGCTTTCAGTGGATTTTGTTTTGCCCAAATGTACTCTTCTTCACTGACGTCACGTCTCACGGTATCGAAGATCGTTAAACCACAAACGACAGTCGAAAAAATTATGGCTATGAAGGAGCCCATTATGGCTACTGAACAAGCTCGCAAAATATTTCTTATGGACAAAAGATTTGGTCGATATGCGGTACGCAAAATGATATTTACATCACCGGAAATTTTTAGCACTAATCGCCAAACCATGAACATGTCGTATGTTTATCCAGCCAGTCGTGAAAGATGGGAAATTATTCGAGAACAGCAGTTATTCTTAAAGCGAAAACGTTTTTGGCTTTCCAATGTTTGTGTGGGTACTTTCCCTTTGCAGTATCAAATGCGTTTGGATTCGCCTTTCAAACCGTTCATAAGAAAATTTATCATGTATATACGTGAAACAGGCCTACATGACCATTGGAAATCGCATATATTTCGTAGGGCAAAAAAGTTTGGCCATTTGCATTATTTTAAAGATGATGAGAGCAGTTTGAAAAGTTGCCTTAAGCGTAAGAGTTTTTCATTCACTCTCACGTACGTTATGCTTTTCGTATATTTTTTTGGCATTTCACTAAGTTGTATGGTATTTGTGCTGGAGTTGATTTTTAAAAAGATGACTACAATTCAACGAGTCAGACGCATTATATTGTGTTGAAATGAAATTTTTGGGAATAAAAACAGAATATAATTAAGTTTTTAGGTTGTTAAGCGCTTTCAATTTTTGTAATGCACTGTATATACTTTAGAATTCAATTCAACGTCGTGTAATCTAATACACTAATACCATCGGTTTGCGTCGCTAATAGGGCCTGAAGTAACGCGACACAATCCGAAACGATGCAAAACAAAGCACGATTTTCCACACATTTGTATTGATTTTCATTTAATTTGTTCCGAGATTCATAATTTTAGCTGAAAAAATAGATTTCTCAATAAAAAATATTTAATTTACTAACGACCTACAACTTGCAACCATCAGACAACGTAAACACATATGTAAGTATGTATTTACATTAGACTTAAACTGGAAATTCCCTTTTTCTATTTTAGTTTTCTTCAAACATTTTCGTATTAACGACGCAAATCGAAGCACTAACGACGCAACTTCGAAACATGCGAAGCAAACTGAAACAAAAACGACGCAACTTCGAAATCACAGAAATTTTTAAAAGACGCAACTTCGAAGCAGACGCAGAACGAGGTGACGCAAACCGGGGTATTAGTGTACTCGTATTCCTCAGTTTCTAATAACATAATTATAATGATTCATTGTCTACTCTACATAATACATCCAGACGTTTTATGTTCCTCCTATTTTTGGATATTAGTTCGATTCATATCAGAGATTCTGTTTTATTAGTACACCAAGAGCATAATATTGGCTAATCGTCTTGTATGTATATTTAGAATTTAATTTATATGAAATAAATAAAGAAATAATAAAATTTGTTTGTTATGTTGTTATTATTTATTACTTGTAAAGCAATTTAATATTTATATTTGTAATTGAGAAGAGTCGTTGAGAACCCTCAAATAATTGGTCACTATCGTATATATCCCCATATTGAGTCTGATATTAGTTGGTTTGTTGAAAAGCTTTTCCTCTTGAAAGTTGAACTTAACCGCTTTGTCATTTTGGTACGAGAAAATTTTATCTATTTGACAAGAGATCAAACCACGAGTCAGATATCTCCAGTAGATTTCTCTGATCTGATTTCTGGCAATAGCTTTCAGAGTAAATAAAATTGCCATGAAAAAGTTTCTCAAGAGAATTCTTTGTTCGGATTGATTTTAAGCTGTAGGTCCATCACTCATATATAAAATTAACACACATAAGTGCAATGCAAAGGTAGGACGTAATCCTGACTGAATGACCAATTTTCGGGATTCACAAGATCCCGAATCCCGGGATTTTTAAAAACTTGCCCCGGGATTTTTCAGGATTTTCGGGATTGTAAATTCATATGTCTTTTGACCCCACAAAAGGTCCTGAAAAAAATTCTATATCACTTGACTTCAGTAATAGCATCTCAGATGAGGAAAACGCTACTTCCAGTGATAAAAATTATTTGATGGCATCGAAGAATGTAAAAGCCCTATAAAACGAATTAAAAGGGTAGCTGATTAAGATACTCAACTGTCCAAACAAATAGATTTATTTACGTCAGGAGGTGGTGGAGGTGAATATTTACAAGCTGCATACAGCTATCTTGGAACTCTGTTACCAACAAATGTTGATTGCGAGAAGTATTTTTCAACGGCAGGGTGTGTTGACAACAAAATTCTTTCAAGCCTATCAAATCACATGCTAGATGCTTTAATCTTTTTTGTTGGAATCTAAATAATTTTCTTAAAACTAATGCATTTGCATATGTAATATTTTTATTTTTGTATAATTTTTATTTTTGTTAATTTACGCTTTTTTGTTACATTTTGTATAATTCTGATATACATAAACGGAATACAAATGATTTTGTTAACAAAATATTTTTATTATTAAGAGAAAATCGCGATGTTTTTCGGGATTTTTGGATTCCGAATTATTCCGAAATATCCCGGGATTTCGGGATCGGGATTTACAAAATCCCGAATCGCATGATTTTTAAAAATCGATCTCGTTTGGCATCCCTACCAATTACGCATGTATGTATATGCCTAAAAATCTTATGCCCCGTTTTTTAAGCGAAATGATTAGGGGTGATTAAAAATTATTATGAAAATGTAATTGAGATTAACTATATGAAACATGTGGATTACATATTTTCTTATTAGTCTACGTTTCATGGTAGTTGTGCTACAGTTTCTTTCGACATCAGCAGAATATCCTACTGTCAGTATGTAATAATATTTTCAACATTTGCGATTTTATATGACAATCTTTGACAATATTTATATCACCTTTGTGAATGAATAATCAACATTGATTCTTGCGTATATTGAAATCCTTTTTATTTTCAAGACCCCAATCGGACATTGCTTGTTGACCAAAGGCAACTGAATCGTTATCATTTTCGCTTACGTATCCAAAAGCCTGTGATCAAATGAATATTACAATTCTAACCTAAATGTTCCCTGGTTATGTCATTAAATTTTATTTTTTTTAGTAACTGCATAATTTATCTTGTCAAGGCTATGACGGTTCTTCGATTTACGAAAATAATCAAAATCTTCACTTTTTTCTCACAAATCTGATACTGTTAAAATCCAAAAATTTTCTTTTTCATTTGTAAGTTTCATTTAATAAATTAAACAATAATTAATTATCGTACACATTTTGTTACAAAGTAATGCCTATTAAAGTTCATATATTTCAAGTTTTTATACCCATTTGAAAACTGTAATTAAATAGGAAATATAAATATTGATTTGTGTTGGTATTACCTACAAAATACGAGAAATAAAACCTTTTCGTAACTAATTCATTGCCGTTGAAAAACATTTTTTCACATTAAACACTCACTGCCATAAAAATCATTAAGTGAAGACAATTATATTCGTTTTTTATTTGATGTTTTAAAAATAAATTTCTTTCTTTCTTTCTTTTTTTGACTTTTTCGTAAAACTGTTACAAATTTGGTCAAATAAGAGCCGCAAGAGTTTTCTCAATGATCATCTTCAACTTAATGATTATGACTATTGACGTCTGAGAAATAATTATGAAGAGAAATATATTTTATTTTTGAGTTTCTCTTTATAATTTTTTAATATTGTAGTTTTTTTGATTGAGCAATTGATTTAAATCATTTAATAATTCACATAATTTCAAAACTAATTCACATAATTTTAAACAAAAATTTTTTGTTTATAAAATTATTTGTCAAGTTCATTACATTGATGACGATTACTGATTAAACTGCATAATGATATCTTAATACATAATACATACATACATAATTTGTCATTAGAACCTATCAGTCAGGATAGTTTCTCACACCATTTATGTTGTGTGTGTTAATTTTATATATGAGTAGCGGGACCTACAGTTTAAAGTCGACTCCGAACGATAGATTTTATGATTTTATTTTATGCTGAGAGGAAATCGCCGAAGAAATACTTTTTGTATTTTGTTTTGATGTTTCGCCTGGGACACAAATACTGGCTTTTACGTCTAATAAACCAACTCACTACCTACTAGACCACGGCGACTTCATAGGAACATATAAGAAGAGTAAAATTATTATTATTGACATCGGTGATAAACTCAGTGTAACTGTATATGCCGCAATTAAGTTAAGAAATCCTAACCAAAATATATTCAGGAGAACGTGGTATTTGATTTTGATTTTAATAGATTTTAATTGATCTTTTATCATATCAGAAATTTTTGCATTAAATAGCTTGAAAAAGAATCGTCTGAAATGCTTAACATGCATCTCCCATACTGGTAGCTTATTGAGTGTATAGATTTTATTCAAATAACTTCAAGCTAGATAAGTTCTAAGTACCCATGAAATTTGATTTTCAAGTTTCTCAAAATCTGTCGTTCGAAATCGACTTTAAACTGTAGGTCCCGCCACTTCTGTATATAATTAACACACACAACATAAGTGGTGTGAGAAACTAGGTCAATAATCCTGACTGATAGGTTCTAATGACCAATTATGTATGTATGTATTATGTATTAAGATATCATTACGCAGTTTAATCAGTAATCATCATCAATGTCATTACATACTTGACAAATAATTTTAATGATATATGTAATGATATAACATCTATATAGATGTAATGATATACAAATATTAATGCATTAAATTCTGTTTCCAATGCTTTCTATGTAATTGACATAAAAAATATTTTTTCATTATATTAAATGTATTTTTAGAGGCCATTGATTGTTTTCTCCATGAGGAAAATATAATATTAGACTTAAGGTGGAAGAATGCTGTTCGTGTTGCTTTGGTTAGGTTAAATAAAGGTAACTGGTACTTGGCATCATAAAAAGTTGAGTAAAATCTGTCAATCTTTTATATTTGATTGACATTTTATAAGTGAATCTGTTAATTATTTATTTGTAGTAGAAATAATAATGGAAAATAAATATCTACAATACCATATAACTAAGTATGTATTATTAATTTAGATGATCAATCATAAATTCATCGTATTCGAAATATTTTAAGCAGTACATATATGGAAAACATGTGTTTTTAGGATATTAAAAACTCAATCTTATAAGTGTACATAGCAAGAAATAAATAAATATTTTCTTTTTAAACAAATTTTAAAACATTTAGGACCATTATTACAACTTCCCGTTAAAGTTGGCGTTAGTTAAAGGTACCTTTAGCTAAAGTGAACGGCAAAGTTAACTTTAACTTATTTTGGTTATTACAACTTACAGATAAAACAAAATTAACTTTTTCAAAAATATGGCAGTGCTGGAACAAAGTCGATAAAACTGCTTAATTAAAGAAGTTTGCTTTTAACACAGTCGTTGTTGTATGTGCTCATTTTATTTAAATTTGAAATTGCAATATCGAAAATAGTATATGATATGGCAAGTTCAAACTTAAAAGCGACCTTTAAATGTTAAAGGTAGGAAGATCTTCCCTTTAGCTTAACGCTCACTTCTATTTTATTGGGTACTCGTAACAATGAATGCTCCCTTTAGTTAACGGTAAGTTATAATAATGGCCCTTAAAAAGTTAAGTTTCAATATCACCAAATATTGCAAAATTTAGAAAATTTTTAACCTGAAATCGGAAGATGTTATGACTCAGGAATTATTATAAAAATTGTAATTAATTATTACAGGTTAAATGAATTATTGTAATAAAAAATCTTGTTCTCCCGCTCTGCTCGAACTATCGCTGAAAAATTGATGAAATTATATTAAAATCGAAAGTTGTCAAGAGAGACAGTTTAAAATCACTTAAAAAAGCCTGAGTGCTGAAAACTGTAATTGAATGTCACATGCTTTAAAGCAATATTAATTGAATTACTATCAGAGAACTATACTGAAACGAATATATCTTGGGAATAATGATTTAAGAATTATGAGTCAACGTCTGTTACGCTCTACAGACGGCTACAAACCTTAGATTTATGTCAAAAAATATGTGGTTTTTATTGATATTGAAAAAAAAAACTGTATATGCATTGCAAGCTATGAATGACACACTTGCATCCAAAACTTTATTTTAATATACAGGATTCAGCAAAGAACGGCCAGAGTTTGACAAGATAAAATGTGTTCTATTCCATCGTAACAATACCAATAACAACGCTGAATAATTATTGAATAATAATAATAATCACCGTTGTCTAATCGGTAGTGAGTTGAGATTAAATAAAATTGCCATGAAAAATTTCTTTAAAAATCTATCGATCGGAGTGGATTTTAAACTAGAAATTTCCACCATTTATGGATAAAATTATTACACACAATATAGGTTTAACTAAGGAGTGCGCACAAAAAAAACTGGACTTACACTTCTCGTTATAGAAATAAAACTAAGTGGCGGATGTTTTTCGTTTTATATTTCAATTAAAGTAAATAATATTTGAATTCCTTTTATGTATAAAATTTTTTCTGACCAAAGTCTCAGAGCATCCAACTTTTTGAGTCACTTTTCTTCCAGACATGTTAGGGTGTTTTAGAAAAATACGTATTATTTTACTTGCTTTGTTTTGGTTGGCAAATCCTTTTTATCTTCCACTTCCACACTTTCTCTCAATATTCAAGGTTTTCTTATATTATTTTATTCTTAACTTAGAAATTGTTTTTTGGTTAACACCCGCGAGCTTAGCAATCGTTTTTTGGGACATTCTCGTTGGGTGGCCATTTTCAAAAAACTAATTTTACTATTGCAATGAAATTTAGCTCATGGATTTTGAAACAGATGACTAACAAGGACAATGTAACGGTATTCATTTTTTTCAATTATGATAAAAGTTATAAGCTTAAAAATAGGTCCATTTTTTTTTCGTGCGCATTTCTTAGGTAGTAACCTTGTCTAAAGTGTTCTAAAGTCTAATTAAGTAGGTTTAACTAAGGAATGCGCACAAAAAAAACTAGACTTACACTTTTCGTTATAGAAATAAAACTAAGTGGAAGTGAAGTATTATTTTCTTTTACCAATCTACAAAAATTTGAAAGAATAATATTATTTGGGAGTTAAAAACGTATGCAAATAATATCTTTAGTTGTAAATTTGTTCTTATCACAATAAAAATTTCCTTTTCTGTTGACAGAAAACTCTTAACGAACTTTTAAACATTTCATGAAATTCTAATTGACCTTAAATTTTCGAAACTAAATAAGCAATTGGCGTTGCAATCCTTAAACAGATCTGTTCACGCATCGGATAATGTTAAAATATTAAAATCAAAACAGTTTCTATATATTGTGTGTCAAGGTGAAATTTATATTTTAAAATATTGTATCAGAAGTAATTGGAATTTTGCAATTTTGCAAATTTATAAAAAACAGAAAACAATTTGTAGTGATCACTTGTTAAACACTTAATAATCGTGCGTTAAAAATATTGTTTTTTTAACAACCAAATTTATATGGAACAACAAATTGCTAAATTTATTTTTAAAACCCTTACACAACTAAATTTCAAACATACTTAATGATCTTATTTTTAATATTAAATAATATTTCATATCATCTTTTTTTTCAATTTAAAAAAGTTACGGATTTCAATATAAGTTGACTTGACCGATTGTCTACTTTGTTGTGTCAAAATTCACTTTCATTATCGAAAGTGGATGGCATCTTGTAAGAAATGTTTCTTTACTTTAATGATCATTTTGAAATAGTAATTAAAGAAAACCAATAACAATAAATAGATGCTGAGTAATTTAAGTCTATAGGGTCTTAATGGCTATTATTGTAGCCTACATGCTATCAAACAGCTTCAAAAAAAAAGAAAAAATAATTCAAGTGCATGGTCTGTTTAATACAATTAATAAAGAAAACACATTATGGCTACACTTGTGAAAACTGAGCTCATACTTGTATACGTACGTACGTATGTTTGTAAGACATTAAAATTATTACATAAAAGTAAATATAAAAAATATATAAAAACTTTATAATTGATGGGACTGAATACCGAAAAACTGTTACCGATACTTAAACAGTGAAATTTGAATTTGTGTAACAAGAGCAGCAATAGAAAATAATTAGAAATAGAAAGTGTGTCCAAAAAAGAGCAAATAGAAATTTTCACTGCAGGTGTTTACTCGGATATTTAAAATAACGCCTGATGTTAACTTAAGCCAAGCGACAGTTTTAAAATGTTTTCTTTTTTCCCTTTTTCTCTAGGGTAAAGAATTATGGACCAAATTATTCAAAATTCAAAAAAATGTTTGTGCACTTGAATATATAAAATCTATCAATAGTTGATTCTTTGAACTACAGAACTTATTTTATTTTAGCCAGTAGTAATCCTAATTTCTTCCAACCCCATGTTGTATGTGGTCCATTCCGATCGAAAGATATCTTGTGAAATTTTCCTTGGCAATTTTTTCTTTTTTTTATAAACACCAACATTCAGTGGATGGCCCCTACTCATGCAGTGCATTGTGCAGGTTTAGGGAAATAGGTTATAGGAAGGTGGAAAGAGGGAGTAGTATTTGTGGATAATTGATTTAAACTTACCAATACCGTAACTAGCGGGAAAAACTTCCGCAGGAAGATCATTCCGCAAGCAACAGTGCGGGCTAAAAATGAATTCTCCCTGTAATGCATTGTGCGGTTCACAGGGCAATCAACCACAAAAGGATGTGCTCTGCGAGAAGCTCGAGTATCACGTAAAAATATGTGATTATCGAGAACCTAGCCCTTTATCTCTCGGGAACACCTCCCATTATAGTATCGATAGAACAATGAAACACACGCCACATTGCGACGATGCTCCAACGAATCAATAGAGTTGGATACTCTTACTTTTTTACTCTTACTCTTAACTTTTTTGCCAGAAGCCTTGCTGAGAGGAAGTTATCGAAGAAATATTTTTTCATATTTCGTTTTCTTTGAATATATTTAAATAAATTTTATGGTTTTGCTAAAAAAAAAATGTTTTGAAAGATCAATATCGACTAAAATAAAGTTAAAAAAACTATAATAATTGCTATAAAATATTAATTATTTAAAATATTGAGGGCCATTATTACAACTTCCCGTTAAAGTTGGCGTTAGTTAAATTTACCTTTAGCTAAAGTGAATGACAAAGTTAACTTTAACTTATTTTGGTTATTACAACTTACAGATAAAACAAAATTAACTTTTTCAGAAATATGGCAGTGCCGCAGCACAGTCGATAAAACTGCTCAATTAAAGAAGTTTGTTTTTAACAGAGTCGTTGTTGTATATGCTTATTTTGTTTAAATTATAAATTGCCATATCGAAAATAGTATATAATATGGGAAGTACAAACATAAAGTGACTTTTAAATGTTAAAGGTAGAATATTCTTCCATTTATCTTAACCCTCACTCCCATCTTATTGGGTACTCGTAATAATAAAAAACGTACAGAAAGTACGTTAAAATCCTTCCTTTAGCTAACAGCACGCTGTAATAATGGCCCTTACTGTGTTTATTTTATTGGCGATGAAACAAAATCAGTAGAAAAAATTGTCAACATTGAAATCTTTTGTTGCTTTTGCTTGGTATAGATGCCTTATTCTCCAATCTAAAGTGATTATGATTGTTAAGTGAATGGTTGCCATTGCAGTTGTCACTGCAACAATTACTGCAGCCGCTGTAAATTGTTCATTGCATTTTACAGTGCAACATCTTTTGCTATTATAACCTGTGAGTAATTGTAAATCATTAGAACAAAAACAAAACAAATAATAATTTATTGTGTGCTCATTGTCAGACAGACACACTTGCTAAAATATACAAACACTTAAACAACCTGTGAGTAGCCATGTAGTAATACAGGCGAATATATTTATTAGAATGTCAATGCAATCATTAGAAGCATTTGAAGATGTTGCACTTTTGAAATTACAATAACAGCAACAACATGTTACATACACTAGAATTGTTTATAATTTGCAACAAAATCAACTAGATTTCAAGTTCAAGTACTCCAGTTCCCATTGATTTTTCGTTTTAAAAAGGCATTTTTTGCTTAAAAGGCATTTTTTCAAAATGTTGTTTTATGATCATAATTTTAAGGTCATTTCCAAGAACAGCATTTTTAATTTAAAATTACAAAAAAATTTTTAGAAAACTGTTTAATTTGCTTAAAAAAATAATTGGTTAAGTAAGAGTGTGTAAATGTTGGAGATGATTACTATTGTTATACCTTTTTGCGTTTTGTTAGTAAAATATTTCAATTTATTGGAAAGTTATTATAACAGGTGACTAAAACCTATGCGCTAGTAGTACTGCTTTATGTCTTATTGAAAATGGTAACATTTGGATTCATCAGACCAGATAACACGTTTCCATTCAGATGGAAAGCAGTACTGCTATCGAAGATCCGGGGAACGTATTCTAAGGTACCATGTGAAGCAAACTGTTAAACATGGCGGCGAAAATATAATGGTTTAGAGATGGTTAATATAGTGGCATGTTGGCCCTCTATATTTAGTAGATGGTATCATGCAAAAAGAAGACTATCTACAGATTCTGCAGACCCACCTTCCGAATTTTATAGACAAATGTGCTTATCCCGAATAAGAAATTGTTTACCAACAGGATGGTGATCCGAAGCACACAGCAAAAATTTTAAATATATGGAGTGGGAAACAAAATTTTCAATTGATGGAATGGCCAGCAAAAATTCTAGACCTCAATTCGATTGAAAATCTTTGGCCATTCGTGAAAATCCATCTCAGGCAGTACGAAATAGCCCCAACAAACATGGACAAACATTGCGATCGTAAAAATTCGAAAAAGAATCGAATTCCGAAAGATGTTATTGATGTCATTTGATAGAAAGCATCTCAAACCGCATAATTCAAGATATTTCTAATAAGGGTCTATGGACCAATATTGAAATTGGGTTAGTTTTTTGAATTTTCTTGAAACGTGCAAAATTGAGTTTATGTGTGTTATTTTCGTTTTTTCATTCAAATTCATTGAATTCATTCCATTAATTATTGTTTTTTTACTGCTATTTGTTAAGAATAAAATAAAGAATAAAAATTAATTTTTCTTTTTGTATTTGCTTATATGGTTTTGTTTTTGTGGATAACGAAACTCAGTATTATGAACATGCACTCATTTCCGCGCACCACAGTGTATATATTAATTCAGAATGGCGGACTATCTTGGGTATATAATTTATCGAATTTATGAAAACCTTCTATAGCTTAAGGCGGATAGCTTTATGGACGAAATTGTGAAGTAAAAAATAATAGTAAGCATCAGTGGCATGTACGTGAATCCAGATGTATCTGTTTCACATAACGAGAGCATCAGTCAAACATTTTGCAACAACGTCGACGTTAAACAAGAATGTCAACAATATTTATTAGTCCACCATTGTGCTTACCATGAGTAAAATGTGTTTTTAAGGTTTCTTAATGCCTGTGTAGAATTGCGAAAGTGTACATAATCGGCATTAGGTATTCTAGCTCTATACTCGTCCTCCATTCATTCATATCCTCTCTATCTCTTTTCATCACCGCAAGAAATAATGATTGAATAAATATATTTTGCACCAACCCTACCTAGACCTGTTAGATCTAGATTTCGGGACGGTAATTCTTCGTATAATTTTCGGCTCATTAAATGCATTGTACATTAACGATCAAAAATTGGAAAATCAGTAAAAATATGCACGTAGAAGAGCTGTGCAAAAATCAGAACAATTGCAATTTGTTGAAATATTATCAACCGAAAGCCAGATACAACATTAGAGGGTTATCTCCGTATTTAGTCTTTTGCTTTCTTTAATCCTATAATGCACAATCTCTTAATTTATGTTTGCAAATATCTAACCTTTCCAAAATGTTTTTGTTCAATAAAAGAAAAGAAATCATAGAAAGGATTTTATTTAGAGTATGTACATACCAGAGATCAGCAACGAATATTCAAAACGATGAGTAGATTCAAATCATACTTATTTTAATATTATGCTCATAGTACTCATACTCAAAGTTGGAACTACTCGTCGTATTCATACTTAACAATACACATTATGTTATTCACTTCAAATCGTCTCTATTGAACATTTACACGAAGCACAAAATAAGTATGATTCGCGTACGAACACCTATACTCATTAGAAGATTGTGTGTATGATTTGCTTGTTGTCTTTGTCTTTCCTTTCTTCATTGTTTGTATATGCAACAGCAATAAAAGGCTGAATTTTTCGAATCACTCGAATCACTTATAAGTATTATAAGTACTTTTCTAAATTTATGAATCAGAATGAGTAGACGTATGAATAAAACATATTTCGAATGTTGTGAGTTTGATATCAACGTTGTACTTATACTCATTGTAACCTATACTTATAAATCAATGTTGTAGCGAGTATGAATAAATCAGAATAGTTGAATTTCAATTCTGTTGATTGACTCATACTCAAAATTGCATGAGTGCTTATGAGTAGCGGAAAAACGATTCATTTCTGATCTCTGGTACACACTAACTGATATTTCTGGTTTTTTATATGTTTGCAGTATTCTAATATCAGGACAACGTTTTAAGATGGCATTTTAGTTTTCATTGATGCAATCCAATAAGAGTTAAATTACATTTAAAACAAAAAACTATTTTTATACCTTAAAAAAAATTTAAACTTTTCTACAGACCACTCTAATAGTTTAAATCAATGCCAACTCAATCTATTTGAATGTATTTTATATAAAAAGAGTAATTAATATGTTGTGTGCACATGACTTTGATTAAAACTTTGTTGAAACAAAGCAATTTCACATAAATATACATACATAACTACGTATACATATTTCTAAAGTAAATTAGAAAAAGAAACAAATTATTTGTACTAGTATTGTAGATAATCACCATTCCCTATGCAGTAGAAGGAAAGAAAATTACAAAAATTCTTATCATTTTCAAATCAAATCGATGATGTTGAATGTTTCAGTACGGTCTACTCGTATAATGTGTTCCATTACAGCTTATGTTACCAAATAAGAAACCAACAACCTGACATCAAATGATGGTTTCGTAATCTGAATAAACATGTTTGGAGATACATTTCATGCTTACAGTAGTCATCATAGACATCATGACAACACCCCTAAGCCATTAACATCATTTTATTTGACATGTTTTTGATAAAAACAAAAAATAAAAATAAAAACAGAAATAGAAAAAACCTGACAAATATTGAAAACAATGAAATACAATAAAATGTAATAAAATCTTACAACGGATACAATTTCAAATACCGTTGAAATTATTGTCACCTGACACTATTGGAGTACAATGGGTGTTAGTTACATATTTTTTTTTTGTTTGTTACACATATAGTACAACATTACTCTTCCAACATTAAATTTTTTTTTTATAAAACCAGCACTCAGGGGACGGGTCCTACTCATGCATTGCATTCTGCAGGTTTAGGAAAGGTGGAAAGAGGGAAGATGCGAACGGTAAGGAAACGAGTTGCTCCTAGGTGACTATAAAATGGCCAGTGCGATACCTTTACCATTAGATAGTGTTATTTATGTCTATTAGTTTAATAAAAGTTTGTACATCAAAATTATTTTTTTTTAACTGCGAGTAACATTTAGAAGGCAACTTCCCCTTCAGGTAGTGCATTTTCCAACTTTGTAATCTTTTTTTTTTAAGTCACCGATGGTCGCTACTCGCTCGTATTCATCGACCGTGGGGTCAAAATAAATCCCGAATATTATCGGGAAAATATCTTAAAGACAGTATTGAAGCTCTGGGCAGACAAACATTTCGGTCGCAGACCATGGACATTCCAACAGGACTCAGCAACTCCGCACTCAGCACGCGTCAACCACGAATGACTTAAAAAGGAGGTTCCACGCTTCATTTCAACCCAACAATGGACACCAAAATCTCCCGATCTCAATCCGCTGGACTTTTGCGCCTGGGGCATTTTGGAGAGTAAAATTCTTATTAAAAAATACCAAAGTGCCAATACCGGGAATGTGCCAAAATACCTAACAGCCACTTTCGTGCAGCCTGTGATGAATTTGTCGGCCGTTTGAAGGCCATAATTCGTACCAAAGGTGGTCAATTCGGACAAATCTAAAGTGATTCTAAAATTTGATGTTATTTCCAACATTTTTTGCTTTTGAACAACAAAATTAAAAAATATAGCCCTTTACCTTGTTGCATTATATATCAACCACCCGCATTAAATGGTGTTTAATATAGCCCCACATTTTTTGGTAACGGAGTCAAATCAGATGATCTTAGTAGTCAATGTGAGAAATTACTTTTTCTGAAAACTTTCCATGCAGCATATCCAAGGTCGGTAGTGTAGTTCATGGGCATGTGTTATCATATAGGTATAGTGCTCTGATTTGACAATAACGGCTCTTCCAAACTCATTTTTGAAATAATGCGCAGAAGACATACAGTTTTTCCGAATCCACAATAAATTCTATGTTCGCCGCGTCCGTGTAGGAGAATTTGAATTGTGGGTGCTTTTGAATAGTCACTAGGTTTTAATTGTTACGTGATTTTGAACAATTTCGGATTATTCTCCGCACTTACTTTAACGGAAGCAATATATTCGTTATAGGATACAATGCGGTATTGCAAAAGCCTGAACCTCTCTGTTGCAATTCTGGCGGCCCCTGTAACGCTTTAGACATTCCTTGCACAATTTTTGTTGTAAGTTTTGATTAATTTTTCGTGTACTTTGATTGTTAAATAATCCATAAGTAAATAAATACTAAACAAATGCCACTTTAAATGAAAGATATTTAACAGCTGACAGGATGCCTAGATCGGTGACTTTAAAACCACTAAATAAATAACAAGTTACCATATAGACCTCTAAACTGTTGGAGGTGATTATGTCAGTGGAAAACACCGCATAATATAAAATTCAGTTCAAATATTGCGGTAACCTTGGCAGCCTATTAAACATCAACGTTCCTAATAAAGCTTTGGATTGATTTTGGCTGTGGCTACTGCGCAGCTCTAATAAATTGGCAGGAATTAGGTGGACTGAACTTAAAAATATATCAAGCCAGCTTCCGCTAATTAAGACTTTGACAAAGAAAAATTAATAAACAGGAATACTATTGATAAAACTTGTGTTGTCGTGGACTATAAAAAATGCTAGCAATTTTGAAAAGTATGCAGTCACGAATTCGCTTTCGTCCGGTAAGTGGAGTATAGACTTATAAGACGAGAGACCGTGATTATTTTGGCGACACCCTTTCATCTGGCGGAAAAAAGCTGTCGTTTGGAGTTTAAACTATAGGTTCCGCCACTTTTGAATAAAATTAACAAACACAAGATGGTTGTTGTGAGAAGCTAAGGCGCTACCCTAACTAAAGTGTTGTAAAGACCAATTAAGTAATAATGTATGCATGGAAAAATATCGAAATGAGGATATAAAAATTATGAAGTTTTGTATGAAATTTAATCAGTTCTTTAATTCAATCACATCAATCAGTGAGTATCGCTTCAAAACAGACGTCATCGGTATTTAAGTGAAATATTGTTTGAAGGTCTATGCAAGGTGGTGATGGTCCGATAGGGGTCTTGGTGTGATTTAATCCCACCACTAACGTGTAAGCTTGCCTTACACTGGCCCACTGAGTGAACTTACCCGTGAATAGCAAGTTACGCGGTAACCTAACCTAACCTATCACTTTGCGGTCAAAGTTATTCAATATTTTTGTTCTGTTAAATATAGTCGTAATCATGGGACCGGATTTTATGCGCATAATATTACAAAAAAAAAAACTTTAAATGTATCAATTCTCAAATACTCAGTATTTCCAATATTTATATTTTATTGCTCAGTATTACGCAGTTTATTATCGACTAATTACAATAATTTCATTTTGCTTACTAATTATTCAATAATTTTATGAAATATTTCAAAAGTTATAAATATTCAGCAGCCTATAATTTTAGTTGCGAATATGGTTTTTGGTGTCGACTGTCCTTTTCATGTTTTGACCACATGGAAAGTGTGGAATTTGGCAACAATTTGCATATTTCCACTTAAACAAATTTCTGACAATAAAAAAAGAGTAAAAAAGTTTAAATATAAAAGGTAAGATAAATACTTGTGGGAAAGTGAACAACTAAATTTGCTAAACCACCAAAAACCATTCAGTTACAACAACAATGGTTTCATAAAAACTTAAGTGGCATAAATTACAAGAGTATACCAGTAGACTCTAACATTACATTCAAAAGTTCAACGTTTTCAACGACCTTGAGAAGTTGAGAAAATGAGAAATTATGAAACGAAATTGGAAATACGTAAATAATGATTAGAGGGTATATTTTCTAAATTATTGCACACAATAAATAAAGAGAAAAATTTCATTTCATTAATAACGAATGATTTATTGAACATTTGGATTGGTAAATTGAAATAAATAACAGAATTCGTCGTTGTCTAGTATTTAGTGCGTTGGTTTATTAGACGTAAAGCCAAGGTTTGAGTCCCAGGCCAGACATTAAAACAAAATACAAAAAGTATTTTTTCGGCGATTTCCTCTCAGCAGTTTTCGATCAAAAACTCTGAGCGTAAATAAACTTGCCATGAAACGTTTGTCAAAAATCTATCATTCGGAGTCGACTTTAACTGTATAAAATTTATGTATAAAATTAACACACATACAACTTAAGTGGTGTGAGAGAGACTAGGTTAATAATCCTGAATGCAGGGTTGTAATGACCAATTACGTATGCATGTTTGTAACCGAAAAGTTATGGAAGCGTTGTTAAAGAATTGTTTTACTTTATTTTGAAAGGATACTTCATATGAATATTGCTCCTGTGTACGTCGTATGCAGACCATTTGAAAGGATGTTTATAATATCGGTCAATAGTTTTCCCGAAGTACCTGTTTTTATGGTTGATTTTTTTCTAAGTACGAGAGACTTTCCGTATACGAACAAACATTAGCCTCGTATTCCAAACGTAGAAGTAAATGTTAACCAAAATAACTTTCTCTTAAATTGCAAGATCTTGAGGGTAAGTGACGTATTCCAATAAAATTTTTCTCTCTCATGGCATCGTTTTTCGCATAGCATTTGACAAAGTCTCTTTCTGTATGTTAATTAAGTTAAATTCTTCCATTTTGCTTAAATAAAGTCAGTAATCATCGGCAGTATCTAGCTGAATTGACCATTAAACCAATTTCTTAAGGATTATCTTAATCTATCATAGAAAGCTGTGACTTAACCGTTTGAGTGCTACGCGGAGCAAAAGCGATCCGTTCTTTTGTTACGAAAATCGCATTTGCGCTGCGAATTTCAGTGTAAAAATTAGTCTAAAAGCTAAAATAAAATACAAAAGACGAGAATTATAAGGTCTATCTTTATACATAGATTATTAGAATTTTATACATTTTTTTATTATAATAATTAATTGAAGTTTTCGAGCAATTTTCGAACATTCTCACCAGAATCACTTAGCAGTCAAATGGTTAAAATGCTGACGTGTTTTCCTATATAAACTGATATTTTTATTCGTCTCTCGTTTTATATCAGTAACAACCAAAAGTAACACCGCATCCTCATTCAATTTTTTTTTCTTTTCATTGTTCAAGTTTCTCCAACTCAACCGTAACAGGTCCCAGAGTGATAAGATTGGAACCTATTGTCGTCCTCTGTCAAAATATATTTGGAGACTGCAAACTACTAATAATGATAATGTTAAGCTCTCAGGTTTATCAAAGGACTTTTAAATGGATATGTAGAAGGGAAGCCACTTAAATATATTTAAATTCGTTACAATCACGCTGTATTTGAACTTGGGTTAATTAAAATCTTTAATTGTTTGAATATAGGGGTTCATATGCTTGTTTTCACTTCATTTGTTCTAAAATTTTTTTTATAATAGGAAATACTTTCTTCTTGTGGTTTAGCTTACATTGTTATGTTAAGTTTTTTCAGTATCTCAATGTTGCGTTCTTTTTTGTCGTATTTATAATTTTTTTTTTGTTTGAACTTACATGGCCAGAATACAGACAATGACGTCAACAGAAAATTTCGTATATTTTCACTCATCTTCGAATACATGCTTTTGAACCCATTTTAATTTAAACTTGTCGCAAAAAAAAGTAAATGAAAAAAGTGAGTGAAATAGGTAACTAGAGGTCTAGAAGAATCCATAAAAAAAGGAACAAAAAGAAACATCATATTTATGGGTTGAGGTTTCAAAAGGTAAACTTTTAAAAGCCATTAAAATATTTCACAATCATCAGTCAATCCTCATTAGGCCTTATGGTAAATTAAGTTTTAGCATTAAAGGAAACAACGAAATTGATTTATAGAGTCTGTAAATGTAGGTAAATGGATCACTCGAGACAAATATCTCCAACAAAACGAAATATGAAGAAATATTTATTCGACTGCGTGCTCTCAGCATATTTCTGGCCATGAAAGTTCCTCAAAAATCTCCCGCCACTAATGTTTGAATTAACATACACAGCATATATAGTGTAAGAGACTTGGTAGTAATCATTACAGAAGTGTTGTAATGATCAATTATGTATGTGTTATGTATGATTATTTATAAAATCCGAGGTAGGTCAGAGCAGATTCTATCGAATTAGTTAAAATTGAGTCGAAGAGTAATCCTTTTTTGAAAACTTTGAGCAGAGTGGCCTCTATTCAATATCTTGACTCTCCCGAGTAAAATATAGTTCATTTACAGCTTTCATGTAAAGTCAGAGTTAACGAAGAGTTTTTTGATAGAAATTAATCGGAAAAACTAACTTTTAAGCGACATATTTATTTTAGATTGTGTTAAGGTAGGGAAATTAATTTTGTTAGAACATGAAGGATCTGAATTTTGACACCGTTTTAAAAAAGGAGGAAACTCATAAAAAATAAACTAATCTTGTATTCTTAGGCAACAAAGGCAACTTTCGTAAAAGGTGATCAGTTCAGAATAGGGATGCCAATCGGGAAATCCCGAATCTCAAAATCCCAGGATTTTCGGGATTCACAAAATCCCGAATCTCGGGATTTTTAAAAACTTGTCCCGAGATTTTTCGGCATTTTCGGGATTGTGAATTCATATGTATTTTGGCCCTACAAAAGGTCCTGAAAAAAAATTCTATATCACTTGATTTCGATAATAGCTTCTCAGATGAGGAAAACCCCAATTCCATTGAATTAATAGGGTAACTGATTTAGATACTCAAGAGATGGTAGAGGTGAATATTTACAAGCTGCATCTTGGAACTATTTTACCAACAAATGTTGATTGCAAAAAATGTTTTTCGACGGCGACCTATTAGATCACATGTTAAATGCTTTTGTTTGAATCCAAATAATTTGCATTAGTATAATGCATTAGTATATTATAAATAATTTTTATTTTTGTTAATTTACGCTTTTTTTTCGTTACTTTTCGTCTTGCTGTTTTAATATTTTATTTTTAATGGCATATAATGCTGATGTACATACATAATTGGAATACGAATGATTTTGTTAACGAAATATTTTTATTATTAAGAGAAAATTGTGATTTTTCCCATGATTTTTCGGGATTTCTGAATCCCGAATTATCTCAAAATATCTCGGGATTTCCCGGGATTTTTAAAAATCAATACCGTTTGGCATCCCTAGTTTGTATCAAAGAAAACAATTTGTAATGACTTATCAATTTTGATGGTTAAAGAAGAAGCTAGAAAACATAGCTGAATAATGCTACTAAATGACACAAATGTAGTAAGAAGACTGAAAAGGAACCACAAATTGGACTTGCCGTTTCGTAACTTTATCATTTTTTAAATAATTTTAACAATTTTTGATTTTTATATTGTTGTTCTTATCAGAGTTCAACAATGAATTTTATTCCTTATTTTATAAAATTTACTTAATGTCCTTGGATAGATTGTAAATAAAACGAATAATAACCTAAAATCTAAAGAACTCCACAAGTTAGATTGTTATAAAGTATACAACCATCAGCGCCCCACTGTTAGAAGGACTAAAATATTTTTTGTAATTTCTGAACAATTTACCTTAATTTAAAATATAAATTATAATTCGTTGCCACTCTCAAAGGGAAAAGCTCTTTTCTTAGTTCACGAAACCCACCACTGTGAAGGGGACACTTTACCCCTTTTCAGTAAGTAATTTATAAGTACATAGAAAACAGCTGATACACAAAAATTCCAATAGGAAATGTATAATGGAATGAAAAAGAGAACTTCAAAGCTGGGGAAAAAATGAACAGCATTCCAATAAACTTAATAAAATATAAACTCACAAAACCCTCAACCCCTTAATTTATGCCATAAAAAGCATACATTTTAACAGTAAGAGAACACACGTTCTAAAGAGAGACACGTAATGAAAGTGAGAGAGAGTGTAAGATAATAAATGAGAGCGAAAAATGTAACTACAAAACCCCGCCTCTATGGAAAAAAGGAACAGGAAATTGAATAAAAGTAAAAGAATTGCTTTTGCCCATTACACAGTCAGAAAAAGTGTATGTGGGTTCAATTGTTTATTAAAATTGTTTAAATGTATGCGTTAAAAGCCACTCCTACGCAGCCATATTTTGGAGATTTTCTTATAGCTATGGTCTCCTTTTGTTGTTTTTATTGTCGCTTATGCGAAGGATATAAAGTCAGAACAAAAAGTGGTTGCATATTTTGAGGTTATTCAGCCATTTGATAGACTAAAAATAATTTCACCGTGGGTATGATGAGGAATGAAATGGTTTACGAAACGCTCAGTGTCAATCAGACAAAATGAAAGCAAAAAAAAAAAAACACAAAAACAAAAACAATAATAAAAACAATAACAAAACAAAAGAAAGTAGGTTAAGTTGCTGACAAAATGGCAGCGTGTAAAAGCAAAAATTTTAACTTGTTTCTGTTATGATTGTGCTAAACTACAATATAAAGCGTTTTTATAAAGTTGACGGGGTTTAATTTTTTTACTTTCAACTAAATTCGCCACAAAAAAAAAAGAAAAAAACGCAACTCTTATGTTTGTTTTTGAGTTTAATTTATTTTTAACATGAATAAACATTTGCCATTACCTAAGCGTTATTGAAGTACGTTTGTGTAGGTGCTACACTTATTCACACACACTTACACTTGTACACTTTTAAGTTAAGGTCATCGAAATGTCAAAAGTTGCCTGTTTCAAAATTTAACACTATTTACCCCAATGTTTGTTTCGTGTTTATCACATTCTGAAGCTTATTTTGCTTACCAGTTTTCAGTTTCACTTTTTTCGGAGGAAGAAAAAAAAAACAAAACAAAACAAATTAAATGTATTCGTACTACACATGATTGTGGTTCTTTGGCTGTCAACATTAAATGTTGCACAATGGGGGCAACCATGTAATAAATAACAATAAATCTCATTAATTTTTAACCATTAATCCCGTGGTTTACCAGCTCAGTACAGTAACACAGCCACAGATACAGTTGCAAAATGTAAAAAGTGCAATACTGGTCTTTAGAATTCGAAATTTATTTATTAGTTAAATATTTAACACACACACACACACACCAAATTCTATAATGCAATGGTATTGGAAATAAAAAAAAATTTAGATTTTTTTTTCAATTTCTTCCATTCAATCGAGTTTTAGTGTGGATTTCAATTTTGTATGACAAGGCAAACGGCCACTGGATGGGTCTATTGCTTCCGTTTCTTAATCTTTACTTAACCATAAAATGATATTCCGATCTATTAAGACTAAACAACTTTTCTTTTTCTGTCATATAGTTTCAATATCAAGTTGTCTTTCCCTATTTGATGTCTACTTAAGCGAAGCTCTTGATAGATCAGCTTGTCCTTTGCTTAATATAGGTGGAGCCACTTGCGTCTTAGAATTTCAGTTGCAAAGGGGAATACAAGGTATTGTTCTGTGGTATACATTGTTTGAGTTTAAAACAAGCGTCAGTGCTGAATAAATGCTTTTATTTGGTAAACGATCAAGTGCTTATCCCACGTTGATGATGCAGTTTCCCCAATGCTACTGAATTTGTCTGCAATATCGTTGAGGTCGTGGTTTAATGGATAGATATTTGCTGTATATTCGTAGTCTCCAAGTTGTAAAACTTATCACATTGGAATCCTTGAATCCTATTAGTGATATATTCAATCTTCACAGCAGTTACTGCAAACAATAAACAGAAGTGGTGGCATTTGCATAAATATTAAGTAGGACGTAGACGATAAGTAATGAACCATATTTGGTAGAATGCTTTTGCTCTGGTAAAATTCTTCTTTTCAGTATTTTAAAGATAATGACCTCTTTGAGCTCCACGTACAAGCAGAAATTTAAATTGAATGAGTAATGTAGCAAAAATTAGGGATGACGAAATTCTGCATCGTAATTGTGACCCTAGTCTACGCTAAACCATAGTTTCAAAGAAAAACGACTCAATAATACAGTTAGAGCACCACACAGCGACTAGAAAAATTTCTTTAGGATTTCGCTTTCATTACCCATACCATCAGAACGTGTTTAGATTTCTCAATACGTTGGCATTGATGTTCCACTATCCGGATACAATCTTAAGTTTAAAGCATTAAATGGAAATGAGTTTGAATTGCGATTTGCTGAAAGAGAGGAGGTGAGGTGGTAACATGTCCCATCTAGCTCATACCCAATTATATTCTTTTTATTACCATATTAAAGCTATTGGGACTGACACCATATGTTCGAACCCACAAAATTCCTACCTAATAGGTATTTTACTCACAAAACTATCGGAGAAGTTAAAGGAATTTGTTCCACCTCGGGCTATCTTTTGTTATGCAGTCCTTGCGCTGACCAACTTCTTCCTTTTCCCTGATTTGGCGGAACTTGGTTAGTACAGAGACTGCGTTCACCTGTGGCATCACATCGGGCAGCCATGCGTGATATCAGAGCTACTACTCCGACCTAACCTGAGTTAACGGGCCATCTTACTAGACAATTGGGTCCCATAGTTTTTTAGCTTTGATTTTCTTGTATTTCAACAAAAACCAACGATCAATAAAATTTATTGTCGTAAATAAAATAAACGTAAAACTACTATAAAATAATATCAATTCGGTTAAAAAAAAATTCAAATTCAAAGGATTAAATATTCAAAGGCACTTAAGAGATTAATGAATGCAATTTGAATCACTTGAATTTGATTTAAAGCCAAAAGGACAACGACAAAAAGAGTTAATTTTATATTCGAAATGCTGGATGCCTTCTTAAATTGTTCATAAACCTTTTTCGTTCAAAAAATTGTTGATTTCAATCAAATTTTCTGTGTCATTTTGTTCGTTTTTCATTAAATATTCTTTTATTGGGATTTAAAGGGATTTTTAATTGTATTTCGTTGAAATGCTTGTATATTCAAAAAAAAAAAAAAATCTGTACTTAACTGAACGAAGTCAAAATAAAGACAGTGAACATCAAAATTATGTAACATAGTATTGGATTTTATTGGAATTTTTAGGATATTAAAAAATTTTTTTCATATTCAGCTGCAACAGCAGAAAAATGTTTTAAAATTAATATTTATAGAACATTGAATATGATATGAAAATATACGTTTAGTGCTAATTTTTTTTTTCTTGATTATGTACTATATTTCTGTTAGATTGTCCAAAATGAATTATAAAAAATTATTTTTAATTTCTTCAAGTTTTTAATTGACAGAGAGCAATCGCATTGAGTTTATAAGATAATAATTTGTGCATGTAAACACTCATACGCTACAGTGTCCCATTCTTCTACTCAAACATATTTGCTTACTTATACGTATACTTGATATTTAGTTCCTAACGACACTCATACGCTACACTGCCTCATAAATATTTAAAATAATTAGAAAAATATATGCATAATGAAGTTTTATGGCAATCAGCTGGAATTACATTCATACATAATTGGTCATTACAATCCTTCAGTCAGGATTATTTGCCTAATTTCTTGTATGTTGTGTGTGTTAATTTTTAAAGTCGACTCCGAACGACAGATTTTTTAGAAGCTTTTCTTGGAAATTTTATTTACTCTCAGAGTTTTTGGCAGAAATCGTCGAAGAAATACTTTTTGTATTTGGTTTTGATGTCTGGCCTGGGGCTCGAGCATTGGTTTACGTCTGATAAGCCAACATACTACCTACTAGACTACGGCGACTTCATTGTAATCAGTTGCAATTTAATTTACAAATTTTACGCATATTGTTGGAGCTTTTTCTATTTTGATAACAAAGTATTGTTGATGCCAAAATATTAAGCACGCACTTGGAAGTGTTTTAAAGTTAAAATTTCCGATAATATTTTCAGCGAAAAAAATGGATGCAATTTCGCAACTGCTTGTAGGAGACCAGTGGTAGGTAGTTAGAATACTCTCAAACAGTCAATGTATCCATTAAGCTGTTAGTAGTACACATATATGTCAGTTTACGTGACTAGTGTGTTACACCGCACTTAGCAACCTGGCATCCAGAATCAAATTCAGTTGATTAAGAGATAAAGGTGCAATGGGCTCGATCGAAATTTTTCGGTATACTTTTCATATTTTTGTTTTATCAGGAGTTTTATAATAACAAAATAAATTTTTTAAAGAAATTTTTAAGTAAATTCATTCGTTTTGGCTGTTCTAAAGAGTTTCTGCTACGAAACAAGAAATGGGTATTTTGCTCTGAAATCAGATAGAAAAAGCTTCTATATGGGACAAATAAATCCACAATAAGTCGATGGAACATTTATTTACCAGCTGGGTGAACAGGGTTTTCTGAAATACCCATTGAAGGAACTGCTATGTTTGCTAAACGTGTTTAGCTTGTTATAAAAGGATAACAAAAAAAGGTAAGACTGACTGAAAAGGATAATGAAATAAATAAATGGCTTAAAGAAAATTTTATCTATGCGCTAATAACAAATAATAATAATAATAAGCAAATCACAAGTGGTGTGGTTCTCCCCAGTAGTGATATGCTTACCGCCAGTAAATCGTTGGCAACTGTGACTGGACTGACACCAGAGGTCTCGGAACCACAATCATCCTGTGCGTAGGCCGTTTGATTGTTGTTCTGACACTTACTTTTTGGTTGACTCCACTGACACTATTATTTAACCAACCGTTGACTGGACCGGTACCACAGGTCTCAGAGCCGTAATCATCCAGAGCGTATGCCATTTGATTGTTACTCTGACGTTTCCTTTTGGCTGAGGTGACTGACGCTGCTACTCGACGAACCGTGTTTGGCCGGCCTAGGGCTTAAGTATTAAGTTTAATTACTTGATCTGTATAATCTTAGCGTAGTTTAGTATGTAAGCTATTTTAATTATTCTAAATAAATAGTTTAGTGTCGATACAACCTAAAAGTTTAGAACACCGTTCCACCAATTTTGGAAATGATATTACAAAAGTTTTAATCAAATTTAATTAAAATCTTATTTAATTCCTTAAATTTACTTATAACACTGCAGTAACTGTTAGGCTTAGAAGTTTTACAATTAAATTAAATTCTTTTAGTATTTTTGTTATACTCAAAAAATTCTCATCGCCACTGTACGAATAAGATTTTTAGCTTTTATTTTTTCTTGCGCACTGTATGCAGTAATTGTTTAACTATGTATTCATAGACTCATACAGTTACAAAAAAATTTTGGCAGCCATTTTGCTTTATTTTTTTTTTGTTGGTTTTCCTTTTTCCATTTGTTTTTAAATTTTTTGTTACGTTATAAAAATTTTTTTTTTTTCAAACATTTGTCGTCATCGCCATCATTATCACGACCATCATCACGGATATCGTTGTTGGCGTCACAAGCAAGTTGTTTGTTTATTGTGTTTTTTCTGTTTCGTTTCATTTTTTGTCTTTGCAGTATATCTATGTATATATATTGAACTTTGTTGTTGTTTGTGTTGTTGTAAACATTTAATGTCATTTGATAAATCCATTTATATACCATTGATACAACAACAAACAATGATAAACACTCACATGTACAAAAATACAACCGGGGGAGTGTAAGAAATCCTTTTACTGTACTTTCCTCTTTTTTCTCATTCTTCTTTTCATTCTTTCTTTACCTGTTTTTTATCAATTCAATATTTCTTAAAAAGTGACAAAGTGTTTACTTTGTGTGTGAGAGAGGGTATGAGTTGGTGCCCATGTAGATGGTACCTACTAAACATATACATACACATTGTATTGGTATTTTGTTGTTGCTTTTAAAGCCCTTTTCTTTCCTCATAGCAAAGGTACTGAAGCGTATAATTATTGACGATTTCTTCTGAATACAAATACAAACTTATAGGATTTGTTATTTTGTAAATTTTTTTTTTATTTGTTTGTATCGTTTTCGGTAAGAAGAGAGCAGAATAAAAAGGAAAGAGTAGAACTTTTGTGGCTATGCGAGAGAGAAAGAGAAACATTCACTCGGTTTATTCATTCTCTCTTAGATTTAATGCTGGCGGCATATTAGCAATATTAAAGGGTATAAACGAAGACACTTAGTTGTCGATGTATTACATTTAGTTATCCGTTTAGTGATTTCAAAACTATTAATCTACTGCAGTTATTTGGTTTATCATTTACGAATATACAGAACGTAGTTTAAAATTTATAACATAAGTGAAGTTTTATGGTTGTTACAACTAACTGACTGTACCAGAAGTATTCAAAGTACTTATTTATGGATTACAAATTATATTTAATTACCTAACGTCGATCTTGTTGTGCTCACTGTGGTGTAACCGGCCGGGGTCTTTGGGTGAAATCGGTGCCACAACCTTCAAGCTAATAGTCATGGTATAGTAGACTACCCCAGTTTATTATTATTAAACTGGACTCAGGGGATGACCCCTGCTCATGCAGTGCATTGCGCAGGTTTAGGAAAGGTGGAAAAAGGGAAGATGCAAAGGGTAAGGAAACGAGCTGCTGCAGGTGACTATAAAATGGCCAGTGCTATACCTTCACCATTAGACAGTCTACAGCAATTGTTCCCAAGAAGCCCGCAGTTTCTCACACCACTTATGTTGTGTTTATTAATTCTATACAGAAGTGGCGGGACCTACAGTTTAAAGTCGACTCCGAACGACAGATTTGTTTGAGAAACTTTTTAAGAAGAGAAAGAGAAGAAATCGCCGAAAAATACTTTTTTTTATATTTTTTTATTTTTGATATCTGGCCTGGGACTCGAAGCCTGGCTTTACGTCTAATAAGCCAGCACACTACCTACTAGACCACGGCGACCACCAAAGATTATAAAGAGATTTAGAGAGTGTTTCAATGTAAAATCACCGCAGTACGCAGGAGCGATAATGTCTTTTCTGTTAGAGAAATGGTAGCGCATAATTCGAAATTGTCGATTCCTTAGTGTTCCTTTGTGTTTATGCATACCTTATGGCTCATTGTGGTGTATTTTACATTTTTAATTTGCATTTCAATCTATACAAAGTTCAACACCATAATTAATTAAAACGATTTTACCATTCTCAAAGAAAATTAGGCCGGAAGAGCTAACATCGTGCATTCAAATTCCTATAGTCCTATGATAACCGATAAAGTAGACGCATATTGTTGCAACAAAACATAGCCACAATGCACACAATACTATTACATACATACATAATTGGCCATTACAACCCTTCAGTCAGGATTACGACCTAGCTTCTCACACCACTTATATTTTGTGCGTTAATTTTATACATGAGTGGCGGGAGCTACAGTTTAAAGTCGACTCCGAACGACAGATTTTTGAGAAACTTTTCATGGCAATTTTTTACTCTCAGAGTCGCCTTTTGTCTAATAAGCCAACACACTACCCACTAGACCACGGTAACCACGGCGACACAATACTATTTGGGTTGTAAAAGAGTAAAACCTGTATACCAAGGTTAGTGTAGTTATTGCCAAGACATCAACCAAAATGTGTGAAAAGGGTATGTCTATTACAAATAATTCTAATCTCGCATTTTGTAGGTTATGAAAAGGTCCAAACATTTTTAAAGAAATTAATTTTACGTTTGAAACCGAAAAATAGAGCACCCTTTATATACATACGTATGTATGTCTATATTTAATGAGTACATTTTTTCTGTACATTCGTATGTACGCATTTTATGTGTGTACTCTTTCTATGTAAAATAAGTTATGACCCAAAATATTTGGTTTTTTTTTTTTGGCATTTATATACAAACATTGTACATGTTGGTGTATTTTATTGATATGTGTATTAATAGATTTTTTACAATTCCAAAACTTAATTTTTTTCATTGATTTTTGTTGTTTTTTTAATATAAAATTCAAGTCTAGAAATGTTTTCTATTTTTTCTTCTTTTATATTTTTATTTTATAAATGAGTGTAGCTCAATGATATTTTCAATTTATTCTATTGTATGGAAATAATTTCATTTTATTTATTTTGTGGTCATTTTTAGATTTTTAATTAAAATGAAATGAAAAATAACTTTTGTTTTAGAACCTGCCCACCACGACGTATGAGTGATAATAAAATTTGTAAGGAAAAATATTACTCATACGTCATGAAATAAGACGATTATTTTTATGTTAAAATTATAATACAAGAATTGACAAGAAGACAATTGTATTTATTCTGAACGAATTTGTTTGTTCTAGAAAAATAACAAGAAATCAACAAAGATTTTACTTTAAAAAGGAATTGCTGTTATAAAACATCAACAAAAATTATAAAAATAAGAGTAAATCAAAGTCAGAAACATAAAGTTGTGGAAGTTCCCGGGCTGAGAACAAATAAAGTATAGTCAGAAGATAACGCAGTTAGGTTAAACCCGAGGTCGGACATCTCCAACAAAAAAAAAAAAAAAAAATAAAAATATTCTGAGGCGATTCAGCAAATTTCTGGCGGAAACTCTGAGAGTAAATAAAACAAACTGCAATGAAAAGTTGCTCAAAAATCTGTTGTTAGAAGTCGAATTTAAATTGTACATCCTGCCACTCGTGTATAAAATAACATACACAACATAAGTTGTTTGAGAAGCTAGATCGTAATCCTGATTGAAGCGTTGGAATGGGCAATTATATATGTGTTTACTGGGATGCCAATCAGGAAATCCGGAATCCCGAAATCCCGCGATTTTTGGGATTCACAAAATCCCGAATCCCGGGATTTTTAAAAGCTTGTCCAGGGATTTTTCGGGATTGGGAATTCATATGTATTTTGACTCTACAATAGGTCCTGAAAAAAATTCGATATCACATGACTTCGATATTAGCTTCTTAGATGATAAAAAGTTATTAGATGCTATCGAAGAAGGCAAACGATCTATAAAAGGAATTAATAGGGTAACTGATAATATCTAAATCAACTGTCTAAAGAAATAGATTTATTTACATCAGGCGATAGTAGAGGTGAATATTTACAAGTTGCATACAGCTATCTTAGAACTACTTTACCAACAAATGTTGATTGCGAGAAGTGTTTTTCAACGGTAGGTTATGTTGACAACAAGATTCGTTCAGCCTATCAGATCATATGTTAGATGCTTTAATCTTTTTGTTGGAATCCAATTTTCTTAAACTAATATGTATGAATAATTTTAATTTTTGTTAATTTACGCTTTTTTGTTACTTTTTGGCTTGCTGTTTTAATATTTTATTTTTAATGACATATAATTCGGATATACATACATAATTGGAATACAAATGATTTTGTTAACAAAATATTTTTATTATTAAGAGAAAATCGCGAGTTTTTCCTGTGATTTCTCGGAATTTTTGGATCCCGAATTATCCCAGGTATTTACCTATGTAGGTATATGTACACAGAACAAAATATATATACATTTATGTCTCATATTTGCTTAGCTTTATTACAAAAACCTAACCCTTGTTTGATAAAAGTCAAGCTGTTGTTTATTGCAGTGTCGTAGAATAGTATACCAGTAGGTCTAACGATAATATGAACTACTATTGAGTTACATCCAGAATAAAACAATTTATTTAACATCTCAATGCTATGTCGTATATATTGTTTAAAAAGGAGTTTTTTTATTTTGTTCGTAGTTCATTATAAATTTTTGCTTTTTCATATAAATGTATAGAATTTTTTAAATGGTTTAAAAATGAAAACCACATTCCGGAAAACCTCAAAGCTGCTACAGAAGTTCCTGGACAAAAGTTCTTTGAAGATTAAAGGAATCTTTATTAGAAGCATTTTATAACTAAGTTCATAAAGAAATATTTCGAAAATATTTTCTTAATTTCAATTAACGAAATGGTTTACCAGTCTCTATTAATTTCAATTGCGGTTTACAAAAACCAACTGTGGAATTTGAATTTTTTTCCTATCGAAAATCATAAAACAAATCATTCTGGCTCTACTAGGGTCACATACACGAAAGCAGTGAGAAAATTTACAATAAATTATAAAGTAAATAATAAAAAAGTTGATATTGTTAAAAATTTAAGAAACAAATCTAATATATAAAAATTAATGCCACATTTCGTTGTCATTTTATAACTCAAGAACGGTGAATGTGAAGTTTGCCCCTCCCACTTTTACGCCCACTTTTTTGATTTACCTAAAATCAGAAAGCGGCTCCATCGTAAACTATGAATTTGATCATGTTAGAAAAGTTGTTGCGGCTGACCGGGGTAGGTATGACCAAGTTGGTATGACCAATAGCCGATAGGTGGCACCACGGAAAATTACTTAAAATAAATTAAGACCCGTTCGCATGAATCACTTGAACAACGAGAAGTGAGATTAGAAACTAATCGAATGCATACTACTTAGGCCCGTTCATCTGAATCATCAGGACAACGCGAAACAAATTCAATAAAATGATTCAAAATTAATTGGACATTTGCGTAATGCCTTTCCTTTAAATTTATTTTAGTTGCGGGCGCAGCAACACGTGCAGGGTACACCTAGTTATATTCATAAAATCATATCTAATATTTATTAATTTTTCCATTTAAAAATATTTGAAATCTTTAATTTCCTATTTTTTTTTCAATAAAAGTTTAACAATTCTATGTATTATAAGTCAATATTTATTATAATCGCATTTGTCGTATCATTCTATTAAATTATTAAATAATTGTCCAAGAAAAAAAAATTGTTGTTTATTTGTCATTAAGACAAAAGTAGGAAAAACGTTTGTAATTTGTTAAATATTTAATGAAATCCCAGACAACAATGCCTGGCAACAATGTCAACGTTAATGAAGTTAATGACAAAAGAAGAGATAAAACTGGTGATAAGGTAAATAAGTGATGGTTGTGGTCACTGTATTGTTGATTATGGTGGGGGTTAATCAATTATTAATTTAACGTAATTAATTACAGGCGTAATTTTATAACATATACAATGGCAAGCATAAAAATTTATGTCGAAACGAAACAAGCAACAAAGAGAACTATAGTCGATATTAGGTGACTGCTATAGCACTTGGAATAATATGAAGTTAATTTCCAAATAACAGTAGAGGAATTGGAAAAAGTAACAGATAATTTGGAAATGTTAGTGAAATATATTAATTTATGAATAACTTTGATTTTCCAAATATGATTTCATGTAGATTTTGTGTCTGGCTAAGGCGTGTAATAAAGTCCGTCTATGCCCTGCAAGTTACCATAGCCGATGAAGTAGTGTGTTCGATTTTTAGAGGTGAGGAGACGTTGCAAACTTAAGGTCATACATTTCGAATAAAACGAAATATAGAAAAATATTTCTACAGTGAATTTCTCTTAACAAATTTCTGGCAAAAAAAATTGCATTAAAAATTTTCTCAAAGGTCTGTCGTTTGGAGTCGACTTTAAGTCTCGCCACTCGCGTACAAAAGTAGTACACACAACAGGGTGATGTTGGAAGCTAGCTTGTAATCCCAGCTAAAGGGTTGTAATAACCATTTACGTTTTTTTGCCCTTTAATTTTGTTTACGTTTCGGCCGGTATCTCACCAATTGCAGCTGTAAGGGCATCCTCTCTTTATAGGAGAGACTTCACGTATCCCGATAAAAGATTGTTTAAAAGGATCTCGTAAAGTTCTAAAATTTTAAACTATTGGATTATCAATAGGCTCATGGATAAGTTATGAAGTCGCCGTGGTCTAGTGGGTAGTGTGTTGGCTTATTAGACGAAAGGCCCGGGTTCGAATCCCAGGTTAGACATCAAAACGAAAAATATTACTTCAGCGACTTTCTCTCAGCAGATTTCTGGCAAACACTCTGAGAGTAAAAATTGCCATGAAAAGCTTCTCAAATATCTGTCGTTCGGAGTCGACTTTAAACTGTAGGTCCCGCCACTTATGTATAAAATTAACGCACACAACATAAGTGGTGTGAGAAGCTAGGTCGTAATCCTGACTGAAGGGTTGTGATGGCCAATTATGTATGTATGTATGTCATGGATAAGTCAGCAGTATAAAAATTATAATACGCGTATTCTAAGAAACAGGCCTCATAATCTTATCTACACTTCAAAATGTGTTTCCCTTTATAGTTAACCTATCTATAAAATTTTGTAAAATAAAATCTTATTATATCGGTTTTAAGCATACCCAAGCACTTTATTAAGACGTCTTTATGGTACTGTTTTACCGTGTCTCTTGCCGTGGCGCAATTGGCGACATTTTCATGAAAACAGGCGTAAATCAAGTTACAGTTTTTGAGCAAAAAAAAAAGAAATATTGCTCAATACCTCGCTAATTGAGCGATAATGTCACGATTTGAAGTGGATAGAGTAAATTTTTGAAAATAAATACTTTAAACCTATATTCTGTTCTTTGACTGTGCACTATTTCTTCTAGAACCGCGTGGACTTATAAAGAACAGCAAGGTTCTCTTATTTAAAGCTGTTGTTTTCTATTTACATAAGTACATATTCATAACTGTTGCCTTACAACCTTCAGACGAGATTACGACTACTTTCGACCACTCATTATGTTAATGTCCATTCGAAGACACATTTTTTGGATGTACTGTTTCCAGCATAATCTTGAAACTATAGACTCAAATGCTGAATAAACTCCGCAGAAATATTTTCTTCATATTTCGTATTGTTTCGTTCATGTGTGCAACTTTTAGGGTTTGTGACACCGATGCTTCATAATGCCGACAATCCTCCATCAATACGACTACTTTCACACACTATGTGATGTGTGTATTTCATAGATAAGGGCTTAATGCCTTCGACAGACAAATTTTTTGAGGCTTTTAGACAATTTGAATACTATATAGATTCCGAAGATGGAGAGAGTGCAATTATTCTTCATATTGATTTGTGTTTGATAATACTAGGTTTAACAAGCCGATCCTAAAACCAACATGAAATACTGCGACTTATAGGGCTTTATTTTCTTAAATGGAGATCTGGATGATATATTCTATTCCTGAAATCTGAAAAGATAGCTATTTAATAACATATCTAAATTGAACGCGCCTGACAAAATGACTTCTGAGTAATCTAAATGGTTCGTCTATTTAAAAATTAAAAAAAGTTTTTAATTTTTTGAAACTTTTATTTAAATTGCTACGAAATGCCAGCCAATTCCTCTATGACATTACAAAATGTAGTATTTGATAATAAAAAAATGTAGTTAAAATCACATTGACGTTTCGAAACAATGAGAAATAAAATAACGAATGAAATTTTAAAAAGAGAGCGGAAACACAAGTCATAAAGCCAACTTGATGAAATATATAAAATAATGTATTCTTCATATGATTATTTGTTTTTCTCTATATTTTAGAATAGAATTGAGGAAATAATATTATACAGTCCATTAAACCATGTTTGACTATCTTTAAGCTTCTGCAATTAGTTTCATTGCTAACAGATACCATTAACGACCAATAAAGAACTCATAATGAACCCAGTCTTAAATGTTTTTATTTCACTGTGAAAACAAAATAAGACAGAACAACTCCTGAAAAATATGGAAACTTGATGGTTCTGCTAGAAGAAAAAGTAAAATGAAAACCACAATTATAAGGAACAGGAACAGAAGGAAAAAAGCCAACAAACGAATGTTAAGCGTTGATAAAGTAATACAGTCATGCCCAGTTATAATGAACTCCTTGGGAGCTGTAAAAATAGTTCGCTATAGGCAAAGTTCGTAATAAACGCAGTTTTTTGTATGAAAATTGTTATTAAAACGTTGGGACTTGGGATGTACGTAATAACCAAGAATTCAGTTATAACCGAGTTCGTTATAAAAGAGTTTGACTGTAGTATACACTTCAAAATAGAATAGTACAAGCAACAAACCACTGTACGAGTATATTAAGACAAGTCCGTTGAAGATACAACAACCATAGTTATACAGAAATAAATAACCAGGTAAAGTTTGCAAAATAAATGCAACTCAAAACTTTAAGGGGAATCCGCACAATAACAATAAAAAGAGTTAATGGAATATTGTTGCTATAGTTGTTACGGTTACGGTTTCTTTCATCAAAAGCACGTTGCAATTAAATTATAATTTTCCAAAATATTTACTTTCAATTATAAAAATGCCCCGAAGGTTAAAATTACTTATGAAGACTTCATACAAAAAACTCGTTAATGAAATTGAAACCATAGGCAGCTGTATGCAAGAAAATGGGAAATTTCTATGAAATGGTACATAAACGTTCATATCAGAAATATATTCAAAGACTAGTTAAACAATTGGGCGGTTCCTGGCATAATTTTAATAAAATTGAATTAAAAAAAAATGCAGTAAGTGTTGCAGATTATGATTAAAATTAGTTAAAGTTATTTGATCTTCAATCCGAAAAATAGGCCACAGTAATTATATTTCAGACCTTCAAGTTTGCATATTTTATTATAAAAAAAAACTTTTTCGTTATCATTTGTTTCATTAGGGTAATAATGATTCCAGTCAACCACAATCATTTGACCATGAAAAATTAAAAATTGTACAGGTTGTGGGCTCGTATCCAAAATTAGATTTTCTTCCAAAATAATTTCATATAAAAATTAATGCCACTTTTCGTTGTCATTTTGCAACTCAAGAACGGGCTCACCTATTTAAGCCAAATGTTTAGGCTTTGTTCGGACTATTTAGTAGATGGATTATGTGAAGTTTGCTACTCCCACTTTACCGCCCACATTTTCTATTTATCAAAATTAGAAAACGGCCCTATCGATTTGTCTAATTTTTCTTTCAAATGTTTGTGTTTATCCATTTAAAGTTTTCATCAAAAGAATATTTTGCCCCGCCACTTTTGCGCCCACTGTTTTTGAAAATTACTTAAAATGAATTAAATCTTAAACTGTGCATTTAATTATGTTATGATCTTTAGCAAAATTGTTGCGCAAGAGCCGACAAAGATTTCCAAGTTGGTATGACCAATATCTGATAGGTAGCGCCACTGAAAATTAATTAAAATGAATTAAATCTTAAACTGTGCATTTGATTATGTTATAATCTTTAACAAAGTTGTTGCGCATGAGCCGACGGAGATTGGTGCGATTAATTTTCGATGGATGGCGTCACTGAAAATTAGTCAAAATGAACGACAAGCAGTTGGTCGACCTACAGCCCAAGCGCGGAAGAAAAGAGCATTACGAGCCTCAGAATCAGACAACCACTGTGACTGGAAAATCTTTGAGTATATGCCGCTGAGATCCGTTAGCATGAACCACTTGAACAACGAGAAGTGAGATTAGAAACTGATCGAATGCTTACTACTCAGGCCCGTTCATCTGAATCTTCAGGACAAAGCGAAACAAAATCAATAAAATGATTCAAAATTATTCGGACATTTATGTAATACCTTTCCTTCAAATTTATTTTAGTTGGGGGGCGCAGCAACGCGTGCAGGGTACAGCTAGTAATTTTATATATTTGAGTTTGTTTGTAACATATAATATCCAAACAAAATTGATCATTACAATCCTTCAGTAAGGAGTACCTCACCTAACTTCTCGCATCACTTGTGTTGTGCATATTAATTTTATTCATGATCTACAGCGTGATGTACACTTTAAAGTCGACTCCGAATGATACTTTTCATGGCAATTTTGTTTACTCTCAGAGTTTTGCCAGAAATCTTGCTTAAAGAAAGTCGCCGAAGAAATATTCTTTCATATTTCATTCACAATAGCCTCAAGTTTAACAGCTTCCCAGGACCAGTCCTGGTTATTTTGTGCTCCATACGAAATGGTTATTAAAAACTATTTTAAATTAAACAAAATGCTTCTCTAATCTGAATTTCACAGTCCATTTGATAAAGGTAAAAAGTCTTTTTCAAATTATTAATAGAATTCATTTATTAAAACCATTTAAAATCTTTACTAGACAGTAGAATTCCAAAAATCTCTTTCTACGTTTAGAAAACTAAAAACCTGAAACACTCAATAGAAACAGCAGCCAAAAACAGACAACAATTTCTCAGTAACCAAAAACTCAATTAAAGAAATTTCAAAATAGCGACTATGAGGTATATGTACGTATAACAAACCTAATGAAAGAAAAATTTATCTGGTTAGACTTTCAGGCAGACACATAGGCGTAGCATTTGAGGCAAAATAAAAAAAAGAAAAATTAAAATGCCTGTTCAAACACACGTTTCCACTCGTTCAGGTAATTTAACCCCTGAAACTTGCCATAATCATACACAGGCATCACCACAGTCTCTCGAAAAGTGAGCAGATACGCAAAAGATATTGTTTTTAACATGAGCCTTGTGGCATTTAAAAAAATAGAACTGAAAACAATAACAAAAACAATAACTTGGTAATATTAACAAGAGAATAACAATAACAGCAGAAACAACAACAAGAATAACAACAATATTAAGACAAATAATAAAAATATAAATAAAAAACCAAAAGAACCAAAAACAAAGGAACAAATTGAACACATTGTTACCTATATTTGAACACAATGCTGTCGATGTGTTTGTTACCTGAACTTTCTAAAGAGGTCGATAACGTTCTTCTTGTTCTATATACACTCGTATTTCCAATCATTATAAGCGAAATACAAGTCCATTTTATTCGATTTCTTTCCACAACACTTGTACATTGTATTACAATATCCATACAAAACGTATTTGAAACAAATTTACCATTCCATCCCCCGTTGGCCTACTGCCATTTCGACCATGAAAGCGCACAAGTAAGGCAATAGCACTGTTAATGGGGTGGTAATGTTATAGTGCGGCAGGTTTTGATGTGTTGCCTCTTACAAATTCTATACGAATATTTTGTTGTTAAATAATGTTTCTAAATTTCTTCATAACGTTCTATTTCGTTCCTTCTGTATTCCGTTTATTTCATTTAGTTTCCTTAACAAGCCCACAATTTATTGATTTCTTTTCAAGAAAAAGTATTTTTAGTTCTTTTTTCCTTTATAATTTTCTTTTTTTGTTATTTTTTTATTTTTCTAGTTATTTGAGCTTTATATTGGTGGGGTATTACTTGTAATAATTTATATGAAATTCTACTGCCAATTTTATATTATTTTAATAATTGAAACGAAAAATATTTTCAAATCATATTTGCATTGAATGATTGGTTTGAAATAAATGGAAGCTTGTCAATGTCATAAATACCCCTGTACTAGTCAAAGTTTAAATCCGCTTTCAAGTTTATATAGGAAACATGATTCGATCTGCTTAAAAACTTAGTTTAGATCCAATATATCTTCAGTAGATCTTGATACTTAAATTAAAATTACTTTAGCCATGAATGTCAACTTAAAAACTGCGATAATCGATTTTCACACGCTACTTTTCCAGCAACGAAATTATGTGTCTTAACAGACAATAATTTTTAATGACTAACTTATTCACTGGCCTTTTAAATAAACAAAAATTCTCTTTTGTTAGCCAATGTGTAAGCATCAAGGAAGTAGTTTTCTGCTTCAGATGGTTTAACTGTTAACATAACTGCATACATAAGTGGCGGGACCTACAGTTTAAAGTCGACTCCGAACGACAGATTTTTTGCGAAACTTTTCATGGCAATTTTATGTACTCTCAGAGTTTTTGCCAGAAATCTGCTGAGAAGAAATCGCCGCAAAAATACTTTTTGTGTTTTTTATTTTGATGTCTAGCCTGGGACTCGAAATCTGGCTTTACGTCTATTGAGCCAGCACACTACCTACTAGAGCACGGCGGCTTATTAAGTAACAGTTTTGAATTAAGAGCTTGCCTCCAGGACAATGAATATAATTTTCTGTCAAGCCTTACATAGGCAGAATAAATTCTCCCAGGTTTAGGCAGAATTAATTCATTTGGAAGTAGATCAAAGTATTCAGTATCAATAGGAAAATTCGTAATTGTCTTTGAAGTGGAAGTTTACACTATCGAAATATAAGGTCTTAGGGCCAATACTACCTGAGAATTGGAAAGTCTTGGCTAGGTGAATTGTAATTTCTAGTTATATACATATATGTAAGTATTAGGGATGCCAACCGGGATCGATTTTTAAAAATGCCGGGATTCAATATTTTGTAAATTCTGATCCCGAAATCCCGGAATATTTCAGGATAATTCGGGATCCTAAAATCCCGAAAAATCACGGGAAAAATCGCGATTTTCTATTAATAATAAATGTATTTCGTTAACAAAATCATTTGTATTGCAATTATGTAGATCAGAATTATATATCATTAAAAATAAAATATAAAAACAGCAAGACAGAAAGTAACAAAAAAGTGTAAATTAACAAAAATAAAAATTATTCACATTATGCAAATGCATTAGTTTTAAGAAAATTAAATGGATTCCAACAAAAAGTTTAAAGCATCTAACATGTGATCTAATAGGCTTGAACGAATTTTGTTGTGAACATACCCTGCCGTTTAAAAAAATTCTCGCAATCAACATTTGTTGGTAAAATTGTTCCAAGATAGCTGTATGCAGCTTGTAAATATTCACCTCTATTATCTCCTGATGTAAATAAATCTATTTCCTTGGACAGCTGAGTATTTAAATCAGTTACCCTTTTAATTCGTTTTATAAGGCTTTTGCATTCTTCAGGACCTTTTGTAGGGTTAAAATTCATATGAATTCACAATCCCTAAAATCCCGAAAAATCCCTAGACAAGTTCTTAAAAATCCCGGGATTCGGGATTTTGTGAATTTGTATGTATACATGCCGATGAACTTGAAGGAGAGCTCCTACCATGCTCATGAGACCAGGATCTTTAGAGCATGGAAAGTTATACCTTTCGACAGAGAACTTAGAAAGAGATGAAGAGTGTAAACAAGCCATTTGGATGTGAGACTTATTGGAGTACGTATTATATTTGGCCTCCTAATTATCATACATAAAAATATGCGTGGAAAATAAATTATTCTTTTTCATTTAAGCATATTCCGAAGTACAGTGATACAGGCGTTATTGCACTGTTAGTATAATAAATTAATTAAGCGGGATCCCCTCCTTATGCTTATTACGAAATATAAAATATGGATTTGAAGAAATGGATTGAATTAATTCAAATTTAATTTTTTGATCACCTAACAGCACAAATTTTACAGTGCAATCACTGAAAAGGCTCAGAAAAAATGATAGTTGGCTCTGAAAGCAATACATTTGAAGTAAAGTGGTAAAAAACACTCTTTTTTATGCCTTTAGCTAATACTCACATAATTCTCAGAGGATAATTCAGAGGATAATGCCAACAACAGCAGAGCGAGTCCTATAAATACCATATTGTCTGTTGCGGAGTAGATTTACAGATGGTGATTAACCAAATAAATTTAAATATTCCGTACATATGGGTATTGGCTGGTTGTTTTTATGGTTCTTAGCCTCAGTCATATTAGAAATCCATCTTATTTTTGGATATCTTCAGCTAACGTAATTTCTTCATTTAAAGTAATGAGAATTTTCTTTAATAACTTGATAATTCAGTAAATATGCTTTTAAACTGAAAAATAAGCAAAGTATAGTAGTCTGAAATCATCTAAAACAAATGTCTCTTCTAACCAAATTAGATGTCAAAGGGATTTATTTATTTATTTAAAATTAAAGAAAATATTCATAAGAAAGAAACCCAATTTAAAGAATACTTCGCTTACGTATAAGATTTTGCTACTCATGATAAGAATCACAAAATAGCATTGAAAAAGACAATAGTGAGTTAAACAAATTTACCTGTGACATTGAATTTCCCCCTCTATAATACTCTCCGTAGAAGAATAACAAAATATCTAGTACGCAACTTAAATCTTTTTGTGGTGGGGAAAGAGAATAACAGACCGTCTCCACACCCTTCGTTGCTATGGCATTTCGAGAGATAAATACGAATTGTACTTGGTTAAGTAGTGTGACAACAAAATATTAACAAAAAAAAAAACACGAAAAACTATCAAAACTTCTTTCTATCTGCGCATTAAGACCGCAGAAAAGTAAAAGAAAAAACTTATTTGGAAAAGAGGGAAACGAAAAACTTTACACCAAAAAAGAAAAACTACGTCCCTTGTTTTTTTGCTTTTGTAAAACTTTTTACTTAAATTCCGTAATAAATTCGTACTTAACACACATACGGGCGCATGGTTACCAGCAGACACTAACACTAATAAAGATTTACTGTGTAGTTCTGACTGACAGTATTAAAGGTGCGTGAGGAAAATTGTATGTTTGAAAAGGATGTGAAAGCGAAAACTTTCTTATAGTATTTCCTTGAAGTTGTATTGAAGATATTTTGCGTGTTAAAATGTTATTTTTTCCTTTATTTTACTGTTCAAACAAAATCCAAAAGTTAATGTCAGGCTTCAACTATTTTTGGTAACACAGTAAGCTATTTCAGCTATTATAGTTACCGAAAATAAGATGAAAATAAAGAAGGTTTCCAAAATGAATACGAAATATAAATTTAATATTTCGTTTTGTGAGCATTGTAAGTGTGCGTGTCAAAGCGAAGTATTTAAAAATAACCGGAGGTATTCGAAATGTATTATAATAAGAAACCTAAATATATATAGGGTGGGCCATTTATCTATATCAATTTGAACCATTGGTTAATTGGAATATGGCAATACTAATGTCATTCTATTCTGTTCCCATATTCAGTATATGAAGCTCATTTTCATCTTGGTGGGTACGCTAAAAAGCAAAATTGCCGCATGAGAAAACCCACTGGTGGTCTCACAGAAGCCAATGCCGTTTAATTAGCCAAAATGGTAATGTCAATAGGTCGCCAAAAAGCTCCAATTTTACGCCGATCAACTATCAACTATTTGCTGTGGGATCTGTAAAAGAAAAGTGTTATGTCGACAAGCCAGACACAATTGGTCATTTGAAGGCCAAAATCACTAATGCCATTCCCGAAATACATCCCCGAACGCTCGCTCGAAAAAGTGCATGTGCAAATTGGTACGATTGAATATTTTGTTTCTAATCGGAATAATTGTACTTCACCAAAAAACTAAAGTTTGCCAAAATTTCAAATCGGTTTCATTTTAATTATGAATTATTTTTAACTTTTAAATGGTCCACCCTATATTATTACAAGAAGACTAACGTATACTTTAAACATAGGTGATCATACAGTAATTGAAGTCGCCGTGGTCTAATAGGTAGTGTGTTGGCTTATTAGACGTAAAGCCAGGGTTCGAGTCCCAGGCCAGACATCAAAATAAAATACAAAAAAAAAAGTATTTTTTCGGCGATTTCCTCTCAGCAGATTTCTGGCAAAAACTCTGAGAGTAAATATAATTGCCATGAAAAGTTTCTCAAAAATCTGTCATTCGGAGTCGACTTTAGGTGAGAAACTAGGTCAATAATCCTGACTGAAGGGTTGTAATTTCCAATTATGTATGTATGATCATACAGTAAGTACTAAAAGTAGATAAACGATTGTGTTTAAAGGTATTGCAAATTTCTCACCACTACAAAGTATATCACCCTAAAAATTTAAGCGTTTATTGGTCATTCTGCTCAGATATTGAATAGTCTCTGAGAACGGCATATCGTTTCAGTGGTTTCTAACCAGCTTATAGGAACACCTTAAGTTTTATGCTCTTTAATATTAGAATGCTGGACTTCAACCAGGGTTTAATCATAATAGTATCGTTTGAATGTGACTTGACATCGTGGAAGTATCCGTTTCATCCACAGTTGACTTCTCATCCGGTGTTATCAAAACGCCTTACAATAGTAGAAAAGCAAGCAACTGTACATACAAAGTCAGTCAAAAGACGTGATCGATCGAAAACCGGAGGTGATAAAGTGCAGTTTAATTACTGGGTAGATTTTTTGGCGGTCTGTGTAACTGTCAGGTGCATTTGTACATCTTTTTACAAAAGAATTATTCGTGTTAATTATTATTTATGCTCTCGATTAATTTCTTAAATATTATAGAAAACGTAATAGAAAATATTCCATTTTTTATATAAATTTATGACAATATAAATAAAATATTTCGTAATAAATAACTTTTCTTTGGTTATTAATGCTTCTAATAACCTTCAAAATGTCTTAAACACTGTACGGCTTATAATACATTATAACGCTTACACTCAAATGAAATAAATCCTACATTTTGCCTATCAAAAATACAAAGGATTTTAAAATAAACTTACTATACACACCGCATTAGCAGATGGCTTCGAAGGCAATCGACATTATTTTTGCGACACTATTTGAACATTTGTATCAGAATGCAAATGCTTTACTCTATCGCAATGTGTTTAATTGCAATATAATTGTAGAAGACAATAATTCCTTAATTAAATAAGTTGTAACCGTTGTGGGAATTTTGTAACTCATTCAATAGTTCGCAGGGAGTTTTAAATGCTTGTCACTCCTAAACTGCAGTATACCTTGTTTTTATTTTTTGTCTTATTTTTCCGTTGATTCCTCCAATCACAGGGTGTACGACACCTCTTGTCCTTTTTGATGAAAACATTTGTATAACTCCTACGAAATTATTTTTTTTTTTCGAAATATCGTATTTTATGTAGGCAGACATATAAAAATGACTTGCAAATGTTTTCTTTAAGGCACAAAAACTTTTCACACGATTTTGTGGCACAAACAAACCCCACAACCATAAACAATTTTTTAACTTCTTGAGGTGTGGTTGCTGCATAAAAAATGTTGAAGGAAAACGTTTGTCGTTAAGGCAGCAAACAGATCGATAAGAACTGAAAATAGGAGTTGTTGTTGCATATAAAACATTCAAGTTTCATACGATTTAATGTAAACTCATACATAAAAGGCCATGAAATATTGTTAATGCAGTTACTAATAAAAGTTTTCATACATACCTGCAGAATGGACAGAAAAATAAATTGTACATTTGTTTGTTTCCTAAAGCATATGGCCTCTGCCTAGTTAAAAATTTTAAAATAAATTTATGTAAAAATCTCTATTTTATCTACGGGATAATATAATAAAACACATGTTCCGAAATATTTTTGAAATATCATAGTCAGTGTCAATAACAGCTCATATAATTTAAAACATAATTCAAATAAAAACCAAGCCGATAGCGCCTATGAATATGATTTTACAATGTGAATTAAGGTCAATTGCTTACTGCTTTAGAGGCCATGCAAAAAAATACTTTGTTGTTTATAGAATAAATTTACCATTAATTTGACTGAAGGATATTCGCCAACAACTGCCAAACTCCCTTTTACAAGATCCTGTACAAAATTCAGCTTTCTCTACATGTCTGAATAAACCATTGTTTGCTGCAATATATCCACGTCTTGCTGGTGACCCTTTCCAGTCACCTGAACCTACTAGACGGCAGCAACTTCTATTCTCTGATAATTCGAGGATAAATTAAAAAATAAATATTTTATGAGCATACACTGCGTAAATTAATTTTTAATGTTTTACAAATTTTATTAAGGAATTCAATGTCATTCATTGGTTTTTCAAATCATACACTAAAATATACGTATACAAAAATAATCTGATAGATTCTAGTTAAGAGAGGAGACTCATTGAACCTCCCTCGTATTTTAATTATATGAGTTTATTTGAAAAAATAAATAAAAACTTGAATATTATATTGACGCTGAATTAGTTATTAAAACTAGACAAGATATTAAAAATGCATTAGAAAAATTATTGAAATATCAACGCTGCAAAAACTACTATCGTCTAGAGATGTTAGAAACGTGTACTGGAAATAAAGGCAAAAAGAAAAATGTTAAATGTACTAAATTATTTAACAAATTGTCAACAGAAAAAAATAAGAGAAATTAAAAAAAAACAAATTTTATAATATAAAAATGTCAGCTTATCTTAAATAAATTAATAAATGTTGGGAGCAATTTATTATTAAAAATGTTTAAAGGGTTAGTATTAGTATCCCGAATCCCGGGATTTTTGGGGATTTTCGAGATTGTAAATTCATATGTATTTTGACCCTACAAAAGGCCCTGAAAAAAATTCTTTATCACTTGACTTCGATAATAGCATTTCAGATGAGGAAAACCCTACTTCCAGTGAAAAAAAAATTATTTGATGGCATCGAAAAATGCAAAAGCCCTATAAAACGAATTAAAAGAGTAACTGATTTAGATACTCAACTGTCCAAAGAAATATATTTATTTACGTCAGGAGGTAGTAGAGGTGAATATTTACATGCTGCATACAGCTATCTTGGAACTATTTTACCAATAAATGTTGATTGCGAGAAGTGTTTTTCAACGGCAGCGTATGTTGACAACAAAATTTGTTCCAGCCTATCAGATCACACCGATCCCATTTGACATCCCTAGTTATTATACTTCATAATTTAAAAAAAAAATTAATTTTTCACGGTTTGAATTACTTTAGAGCCACAAAATTAAGGTATAAATCTTCTTTTCCCTCAAACGATACGAAAAGAAAAAGAAAACCGTCAAAATAGTATAAATTGAGCACAACTTGAAATCACTTTTACTCAGTTTAGCAAAGTATATTTGATCGATTTCGCTGATGGATTAATGGCGAGTAGTTTCATCCTTTAATAATTAATAACTTTATTAAACAATTATGGTAGTGAAAATAGCACATACAGGAAAAATATTTCAAAACGTTGCCATTTTTTCTATTTTCTGCCTTTTCTAAAAATTTTAGTTCAAGCTATGGCCAGTATTATAAATCAATAAAATTATCTTAAAAAACAAAGTTGTAAAGAGACCTTTAGGAACACATTGTCTGCGAGACACGTCCTATTAGGTCGCCTGACAATTGGTACTTTAAAGAGGGATAGGAATTAGTATGATATAGTTGATTTCTTTATATAGATTTCGGGGAAAGAAGTAGTAAATTGGTAAACACATTTTTAAATGTTCTTTGTACAAAATACATTGAAACAGAATATGACAAGGGCATACAAAATCATAATTCTTGAACTTGCAGGAATATGAACTTTTTTTCAAAAGGTAATCACGTTTCTGATTGATTTTTGATAAACTAAGACAAAACAAATAGGTGACGGAGTTTTAAGCGCTGATGCCCAAAATTTTTAAACTTAATCCTCTATGTCGTAAATAAATCCATCAATCTGAAATGTTTACATTCCTGGATATTTGCATTTCTAGATATTCACGTTTTCATGTGTTCACTTTATGCTCAATAATATTGAAAATGAGATTGAATGTTTTTAGTCTACTTCTACTAACTTTTAAACTTCAGCGACCTACACTTTTCCATCTCTGCGCACAAAGGGCGACTCTAAATAACTGATTTATGTACTTCGCCAAAAGTGGTGCTATTATGCCATATATGGTACAACAATTAATCTAATTTCTTATATTATAAAAAAAAATATTACCATTATTTATTCAATAACACTTGGAATACTGTTTCATATAAAAAGTATTTTAAACTTGTATAAGCAATTTAAAAATATTTTACCTCCGTCCTGCTTTAAATAGCACTGTGGTCAGTAAATTGAAAGTAAACTTAAAATATCAATCAAATCTTTAAATTTTGTTGTTGTTGTTCTTGTAAATTTGCAATTTCATATAGTAATTTAGGCCAATGCAATATTGCCATCACGAAATATATAATTTCTTTGTTGCTTTCTTTCTCTCCCCCATATTTTTGTAAATCCTTGAAAGTGTCAACAATAGAGAAGAAAGTAATTTATAATGACCTAAAAACGTACAAGAAAAAAAATAAAACTTGACATACAATTTTTAATTAAAGAAAAACAATTTTTTAAATGAAATTATAAAATTTATTTTAAAAAGTATTTCTAATTTAATAAAATAAAGAAAATAAAAAATACAAAAACAAATTATAGAAAACAATAAAAGTATGAATAGAAAAAATGATTTTGAAGCACCCATAAATCTTTGTTATTTTAACACGTTGACTGCCAACTACGAGATAACTCGCAAATTGTGCTCCTTTCTAGGGTGACAACTACGAGTTATCTTGTAGTCCCTAAAGCTAAACCAAATGGTAATTTTTGGCAAGTTTTCTGAAAATTGCCTCTTTTTTATTGAACCAGCGCTTAGGGGATGACCCCTACTCATGCAGTGCATTGTGCAGGTTTAGGAAAAGTGGAAAGATGCGAGCGGTAAGGAAACGAGTTGCTGCTGGTGACTATAAAATGGCCAGTGATATACCTTCACCATTAGACAGTCTACGGCAATCGTCCCCAAGAAGCCCGCAGTTTCTCACACCACTTATGTTGTGTGTGTTAATTTTATACAGAAGTGGCGGGACCTACAGTTTAAAGTCGACTCCGAACGACAGATTTTTGGAGAAACTTTTCAAGAAGAGAAAGAGAAGTAATCGCCGAAAAAATATTTTTTGTATTTTTTATTTTGATGTCTGGCCTGGGACTCGAACCCTGGCTTTACGTCTAATAAGCCAGCACACTACCTACTAGACCACGGCGACCCCTTGGCAGTCAACGTGTTAATATTGAAATCACCGTAGATTAATAGGTAGTGTGTTTGCTTATTAGACGTAAAGCTAGGCTTCAAATCCCTGGTCAGACATCAAAAAGAAATACGAAAGGTATTTCTTCGGCGACTTCCTCTCAGCAGATTTCGGGCAAAAACTCTGCCATGAAAAGTCTCCCAAAAATCTGTCGTTCGGAATCGACTTTGAAACTATAGGTTCCGTTACTCATGTATAAAATTAACACACACAACAACAATATAAATGGTTTGAGAAACTAGATCGTACTCCTAACTGAAGGAAACAAATGAGTTAACTGAAGCATATTTACTAGCAATTGTAACTTCAATATTGAACATGTAATAGGAGAATTAGGTTTTTACTCAATAATCTAAAGTAATTAAATTGTATAAATTGTTCATTTCATCATTAATTTGAAGCAAATTTAATTTATGTCTACAAATTAAATGTCAGACCAAATACACTCAAATGCAAATCATAGTTGAAAAATATTATGAGCGACCCAATTTGTTGAAAACTTGTTTCGGCAAAGCATCTTATTAAAATAGTAGTTGTTTCAATATTTTTTCGCAGCAGTAAAGTTTATATGAGTATTGCTATGAGTAATGTATTATGATAACAAGTTATAAAACAAAATGCTGCATATTTTAAAGGAATGCAACAATTCTAATTAGAATAAATTAAGTTTTTAATTTCATGCAAGAATCATGTTGAATGCAATAATCATGTCACTGCACACTTACTTTATAACAAAAAAAAAAAAAAAATATGAATAACAAGTTTCATAATTTCGATACACTGTGATGGTTTGCTTTATTTTATTTTTTGCATAACTTGTTATAAAAAACTCTTAAAGTTTTTAAGAATTTAGTTTAAATGAAGTCACCGTAGTCTAGTAGGTAGTGTGTTGACTTATTAGACATTGAGCCAGGGTTCGAACCCCAGGCCAGAAATTAAAACAAACTAGAAAAAGTATTTCTTCGGCGACTTCCTCTCTGAGAATAAAAAAAAACTGCCATGAAAAGTTTCTCAAAAAATATCTGTCGTTCGGAGAGTCGACTTTAAACATAAGTGGAGAGAGAAACTAGGATAATATTCCAGACTGAAGGGTTGTAATGACCAAATTATGTATCTAATAGTTTAAATTTCTTCATACAAATTTGAATTAATAATAATCCATCATATAACGATAAGCTTTGTCGTTTGACATTCGAAATTTTCCGAAGTGATATGACTGGTCTTTATACCCATTATGCCCATTTCCCATACAGATTTTATGACGATGTGTTAGATGTGAAATATGGAGAATGCCAAATTATTGTTGAACTAAACGTTTAATGTCGTATTATTCTTGCTGTATTAAAAAGACTAACAAGACTTTCAATGTTCGAATTCTTTGTTTAGAGTATATTAAGTAGATTCACATCAAACATATCTAAGATTGTTTAAGAATGCCCTCGTTTCCTACACACGGACACATTGAAGGTATTAACATCGCTAATGCATTTCTAGGTGCTTCAAAGGAATTCTTACGTAAGGTTGACATTCCCAGTTGCCTCTTTGCAAATGGCATTTACTTAAAGGAATAATGGGAATACTTAACATAAATTCTTAGGGCCCTAGCTCTTGATAGAAATTAACTGGAGACTACAATTAAACGACTACAAAAGCTAAAATGACAAGGAAAAAGAGGAAACTACATAGCATCTTCATTGTCATTTTCTAACAATTGAAAACTTTAGACGAAGGATTCTGTGGCACTAAAAATTTATTACCAAAACTTATCTAAAGGGATATAAAATCCATACATATACATACATCGATGGCTTAATATAGAAAGGTCGTATCTTAAATTTTCAGTACTTTTATTAAGCTTTTTAATAAAATCTAAAACAAAAATATTATAAAAACGGTATTAAATGCAATTTTAATAAAAATAAATTAGGAATTCAATCATAAAATAACGGTAGTATATACTATAGTTGAAGTCTTCACTCGGTACAAAGAGTCAAGAATATTTATTCAATTTTATATGAGTTAGAGGTTTTTCTTATAATTACTGTAAGTCAACTATTCGTCATCATAGAAAGCTGAATTTTTCAGAGCATATGTCTGTGGGTGTTGTCTACCAGAATATTTAAAAACCCCGATTTTGAAAAAATAAATGAGATACGACCTTTCTATATTAAGCCATCGACATACATAGTCGCCGTAGCCTAATAGGTAGTGTATTACATGAGGCGTAGTTCCAAACTGCAGGTCAGACATCTTCAACAAAAAGAAATATGAAAAAATATTTCTTCGGCGACTTCTTCTCAGCTGATTCTCTCTGAGAGTAAATAAAATTGACAAGAAAAGTTTTTAAAAAATCTGTGGTTCGGAGTCGACTTTTAACTTTAATTCTCGGCACTCATGAATGGAATTAAATCCGAAATCCCGGGATATTTCGGGATAATTCGGGATCCAAAAATTCCGAAAAAATATGGGAAAAATCGCAATTTTCTATTAATAATAAAAATATTTTGTTAAAAAAAATCATTTATATTCCAATTAAATCAGAATTAGGTTAGGTTAGGTTAGGTTAGAGGACGTGTACTTGTCAGAATTGACAATTGATCGGTGGTCGAATTGACCCATTGTACTACGTCCAAAAAAAAAAAAAAATCAGAATTATATGTAATTAAAAATAAAATATAAAAACAGCAAGATAAAAAGTAACAAAAAAGCATAAATTAAATTAATAATAATAACAAAAAGTGGTCATAAGCTATAAGTGAAACAAGCACTACTCTTTTATCTCCTTGAGCTCTATTTATATTTTTCAAAAATAATTCTATCATAAAAATTTGATATGAATTTTTTCATGAAATTCAAAGCTTTACTTATACTTATTAATATTTTACTATACCAAGGTCAAATATATATCAATGAACAGTTATTAAGTTATTAAGAAAATAAATTAAAAAATTATATGAATGCGGTAACTGAATCAAACAATATATTTTTTCAAATGCATTATATTAAGAAGAAACTGCATTACCAACCTTACTTTTGAATAAACATCTTAATAACCATTTGCTAAACTATCTTCAATATTTTCTCTAATTAAGATCTTTTTCTAAAATACTGCTCTAAATGTTTAAAACAATTTTATCATTAAATAGCAAAAAAAAAAAACATTAAAAAAATACGAGAAATAATACATTTTTCACATATACTTATAAAGGGAGACCTATAAACTCATGCGTTCAACACATACAACTCTGTTACATTGTGATACATACATATGTATCTACATATACATACAAATAATTTAATCTAGATAAATGTTATAAATGTCCTTTTTCATTTTTTTTTCTTCTTATTGTGATCATTTATGTGACAAATGACAAACGAATTGGCAAATTACGGAGCCTTCTGGTGTGTGCGTGTGTCAGTCAGTTCTTCAAGTGCCTTGGGTTATACAGTATTGTTCGAAACCTAAGCAACTTTTTCTTAGTAAGTAATCATGGTCTTATATATTCTTTTTAAATTGATTTATGAAAAATATTTATTTTATTTACTATTGTGTCTATATTCTAAAAATAACAACAAAACTTAAATTCTATTTCCTTAGAAAAAATAAAAAAATAAAAACTAAATTAACTCAAAAAACAGCTGTTCGAAACCTAAGCAACTTTCAGTATTTCATATGATAGCCTTTGTTCTTTATGACCGCTGCGCATCTTTTTGGCATAGATTCTACTATGTTTGTTAGAATTGTTGTTGGTGTGGCCTCCCACTCTGTTTTTAGGCAGTTCATTAGTTCATTTTTGTTTTTGAAGCGACGTGTTCCAACCCTACGTTTTAAAATGCCGAAAAGGTTCTCAATGGGATTCAGGTCTGGTGACTGAGACGGCCAATCCAAGACTTGAATCCCATTAGCAGATAACCAATCCTTAACCAACTTCGATGAGTGTTTCGGGTCGTTATCGTGTTGAAACACCCATCGAAGTGGCATTTACCATTCTGCATATTTAAGCATATGGTTCTCTAAAATGTCCCTGTAAATAAAACGGTCCATTTTGGTTTGTATTTCTACAAAGGGACCAACTCCACTTGCCGAAAAACACGTCCACACCATCACACTCCCACCTCCATGCTTTATTGTGGCTTTTGAATATCGCGGATGTAAACGCTTACCCTTCGGTCTTCGAACGTGGCACACTCCATCTGAATTTAACAAGTTAAATTTTGATTCATCGCTGAATAAAACAGTTCTCCATTTTGCTACACTCCAATCTACATGAGCTGTAGCAAAATCCAACCTAAAATTTAAAAGTTTTTTACGCTTCGTAATTTAAATGTTGACAAATGAAACTTCAAACGAATTGGAGACTAAATTATTTTTAGCATATACTTATAAAGGGTGTGCTGTACTCAGTAGGTCGTCCAGTCAGTTCTATACTACAAGTCCTTGGTGTACCTTATTAGTATGTTAAAAGGTGGGCTACATCATATTGACTAATGCAAAGTCACAAAATAATTTTCCAATCATAATATTTATCATGTCTCTTTTCTTTTCCGTTTTATTGTAAACATGTTTTAAGAAAAAAGAAATAATTTAAAATATAGACCTGTGTAATGTACATTGTTTCAAGAGTGATCTTACAAGACTTGGTTTAAATATGTGTGGGCGATTATTTGAAATGGTCATGACCAATAAAATAATGTCCTCTACAGTTTTATTGTAAAAAATGAAAAAAAAGAGAGAAAAAAAATATTCACAATTGTTTAAGAGTGATTTAAAACTTGAAAAGATTTAATGAAACTGATTTGGAATTTATTTCAGTTTTTTTTTTAAGTTTCATTATCAATCTTAATTGTAGTTTAAAAATATTTATTAAAGTCTAATTTAAATTCGAAATAAAAACTTAACGCATATGATTCATTTTAATGACACGTGAGGGCAATTTTAAATCTTAAACTATGAACTATAAAGTACAATGATGAATCTACAATTAGGATAAACTATAATGGCCCCAGGGCAGACATCAAAACAAAATACAAAAAGAATTTCTTCGGCGATTTCCTCTCAGCAGCTTTCTGGCAAAAACTCTGAGAGTTAATAAAATTGTCATGAAAAGTTACTCAAAAATCTGTCGTTCGGAGTCGACTTTAAACTGAAGGTTCCGCCTCTCATGTATAAAATTAACGCATACAACATAAGTGGTGTGATAAGCTAGGTCGTAATCTTGACTGAAGGATTGTAATGGCCAATTATGTTATGTATGTATGTAATGTTATTGTGTGAAGTCGCCGTGGTCTAGTAGGTAGTGTGCTGGCTTATTAGACGTAAAGCCAATTTGTAAAAGATACAAATTTTTTCGGCGATTTTTTCTTAGCAGATTTCTGGCAAAAACTCTGAGAGTAAATAAAATTGCCAGAAAAAGTTTCTCACAAATCTGTCTTTCGGAGTCGACATTAAACTGTAGGTCCTGCCATTTATGTATAACATTAACACACACACAACTTAAGTGGTGTGAGAGAAACTAGGTCAATAATCCTAACTGAAGGGTTGTAATGACCAATTATGTATGTATGTATGTAATGTTATTGTTCTTTTACTTTTCGTAAAATTAAAGTAACATAATAAAGCATAGCATGAGTGAATTATCTTTTTCTGTATTTCATAAATTTTTCTCAGTGAAGGATTTATGGACGAACAAAAATTTGTTTATATTAAAATATATGAATTTTGGTTGTCTAACATACCTACATATACAGTGGATAGCAAAAGTCTTAGTACTCCAATATATTTTGACAAAAAAAGTCCCCACAGGCTTGATACTTCTTGCACAAAGTCCCGACATGACTTCAGGAGAGTATTTAGGGTATCATCAATCTAGGAAACAATAAACAAAACTTGTACATTCAATTACAAATAGGTTAAATGGAGTGCTTGACCTTAAGGGATATTCTTCTAAATACAATGGATAACATTTGCATATATTAGGCCTTTAAATTTTAAATTTACTCAGGGATCTCCTTTGAAGCGTTTCTTTATTTTTCTCTTGCTTTAAGAAAAATTTAAAAAATTTTTTGTTTTATAATAAAATAGAAATAAATGAATAAAATAAATATAAAAACCTTATGTTTTTATATTGAGTATACTAAGACTAAATACTTTTGCTGTGCACTGTCTATTGCTTTAGATGTCGAGACGAAAAAGGTTTTAATGGTATATAGTATGTGTAATTAATTAACCTGAAAGTAAATTATGTTTTTATTGTGTGAAAGTCTATGAAGTTATATTTAATAGGCTAATCAATCTTTAAACATGAAGGAATATGCAATAGAAGTCCACAAGAATTGATAAAATTGATAAAAATAAAATTGTGACAATTAAGTTAATTCGGCTAAAAATAGAAAGTATTAATTTGATGCTCAAAACATGATGAACTTACAAATTTTTAAAAATTATTTATTAATTACAGTCTTCCCTCGATTGACGCCGTCTCGAATTACGTTGTTTCGATTAACGTTGTCAGAAATTTTCTTCCCTTAAACTTCGATTTAAGTCGTTTTTCGATTTACGTCGCCTTACGTTGTTTATACGCAAAATCAAGGGACTTCCCTTTTAAAAGAAATTGAAAACATAGAATAAAAATTTAATTATTTTAGTTTTTTTTTTTTTTTGTAAAATATACGCAAATAAATGCATCTGATAGTATGAGTTCTTTCAAATTCGATTTACGTCGTTTCAATTTACGTCGCCTTTTTCCGGAACATTCGACGACGTAAATTGAAGGAATACTGTATTTTTATCAATTATTGTTATTTGAATTATTATTGAAATTCTACAAACTACTACATCGAATTGAAATGTCGTGGTGTAGTCATTAAAATTTGCAATTGCAAGATTAATAAGACGAAGAAGCCTGGATCCAATCCCAAAGCTGGCGAATAATTTTATTAACTTTTGGTAAATAATTCCCATAGAAGATGAATACCAGAGAGAATCGCTTTACTAATGAACATCATGGCGTATCAATTCAATCAGAAATAAAATTTTTCATTCCTACACTTAATATTTAATATATGTCCAGGAACGATATAATCTTAGAACCTAAAGAAGAAACTAAGCATGTTTTTCAAAGTAATGTAAAAAAAATAAACATATGCTATGTTTTGTATAATACACTGGGTTACTTTTGTACAACAACTATATCTGCTTTGAAATAACATCCATATGTGCCAGAGGTCTTAGTTCGCTATATGATTTTCAGTCTCGCGTCTCGATAGAACATATAAATTTCACTCGAACACTATAGGCGAAATATTTTTGCACTTTTTAATTGGCCTTTTAAAGCATACCTAAGGACAAAATTTCCAGAGTTTGTCGTTGCTTATCTTTGGTTATCAAATCTTCAAAGTATGTGAGAATCCTGTCGTATAGCAAAGCTTAAATTATAACAACTAACCTTCCTAGATTCGTTTTCTAAGAGATTGAGTAGCTGTTGTTATAATTTGCCAAGAAAATAATGTGCATTCGAAGCTACTTATGTATTACTCTAGTCGCTAGCTTATCCGAAATTTGGTAACTTGCAAACAAAAAGAAAGAAAGAAACACGCGCAGAGCCATGAACCCTATTAAGAACTGATGCAGCAGCCTTGAGGGTATTCGAGAGGAAAGTCCTATGAAAGATCTTCGATCCTGTGCGAGTTGGCGATGATTTCCGCATCCGATCTAGCAGTAAGCTGTATGAGATTCTCAACGACATAGACGTTGTGCAGCGTATTAATATCCAGCGGCTGCGCTGGCTCGGCCATGCAGTTCGAATGGAGGAGGATGCTCCGGCGAATTGGGTATTTGATGTGGAGATCTGCGGAAGTCGGCGAAGAGGACGACCTGGTATCCGTTGGAAGGACCAAGTCGAGGAAGCCCTGTCGTCGATTGGTGTGACCAACTGGAGTAGGCGCGCAAGAAGCAGAGCGCCTGGAAGGAAGTGTTGCGGCAGACCGCAATCCGATAACTGGGTTGTTAATGGCCAATTAAGAAAGTAAATAAGTAATTGAAGATTATACGTTTGACAAAGGAACTAATTTGAAACAAAGTTGAAATAGGATTATAGAGCAAACTTTCTTTCATAATATTAGTAAGCTATTGTCATAGCCAAGGAGCAAAATGAAGCCATTTGAATGAATACTTCTCGGATGGGTCCTATTAATGAAGCGCATTCTGTTGTTCATACCTTTGTTCTTCAAGGACTTAGGTCTTAGGTCGTAGTGGTAGCTCTGATATCACAAAGCCCACTTGAGCACGCATGGCGGCCTGTTGTGATGCCACAGGTGAAACAGTCAGTACAGCAGTCCTTGTACTAACCAAGTTCCGCCAAATCAGATAAAGAAAGAAGTTGATCAGCGCAAGGGCTGACAACAAAGCACGGCTCACTCCGGGAAACAGCCAGAAATGAAACGTCTAGCGATATCAATAGATGAGCTCGTTGCTAGGACAAATAACCTCTTCTGACACCTAGCAAGAGACGGTGCAAAAAAGTGAATACGAGTGTCACGCGAAGCGTAAAAGGGAGCCTTCTCGCCTACCCATGAATCACCGTGCACGGCCCTACGTCGAGATGACATCACGACCAAGCAAGTAATCGGGTACCCTTCCATCTCCTGGGCCAGGTAGTCTAGAAGGAGACCGGATAAGTCCGGAAGAACCTCCGCGCACCCAGCAAATGGCTCTCACAAAGGGATTCGAAGCCGCACCAGCTCTTCCGTCTGTCGGCCCTACAGTTTCCCGGAATATGACGGTGCCCGGGGACCCACACCAGAGAGGGACACCGTGAAGCGCCCCGAGGTAGCGTAGGTTCGAGACTAGCGGCGACATTCCCTAACGATCCTAGAGTTGATCACGAAACCTGACAGAGATTCTGTATCGCAGCTGGACTGTCCGAAAAGATCGAGACGCAACTGAAAGGAGCATCATTAACGAGGATCCATTGAGCGGCCCGGTAAATTGCCATCACCTCCGCCTGAAACACACTGCAGTAGTCTGGCAGACGGAGAGAAATATTCAGGTCCAGTTTCCCAGAGTAGACACCACTTCCAACCCTCAACCTCGAATTTAGAAGCCGTCAGTATATATATCCAGGACATCCGGGGGGACGATCGTATCAGGATTCCAGTTATCCCTACTCGGAATCAGAGTGGAAACATCTATGAAGACAATTCTTCAAGGACTATTCTTCATCTTTTTTACGAATTCTTTTAAATTTTTTTAAATGCTTTTAGTTACAGTAAAGGTTCTTCTAAGCAATTTGAAGTCAGCATATCTTTTGATGCTATATCCTACCGCTGGGAAAATACTCTCGAGTTTCCCTATGACTTCGGAATATTTCATTCTGTAACCCAAAAATTTAAGTTTTTGTCCTGAGATTTGTTCTTTGCACATCTGTATCCTACTAAATGGTCCCTTATTTATCATTTAACCAAGCATGTCATTTCTAGATTTCTTTAGTGACTTTTATTACCAAATCTCTTTGAGAAGCATTTGGTTAAATAATAGGGTGTACTGGTTCAGTCGAGGAGAGAGGGATCTATCAGCCAATCGAGCCAAAATTTTTTAATGTTTTTATATTATTTTGTCTACCATAGTCTTTAAAGCTCTGATCTGGCCAACAATATGCAGCAAACTTAAATCCGCAGTAGAAAAAATTTTAGTTACCGTTTTGTATGAAGTCGCCGTGGTCTAATAGGTAGTGTGTTGGCTTATTAGACGTAAAGCCAGGATTGGAGTCCCAGGCCAGACTTCAAAATAAAATACAAAAAAAGTATTTTTTCGGCGATTTCCTCTCAGCAGATTTCTGTCAAAAACTCTGAGAGTAAATAAAATTGCCACGAAAAGTTTCTCATAAAATCTGTTGTTCGGAATCGACTTTAAACTGTAGGTCTCGCCACTTATGTATAAAATTAATACACACAACATAAGTGGTGTGAGAAACTAGGTCAATAATCCTAACTAATGGGTTCTAATGACCAATTATGTTATGTTGTACTAACAAAAGCATTTGAGCAATTTTGTTAGTCGAGACAATAGGCCGCTATTATACTGACCATTATTATGTACATTTAGTGCATTATTTCTCGGTTACTTAGCTAGGATTTCCCTACAAGCCTATTATTATCATGGCAGGTTTGACCAGTAGAAGATTTGTTGGTTTTGAATACCACACGTACTAATACTGTGGCCTTATGCTATAGAAAAAAATGTTGACGTTAAATGAAATTGAATTTACACGCTAGTAAGCTTGTTTTCTTAACTCTAGAACGATTTAGAGAAATTGTTATTGAAATAGAAAACTATTCGCATGTCTGTAAAGAGTTTACTATTTAAAGAATTTTAATAAAAAGTCTCGAATTAGTACTACTTACTACCTTCTTAATGAAAAGAAAGCAAAATATGGCAATTTATTTAAATTTTTTAATTATGTTACACACTGTAATTGCTCACAAAAAAAAAAAAAAAATTAAATTAAAAATCTTTTCAAATGCTTACAATTCGATTAATTAGATTCTATGAAAAAATACACTCCCTTTTTCTTCAGTATCAATTTATTTATCGTATCACAACATTTTAGCACGTATGGGCTTGGCAGTTTCTGAAAACATCATTATCAATTTGAAATTTTTTATCTTAATTGTTTAAAGATGTTAACAATAAAAAATTTTTTGATAACAATTAAGTGACGGTCACAGTGAGACAACTATAAAATCAAGTGACACTTGCAATTTCTTTTATAGTTCCCAACAATCTTTTAGAATTTCTATTCCCAAAACTCATACAGAAAAAGATGCAAACAGGTAACATTTTTCTAAATCGTAGCAAAAATCAATTCTTAAAACAATTCCTCCTTCAATTACAGTTTCATTTTTTATTGTATTGGCTGTAGTAGCCTTTGCCTCAGCCGCCTACATTCAACCTCATTATGAACCCCAAGATATTTATAGGGAACCCAATTGTGCTGTTGTTAATGATCATTCACGCATGTTCCGTAACATTAATGATCCCACTTACTACTGGGTCTGTCGTGAGGGTCAAGAGAAGGCAGACTACATTCAATGTCCCGCCAATGAAGCTTTCATGGAACCTTTGCAAAAATGCGTTCTCTGGTCGGAATGGCGTTGGATTGAACCCTACACACAATAAGTTTATATTTACGAGTTCAATAAATTTGACAATGATTTGAAAACACTAAATGAAGTTGAAGACAAATTTGATTTTAAAATGTAGACAGGATGTGAAATAAAACAATAAAAAATGGTGCTTTGGTGCGTAGTTATACATGAGAGTTATACTTGTTTAATCATGTAAAATATTTGTGTAGGACACTTCTGGAAAGTACTAGTAGATTTGAATAATTCATACTTCAGCCTAGATTGGCTTAAATTGGCAATTCCTCAAACATTGTTATTGTAATACTAATTATTCGTTTAATTTAATTTGTCTATAACGCTTGCATATTTGAATTATCCTAATGGTTTTATAAAAATGTCTTTCTGTCAATAAATTCTGAGAGACTAAAAACCTTAGACTCCCAAATATAAGATAATGGCAGAGAAGATGGTCTGACGTCTTCTGTTTTACCTTTCATTACAGCTTCTGCAGAGTCTATCTAAGATTTTTCGTGTCTTTGAGCATACGTACCCAGGTGTCTATGACTATTAATCACTGTGCTAATGCTTCCCTTAATCCTTTCATTATCTCCTTAAGATCAGCTACAGCCATGTTATTTTGAAATTTTTTCTGTCATTGGGCGTATGTACCCGGATTCCAATGATCACTGTCGATTGTCTTCTGTCTTAGAATATGTGTACTAGGGATGCCAATCGGGAGATCCCGAATCCCGAAATTTTCGGGAGTGTGAATTCATATGTATTTTGACCCTATATAAGGTCCTGAAAAAAAATTCTATATCACTTGACTTCCATAATAGCATCTCAGATGAGGAAAACCCTATTTCCAGTAATAAAAAATTATTTGATGCCAGCGAAGAATGCAAAAGCCCTATAAAACGAATTAAAAGGGTAACTGATTTAGATACTCAACTGTCCAGGAGGTGTTAGAGGTGAATATTTACAAGCTGCATACAGATATCTCTTTTACCAAAAAATGTTGATTGCGAGAAGTATTTTTCAACGGCAGCGTATGTTGTCAATAAAATTCGGTCAAGCCTTCCAGATCACATGTTAAATGCTTTAATTTTCTTAAAATATTTCCAATAATTTTCTTAAAACTAAAGCATTTAATTTTCTTAAAATATTTCCAATTTTTTAAAACTAAAGCATTTGCATATGTATGAAAAATCCCGAATCCTGGGATTTTTAAAAATCGATAACATTTGGCATTTCTAACGTGTACCTAGGTCCCAATGCTCCCCTTAATTCTTTTACTATGTCCTTGAGATTAGCTTCAGCCGTGTTATTTCGAAATTTTTGCCTGTTATTGAGCTTGTGTACCCAGATGCCAATGGCCCTTAATCACTGTATTATGTATTTAAGATCAGCTTCAGCCGTTTTAATTTGGAGATTTTTCCAGTGTCCAATATAAATTCTGTGCACATTTTATGAATGTTTTGTTATGGGGATTGCGTTTACCTGGCCTATGTATAAATGGGTTTATTTCCAAATCTTTCTAAGAACGCCCCTGCTCATTAAACTACATGAGGATAGGTGTTGAATATCTCTCTATTTTCTTTAGAGGTATGAGATATAATTTAACAGTCCTAGATGGTGGATATACACTCTCTACGGATATAATTGTTGCTTTACTGTAAGTAAATACGCATACATCTTCGCTAAATATGGACTGATGCAGAAATCGCACCACAGTAGTGCTCGTAGGCATTATGGTGTTGAACCTATCTAGCTCTTAAAAGTTTCACTCCAACAAGTCCAACAAATCAAATTTATTTCGAACGAGAAATAATTCTTATAATTAATTAAATGAGAACATCTGAAGTCGAGTCTTCAAGACTTCGAAGATGTGTAATTTAAGGCCTAAGTACCTTCACTGATATACCCCTTAAATGGATATGAAATCATACTGTTCAACAAGACTACGTTAAGTTTCAGGTTATGTATTAGACAAGTACAATACCCAGAGTTCAAATTGATCCATTGTAAATACGTCTTGGAAGAAATTCTCTATCACTTGCACTCTCTACGAGACTTTCTTCAAATAGTTCGCTAAAATACAATGCAACAAAAGTCTATTGATTATTAATTGCCTACCTTACTACAACCCATTCTCTCTATAATCTACTTCTCCGTTTCAATAATTTTGAGCATTAAATTATTTTTACGCTGTTCACATTATAATTTTAATATTTTAATAATTTAATTTAAAACTATTTTTCAATATTAAATTTTATTTCCATTTAAAGTAAACAATTTTAATTATATTAAGCAACTGTTGGTGGATTTTCAGGTTTCTTCCAGATGTAACTTGGCCATGGAACGCAGGCCTTTAATAAGTGCATGTAGGCTTCACCGTCGGGGCAATCCAATTCAACAGCAACTTCATTTAATTTCTCACAATACCAATATTTTCTAGGATCCCAGTGATTGGGGAATGTCTTGCCAACTTCAGAAGGATCACGACAAGCCGATTGACCGGCAACGGCCAAGACGGTAGCAATAGCCATAGAGGCCAACAAAGCCAAGCAAATCACTGAAAGTTACAAAAGGATTCATTAGAAACATTATTTAAAAATTTTTAACTTGAACTAGAAATACTCACAATATTTCATAATGTGTGATGATATTCGTAAAACGTCAAGATCTATCTGTGCCAAATGAAAGTCGAAGAAAGTTTTTATACTGAAAAGTTAATTTTTGAAATCGGCACACCTTTATTGCTTTAATGCCGCCACATGTAGAAAGATACACGTTTCTATGGTTTTTTTATTTTATTTTATTTTTTACCACAAATAATTATTAAATTTTATTGAAACAAGATGTTAAAAATTATCAATTATCATTTTATCAATGATCAATATTTGTTTGTTATAAAAATATACGAACAATTTTAAATTAATTGACAGATTTTAAAAATAAACATAATGAGTCAACAATTCGAAGAAACTCATGAGTTTAAAGAACTTTATGGATAGCTGTATGAATAACTGAGGCAAAAAACCGAAATAAAAATGGGCATGGATTTTAGAAAAGAAGATCTTAAATTCAATAATCAGAATAAACGTTAAGCAAATCAATCTTTCTATATATAAACGAATACTTAGAATTATTTCGATATGTCGGGTTATATTGGATGAATGTCCCCGCCCTCACACTAACCCACCCACACCGAACCGCGGAGAGTTCGTCTCCATTACGTAGGGATACGTACACACTACAGTCCTGACTGTAGCGGGTAAGGGAAATGTAATGGCAACGAAAACGTAAAACAGCTACAGAACTTAATTACAAGCTGAATAAGGTAACAATAAATCGGAACTACCTAAGACAAGAACAATTAAAACTGCTTCTGCAAAGATTCTATTGAATCACTATGACAACGATAGTATAGATTCCAAATAGCAGACTAACAGTCTAACAAGTGAAATGTACAGTAGTCTCGTTATATAAGGATCAATGAATTCCCTAGCCCATATTTTCACAAAACCAACCACAGCCCGAGCCTTCGCAATCATCATACTAATATGATCCATAAAAGACAATTTCATATCCAATAATACTCCCAAATCAAGAAATGTAGTCACAGTTTCCAAAGGGCTAGAATTAATCACATAAGTGGACGAAATTACATAGCCTGACCATGATCATCATCAAAAGTATAAAATAATTTAACGTCGTCAGCATACATCAGAATATTACAATCAGACATAGCACAAGGAAGATCATTCAAATACAATAAAAACAGTAAAGGACCCAAATGGCTACCCTGCGGAACACCAGAAGTAACATATACAGTCTTAGACAATATATTCCTGACCAATACCCTCTCAGTCTTAAGGGAAAAGAAGGAGTCTAGCCATCTATGAATAATATCAGTAATACCGATTAATGAAAGTTTCAGAAGCAAAATTCTATGATCAAGCCTATCAAAAGCTTTACTGAAATCAATATAAATTACATCAGTCCGAGCTGCGGCAAGAAAACCTCTGAAAACATGTTTAGTAAATTCAGGAAGATTAGTGACAGTCGACCGGCCTATCAAAAAACCATGCGGGAAAGGGGATGTTAAAGATCTCGTATTAAAAAAGAGATAATCCATCACTAGTTTCTTCATCAACTTGGGAATAGCACTGAGTTTGGCAATACCTCTGTAATTGGAAATATTAGATCTATTACCCGACTTATGCAAAGAAAGCCTCAGAAGTCTATTAAATATAAAGATCAAAGGAACACTCAAGACCACACTTTCTTAAAATACAGGCCGGAACCCTGTCAAGGCCCGGCAAGTATGTAAGTTTCAGTCCAGACAAAGACTCAAGAACTTCTCATCAAATGAATATATGATAGAAATAGAGACACTTCCCACTGAATAAGGATACGAAAAGCCGCTACTCAGATTAGGGTCCGTGTCCAACTGCCTGAAAAAAGTCAGCAAACATATTCGAAATATCAAGGTAACTAGAGGATGATACGCCCCCATCGCTAGCAAAGTTTGACCTATCTCGAATCATATATTTCTCATAACAGTAATGATTCATTCTACGATAATCCGCACGGTCCCTAGAGTAAAGAGCATAATCAATATCAGTACCTGATCTAACAAACTTATTAAACAGACTCCAATTCTTGTTCCTGAATTTAGTCATTCAAAAACCCTTTTGCTCACAAGAAACACTTGTTCTTATATACATACATAGATATCCCTGATCCATAAAATCTACTAAAGTTTAGCAACTTCGAGGCATTTAGGTTAGGACCAACCTTAATTGATCATCAACCTCAATTTTTGTCAGGTCAGACATCTCAAACAAAACGAAATATGGAAAAAATAATTCCGCGTTGAAATTATCTCAGCAGATTTCTGGCCAAATCTCTTAGAGTAAATAAAATTTCTAAGAAAAGTTGCTTAAAAAAACTGTCGTCCCTCCACACATCAAGGGTGGTGTGAGCAGCTAGGTCATAATCCAGATTGTAGGATTGTATTAACTAATTATGTATATATGCAGCATTTCATTATCATATATACCGCTGAGTTACAGCATTTTTCTATGTTCTGCTAGTCATAATACCAATTCAGAAGCTAGCTAGGCATCATATATGGTCTGATTTCGTAGATTTTTGAAATTTCGACTTAAGTACCGAAAAGATGACTGCCAAATCTTCAAGTAACTCAGCAGCTTGTGTTCCCCTATCTGTCATCAAAGGTTAAGGCAGCTATTTCGTTTTACATATCAGAGTTAATATTAAAATAGACCTGGTGTAAAGAAAACTCAGAGCAGGTCCAAATCTGTTTCAATTCATCAATATGATCCCTTATCAAAACCTTAAATAAAACAAAACATCTGGGAGAATAAAAGATCAGATACATAATTTGAAGTCGTATTACTGAAATTTCCGCAAAAAGAATAGAACTGTAGACAGATAATTAGGTTGACAAAGACAACTATAGGTCTTTAGAAATAATACTAACTTCCATTCCCAAATCTATCATTGAGCCGCAAAAGATATAGACAGAGATCACAATCTGCCCACTTCGCTTATCAGATGCCAGCTTTCCTTCAGATTATCATGTAAATCAAATAGACAAAAGACAGAATAATTTTAAATATTTTGTAGCATTATGTTGCTACTATTTATTCTCTTGCAGTGCCTACTATTTATAATAAATGGCTTGTGGCCACAATTTTTTGCAAAGGTACTAAAATATACAAAATTCCGTGATTATTGTCTTCTCAGATTTCCTTTTTAATCCACAGTACATCTAGAGATAAATACATATTCAAACTTTAAAGGATTTCTAATCAATTTAAATGTAATCGTTTTAGTTTTAAACATTTTTTGCATATTTTACTTCAAGTAATAGATTTCGTTGAATTTCAATTAGAAGTTTTAAATTCTAAGAAATTAACATTAATTTCTATTCTCTTTATAACATTAAGTCATTTTGTTGTTGTTAAAAAATAATTTTTGAATTCATTTTATTTTTCAGTATTGAATTAAACCTTGTAATCAAACAGATAAAAATAATGGAAATACAAAAAAAAGGAAGAAGGAAAAAATAATACTCAAAAGAATACTTGTAAACCTTTACATACAACAACAGTTTTTGAACAGTGGAACTAAATGGAAAAATTATACAGAAAAATTCAAAGTACAGGTTGCATGTAACCGAAATATGCTAGAAGAATTTGTTTGTTTTAAACGATTAATTACGATATTGGCCTTTACTGTGGTCTATTAGAGAACCTGTGATATTTATTTTGGAATGTATCCTTGTATGTAATCGAAATCGAAAAACTATTGCATTCAGATGTCTAAGATAAGATAGACGCACAGAAAATAATTATAAGTTAAAAAATATTATTGAAACGGGATCAATTAAAATTTTTCCAAATGATATATTAAATCTATTGCCAACAGTGATGTTTCTCGTACCTTAGGATAGGTTAGAGGACGTGTACTTGTCAATTCTGACAAGTACAATCCCTAGCTTCTCTCACCACTTAGATTGTGTGCGTTAATTTTATATGTGAGAGGCGGGACTTACAGTTTAAAGTCGACTCCGAACGACAAATTTTTTAAGAAGCATTTCATGGCAAATTTCACTCTCAAATTTTTTGCCAGAAATCTGCTGATAGGAAGTCGCCGAAAAAGTATTTTTCATATTTTCATTTTGATGTCTGACATGGGATTCGAAATCTGGGCTTTCGTCTAATAAGCCAACACACTACCTACTAGACTACGGCGACTTGTTCCCCTACCTTGACTTATCAGAATCATTACTACCAGTATCATAATTTCTATTGTTTTATCTTCTAGGACTTAATGTGGAGAACCCATAGATTTAGGTATTTCTTGAGAAAGAGTAAGATTCAGTCAATAAAAATTAACAAAATGGAAAATATAAGACAAGAATTTAGTGATGGTACTCCTATTATGTGAATATTGTAATGCTCCCCCAACTCATTGGAAGATCTGCCGCTTCCTAAAACAGTTCTCATGGTTATAATACCATTCCCTGATAGCCGAAGGTATTCTAATATCTCTCCCTGTGATATCGTCTTCTCCCACATTTAACACAGTACAACTAGAATTTTGCCTAAAAGACGCTACAATGGTCTGATAACTGATAAGAGTATATGGATATAGCTCGTTTTAGCCTCGAGCCATTTGTGGAGTATATTTGGTTTCCTGGATAGCTTTCTTCACAATAAGTTTCATACCAACTCTTATCGGATCAACGAATCTGCCGTAGATTGTTGGAATCAAGATACATGCACAAGTGCTTGTCCAACAGCCAACATGTTTTAATTCAATCAATCAAAAATAATATTTTTGCTATATTATTAGCCTGAATTTTACCCAGAATTTTAGCCAGAATTTTATTATTAGCCAGAATTAGCTTTTGTTGTTCAGCAATTGCGCTGATTAACTTGTTCCTTTCCCTGATTTGGCGAAACTTGGTTAGTACAAGGATTGTGTTTCACCCGTGGCATCACCAGAACTACCACTACGACCTAACGTACGACCTAACCTAGCCAGAATTTTTTCTTGCTGTCTTTTAGACCCATGTTAAGTGCTTCAATTGAACAAAACCCGATTTTTCCCGTACATTAGTAAAACAAAAATTAGTTCTCCTTAACCTATGTTTAGAAACTATTTTCAAAAACTAACAAAAACCTAAAGATTTCGATTTATAAACGGGTTTTAGGGCAAAAGTTTCCATTTAATTCGTATACAAATCTACTATTTAAGTCATGGACTAGAGTAAAAACCGATAAAGTGAAGCAATAGAAACAACAATATTTTGATTTAAGTTTGAGCACATGAAGATTCTCCAACTGAGCGAACATAATAAGCCCGAGAAACCCAATAACAAATTAAATATACGTATTGAAGAATACGTATAGGTAAGTCATTAACACTTACATACATACATACATATGTAAACTTACATTCAGTTAAACATTACAACAGTCTTGTAAACATTAGTGTTTAGGATTGGTGTAAAGGATATGAATCCACCGCACAGACACAGACTAGCACTAACACTTGCTTAAAATGAAACGAAATAAAAAGAAATCCAAAAACAATTTTGAATTTTTGAGACCCACAAAATTTTGTTCTAGAGAAACACAAAAACGAAGAGTAATTTGTGCAAATTTACTGAGTGTAGTTAAAGAAAAAGAAAGGAAAGAGAAAAAAACTGGTAGACATAGACGACGTGCTTTTGAATAGAGAAATGAACAAAAACAACACAAAATAAAAACAACAGTTAATATTATTGTTAGTGTTATTGTGGTTATTATGTTGGCAAGTAATAAGAAAACAACATACAAAGAGAGATACACAATAAACAAGGAATTGAGTTCATTATTGAAGAGAAAAAACGCAGGCGCTGTAATTATGCTATATATCCTGAGCAATCAAGAGAGAGAGAGAGAGAAAGTACAAACTTTATATGTGTATGGCTGTATATGGGCTTATGAGAGATTGTTTTTTGTTCTGGTTTTTTGTTTTTTTTTTAAGGAATGAAAACCATTAAATTTTGTAACGAGTGAGTGGGTGGCAATTTGGGTGGCTTAACTCCTATTACCGACTGGTACTAAAATTCCAGGCTATTGTTGTTGCTGTGGTTGCACTATGGCTGAAAATCCGTATCCGTATATACAGGCATGTGATATTTTCAACGTGTTAAAGCCACCAGACAGAAGTTACCTTTGCTCTGGCCTGGACGACAAAACAATACAAACGGTTGATCGTCGTCGTCTAGTGTTACAAACACAAAAGAGAATTTTTTTTTTCATTAGAAAAAAAAAAGAAACTGGAAAAAGTATTTTTCAAACCTTCACACACCTGAAAAGAGAAATGAAATTTTGTTATTAAATTTAAAAATCATAAAATAGTTTTTCTTTAAAAATAAATACCCCAAGAAATTAAATAAATTGAAGAAAAACGAAAATTTAAAGGAAAAGTGTGAAGACGGAGTGATATTAGCAAAGTGAACAGGAATCTTAATTTATTCCGAAATAAAAAGAAAATCCAAAAATCCATTTTATTTATAAAATTCTTTAAATAAAACTGCAGTGTTAAATAATAAATAAAAGAAAATTAAATTTTTCTTTGTAAAATAAAATATAAAATAAAACGAAATTGAGAGAAAAAAAAATTAAATAAAATAAAAAGTAAAAGCTTTGTAAGAAAAAGAAAAAGTAGCAAGTATAAAATAAAAAAGAAATTCATTAATTTCTTTAAGTTTTTCATTCTGTAAGTTTTAAACAGTGGCGTCCAACGAGCCCAATCCAAACGCCGCCACTGGCAGTGGCACAGGTGAAACGGCTGCATTATTTTCGAAATTTAAAAGTTTTTCCATCGGCAGTGGTCCAAATTCACCGCAACGCGTTGTCTCAAATCTACGCGGTTTCCTATCGAATCGTTTAAGTAATATATCGACAGCCGATACAGGTACGTAATAGCAGACAAAAACGTAGTAACGTAGAAACAGTAATTATATAATAAAAGAAAAACTATAGCAATGAAAAATCCATACAAATTTGCAATTCTAATGACCCTTAAAGTTGCCGAAAATAAATCCATAAAAAAAACAAAAATTGTGTATACATACGATATATAATGAAAAAGAACTAAAATAAATTTTTTAACACTTTATATGTATATGATACGTATGTATGTACATATACAAATCTGCATATCTAATACATATATGTGTACATAGTGTATATAATTTACATTTAATTTTGTATACATCTATACATATATAGGAAAAAGGAAAAAATACCAACAATATATTGAATCAAACATGTTTCGTACCTATTCAGCAGATATCGAAATTGTTATTCAGCTATATATTCACTACGCCATATACATATGACAGTCAAGATGTATGTAGTATATACATATGTATGTATAAGAGCCATCAGCTGAGTACCTATGAAATGTTGTGAAATTGAAACATGGCAAATGTTCGTATGAAATATAAGAAATCCTTATAAATATTCTTTAGGTTCCATTTTTAGTCCACCATTTTCTTTTCGCTTCCATTTCACAACATTCTTCGCTTCCCTATCTTATTTACTTACAACGATACCTCAATACACACCAGTACATACTGTGCCAGTCTGACCCATTCCACTTACGTAATAATTTTATTGAAATTGAAAATAATTTACAAAGACATTTTCATCTTTTATTACAATTTTACTTTTCTTTTTGTTGAAATGTTGTTGTGGAAATAAATTATTATTTTCACTTTCACAGCTTCAATTATTGGTTGATTTAAAACTAGGTTTTAATTTTATTTTTATTTCGAAAATATTTTGCTGTTAATTAGATAAATTGCAAAAATTTTATTTAGCCTTCCAATGAGAAATATTCATTTCTGCAAAATTAAAAAAAGTAATTAAAAACGAATAATTAAATTTTGATTCCTATGAATAAATAAACATAATTAAAATTGTTTTTAATTTTATACTCAACAAAAATTTAAACTTCATTGAAAGAAATGATGCCTACAGAATATTATATCGATTAAGCAACATAGTTTTTAATAAAGCTAATGCCAGATCAACAAAATGGCCGAAAAAAAAAATGGTAAAAAGTTTCAAAATATAGCCACTTATGAGTTAATTTCATAGATTAACTATTTTATTCCTTTCTCCAATAATAATTATAAGTTGAAAACTGTTGATAACAAAATTTACAAAATGAATGAATTAAAATGTCTAAACTTTAGATGGCAGAAACTAAAGCAATCCTTAAAATTTTTTTTTATTTTTTACATAATTTAACAATTAATAAAATATCCGATATTTTGTAAATTCACAAGTCATCTGCAAGGCATTAGGCCAATTAATTAATCGATTTTGTTTACTGAACTTTTTTCACTGCTTCTTTTTGAGTTAACGCGTTCACTTCTCCTCAACTCTTATTGCAGTCGCTAGGATTTGATGTCCTGTTCTATACCGAAGTGTATGACTAAATATAATTCTTGTCTGGAACAGATGTAGAGTCTTGCGAAGACAATTTGCATCGTCCGCATATAACGAGTATATGCATTCCAATTATCGAATCAGCACAGAAAATTATTATTGAACATTTTCTACAGAAAATTGTTATCATAAATTTTCTATAGAATTTTTTGTTATCGAAAATTTTCTACAGTATTTATTGTTATCGAAAATTTTCTACAGAATTTGTTGTTATCGAAAATTTTCTACAAAAAATTGTTATCATAAATTTTAAACAGAAAATTGTAATCGTCAAATTTTCTACAGAAAATTGTTATCATAAATTTTCTACATAATTTGTTGTTATAGTTCATTTTCTACAGAATTTGGTGTTATCGTTCAATTTCTACAAAAACTTCTTATCGAAAATTTTTTACATAAAATTGTTATCGAAATTTGTTTACAGAAAATTTTTAGTGAAAATTTTCTACGCTAATTGAACTATACATAAAAATTTGTTTTTATAAATACATTTCTACAGAAAGTTGTGAAATTTGGTTAACTGTAAATTATTACAGAAAGTTCTTGTCTCCAACTGTGCATAAAAAATTGTTGTTATCAAAAAGGTTCTACAGAAATTTGAGGAATTTGTATAAACGAGTATTGTGTGTTAAAATGTTACAGAATATTCTTATAGAGAAGATTTTATAAATAATTTTTATCGAACATTTTCTACATAATTTTCAAGATTGAAGATCATCGCTTTTGTCTAGAAAAAATTCCCGCTGTAAAAGTGTATGAAAAGTAGTGGTTAGGAAGCTTACTCATTGAGTTTAACTCTTTCCAATGAGTGGGTGTTGCATTATCTACCTTTAATGTTTCTTCTCTTCCTCTTCGAAGTGAAAACGAACACTCTTTAGTAATTCTAAATTCAAAAACAAGTAGGATGAAAATTTATTGTATTCGTCTGTATTCGAACGATTATTCTACCGACCTTTACTAGTTTTCTTTTATGATGTACGTGTTCTCATTATAATACCTTGTGAAACAAACTGTTAAACATGCCGGCGAAAATATAATGGTTTGGGGATGCTTAATATCGCCGCATATTGGCTCTCTATATTTAGTAGATGGTATCATGAGAAAAAAAAAACAATCTACAGATTCTGCAAACCCGTCTTCCGAATTTTATGGACAAATGTGCTTATCCCGAATAAGAAATTGTTTACCAACAGGATGGTGATCCGAAGCACACAGCAAAAATTGTAAAGTAATGGAGTAGGAAACAAAATTTTCAATTGATGGAATGGCCAGCACAAAGACCCGATCTCAATCCGATTGAAAATCTTTGGCCATTCGTGACAATACGGATCGGGCAGTACGAAACAGCGCAAACAAACATGGACAAACTTTGGGATCGTATAAATGCGAAATAGATTCGAATTCCGAAAGATGTTATTGAAAATTTGGTAGAAATCATGTCAAACCGCGTCAAATCAAGCTATTTCTAATAAGGGTCTATGGACAAAATATTGAAATTGGGTTAGTTTTTTGAAACGTGCAAAATTGAGTTTATATGGGTTATTTTCGTTTTTTCATTCAAACTCATTGAATTCATTTCATTAATTATTGTTTTTTCACTGCTATTTGTTAAGAATAAAATAAAAAATTAAAATTAATTTTGTTTTTGTGGATGACGAAACACAGTCTTGTGAATATGCACTCAGTTCTGCTCGCCACTGTATATAAGATCATAAATCTGAGTAAATTTAAAATTTGATTTAATTTTTAATCAGAAATTTGTTCAATCTATCGAAAAGAATAGTTCTGAAAAAAAAAACTTTACATTTCGTTGTTTGTTTCGATTAAAGTTGCGATGAGTATCAATTTGGCATTATGTAAGAATATTGTGAATCAATAAGTCATTTTTAGTTTCAAAACCACTTTTTTCTCGTTTTTCACTCACTTTTCTGCCACACGAACGGTGGCTTTTTAAAATATCAGATTACTTGCCTTAGTATACAGGCAATTCCCGACATGCAACCGTTCGACTTACGCACTTACGACCATTTTTTCCCAATTTTTTTCATAGAAAATACTTAATGAAGACAAATACGTAGTTGCGGAGAATCCCTAAAATTTATGAGAAAAATAAAAAAAAATTCAAAGTAAAAAAATTCGATTTACATACATATTTCAGTACATTACATAGCAAAGTCAGAATTTTTTTAAATGAATAATTTTATATTATTCCGAATATTATGTAAAAACAATTTTTTATATGAAATTCGACTTACGAATTAATAGACTTACGACCGATGACCAGGAACCTTTCGTGGTCGTAAGTCGGGGAATACCTGTATTACGTAATAATACTCTGTGAAATTTATTACAGACACACATACATTTTTATGACGAAATTTTGATCAAGTCATCAAAAACAAAAAGGTCAGATTCGAATTAATACTGAACTACTCCTGTAAAAGTATTTTTTTAATAGCATGAAGACCATTTAATTGTACAGCCAACTGTATAGACAATCTCATACGGTAAATATATGTGATTCTGTTTTCAAAAAAAAAATCAAACACAAAGAAGTAATATGTATACGCTAAAAAATAGTAGTTCGATTACAATGAAGTCCAATTGAAACGGGAACGGCCTTTTTTTAAGTCAATTATCGTTCTAAACAGACAACATGCAAAAAAAAAAAATTTGTATCCTTCTACCATCCAAGTAACTGTGATTTTGATTGACACAATGACAGTTATTTTAATGTAGCAACTAAATTTTTTGACATTTAAAGTGGATTTTGCTTTCGCAGTTTTTATTTCAGGTATTTTTTGTAATATCAATCGAATATAAATTATAAATTAAGCACTTAAATAATATGATAGATAAAAAGGATTTTGTTATGTTTGTCAATTTGAAAATTGATTTCAAGTGTTTGAATAGAAAGATATTAAGGATTAATCTTTTAAATGTAATCTTTGTGGAACACTTATTTATTTTAAAATGGTGATTAGGAGGAGGAATGAAAACAAGTTTTACTAACGTTCTATAAAAATTAGACAAACTTTAGTCTTGTAAGCGAAATAATTGTAAAATTTTTTCCTTTCAGCAGATTTCTGGCAAAAACTTTGATTGTAAATAATTTTTGTTATGTATAGCGTTTTAAAGCTCCATATCTCCCCTTTCCAATAAGATTGAAATCGGGTCAGAAGTGTTCGAGTAAACAAGAAATTTGTGCGTGAAGTAAAAAAAACATTCTATAACACTCTAGTCAAAATTACAGTTTGCCTTCTCCCGCCTATGTTATATATTATCAGGTTTTGGCAGCTTGTAAAAAAGTTCAGTTTTCTTTAAATTCGATCATTTGGCTGAACAATGTCAAAACTATATTAAATTTATTGATAAATAATCACTGAAACACAATTAACTTGTATTACAGACATAGTTGCCAGATTTGACGATTTATCGTCATTTTGATGATTTTAAGCTCCAAAAATATTATTTTGACGACATAACGATTTATGCCCTTATTTTAACGATTTTTAGCAATTAAAAATTTACTTAATTTTCTTTACTTTAGTACATTAAAGGCTTCCTTAAGCTTTGTATAACAAGGTATAAAGTATAATTGGCGGTATAAATATATAAATACGATATAAATACCATTTTAATCCCTTAAAAGCCAAAAAATTTCAACTTGTAAATAACATCGTAGTTGATAATAAATGATCATACGCCGTTGCAGACAATTTAAAAATTTGATTATAGCTTCTAATATTACCTAAGAACGAACGCAAATGCCATTATATTTTTTTTCATACGACCAACACTCATGGGTTGTCATTGTTTTTGGAACTAGGAAAATATATTATTGAAATGAGGAAAGAGGGAGCAGTGTTTATGGAGACTAGGTTTGAATATTTTTCTACCATAAGCAACAGGAAAGATCCCTGCAGGATCTTCCACATACGAATAGTCCGTCTAACAAACGAATTTTGTTTATAATGCAGTGTGCTATACAGTAGCCAATCGACCAAATACGGATGTGTTGGCCGAGAAAGACGAGTGTTACGTAGGAATATATGATTTTCATAAACAACTTCCCTTATTTCGCTCGAGCAATATCCATTGTAGTAGCGATAGAACAGTGACACTAGCCACATTACAACGATGCTCCAATGAATCAAAGTTGTTGGAACCGAATAGTGATAAACAACCTACTACGGCCTTACCTGTAAACAGTCGAAAAGCAACAAAATAGACTTTAAGGGTCAGCCCATACATGAGTGTTGTATTCCATTTTCGTGGTGTAATTTTTAAGTAGATCAGATGAAATGAAGTATTTATTGCAACGTCTTAAGAAACCAAGGCACTGAAAAATGTGTCAATTCTAGCAAGCATCACATGGAATTTTCAATGCTATAAAGTCAAAATCTTCTGACTCCCTAATATTTACGCCACATATAGGTATCGATGATGTAATATTATTGCTGCTTAACTTTATGACTTTATAAGTTTTTAGTTTTTGAAACCTTTCAAATTATTTATTTCATTTTTTCTGACGATTTTTTTTACGAATTCACTAAACGTCTTTCACGATTTTGACGATTTTTTCTCAAATATTTGACGATTAGAATCTTCATTTATCTGGCAACTATGATTACAGATTATTACGCACATGTATGTAGATGTATTTATAAAAGTGTTAAACAATTTCAAAAAAAGAAAACACGAAAATCCCTGTACAAAAATTAAGGAAATTATTGAAAAATAAAAATAGATCATGTGACAAAGACACAATAAATATTAAGCTTTTGTTTAAAAACATGATGAAAAAAAAATTTAATCCTTTTGATACTCGACCGTTGTGCCGCTTATGTTGTAGTAGTGAAGGCAACAACAATAGCAACAACAACAAAATGCATAAGAGCCCACTTGAGTTTAACAGCCAACCCAACAAGCAACCCTCTTACATTTTCAAAATAACCCTGAACATATTTTTTTTACCAGACCCACACTCACATCTTTTTCCTTTTACAGCTTTTGAAACCAAAAATAGTCCCAACGAAGAAAAATGAGAAGAAAATAAAAGGGGTGGCCATTGAAATGTTTCAGCTAACGAAAGAATTTCATGCGTATTTACAAAAACAAATGTTTCCAATTCGAAAATGTCTCATCTACTCTTTTAGCATTTTGTATTTATCGGATTTCATTGAAGAAAATGTGTGTGTGGAACTAAATTTGGAATGCTGGGAAATTTATGAAGCAGAAGGTTAAAGGTCTTGTACGGCTAGTGAGTGCTACATTGACAAATGAGTTGGAAAGGCAATTTGTTAAGCCTGTTACAAGAGTGTTGTTGCTGGTTTACTATTTCCTTCTTTTCCTTTTTTCCATTTTTCCATTTTAGTACGTAACATAATGAGAAGGTCATTATAATACTGACAACAACAACATTAACAATTTACAAAAGTATTGTTTGCTGTTGGTGTGATGAGGCATGTTATAATGGATTTTCATCTGCCTCTTAATGTTGTACATACAGGCTAATAATTGTTGCCAACATTTATGGTTATTAGTCAGTAATTGTTAAGCGGGTGGAAAGGGTGTGTTCAAGGAAAGCATTGCCTTAATTATTGTCTCTGAATGGGTTAAACTTCAGATTTAATTGTCAGGGTTTTTATACAATTTTTTCTGTGTTTTATTTATGAAATTGAAACATTGTTGTTGGCAATTTTTCTAGCTCAATTTATTTTCACCACTTTGTTGCACGTTTTTCCTTATTTCTATATTCTTATTTTTTTTCAGTTTCAGTAGTTCGTATAACTACTTTCATTCTAGGCTTTCGTGGTATTTTGCAAAAAACATGTTTGTAAGCAATTAACCTTAACATGTGCTAAGCTATTTTTATCTATATTCTGTTTTTGTTGTTGTTGTTGTCGTCTTTTTTTTATTACCTTTTTACATTTTTTTAAATAGAGTGTGCAAAACAATGTTTCTTTAATTAAAATAAAACTGTGTTCTAAACTTAAAATGATTATCACCAAAAGCTGGTTAAAGAGAAGCATTGAAGTAAGTACACTGTAAATAAATAGTCAGAGGGGAATGTTTCCGTTCCAAATGTCTGTTTGTTTACAACATAGGTTCATAGTTTTTTGGCCATAAGTCTGCAAACCTTTGAATGTTACAAAAGCTGCAAAATTAACCTAGTGATCATGACACTGGTATGCTAAAGATCTGATAAATTTATTTGTTTTTCTTCCACCTACAACATACCACATTGTTCTCAGGTCTAGTCCTCAAGCTTTACCTTGTTTCAGGTCTACTCTCAAGTCTTTTCACCAAAGTAGGTTAATGGCTCCTGTAGTTCACCAAAGTAGTTAATGATCTACTATACCAGGCCTTGAATTATAGATTTGCCATTTGTCATTGCCCGGGAAACATCACCTTATATTAACAAATATTGGATGCAGTGGCAAGAAACTAGTTTAATTGTGTCCTTTTGCCTAAATGATGGTTTGGTTAGACTTTTCTATGGCGTCATCCTCGCTCCGTCCCTTGGATTCAAGAACCCTCTAAATTTTTGAAATTCTAACATATATCAGGGGATATTTATCTATTGCTGTATTCGATTCTTAAATGGGCTTGTAGTCAATTGCTATGCTGCCTTTAAAAGTGTCATGTGCACTAGTACCAAAATTTCTCTTTGATATTTTTCCCCAAGGAAATTATACCAATTTCTCGCCACGGGGTACTACTGAATGCTAGATGAATTGAATAGATACTATTAGAGATTAGAGATAGTTTTTATATAACCGGCATTGATAGAATGATTCGCTTCAACCTAAAGGCTGATGTCAAAGGTAGCTGTCAATTTGAAGCGTCTACCAGTTATAAGCATGTCGGTTAAAGACATATTTTAGACTACATGTTCAGAAAATTGATTGCACTGTAGTACCCCACTATTCTTTGCTTAAAGGCCCATTTGCCTGTGCTACCGGGCCAGTTGGTCTAATGAATTTATGCTATTACTTTGTAGATTTGACCACATTAAGATCGCTAGACCTAACTAAAGTTTATTGAGATCCTCTGTGCATAATGGTTTACGAAGGAATAATAGATGCCTTCGTTTACCATTAAATTTATCCCACTGGCATTATCATGTTCAGTCGAGAAATAGGGAATAATAGATGTTGAAGAGCTGTAAGAGTTTATTAGGCACATGATCCATAAAGAGCTTTATAATCGCCGAAAAAGATTTCTGGGTAGAATCTTACTTTGTTAAGCAAAGCGTTTTTCAAATTTTTTTTTTTTTTTTGTCAATAAAATTGTTCCATAGTTTTAGAGCCATATGTTTACTATGTGTTTTAAAACCTGTCAATCAATAATATTAAACGTACATAAGTACATACATAAATGATCAATATAACCCTTCAATCAAGGCTACGACTTGGCTTTTCTCACAACCCATATTGTGTAGTAAATTTATAAACGAGTGGCGGAACTTCCTTTTTAAATTCGATACCCAACGACAGATTTTTGAGAAACTTTTCATGACAATTTAATTTTCACTCAGAGTTTTTGCAAGAAATCTGCTGAGAGAAAGACGCCGTTTTGCTGGAGATGTCTGATCAACGACTAGACTAAGGCGATTATCCGCAATACTGATATTATAATAGCTTCAATTCTTTTATTATTATAAGAAGACTAGGGCTTCCAGCTAATTTTGAGAACAGGAAAAATCGCTAGTAAAGAATTCTGAATGTAGAATTTTTTAGCAATACTTCCAGATAATCCTGCAGCTCAGCGTTGCCAGAAACTTTGAGAAGAAAATCATCATATGCTGAAAAAAAATCATATTTGATGGAAAAATAAAATCAAAATTTTTTAATACAAAATTTTATTTAAAAATTATAATTAAAATATATTATCATAGTATTTAAATGGTGCCACAGTGAAAATATACCCGAGTAAGTACATAGTCCAGGTTATTCAGTTAGTTAAGTAGATCTTAAATATATCTTTTTAATTTCTCGAACCCTTCAAACTTGCTTTATTTGCCAAAAACAGTTTTTTTTACTTTACGCACAAATTTCTTCATTACTCAAACATTTCTCACACTATTTCCAAAATTTAAATCTTGTTGGAAAGGGGAGAGATGGACCTTTGAAAGGATATACATATAACTATTTCTGGTCTGGTTATCTTAATTAAACTGTAATAAGTACAGTAAACACAAATTACATATTAACGAACCCTAGTATTTTTTTCTAAATGTACGCGTCAATATTTTTTAGCACAGTACAGTTATTTCAAGTAAAAGACACTTAATACCATGACGAGATACTACCGGACGAGTATAAGTGGCGTAGAAATGTCTTTCAGTTGGATTAAATATTGATTTCAAGTGCAAGTGTTGGACGTCACAAAGAAATTTCTGTTAAAAATTGACCACAATAACTCAAACCCTTTTAAGTAAAATGTAAAATGTAGCAAAACGTCGGATAACTAATAGAACGTATTAAGAGAATGTAGGTTAATTGTATTTGAGTAAATTGCGAGTGTTTAGAACCAAGAACTTGGATTTTATTATTGCCCACCCATCACACATACATAGCAGTTTAAAGAAAGAAATATCGATTTTAAATTTCTTGGAAATTTTAAAATTAAGCACACGCATTTCACCACTCTTAGTTAATATGGGGCGCACATATACGACCAAGTAAATATATTCCTTGTAATATGATATGGTTTTTGGAAAAACTTCGTGTGAAGGTGTTTTAAGGAAAAAAATAAAAAAAAAGAAATCCATATCAGCTTATGAAATCATCACGTAATTATTTATTTGCATTAGAATTGAAAAGAATACGTACAAGAGTTGTGACTTTATATGGGGATCATGTACCAGATGGCTTCAATGGAATTTATAGGAAAATCTTTGTGTTTGGATAATTCCTCAGGGTATTCTATGATTTATGGTATGTGTTGATACAAAAAAAAAAAGTTGTAAAAGACATCCCAGTGTATTTAAAGAGATAAATTTTTTATTATTCTAGTACGTTACATTAAACAAATTAAGGGCATTGCTGTACATAATCACATACATATGCATATACAATATACCAAAAATTGTTCCATCTGAGTCTCGTCAGTAATCTTTTTCTTCATGACTTTCCTAATGCCACCGCTGTTCACTAAGGCTCATAAGTTACCGGTTAATACGTGAAATCTTTATCTTGTCGATGTTAACATGCACCTATTAATTAATTAATGCACATTTCGTAGTCATTTTATAACTCAAGAACGGGCTCACCTATCCAAGCCAAATGTTTAGGCTTTGTTCGGACTATTTATATATTTGGCCACTCCCACTTTTACGCCCACATTTTCTATTTATCTAAAATCAGAAAACGGTTCCAACGATTTAACTAATTTTTCTTTCAAAAGTTTGTATTTATCCATTTAAAATTTTCATCAAGAGAAATTTTTTTTGAAAATTAATTAAAATGAATTAAATCTTAAACTGTAAATTTGATTATGTTATGATCTTTAGCAAAGTTGTTGCGCATGAGCCGATGAAAATTTCTAAGTTGATTGATCAATATCCGATAGGTGGCGCCACTGAAAATTAATTAAAATGAATTAAATCTTAAACTGTAAATTTGATTATGTTATGATCTTTAGCAAAGCTGTTCCTCATGAGCCGATGAAGATTTCTAAGTTGGTATGACCAATTTCCAATAGGTGGTGCCACTGAAAATTACTAAATACTAATTAAATCTTAAACTGTGCATTTTTTAACAAAGTTGTAACGTATGAGCTGACGGAGAATGGTGCAATTAATTTCCAATGGATGGCGTCACTGAAAATTATTCAAAATGAATGACAAGGAGTTCGTCGATCTACACCCCAAGCACTTAAAAAACAGAGCATTACGAGCCTCAGAATCAGATGAGCACTGTGACTGGAAAATCTTCGAGTATATGCCCCTGTTACCCGTTCGCATAAACCACTTGAACAACGAGAAGTAAGATTAGAAACTGATCGAATGCTTACTACTCAGGCCCGTTCATCTGAATCATCAGGACAACGCGAAACAAATTCAATAAAATGATTCAAAATTAATTGGACATTTGTGTAATGCCTTTCCTTCAAATTTATTTTAGTTGGGGGCGCAGCAACACGTGCCGGGTACAGCTAGTATTTAATAAATTTTGTCGGTCACCTGGAAGAGTGCCGCATTATTTGTCAGATTATTTGTGTCAACCCGATATAATATTAAACCGAAGTTGGTTATGAGATAACTGTATTTCAATTCTGCGGTCATAAGTTATGTTGAAAAACTGCTAAGATATAGGCTTATCTAACCTTCTTTTGGTGTCTGAAGAGTTTCCTAATTCGTGCCTTGAGAGACACCGTAAGAAGTTATACTTTCGCCTTTCTTCTGACACACCAAACCCTAAAACTCTAGTCAATGTTTTGGAAAGAATATGCTGAACAGGACTATCGCCTATGTAGATGAGACAAAAGTCCAGAATTTTTGAAAGAAATCTGCGTCGAGAATACTGTCGAATTAATGCAACGAATGTGAACTCTTAATCTCTGTCCTTAACTGTCTACCGCCAGACGTATCGAAGAAACAATTGGAGCATAGAATTATAGAAGCTATGTGTTATGTTCGAAGGAGAGAAACACATGCGTCCATGCTTTAAACGAAACTAATTTTTTCGGGATAATTTTTCGGGTCGTCGTGATCTAGTGTGCTGGCTCATTAGACGTAAAGCCAGAGATCAAGTCCCAGGCCAGACATCAAAATAAAAAATACAAAAGTATTCTTCTATTTCTGGCAAAAACTCTGAGAGTAAATGAAATTGCCATGAAAAGTTTCTCAAAAATCTGTCGTTCGGAGTCGACTTTAAACTGGGACCTAGGTCCCGTCACTTATGTATAAAATTAACACACCCAACATAAGTAGTGTGAGAAACTGCGGGGTTCTTGGGGACGATTGCTGTAGACCGTTTAATGGTGAAGGTATGGCACTGACCATTTTATAGTCACCTAGCAACAACTCATTTCCCTATTTCCATCTTCTTATAACCTATTTTCCTAAACCTGCACAATGCACTGCATGAAGAGGGGGCCATCCCCTGATTGCCGGTTTTATAAAAAAAAGTTGACTGTGGAATGTTTTCAGAATAACTTGATCTTAGGTTGTCCCGATTACTATAGTGCTGCTCAGGTTGAAATAATCGGAATATATAACCCGTATAATGATGCACACATATTTATCGACATTAAAGCGGCCATTAGATCTCTAGAAAATGTATACATAATATCTACGAATGTCGAGTGTCTTTAGTTGAGATAGCGAACCATTTGACGGATACTGTGGCGGTTAGACATTGACCATAATAAAACAGCTGATGCGCTTTCAGCAGGTGATATAATGGAATTCATATACGAGATTGGCATTCGCAAGGAGTAACACTAAGATTGTGCAATGAACCCACTTGCAGAGAGACCAGATAAATCTAACCAAATATGGAAATATTTAGAAGAAAATTTGCATTAAATCTGACCATATTTCATATTAGAAACTTCATAATATTATAACGGAACAATGGCCTCTGGGTGGATATTTGAGGAGACTAGGAATACTTTTGCAGAAGATGTAATGGCGAGGATGAAAACATCTTTATCTTATTAATTGATACTTGGGAACCTTAAAAGAAGAATTCTTGGATATCCAGTATTTATTGGCAGAACGTGTGTACTTGAAAGTTAAATACAAAAGATGAGAATAAAAAAAAATTATGGTAATTTGATAAGAGACTAAAGAAAAGATATTGAATTTTAAACCGTATTATGCCTGGAGGTATGCACAATAAAGTAAAATTCTCAGAATCCTTAAAGTACACGCGGAAAATTTTCCATTAAATTGCTCAATTGCTCAAAAATTCTAAATTATTCCAAACAATTATATAAACTATGACTCTGTAGGGTGGTAGAACTATTACTGATTTTGAAATCTATTGGAAACATTAAGAAAAAAAAATGTAATCAGTTTTCTGATGCCACAGATGTCAACCAGGAGTGGTAATTATTTTTCGATATTACAACTGGATCTTATAGAACCTAAGTAAACTATACTTAGGGAGATGGCTGCTAATTAAACCTAACCTAAACTATGTTACATAAAAAGGACAAAAAAATAAATAAAAAATTAGACCCAGTATAACCTACAAAACCTAGCCTATTGAATTGTAGTGGATCACTCAAATAACATTCATGAAGTACTCTTCTGGTGGAAAGCTCAAAAGCAATGAAGATAACAATCTGCTGCGCTGCGTTACACAACGGATTGTAGTGGTCAATGGTGTGGTGTGGTTTGAAACCAGTTGATGATAAATGAATGTGCTTTCTATTTTGATGAATGATGGCCGTTAGGTATCAGATTTAATTGAGTTTTTGTCATTTAGGGGCTTCATGAGTATTACCAAAATATAAATTTCGTACTTATATAATGTTTAAATAGGGTTTTATTAGATTAGGCATAAAGTAACACATAAAATATATTAAAATAATTTACGTATATGGACATTCGGCAATAATAAAAAATAGAAATTGTCTATGACGTTTAAGGCCATTATATCGTAATAGTTTTCACATTAAATTTCCATCATAAATAAGATGTGTTTTAGTCAATGATTAAAGCTCTTCTTTACTTAAGGCCATAAAAGCATGAAGTAGGCGTTAAAAGTCTATAGGCTCTTATATATTTATTATGTACTTTTTTTATTATATACATATTATATGTATTTATACATTAACCATCTCTATGTATATGGACAAATATATATATACATATGTGTATAGTAGATAGTCTTAAGACTACATATTGCTAAAATTTTTCGAAATTTCCTTAATTTTTGTATACGTTTTTATGACTATTTTGTGTAGCATAAACCAGTTAAATGAATTTGTTATTACGAGCGTAGCATACATTTAGGTGTTGATATAAAATAAAGTATACTCTTTGGCAACAAATTTCCCTTTTGTGAGAATGTGTGCGTATTTGTTAATTCCCTAAAGGCCAGTTAATTCAGTTCTTTCAGTTTTATACATCACTTTTATAATACATTTTTATTTTAAGAAAATCCCAAAAAAAAAATCATTTTATATACTTTAACGATACATCATACCAAATCGTTACTAATTTGCCATCCCTAACAGATATGCTAAGAAAAAATTTCACCATTTGTTGTGTAACTAATAATGTTACAAGCCAAGATGAAAATATAAAATAAAATAGAAAGTAATACTCGTGCAATCATGTTGTTTGTAACACATTATTATGAGGCAACATTTGTTTCGATGCCTTATCATCCCTTCAACCACTTTATTTTATTCTACTTGGCATCATTTATTATGCAACACCCTTTTATATCAACGTTGGTGTATGACTTTTACTTTATTACCTCAGCTCTAGCGTATCATCTTCCCCCCTGTTACCTATTTTGGAGAAAAATTTTTCATGCTTTTGTTTTGACATTAAACCGCTACACATTTTTTTTTTGTGCTACAACATTATGTAATCTTTTTGTTTTTGTTGTTGTTTTTTGTTTTTTACAAAAACCTTAAATGCGGCAACATGGACACATTGTTTCCTTGCTTTGTAGACATATTATGGTTTTCATTTGAAAGAGATGCTGCTGTTGATAATATCCGGTTAGTGTAATTTATATTTATTGCCTTTGTTTAGATTCTATGCCCCAGACTATAACGACGTTGGTATGGGGTTAGATACAAAAGATGAGAATAAAAAAAAATTATGATAATTTGATAAGAGGCTAAAGAAAAGATGTTGAATTTTAAACCGTATTATGCCTGGAGGTATGCACAATAAAGTAAAATTCTGAGAATCCTTATAGTATGCGCGGAAAATTTTCCATTAAATTGTTCAATTGCTCAAAAACTGACAGGAAATAAAATTCTAAAGTTTTATATTGAGATTCTAAATTATTCCGTAGGGAAGTATTGGAAGCATTAAGAAATAAATGCAATCAGTTTTCAAATTGAGCTTTTCTACAGATCACAATTTTTTGTTGGCTAGATAGCTATTGGTACAAGGTTTCCTTACGGTCGTGCGGTCGGTATTTAAGACTAAAGATATAGACGACGATGCTAACTTTTTTTTTAAATTAGCAAGAAAGCAGTGCTCTGTGTAAATCGAGCTAATTCTGATAAAAAGTGGATTCAGTGGTAGAAATGAACACAGTACGCTGGATAGCTCTGGCATCAAGGATTCTAAAACAATTTCTTTTCGGTCGAGCATTACTTTGAACTGAAGATATCTTTATCTTCGATCATAAAATATAAGCCATCGACCAAAAATATACAAATCATCTATCAAAAAAAAAAATGTAAGTGATCGCCTAATAAAATGTAGCTCATCGATCAAGCATATGCCAAAAATTTGAAGGTATGCCAAAAAATGCAAGTCTTCGTCCAATAGATTGAAGCCATCGATAAAAAACGCAAGACACCGAGAATTATATCTTGTTTATATAAAGAATTGTTTGTGCTCATTTGAAAAAAAACATTTGCTTCGACCTATGGCTATCTGGCCCACAAGGGCCCCTATCAGGATTTGATATGATTTTTCCTGATTTATATAGAGTACTTCTGCTTTTGCGTTTTGAAAAAAAGTTATCTTCGGAGCCTATATCTCCAGTCTTAAGTAACAGCCAGACCGTGAGGAATTTAAGAATTGTCGATCCAATAGATCTGAAAACACAACCTTTTTAAATTACTATCTAATTTTACCCCGATTTATGGAAGGCTTATTTGGTAAAAAATACTTGATTTAGGCAAATTGTTATTTTATATTTTTTGCTCTTTTTGTAAAATAAATAGTTTAACTTCCTTTTGCTTTCATTGAGGTAATTAAAATATGTTTACAAAAAATTTTAATTAATTTTCATACACTTTTTAAAACAAATTTCAGATTATAATTTGTAGAGAATTATTTTCCCAGTTCTCCTACCATGTAATGTGCAATAAAATTTTCTTAAATACAGTTTACCTTTTATTGATTTACCCTGCTTTAATATAAAAGCATACCTTCAAATCATTTCCCTTTCTGGAGGTGAGCAAACATCCCTTATTCTGCAAAAGCCCTTTTTCCAAAAGTTAAGTACGCCTTAAGCGTCCATACAATATTCCATTTCTTAACGAAATATACAGTTTATTTAGCAAAATAAATTATTAATGTATTAAAATCCATCAAAAGAAAAAAATAAAAGTAAAAGAAAAATTGAAAACAAAATATAATAAAAGCATCTGCACAAAAAAAAATATTATTTATCTTGTGAATTTTTGATGAGACAACCAGATGTTTGAGAAAGTAAGGAAAAGCAAAAAGAAAAAAAGTTACCATTGGAACATAGTTGGAAGAGAGCTCTGACCTGAAGTTTTGTTTCCGGAGCACACATGTAGACATACGTGAAGAAAAACGGTATTTATGATTTAAAAGTACTGTTTGTGGCATCATAGGTCCTAAGTTTATTTGCATCTATCGTTTTGCTTCAAACCGAAGCATAAGATGGACGGCACTTACGCCTCTCGTCTCGACTACGTTGAAATATGAGATGGAGGAATGACTCATATAGGTGTTACAGAGTCCGGTCATTTATTTGTGTATGACAATTTATAATGAAGACCTGTAAATTTCAATGTCCAAGAAAAGAAATTTGAGTTATAGTAGATGTTGCCGCCCAGTTTTGTGTCTGTTATATATCAGTAAAACTGTTTGTAGTTTTAAAAGATCTTCGAATTTTTATTAATTAATATCCACATTCAACTCTATATATAACTTGAGATTTGAAAGGTCATGACATAGTTATGTAATTCCAAAAAAGTCAAATTTAGTCGCAGTTTGAACATTTTGGTTTGGCCATATTTCGCTTCAATCAATCAACCTTAAGCAAACTGCAGTTGCTTAAGAGAGCGGTTTCATATTTTTAACCACAACTTTCGTTCTGTTGATACTTGGTTATTGTTACAATTCAGCCGATAAATTGGAATTCTCATTCTATTTCTTACATTTCATTGTATCGTAATAACACTATTCAATCGTCTAACACCTTCCTACACCGCCTATAATACTTATTTCATTGCTTTTGGATGAGTATCGCTAACATTTCTTGGCTTTGGCAATGTTCCTCACTAGGGATGCCAATCGGGAAATCCCGAAATACCGGGATTTTCGGGATTCATAAAATCCCGAATCCCGAGATTTTTAAAAACTTTTCCCGGGATTTTTCGAGAGTTTCGGGATTGTGAATTCATATGTATTTTGACCCTACAAAAGGTCCTGAAAAATAATTCTAATCACTTGACTTCGTTAATAGCATCTCAGATGAGAAAAACCCTACTTCCAGTGATAAAAATTATTTGATGGCAACGAAGAATGCAAAAGCCCTATAAAACGAATTAAAATGGCAACTGATTTAGATACCCAACTGTCCAAAGAAATAGATTTATTTACATCAGGATGTGGTAGAGATGAATATTTACAAGCTGGATACAGCTATCTTGAAATTATTTTACCAACAAATGTTGATTGCGTGAAGTGTTTTTCGAACAACACCGCATGTTGGCAACAAAAGTCATTCAAGCCTATCAGATCACATGTTAGATGCTTTAATCTTTTTTGTTAGAATCCAAATAATTCTCTTAAAACTAATGAATTTACAGAGTATGAACAATTTTCATTTTTGTTAATTTACGCTTTTTTTGTTACATTATGTCTTGTTGTTTTTATATTTTTTTTTAAATGATATATAATTCTGATCTACATAATTGGAATACAAATGATTTCGTTCACAAAATATTTTTATTATAAAGAGAAAATCGAGATTTTTCGGGATTTTTGGATCCCGAATTATCCCGAAATATCCCGGGATTTCGGGATCGGGATTTACAAAATCCCGAATCCCGGGATTTTTAAAAATCGATCCTGTTTGGCATCTCTAGTCCTCACGTAGTAATATCTCCTACTTAAGTTTTTCAAAAAATTTTGTGGCAAGCCTGAGTTCTTATTGTCATTAGAGCCAACGTTATCACGTCTACAAACTTCTCAGCATAATATTTACTCACCTAAATCCTATTTAAGCTAAAAGCAACACAATCCATGTGTTGAAAATTTCACAATTTTAATTATGTTAATTAATAAAATCTATCGCAAAACTTCATGGCGTCTGTTATTTATCGTATTTTCAGTTTTCTGGCTACTAATGAGTAAACAGTGTTTTCTGACTCGCATTAATAAGTAAAAAATAAAACCCTATGTCGTTACATACCTAAGGGTTAATAATACTTAACCTCTAATTAATGAATTTACACCAACTGAATTTAAAAATTTTTTAAGGTCTAATGTAAACTCATAAACCATCAGTCTAAAACAGCATAACCTTTGACTTTCAAACGCTTTTAGCAATGCAAATGCAATGGAGTACCATTATATTTTGTTAAAATTAAAGTTCCAATATTCATTAAACTTTTATTCGCATAAACTTTTTTGCACAAGTTTTTTTTTATTAAAAATCTCTAATAATTTTTCTTTAACGATGACAAGTTTAGCAACTTTATGTGAAACTTTCTTAAAGTTTGGCATATTTAATTGAAAAGTTAGAAATGAATATTTTGTTATTTCTAAGTATACCATAAAATATGCAACACTAAGTCAAATGTAATGAAATCCCTAAAGTATACAAGTCAAACTAAAATTCTCAACTTAAACTAACAAACAAATATATGGCAAGTTTATGAAAACTAATGAAAATTATTTTAAATAAAATTCCATATTTTAACGGCTTGCAAATGTATGTTCAAACTCTGGGGATAATTTAATTTTTATATAAATGTTTTCATAAAAACCTTCTTTTAAAGCCTATTTTAAGGTTTTATTATTTTACTAAGCTTAAAAAAGTATTTTCCATCTCCTTGTAATGATTTCTTTTTGTTTTTTAATGATTTCTTTATTATATTGTTTCTTCAAAACATACCTTTATGTTTATGACATGTTTTTAGTATCTGCAGAATATACAACTTTTTCTATTTCCGTTTGCTTGTATGTTGAAGTCCTGCTGGCTTGAAATCAAACGTTAAATGTATTTTTCGTCTGATGTTATATCTTTCAATTCTAATATTTTAATCAACTCAATATTAATGCCACATGTAGCTTGTTTAATGGGAGATTTTTTATCGTTTAATAAATTCACATTATTTGCGATGAGCTACATTAAAATGTTAGAGTTATTGTTAAACACAAAGAGAAAATGGAAAATGGAAAATATAAACGAATTCAAATCTTTTGTATTCACCATATTCATATATACATATGTATGCTTGTACAGATATTTAATTTTTTATCTGGTAGGTAGGGTTCTACTAAATATTTTCTATTTGATCCTATATTAAGCACATTTCTTACTAAGGATAGCGCATCAGCGTTTCCACTATCCTGCACGTGTTTCTCTGGTGTGGATTATCAGTGTCCACCTTGTAGATTGTATACTGCATCTGGACAAACAATGTTATCTTTTAGCTTACTTTTGGCATGCAGTGTTTGTATGCAGTGTTAAATTAAGACTAACATATTCAGTAAATTATTTTAATTTTTGATGTGTCCTGTGATATGGTTATTTTCTGAAGGAAGCTGAATGCTACAAACCTCTTTATTATTATTTAGCATCCTGATATCTTTACCTGGTCCACAATTGCCCATATTAAGGCAGACTAAATTGCAAAATAACCACATTATCTATTGTATTAAAGTATTATGCAGACATTATTTGTTTTCATTTAATTAACTATCTTCCTAGCGCACCTTATTGCCTAACCCTGATTCTTATTTGTCCACATATCATTTATTTCGAGATGATGTTGTATAAAAAGCTCAACTAGAATTCCAAATAATCGAGATTCAAGACGAAATACTTTCCCACATGGTTTTTGTTTTCTCTTGACGGATTGTTTCACTTTTGTCAGATATTGTAGGTGACCAAATCTAGCAAATAAGTTCGCTAAGTAACTAGTAGGTAGTATGCAAGAATGATAAACTAAAGATTACGCCTTGCGCATGATTTCCCGTTAGATGACGTAGTTGGGCTATTTTAAAGGTTTCCAAATCTTTTTCATATGTGAAAATTAACATTTCTTCTGCAAAGTGTGTGCACTACGTGAAAGTAGTTGGCAGCCCTGCAATATAACTTATATTATCATTAGCTAATAGGAACACAATTTGCGTGACGTCATTGATTCAACATGCGCAGAAAGTTTTAATTTTGTGTGTGTGATGGCGTAATCTTTAGTTTATCATTATTGGGTAATATGTAGGTATTAGGGATGCCAAACGGGATCGATTTTTAAAAATTCCGGGATTTTGTAAATACAGATCCCGAAATCCCGGGATCCAAAAATGCCGAAAAATCACGGGAAAAATCGCGATTTCTCTTAGTAATAAAAATATTTTGTTAACAAAATCATTTTATGAATCTCGAAAATCCGGGGATTTCAGGATTCGGGATTTCCCGATTGGCATCCCTAGTAGGTATGTAGTATGTTGGCTCATTAGGCGTGAGGCTTCGCTTCAAACACAAGTCAAATATCTCCAGATTTCTAGAAAAAATTCTAAGAGAAAATAAAATTGCCATGAAAATTCTGTTGTTCGGCATCCACTTTAAATTGTGTGTTAACACACACAGCATGAACGATGTGAGAACGTAGTCCTGATCCTGAAGAGCTGTAATGACCAACTATGTATGTATGTATTGCATACAGCGATGGGAAACTTTTTCAATTGGTGACACAGCCTAAACTTCCTATGAAGTAATAAGATTCAGCGAAATGAAACCAATTAATTCCTTTTTGAAAGCGAAACAATCATAATAAGGAAATGTATTCGAACCTAGTATGTTTAGGTTTCAAGTAAAATAATGTTGATGTCAACATAGCTCTTCGTATTTCAAGGACACATTAATGAACCGAAGAATATATTTGTCGTGATAGTTATATTTTAAGGTGTTACCATCATCATCAAAAATCCATTAGAGAAATTTGGTGTAAGCTATTGTTTAAAACAGAATTAATCAAATAATGACAATTACAATTAAAATATAATTTTTTTCATATTTTTAGAAAAGTGGTAGTAATTCAAACTAATGACCACAATAAAACAATTAAAATAATTAGATTTTTGTTATTCCAAAGCACTTAGAATTGACCCCATAAATATCAAATAATTTTTATCAGAAACTCAAATTGATACACGTGAACACAATAAATTTATGAAACTTGGAAAGGATATTGTATGTTGATAAAGCTTAACAGTACAAAAGAAAGTAAAGGAACACATTGACAGAAAGGAAAGCATTAAGATGGTAAGTTTTTCTGCAGACAATAGAAAATGAACACCACTTAGGAAATCCACATAAGAGAAACACTTTTCCTTTATTCGATTGTCATAAATACGTCATACAGGAAAATAATACAAATTGTAAATGTGTTTGTATGTACATATGTATGTGAAAAGGTGGATTAGAATTTGTGATTGTATTTGTATGTTTGAATATTGTATGTGTGGTGTATACTTTTTCAAAATTGCGTTTTCTTTACAATTACAAGTAGGAGAAATACAAATGCAATTATAATTATTATTTATTGTTTGTTATTTATTGTGTATACATGGTATAACGTTATAAATAAATACGAGCAATAATGAAAGAAAAACAATTTCTAAACAAATTATTTTATTAAAGTGTGTACATATAATAGTGATACGAGAAAATAAAATGAAGCTTCAAATAAAATAAGGGTGGCAAAAAAAAAACTGTTCAAAAGCTCTATACTTATGTTGCACGCAACATAACAAGAGGCAACCTTTACAAAAATAAAAATATGAACAAGGTAGACGAAGGCAGGGAAAGCCAAACAATTAAATTGTAGTATTTACTGTAGAAGTAATGTTTTAATGTTAGTTTCTTCTACTTTTCTCAAAATGGCAATAAATATTACTGTGCTGTAAAAAGGGGCCCAAATGTATCATTTACTCAAATACATTTCCATACATTAAAACAACTGTATAACAATGTCCTATCACAAATATGTGATCGCTTCTTCAACGCTTTCTGAAGTTGCATTCTGGGTTTAAATTCTGAGGGACTTTCAAAGCGAAGTACGCCATTGTATGATTGGACTCATTGTATGCGCATAGTGCTTTCGAGCCTATAAACATAAGGAGTGCGCACGAAAAAAATGGCCCCACTTTAAGCTTATAACTTTTATCATAATTGAAAAAAAATAAATACCGTTACATAGTTTTTGTTAGTTATCTGTTTCAAAAACCACGTGCTAAATTTCATTGCACTAGCAAAATTAGTTTTTTGAACATGGCCACCCAACAAGTATGTCGTAAAAAAATAATTGAAATTTTCAATGAAAAAGCGCGCCGCTTACAAAACATGATTGCTAGGTTCGCAGGTGTTAACCAAAAAACGGTTTCTAAGGTAATAATAAAACAATATAAGGAGTCTTTGAGTATTGAGAGAAAGCGTGGAAGTGGAAGAAAAAAAAGGATTTGCCGACCAAAATGAAGCAAGTAAAATATTACGTATTTTTCTAAAACACCCTAAAATGTCTGGAAGAAAAGTGGTTAAAAAATTTGGATGCTCTAGGACCTTGGTTAGAAAAAAATTTTATACACAAAGAATTCAAATATTATTTACTTTAATTGAAATATAAAACGAAAAAAATCCGCCACTTAGTTTTATTTTTATAATGAAAAGTTTAAGTCCAGTTTTTTTTGTGCGCACTCCTTAAATAATTTGAAACAGTTCGCCCGACAGGCTGATAGTTGACGTCATCAAAAAAATATCTGAAATATTTATGGATTTAAACAACAAAATATTTATTAATAAAATAAAAATATTTTAAATTTAAGCAATAAATACTTGACAGTGCCAATATTTGATTTGATTTGATTTGATTTGGGAACCACTACTCGTTAAGCTTAAATTCTTATTTCAGAATAATTTTTCATTCATTTCGCTTTTTGTTCTACTCACTTCATATAAATTCGAAATTTCTTTCTTTATTTTTTGCTTCTGGTTTTTTTTTATTTGTTTTGTTCATATTTTCTATGGGAGTGTATACAACAATATTGTGTCATTAAATTTTCATGACCATGTCGACTGAGTGGTACTTCAGAGTCTCTACAAAAAGGTATGAAACGTTGTCATACCGAAATTAAAATAAAAAACAAAAAAACAAAAAAAAACTTAAAATAACACAATAAAACAAAAACACGAAAGTCCTTTTATAATCCTCAGATTTTTTTGGGGGTTGCTGTGCTGAATGTGTTACTGCCACTCGACCCCAACATGCAACAATACTTGAGTCAATTATAGACAATTTTTGCTTTTTATTTTTCCTTGCCTGTTTCCTTTAGAGAGAGTGATAGAGAGAGAGAGAGAGGGAGACTGAAATAAATGAAACGATAAACGCATGTTGAATAAGTTGTTGGTCCTTTTTTTTTGTATTTTGGTGTTTTAGTTGGGCAGGTTGAGTGTGTTTGTGTGTATATATTTTTTTTAATTATTCTATGTAAACAGGGTTGATTTACTTTGACCTGTTTAAAGGCTTTCTCATAAAAGAAAAATTTACGCATATTCAGACACAACACAGTAAAGCATAGAAAAAAAAAAGTCAAGTATTGAAACGTGCTCAAATATTCATTAGTAGAGAAAAAGTATTCTACTCGTATTTATAGGCAGTTAAAATAAAAATAAAATATTTTAAATAACAATTTAAAAAGAATATTTTTTCAATATTTGTGAGAGAATTTATGAGTGGTTTAGATTTTGTTTTAACAAAGGCTTTTTCAATAAATGCAGATAGTAACTTTTCAATGTCTTTAATATTAGACCAGGAGGATAATCATTCAATGTCATTTTTAAGAACGATATTAAGCCAAATATTATGGTCCATTCGAAAACAATGTCAAGCTGTAGATCATGTAACATACATACAAACAGCGTGGCTGATATATAATGCAACAAAGTATATTTTTTTAAATTTCTTTTTAATTTTATTTTTTAAAAGCAAAAAATGTTTAAAATAATATCAAATTTTAGAATCAGTTTAGATTTGTCCGAATTGGATACCTTTGGTACGAATTATGGCCTTCAAACGGCCGACAAAGCCATCACAGGCTGCACGAAAGTGGGTCTGCGGTATTTTGGCCCATTCCCGGCGAAGCGCTGTCTTGAGATGATCGGCACTTTGGTATTTTTTAGTGAGAACCATATTTTCCAAAATGCCCCAGGCGCAAAAGCCCAACGGATTGAGATTCGGAGATTTTGGTGGCCATTTTGCGATAAAAATGAAGCAAGGAACCTCCTTTTTAAGCCATTCTTCTTTGACGCGTGCTGAGTGCAGTGGTGCTGAGTCCTGTTGGAATGTCCAGGGTCTGCGCTCAAAATGTTTGTCTGCCCAGGGCTTTAAGACATGTTCCCGATAATATTCGGTATTTATTTTGAGCCCACAGTCGATGTACACGAGCGGGGAGTGACCATCGGCCGTTACGGCGATTGAGTTGTTGTGGCCAATCGCAGGCGTCAATTTTCCGCTGACCTCTTTGGCAAGTAAACCGGCTCATTTTGTTTGTTCATAAACTGCGAAGCCATGCCAACTTCGCATCGGATAAAAACAAATTCGGTAACTGGCCACTTTCGAGCAAGCGAAGTAACTGCTTGGCTCTTTCCAATCCAACTTTTGTTTGTCTATCGGTGAACTCTTGCACTTTTTGGAACTTCAATGACTTTAGTCCAAGCTCATTTTTATATATGTGTTGCATCCATTCTCGCGATATGTTCAGCTCACGAGCAATTTTTCTACCACTGCAGCTTGGATTTCAATTAAATTTGGCTTTCACTTTTCGGATCATTTCTGGTGTTGTTACAGTTTTTTTCCTCTATTTTTTGGACGCGATGCAACACTGCCAGTACCACGGTAACGAGCAATGGTATGAGAAATAAAAGATTTATTCACATTTAAATGCTGGAGGGCTCTAACGATAACCACTTGTGGTTTTCCAGCCATTTAAAGCAATCACACTATCACGCTTGAATTCCATCACGAATAACTTTTTTTCTGAATGCAATAGATCAAAATGCTTTTGTAGGCTTGTAAATAATAAAATGAACTATCACTGGAATAAATCTGTCAGCTGTTAGAAGAGCGGCTTACAAATGATAACAACCTGAAGTTGGTTGCAATACATATCAGCCACCCTGTAGAAATGCTGTGTGGGAATCGTCAAAGTAATCTTTTTTGTATACTGCGTTTTGTTGGAGATGTGTAATACCCTAACTAATTCTAAAAATCATACAATCAATTTTGTTCATATAATGAACATTATCAGCTTGATTTGTAATATTTCACAAACTAAAAATGACCACACACATTCTATCCTGATGGAATAATGGATTTACAACAAAAATAACAAAATGTTATCGATTGACATTTGATAGGCATTTGTTTGTTTTTTAAAAGTTGTTTCAAATCTTATAAAATATGTTTCATTATCTATCAAATTTCAAAATTTTTGATCTGACATTGTCAAATGCTATTTTCTAAAGATTTTTTCAGTAGTTTTGTTTGAGTTACCAGACTTTAAGTTCAAACCTCAACACTGGCATCTTAAACATAAAAATTTGGAAAAAAGGATTTCTTTCGTTTAGAGACGAAGTTGAACTATTGCCAGCATTCATTGATTAAATTAACTCGGTGGTATAAAAAGTGTGGTTGCTATTCTAGCTAATGTACATCCTTAGATATGTATATACATACAGTGGAGTTGTCAAGCTGGAACGCTCTGGAACGTCGTTCCTGTACTTCCTTTTTGGGAAGGAACGCGTTCGGGAACTAAAGATGAGATCTGATAACGAGAATTGGCTGATGTTTTTAAAAAAAAAGTAAAAAAGAATTGCAGATTTTTTTTTTCTAATTTTGGACGAATTTTTACAAACAAGGGTTATAAACAAAGGTTTTAAGCGTAAACTGGAGAATGGAACGCGTTCCGGTAAAAACAAAATTACTACAACATCGCTGTGTATATACCACCCTTCGGTCAGGGTTAAGGTCTGGCTTCTCAAATCACTTATGTTGGGCGTGTTAATTTTTTTCATAACTGATGGGACCTCTACTTTAAAGTCGATTCCAAATGACAGAAACTTTTCATGGCAATATTTTTTATTTACTCTCATAGTTGTTGCCAGACGTCTGCAGAGAGGAAGTCGCCGAAGAAATATTTTTTTAATTTCGATTTGATCGGGATGTCTGACTTGGACTTTGAACCGCGGCCTCACGACTAATAAGTTACCTACTAGATAACAGGGACTTAGCTAATATAATCCAAATATAAAATTTAAACCCAAAATAAGGATTATGTTTTACATGTTTGCATCAAATGTACGTCTTTCTTATATGGTACAATTATATAGTACAGTTCCTAAACAAAAACGTTACGTAAATAGTAGGTTTAATTTTAAATTAAAAACATTTTAAGGTAAGTACATAGATAAGATATACATTTAAGTTTAAAGAATTTATATTATTTTACGATAGTATTTAACTTTAAAATAAACCTCGTAGTAAAAGAGGCAACGATAAACTCAATTATCAAATTATACGTACGCAAAAATAGATGTGTACCATGTGTGTTGATTTCTAATAAGAATTAGATCAGATTTGACAATACAGAATTATTTGGCAGATCCAAAAGCATATGATGCTAATGAGAGATCTAAATGTTTAATCATACGTACCACCCACTGGGGAAAACCCCGTCTTAGAGACGGCGAATAAATATTTTTCCACATGAAACCGATAAACTTACAAAAAAAATGGCAGGTCTTGATGAGCGATCCTGGTTAACCGATCTTAACTCAATCGTAGGCCCAAGAAATGTCATCAAATTTATGAAAAATTAAACTTCAAAAACCCTTCTTTATTCACAGAAGTTATGACCCACTCTATCCCTGTTTCTGAAGTTTTACTATTACATTACATTTTACTATTATATTATGTATTATTAATTAAACAATAAATGATTTAACTCTCTTCGTCCTTTGGAAGTATAACTATTATTTATAATCACCGTGGTCTAGTAGGTAGTGTGCTGGCTTATTAGACGTAAAGCCAGGGTTCGAGTCCCAGGCCAGACATCAAAAATAAAAAAATACAAAAAGATTTTTTTGGCTATTTCTTCTTTTTCTCTTCTTGTTTCTCAAAAATCTGTCGTTCAGAGTCGACTTTAAATAGTAGGTCCCGCCAATTCTGTATAAAATTAACACACACAACATAAGTGGCGTGAAAAACTGCGGGCTTTTTGGGAACGATTGCTGTAGACTGTCTAATGGTGAAGCTATAGCACTGGCCATTTTATAGTCACCAGCAGCAACTCGTTTCCTTACCGTTCGCATCTTCCCTGTTTCCACCTTTCCTAAAACCTGCGCAATGCATTGCATGAGTAGGGGTCATCCCCTGAGTGCTGGTTTTATAAAAAAAAAAAAAAATGAAAAATATTAAAAGAAATGTGTTTTAACTTTTATAATGCACTGTATTGTATATTGTAAATATTGCTGAAAGATAATATTTACTTTTTTTGTTTATTTATTTTGTTTTTTTTCTCTTTGCCTGCTATTGGAAAATAAATGAGAAACAAATTGTGTCTGGGTGCGTTTCTATGAATATGTTTACATTTCAAAAACACGCAAAATTTACATTTGCTTTGGAAACCAGGGCGGAATTATTATCATTGTTTTTGTTTTCTTTCTTTCCTTTTCCTTTTCTTCTTCTTCTTCTGTTCAACTTCCATAAATGTGATATACTTTGATGTTGAAAACAGATATGCTAGAGGAGTTTCTTCACAGTTAAGGTAAATATTAAGAAGGGGGGAAGGGCTAAAGAATTAAATGTTACTTGGGAACGAATGCAGATGTTGAAGGAATATAAACACATTTAAGCCATATATACATTCATAGTAAGCTAACGGTTACTTTAAGCGTTATTTAATTAAAGATATAAACTTTAAAAAAATTTTATTGTTCTGTTTTTTTAAATTTTTTTTTTTTATTTAAAGTTATATTACTGGATACAGTTTTATTTATCACTTTGTCTTACGTTTTACTTACTTTAAGCTAAGCATAGAATTTTATTAATTAAGATGTACTATATTTAGAAAGAATAAAAAATGGGAAACGTTTTAGAAAAAAAATTTGTTTTATGATTGAAATGTATGTTAAAACAGTGAAATGTAGATATAAAATGAAAAAGTTTTATAGCAAATATAAATTTCTTATAGTAAATCATTCCTATAAAATTTTAAATCATAAAACATTTGTTAAATAATTAATTAAATTATTACATTCCTTCATAATAAATTATATGGAAAATCTATTAACCAAAAAATTTAAAATACTAAAGAATAGAAATCCAATTGAATCTGCTACTACACCTTTCGCTGCACAGAAACAACATTTCAATCATAAATACTAAAGAAAACTATCCTCAATTTTTAACTGAAAACCAAAACGACTTGAAAACCAAAATAGTTTGGAAATAAAAGAAAACTCAAATCAAAAAAAAATTTCTCTAAACAGTTTTTCAACTAAATGAGAATTATTACCTAAAAAAATTAAATCAAACAAATCATTTTAAATGAAATTAATAATATAAATTAAAGCGAAAACAAAAAAAAATAATAATGAAATCTTGTTTCTGTGTCGTTAAAGGTCGTGGCCAATACTAAATGAAAACCCTGTTGTAACTCCAGCTGGAGAAGAGCAAATACCCAATTCCCCCCAAAAAAAAACACAAAATGTGCCTGAATTCGAAATTAAAACCAATACTAAACTACTAAACAAACAGCTAAATTTTGAAAGAAGCAAAATCATGGCTTATCTGGAACACAATACGCAGAATTTGAAAAAAGGATAGTCCAAGTCAAATCAAACAGAGCTGGTTCAAATGAAACTAACTTTACGAGTGGCGTTTGATATTACAAGAGTACAAATCGTAACGAAATTATATAATAATTTAACAAAATAACAACAACAACAATAACAACAACATATAATTAAACAACCTCGTCTAAGATATTCAAGTTCCATCAACTTCAGCTTTCAATTACAAATTTCGCATTCATCATACATTGAGACAGCAAGAGAGAGTGAAATTTGATCATCATGTCGTTTACCATACCCCTGATTAATTTGGAAATACGTGAGGTTAAAGATATAGTATGGGAGAAAATACAGGAGCCCGTCAATCAAAGACGTTTGGTCTTGGTTATAGTATCGATAGCTTTGCTATTGGACAACATGTTGTATATGGTAATAGTACCAATTATACCCGATTATCTACGTGAAATTGGTGGTTTCGAGGCGCCCGATGCGACAATGGCTCCCCTGCTGAGAGACAATGTAACGGGTAAAATAATACCTGTTCATCATGATCATCATGGCCAGGATTCAGCGACCGGTGTATTGTTCGCCTCAAAGGCCATTGTTCAGTTGATGGTAAATCCATTTTCGGGAGGTCTGATCGATAAGATCGGCTACGATATACCCATGATGATTGGCCTAACGATCATGTTCTTTTCAACGGCGGTCTTTGCCTGTGGCCGCAGCTACAGTGTGCTATTTTTCGCCAGATCTCTGCAGGGAGCCGGTTCAGCGTTTGCCGATACTTCCGGATTGGCAATGATAGCCGATCGCTTTACGGAGGAAAATGAACGTTCTCAGGCATTAGGCATAGCCCTGGCCTTTATCAGTTTCGGTTGTCTAGTGGCTCCGCCCTTTGGTGGGGCTCTCTATCAATTCGCCGGCAAAGAAGTGCCCTTTCTGATTTTGGCCTTGGTGTGCCTCATAGATGGCCTTATGCTATTGCTGGTCATGAAACCCTTTAAGGAACAATTGCAGCAAAGTAGAGAAGTAAAACAAGAGATCATACCCATTTGGCGCTTGCTTATGGATCCCTATATAGCAGTGTGCGCCGGAGCATTAACCATGTCGAATGTGGCTTTAGCTTTTCTAGAACCTACTATATCACTGTGGATGGAAGACAATCTGACCACAGATAATTGGAAAATTGGTATGGTATGGCTACCGGCTTTCTTCCCTCACGTCCTGGGTGTGGTGATCACCGTTAAAATGGCTAAAAAGTATCCCCAGCATCAGTGGCTAATGGCGGCGGGAGGTTTGGCTTTAGAAGGTCTTTCCTGTTTCATTATACCATTTTCAACCTCGTATCAAATGCTCATGATTCCTATATGTATTATTTGCTTTGGCATAGCCTTGATCGATACTGCCCTCTTGCCCACACTTGGCTACCTTGTGGATGTGCGCTATGTGTCGGTATACGGCAGTATATACGCCATTGCCGATATCTCCTACTCAATAGCCTATGCAGTGGGACCCATAATTGCGGGTGGAGTAGTAGAAGCCATCGGCTTTACTGCTCTCAATTTCCTTATAGCGTTCTCAAATCTTTTATATGTGCCGCTACTAAGGAAATTGCGCAATATCTACGACTTCAAGCCATTCGAAAATGAAGCCAATATACTTATGCAGGATCCTCCCAACAAAGAATATCAAACGTATGTAATGCACGATCAAAAGCCCATTGACGGCGAATTTAAAAATCATCTCGAATACGGCGAACAATATCAACAAGATCAACAAGAAACAAATCTAGACGAACAACAATCTAGCTCTTATGACTACCAGCCGCAACAGGGCTATCAACAGGATAGCCAATACGAACAGCAACAATATCAGCCTGGCTATCAGGAACAGGGTGGCGGTATGTATCAGCAACAAACCTCAGACACACGACATCTTCCGCAGCAACGTATAGCAAATCCCTTTCAACAGCAACAGCAGCAATCGGATGCCTCAAGAGCATCTGCAACGGGTCCTGCTGGTCCAGCAAATCCATTTAGACAAGGATTTTAAATTATTGTCTTATACAAAATTAGCGGTAATTTATGTTTGTTTTTTCATTTTCGATCGTTTAGTCTATAAATTTCGTTAAGTTTTAATTTTACCGAAAACAAATAGAAGGAAGGATAATTATGTATTGAATTTTATGTTTTTAGATCTCGTTTTAATTCAAATAGTAAATAAAAAATAGGTAAAGAAATAAAATAAAAATTATGAAATAAAAGTGGTTCTATTACACTATAACCATAGTTATCTTATATTTAAAATTATTCAAAAATAATAAAAACAAAACAAAAACTTCAAAAAACTTTCTCATGTGTATGGTAGTTAAACGAATAAAAACAAATCTTTTCCAAGTTATACTCACACTCTACTTTTTTATAAAAGAAAAATATTGTATTATACACGGAATTTTGTTTGTTTTTTTTTATATATATATACATATATACGATATATACTTATATATAAATATAATGATATTTACCTATATAAATATCTTATGTTAAGCCTTAAATTAAGTATAGTACACTATAAAGTAAATCATAATAGACGAACATACATAATATTTAAGAAACTAAAACACTTCATTAATGGTATTTATCTGATATTTAAAACAGAATGCAAACGATAAACATATTTTATATTAAAAACTGATGTATGTATATCAATGAAAAGCTTAGGTGGCACACATTACTTGTAGGTATTATACATTAAAAATCATATAGCAATGAAATATTAAAATTATTAGAAAAAAATTATAAAATTAAAAATTTTTGTTTCTGTTTTCTTTTGAATTCATATAACAAATTTCATAAATAAATAAACTTAATGAGAAGATTTTTAGATTTAAAGTAGGCAATTATAAAATATTATTTAAAAAATATAAATAAAAAATATAATAATATAATTGAGCAATTCACACAAGCCCTTGTATCGTGGTATTCGTTGTATTATTGGAATAATATACAATAATGTATACTTGTTGTGGATAATTCTCATGTAAAAATCCAATACACTTATACACTTTTTTCATATGTTTTTAAAAGTTGAATTGGTTTCATGCTATCAAAATGTTTGAATACCAAAAAAATTTGTTTTTTTCATAACTTTGCGAGCTAAAGTTGGAAAATCTTCGAAAGACGCTTGCTAGACGCATACGTACTAAAACCAACCTAGTTTTTCGCACTTTCAACAATTTGCCCCCCCCCCCCCGGGATAACAATCAAGTATTACTTCGGGGTGGGTGAAGATTCAGCGAATGCTGCCTTCAAATTTCGCTGACCATGCTCTCTCTCAGCCAATCTTTGCTGTGTCAATACATTCCGTGTGAAAACACATACTGCGTTCCAATTGTCACATGAGATTCATCAGGTTAACTATATTCTCGGGCGTTACCTGTAATCATATTGTTCTCTCCAGGCAATTTCGTTGAACAGAATATCGCGGGCAATTAAAGAAAACATGCTCCGCCGTCTCCCTTTCATTACGGCATTCTGGGCATGCCTCATCCACGTCATGACCAAACTTATAGAGAGAAGCCCCACATTAGAGGCTGCATATATAGCAATCGCTGTCCCTATCTTCATCAGTAGTCGTCTCCTCTCCTGCCTTGGGCCTTCTAGATTAGGCATTATCCGCGCGAGTGCACCAGTTGCTGTCGCGCACTTCCTACTAATATACACCAGGTAATCCTTGAATGTGAGCCTGTTGTCAATCATAACTCCTAAGTACTTGATACACTGCTTCGATGTTATCCTTTGTTCACCGACGGTTATGGTGATGTGTTCTATTTTCATCCTACTGCTTACCAATACAAACATCCGTTTTATGATCAGCTAGTTTCAGACCTTTACTCGTGATTCAGCTTCTAACTTTGGCAACCGTTGAATTGCATGTTCGTTCCAATTCGTTCAAGTGTATTCAATACAACGTACACAATACAAAGTCGTGTGAATTGCCCAAATAATTAATACATTTTGGTTGTATATTGACTCAGTGCAGTTAGACCTGGGAATGAATGTATTGCCAAAGCTCAGAACAAGACCTTGTTAATTCTAGACTAGAGGCTACCAAACTTCACCCCATTCTCATTATTCTACAGGAAAATTTTTGGCTATTTATATGCAAATATGGTAACGATAAGTGTTTTCATCATGATAACTGACTCAATTTCCATCGACCATTGATTCTATTGATTTTTTTCATACAATTTCAAAAGGTACAGGAAAAAACTGTGGCAATTGTAACATGTAAATATCTGTTTTCAATAAAAGATTTCAGAAAACCCTCATACTTATTCAAAAGGAAATTAATACAAATCGATTTCAAATGTCGCCATCGTATATAACGATCCATTTTTGTTTTATATTGGAGCAGTACAGTTGAGTCTGAGAAAAAAATACAAATCAACACAAATAATACAAAAACGACTTAATTTCTATCATTCTTAGAGATCGATGGATTTTTTATCTTAAAGCTATAAAGAGAAAACAGTATCACACAAGGGTGTACAATTAAAGGGTGTACAATTAAAATTTTCATTGAAAATAAAAACTTCCCGATCACGTAAAAGTCTCTAGTAACGGTGACCGTATAAAAAGTAACTAGAATCATTTGAATCTTTAAATCTTCTCATTGAGTATTTACGACTAATGAAACACAGTTGAACCCGTGAATATTATACAAGCCATATTTATTCTAATATATAGCTAATACGCTTACCTTTATTTAATTTCAAACCAAAAAAAAAAAAAAATACCCAAAAAACTTATTGCGAATATTATTTTATTCAATATCTGGAATCATGAACAGAATCTTAAACTAAAGATGATGCAAAACAAAACTAATTAAAACAGGCTAATTAACCAAAGAACTCTAGTATTTAAGACCAAAATATATCACAAACATATCAAAGTTTTAGTTTGTAAGCGTAACGATAAGAAAACTTAAACAAAAAATAAAACGAATCTTTAAGGATTTACTTGTAAGAAGAGAAAAATAAAAATAAAAGAACTCCAGCATCAATATCGTAAACATATCAAATTGCACAAAATGAAAATTTACAAACTTTGGGTGTTGGTGTTCGAATAAAAAAAATTAAATATTATGAGAGAATCATAAAAAACCATTAAGAATTAAATTAATTAGAATAATTAATATTTAATTTTTAAATACTTAAAATGTTAATTTCTAGGTTTTTAAGAAGCAAGTATTGTATTTGGTACGTTAAACTAAATTAATCAATAATGGAAATCATAAATTATAATCTGATAAACATTACCTGTATGAACGTTGGTATTACGCAATTCATAGATGATATATGAACCTGTGACAGACGACGTCATTCCGCAAAATAGTAACAGTTTTGCTGCAAGGCTAAACTTAGACTTGACATTAAGGACTTTAGATTAAATCGGGTCTTATTATCGACGTATAGATTATATATATATATACATTCAAAGAAATAAGTCTAAATACACCGCAGTATTTTTTTTAACTGAAATGGTGTAAAAGCCTTGTTTTAGGCAATATTAAAAATTTAACCAAAAATTATTAGAAAAAACTAAATAATTAGATGGAAAAAATCTGATTTATTTGCTGTGACTGTATGTATTTTCTGAATACTTTTCCAAGGCTAAACCTCACTGTGACGAATTTATTATCTTACACAATGAATTCTTTTTAGAATTCTAAGTTCAGAACGCGATGGGCAGCAGACATATATTTCTGGCATATAGGGTGAGCATAGGCATGCCAAACGGGATCGATTTTAAAAATCCCGAGATATTTCGGGATAATTCGGAATCCAAAAATCACGAAAAATTACGGTAAAAATTGCGATTTTCACTTAATAATAAAAATATTTCGTTAACAAAATTATTTATATTCCAATTATGTATATCAAAATTATAAATCATTAAAAATAAAATATATAACACCAAGACAAAATGTAACAAGGAAGCATAAATTAACAAAAATAAAAATTATTCATGCATATGCAAATGCATTAGTTTTAAGAAAATTATTTGGATTCCAACAAAAAGATTAAAACATTTAACATGTGATTCTGATAGGCTTGAACGAATTTTGTTCTCAACATGCCCTGCCGTTGAAAAACACTTCTTGCAATCAACATTTGTTGGTAAAATAGTTCCAAGATAGCTTTATGCAGCTTGTAAATATTCACCTCTACCACCACCTGATATAAATAAATTTATTTCTTTGTACAGTTGAGAGCTTTTGCATTGTTCGATGGCATCAAATAACTTTTTATCAATGGAAGCGGGGTATTCCTCATCTGAGAAGCTATTATCGAAGTCAAGTGATATAGAATTTTGTTTTTCAGGACCTTTTGAAGGGTGTATGAATTCACAATCCCGAAAATACCGAAAAATACCGGGACAAGCTTTTAAAAATCGGGATTTCCCGATTGGTATCCCTAGTGAAGCAGATTTAAAGCTATTTTAAAGAAAAAAAAACTCAATAAATAGAAGAAATTTCGTTAAGCATTAAAAAGAAAATCAAAGATTTGAATTTTTGGTTTATGTGAAAGTCAGTAGATAATTTTCCTATGAGTAAATCTCATTGCCAAAAACGCATCTAAGTGCTGTTTCACTAAAGTAATTTTCACCTGACAGCAATTTCAATTTGAAATTTGACTTCTTAATGAGAATATGGAAATGAAATTAACTTTATTCAGACGAAAGTCTTATCGTTTACAAACCAGCCGTAGGAAAGACAAAAATTTTGTGCCTACTACAATTTTAAAATCATAAATTTAATTCAAAAACTTTATTTTATTAATCTTTTTTTTCTCGAAATATTAAAATAAATTTAAATGTCTACACTTTATTTGCAATAGAACTGTAGTTTCTTTAAATTTATGTAATTTTATTTTTTATTTGATAATTGTAAAGTATACAACATTTTTAACATTTTACCTTAATTCATCAAATACAATACTTCCTCTTAAATAAAGAAATTTTCAGAAAATATTATTTAAAAAAAATTTAACGTAAGACACAACCAAGGTAACGATACATATCAGAGCCGAATGGCTCGCCTAGTAAAAATTACCAAAAGTGATATTAAAACTATTGCTATTAAGGTTCTAGATATACATACATATTATACATACATACTATACTTATACATATACATTAATATAATATAAACTAAACATTTAAATTAGAAAATATTACTTTAAACAAAAAGGACAAGTTTATATAATAAATTTTAAGCAGTAATATTATTAACTAAAGTATTTGCACTGTATTAAATAAAACAAAACAATTTATGGCAATTATTTTTTAGCTTTTATTAAATTAATATACAAAACAAGTTCATATATACTTTTTTTTTTTGTAATATATATATATTTCTATTGTTGTAATTGTATATAATATATAGTTTTGAAAATTAATTTCATATACAATATGATTAAACAAACACAAACTTTTTTGTAATTATAAACTACAAACCTACCAATCAATTAATTATTTAGAGATTTTATTATGATATTTTTATGCATGAAAACAAAATTGCAAGATATTATGGAATTTTAAAAATTTTTTAAATTTAAAAATATAATTTTTAAATTGTTAATTTTCTTCGAAATTCTTTTAAGGCAAATTGTGTAAGAGTTTGACAGTTTTGTTTTCGAAAAGCATAAAAATTCAGCTGAAAAACGGAAAAAAAAACAATTAAAAACTATTCAATTATTAATTAGCATATGTACCTTAAATAAATTATATGTGAATATAAAAACAATTAAGAAAATTTAAAAAAAAAGAATGCACTGAATTTCTAACTAATTTTACTTAATTAATGTATTTAATTTCAATACCTTACTACTATATACATACATATTAACTCTCTAGCTATTTAAATAAATTAATTAATGAAACGCTAATGATCATTGTATACCACAAACATATCAGAGAATACGGCCATTTTTTATATTTAAAAAAAAAAAGAAAAACGAAATCAAACAATAAAACAAAAGATTATTAATAAATAATTTTTAAATAATTTTGTATATTATTTTACTGTCATCTAGAAACATGAAATGAATGCTTTTTTCTCTAACGTTTTCAGTAACTACACTCACTTACTATTCACTATATCACATTCCAATCAGAGATAAACCTAAACTCCGAAGAATATATAGTTAATATTTATATATGTATATATTTTAGAACAAAATGGATATATATATATATACTTACATATATATTTAAATAAATATAAAATAATTATATAAATAATTATCACAAGAAAAAAATCTCCCATCAAAAAGTTTCAATTAAACAAAATTTAATGCATTAAAATAATAATAATAATAAATAATAAATTATAAACAAAATTATGTATACACATATTAAATAAAATATATTATATATATATATATATTAAATAGAAAAAATTTTAAATGAATATACATACATAATATTAAACCAATGTATATAATATAATTTAAAAAAAAAAATTCAAAAATAAAATTTAAAAAAAAATCTAGAAAAAAATTCTAAAAAATATTAACAAAAATTAATAAAAGTTTATAAAAAAAACAGAAACGAATCATAATTTAAAATAAAAAATGAACCCTCAAGAAAAGCAAGCAATATTTTAAATTAGACAAAATGGGAAATTTAATAAAATTATAAATAATATCATTAACATTCATAATTCATAAAATTCCAACTACAGCTAAATATTAATTTACAGAGTAGTGTTATTTCTTTAATTTTTCATTTAAAATATTAATTAAAAAATAATATTTTTTTATATTTTTTTTATATCATGTGACAAAAAAAATGCTACAATTCACTCCATTATTTGAAGCAGTACATATTTTCTATGTGAAAAAATTAGTCGAAACTATCTTTTTAATTAATACTATGAATAATTAAAATTAAATAATAAACTAATAATGTTTTGACTACAGAACATATCTTTTCATTTAACTTCAATATTCTTTTACTATCACTTAAAGTAGTCTTATGACTACACAAGAGACATTGGCTTGGTGATCGTTATTTAATCTCTGCTTAGAAAAGATTCGCTTACATCTAACAAGTATTCCCTAGAGACCATTACCAGTTAATATTATATGAGATATCATAAAAAAATGTATTGCTAATGAGCTGTACAGATCCGTTACATATTACAGGGAATACGTATTCCCATTGGCTCAGTTAATCAATTAATTTGGATTTTACCATTTGGATATTACCGCATGGCCATTCATCCCATAATTGCGATTCTTAAGGGCCATTGTTTTTATGGTAGGCATCCTGAAAGTCTAGAAGTCGCCGTGGTCTAGCAAGTAGTATGCTGGCTTATTAGACGTAAAGCTAGGGATCGTGTCCCTGGCCAGACATCAAAACCAAATACAAAAAGTATTTTTTCGGCGATTTCTTCTCAGCAGATTTCTGGCAAAAATTCTGAGAGTAAAATAAAATTGACATAAAAAGTTTCTCAAAAATCTGTCGTTCAGAGTCGACTTTAAACTGTAGGTCCCGGCACTTATGTATAAATTAACACTGAGAAACTAGGTCAATAGTCCTGTCTGAAGGGTTGTAATGACCAATTATGTCTGTATGCTGAAAGCCTTCGCGTTTCAACTGGTGTAGGTATCTAGAGAAGATGAAGAGCGTCTCTTTCATAGAGAGTCTGAGATTTCTCACCTCTCATTTTCTGACATCATTGAGCCAGTACTCTAATATGCAGATTGTTTCAAATACAAAATTTTTTTTGGATTCGGAACGGTTATCAGAACTTGTGGTATCATATTGGTACTAAATGCTGGTACAAGTGGAACTTCTTCCTTCGAACTTCCTAACTTTACCCAACCAGATCAACCATATCAAGAAAGTGCCTACACTTAAATCCTTTAATATTCCTTGACAATGTACAACAATGACAGAAAAATGTTTATACAGTCCTATAACGCGGTATTCTCAGAATGCGGTATGCGTTCAACTTCATCCCATAAGTTCCTTCCGCCCAGCCTATGAATGAATTGTAACTAAATATTGTAAGAGGGTTTCACATAAGTTCTAATTTCGACGAAAAAGCTCAGCCGAGATACAGTACCGTGCAAAACATTAGCAGTTGGATTTTCAATTTAAAAAAGCAATGAATGAAGATGAACCAAGTGAGAATAAATATTAAAAAATTACATTATTTTACAAGTCTTTTTAATTTTGTTGGAAACCAGTCTTTTAGTTTCGTTTTTATTTAATTTTTTTTATAAATCCTCAAATGAACACTTGAGTTCAATCAAAATAATTTATAAATTATGTTGTATTTTGTATTATGTTGTCTTAGTCTTCATATAACGTGGTACGAATGATGAGAATTGCACTAATTCTGTGTTTCTTATAGCGTGATTTCCATAGAACGCACTACGAATTAGGTTTAGACCTGAGAATCCATTTTCTTATAGCGCGGTTTCCATATAACGGGGTACGCACTCACCGCGTTGTAGGATGGTTGACTGTACATCACAGAAACTTGTCACTATGAGAAATACCCAGTGTTCTCTTATTAGTAATATTTTGAAATTGATATTCATCGGTGCACAGCTAATAAATTTTTAAAACACAGTAGGCTTAAAAACGAAACTAGAAGGCGACAAAACTACCTTTCCTCACTTATTTATCCCGATCCGAAGTGTGTAGTATGGCTGGATGTAAAACATATCTACGTCTCTGTGATAGTCAGCAGCATTGTTGGTATTTACATTTTTAGTCTCATGAGTAATAAGTCTCTAACGCGACGTTGATCTCCAAGATTTTCAATTTTAATGGAACCTCAAGAAATGGCCAATTTGTTATAGGTCCATGTAAAAGGCAGAAAACAACTACGACTTATACTCTAACTTGATTCCATTTCAGTTTTATAGCTGCAGTAATTATATGCGAATGGAATCGTTTTAAAACTTTAATAGAAATTAACTTTAAACACACAGAAATAACATGTCAAACGATCAAAAAACATGAAAAAAGAAGAGTAAACGTTCATTTTACAATGGGTAAATTTCGACCTCCGGGTACTGTACTTGTCTTAACCGACAAGTACAAGTCCTCTAACCTTCATTTTAAATACAGCAATCCTTGCATAACAAGGTAGATTGGTTTTACATGGAATTATTCGAGTATAAGGCGTTTGTATGACCTCGTATATCTTATTAAGAGAGATTCTAATCTGTCGTTTGGAATCGACTTTAAACTGTAGGTCCCGTCACTCACGGTGCATAAAATTAATACACACAACATGAGTGGAGGAGGAAATTAGATCGTATTTCTGATTGAAGGGTAGTAATGACTATTTGTACACGCATGTATACATATACGAGAAACTGAAATATATTATAAAAGTGCTGCCTTATTAGAGGGATTACTGTACTAATATTTAAATGCAATCATATTTTATTGTTACATACAACACGTTTTGCTACATAAAATTAACGAAATAGAATGGTTTCTAATTAATTTAATATTTTTATTTATTAAATAATGCAAAAATCAAAGTTATATAGAATTAACAGAGAACTTAAGTTATGCAATAAAACAAATAAAAATCATTACAAAATCAGTAAAATAAAGGTAAGATACAATAAACAAAATAAGTAATAATCAATTAAACAAAAAATTAATATTACAATGACATACTAAAATAATTAAAAAAAAAATTAAAACCACCTTTAAATCAACAAAATGTTATTTAATAAAAAAATATTTATTTAATTTTAAATATATTTTCAAAAATATATAAAAAATCTAAAATGTGTATAAATCAATTATGTAAAATAAATTATTAACATTACAATTGTTTTATTTTTAATAAAACTAAAAAAAAAACTTAAAATATTAAATTAATTAATTAAAGAAAAAATATTAATAATCATAGAGACGATGAAGAGCCGGCAATGTGTAATATTTGTGGTAGTAATAAACAAAAAAAAAGAATAAGAAAAAAATATAAAGAAATTTAAACCATTTAATAAAGTTAATAATGTTAATAATAAAAAAAAAACACAATTATACTATAAAAATTAAAACAAATCGAAAATAAAATGATAAATACAAATTTAATTGCAAGGATTTTACCAGTCTATTGCAATATTTAGTGTAACGAAAATCATGCATCATTAACATAAACCCCATAACGTTTTTAAACCATAAACGTATAGTTCAAATATAAAAAAGAAATTAAGAAATAAATGGCCATAAACCGGGCTTAAACACAATGCATTTCTTGCGTTATATTTTACAGATGCATTGCATGTGTAGACTTTACGAATCATATGAAACTGTAAATTTAGAGAGAATGATTTAAAATCTGAAAATAAAATTTATACGAGGGTTGTTTCATAATTCTAAAAATACTAAATCTCCATCCAGTTTTGGACAGATTTTCTGTGCCGTTCTCCCCTTGTTCACGGAATCGACGATATCATTTTAAGCTCCCAAGTTATTCCTTAAAGCAGAAAATTCATCGAAGAGTTAGATGGTTATGCAACACTTAACCAGTTCATTTGCTCTTCACGTACCTGGAATGGCAATGTGTTTCTTTACCCGTATGATATTGATATCATTTCATTCTAGTATCTTATTGAGTTATTTAGGACTGATATACTTTGACTTAAAGTTCATCACGTTGGAATTCACTGCTTTATTAGCTGTCGGAAAGTAAAGTAATGTTCTGCATGAGGTTATATGCGTAATAATAGTTTTTAAAATTAAAAAGAAAAGAGTTGCAATTGAAGATCGATAATCCGAGGCCGTTATGTTTTTAATTAAGTATATGGGAGTAGAGGTATTTTCAGATCAATTTTGATCTTCACTTTTGCATACATCTCTTGACAACATGTAACAAGTAGACAGCATCAAGAATGATAAACTAAAGAATATGTCTTGCGCATGATTTCCCGTTAGATGACGTAGTTGGGCTATTTTAAAAGTTTCCAAGTCTTTTCCATATGTGAAAATTAACATTTCTTCTGAAAAGTGTGTACATTGTGTGAAAGTAGTTGGCAGCCCTGCAATATAACTTACATTGTCATTAGCCAATAGGAACACAATTTGCGTGACGTCATTGATTCAACATGCGCAGAAAGTTTTAATTTTGTGTGCGTGATGGCGTAATCTTTAGTTTATCATTCTTGGACAGCATAATATCCCAACATGAGGATCGACTAATCGTTGTGGCTATCATATATACAAATTTACAACATTTTATGTCTGATAAATTTGCAATACCTCTCTCTCTCTCTTCTCTCTGAGGAAATAAACTTTTACTATTTCTAGAACCCTCTGTTTCCTTTTTTTAACCTCGCCTCAAACACTAATCTATGGAAACATCCTAATCCACAACCAATGAAAAACTTAATAACTCTTCGATAAATATGCTGATATCTGACAACATAACCAAACACGATAGATTTGATTCGAAATGAAGGCACAAAACAGTAAAATATTCAAACAATTTGATGAAGTTGGAATATGAAAAAAAAAAATTATTTAACTTTATGGCTTCGTTTTTCAAAGTGTAGCGGTCATTATGATTAAATTTACACGTTAAAATAAAATCATTTCAAAATAGATTTTTTTATAGTTTTAACATTCAATTATCTTTAACAAAGCCTTCAAGGAAATAAAAATCTTGGTGGACTTACAAACTTTTCTAAATCAGTTTGATATGAAACACCTCCAATGGAAACAAAAACAAAGTAGAAAAATATTGTAATGTAATTAGTTTGATGTTAAAATATTAAATAAATATAAAATAAAAAACAAAGTATTAAACTGAAAATAAATGCAAGACGAGAAGAAAAAAAACAAAACAAAACTTTGCAAGAAAGAAGTTTTAAGTTCATGAACGTGTGTCTATTAGATGAAGAGACTCTGTAAAATTCACTACGAATCTTATAATCATAATAATATATACATAAATGCATATATATATACATACATACATATACTATATAAGATAAAGAAAAAAAAACAAAAATACAAATTTATAGATTATTGAACGCAATAGAAATAGTATATCTCAGCAGTGTATTAAGAGTAGCCTATAGAAGAATAAACGATTGTAATGTAACAACAAATAATAGTTAAATATTTATTGTAGCTGATGTTTATGGTTTATAAGTTATAAATAAATAAATAAATATTCATATTGATATTAACATAAATACATACATACATTTACATAGTGCATAGACTTAATAATAAAAATAAAATAATTTAAAATAAATTACTTAAAGGCAGACATACATATATTAAATATATACATAGATGAATAAAATAATGATTAAAAAATAATCATAAACTTTAAAAAAATAAAAATAAATATTGTGTTAGAATTTTTATTTGTAATCCTTCTATAAACCTCCTCTAACAAAACAAAATAAACAATCTATAAAATATTGAAAAAGTTTTCTAAAATTTTAAATTGGTTAAATATTTCAAGACTTCAAAACAAAAATGATAAAAAAAATAATTAAACAGCTTTATACTTCAATTTAAAAAACAAAACATGAAAACATAAAAAAGTATTGTTAAATTAAACTAAAAAACTAAAAAAAAAAAGAAAAAGTAAATAAAAACATTATGTTCAATTACCATGTTTTCTCAACTCCTTAACAATTAAAACCTGCGTTCAATTCGATTCTAAATTATATTTTAGCAAAAGAAATAAAAGAAAAAGAAAACTTAGTATTATTTAAGTACATAAATTATAACAAAACAAATTTAAAATTATATTTAACAAACAATTACCTTTAAAATGTTAAAAGAAAAACTAAACAATTAAACTGAAAACCGATTAAAATAATTAATTAAATAAAATATGTTCGTAATCAATTATTATTATACATTATATTAAATGTTATTATACAATATAAAAATAAAAATATGGTATCCCATTCAAAAAAAAAAAAACAAAAAAAAAATAAAAAAAGAATTAAAATAACATTTCCAAATAATCGCAAAAAACAAATGTTAAATTTAAAATTATAAGTTGATGATAAAAATGAGTAATAATTTAAAAAATAAAAAAAATTAACCCAAAAAAATATGTAAAATTCAAAAAAAGCTAAATGAAAAAAAAGTAAGAACAAAAACAAAAAAATTACTATTGAAAAATATAATTGTTAACCAAAAAGTAAAACAAAAAAAAATTAAGTATTTTTATTTAACAATTTAGGAATATGTTCTCCACAAGGAAAAGGACAGCAATTTAGAAGTAACATAGTAACAACAACATTAATTAACATTTCAAAGATTTATTAGTATGACATTTTGGTGCGGATGAAACTATACATCATGTATGATGGTATTAATCTGATTTTTGAACATGGAACTTTCAAGTGTTTAATTTATGGTAAAAGATTTAACAGAATTAAGAAAAATGCATGCAAACCCTTTATTCCGGCAGAATATATGATTCCTCTAATTTTACAAATTGTTGAAATTCATGCCAGTACGTTATAGTCCTCAATATTACGAATACTTTCAACATGCACTGTGAATTACATAAGATAGTCTCACTGTAGCAAACCAATAATTTCAATGGGAATAAAGGAGATGAAGACATTCTGCTAACACCACATCACAATTATTGATTGTGTACAAAATGAAGTTTCCAATCAATATTTTGGAAAGAGTATCTCCTAAATTTAACCATAAAATTTTTGAATTTTATTTATTAAGAACTTAGTGACTAAAACGCTACTTTATATTCAAGCCACGATCCCTTCAAAGCAAAAAACAAAGCATAATTGATCATTACAATCCTTTAGCCAGGATTACAACTTACAAGGTGACACCACTTATACTTATTTATTCTCATACTTTTTGTCACCAATATGCTAAGAGGAAGTTGCTGAACAAATACTTTTTTCATATTTCGTTGTGTTCTAAATACCTGGATCTTGAATCCAATAAGCTACACTACTAGACTACGGCATCGGCAACCCACCCTATATTCAGTTTATTAATTTATTTATTTATTACAATTTAACTACAAATTAAATTTTATTTTTTTCAAGCTGAACGACTTTGATCTTATGCTCGGTGTAGTGTAACAAACCAGATTTTATAGTGGGAATCGTATTTGTACTCTAGTACACTACCCAGTAGGTAATTACTGATGAAATAAATACAGAAACAATGCTTATCAAAGTCGCCGTTGTCTAGTAGGTAGTGTTGGCTTATTATACATAAAGCCCGAGTTCAAACCTCAGGCCAGACATTAAAACGAAAATATGAAAATATTTATTCGACAACTTCCTCTCAGCAGATTTCTGACAAAAACTCTGAGAGTGTTTCATAATTTTCTAATATATTTCGGAAATAAATTCCAACTCCATATTAGCTAATAAAAGTCAACAAGCCGAATAAAGTATGAACGCTCGCTAAATACATCCATTAATGCAAGCCATACTATTAATTAGCACCGCAATTGCTTCAGTATTAAAAGTCTACTGGAGGGTTTTTCCTACGTCCCTCGAATTTGTCTTGTGGCTTATAATTTTTCTGCCTAATCTGCCAAATTGCATTAAACTTATGTTTCAGCGTACGACTTTGGTTAAGCAATATTTCTCCTAAATAAATGAATTAAAGTTCATTTACCTCATACTCATAATTTCTGATACTTATAAGCATTCATACTTATTTTAATATCATGGAACCTTCTCTACTCATATTTAAAGTTTGAAATACTCATCATATTCATACTTAACAACACTGCTTTGTGTTTTTTGCTTATATGTCTTATTTTTGTTTTTTTATATACCTAATATGTAATTTTGATGAAATATTGGAGTGACATAATTTTCTATTTCCTTAAAATTCTCCTAGATAGTCTCTTAAATTAAATAAATTTCTTTCTATTTTAGTTGCATAGTTTAATCCAACGAAGGCGCTGTAATCTAGTAGTTAGACCGACGTCTTATTAGACGAGAGCATATGGTTTATTCCCTAGCTCAGACATCTTGAACAACGCGATAAAAAATATTTCTTCAGCGACTTCCTCTCTGCGGTCTTCTGGCAACAAAGTTGAGATTGAATTAAAATTGCAATGAAAAAGTTCTTAGTAAATCTAACGTTCGGTGTCAACATTATACTTTTGGTTCTGTCACTCATGGATAAAAAGTTTGAGAAGCTAGTTTATTTCCCTTCTTTATGTTTCCTTTCGCTTTATATTTACTTTTATTCCGCAAAAGGGTTTTGACTTTGCTATATTAATCGATTCTACTCATCCTTTTGAATACTCAATGCTGACCTCTGCAACCTACCTTTCGTCGTATGTAGGCTTGAAAAGGAAGGACCGTTTGCCTTCCCATAATTTGTCATTCATTGCCTGTGGATGCGAAATGTGTGCTTAAACAAGCTTGAACTTGAAAAAGTCTCTTAAGGGTACAAATGAATGATTCAACACATCTCTGTATGGGTTTGAAATTTTTTCTTGTATGCAAACTTTGAAAATGTCTATCAAACTAATTTTTTAACCATATTTTACTATTCGCTTTGAACTCTGGAATATGAACGAAAACGTGATAATTCATTGTCAGTATTTATTTGCTGTTATTTGCTGGCAATAATAAAAATAATAGAGTTCTCTTAAACCAAATTGTACAAAGAAAATATAGTGTCCTGGAGAACACAAGGGCAATAGCTCTTAATACTTTGATTGATTGATATGCTCTATAATGTCCTGCTGTCGTTGTCTTGAAATTTGCAAAACTTTAATGATTCAGTCCTATTTCTTAAGAGATAAATCTGCTTGACCTTTTTCCGAATTCTCTGGAGCCTTGAGACCAGAAAGAATTATTCGATGGGGAATAAATTCGTTTAAAATTCTTAAAATCCGAAAACCATTATAAACATTTTTCTCCTCGTTCAAGTTTTGAATCTGGACTTTGTAACTGGACTAATTTAACTATAAATTTTTTAATTTACTTTTCAAAGGTCATAACAATTGTAGTTCAAAATTATCAAATATTGCTATCGTACTGAAAATGGTGAACTAGTATGATAAGGGTTAGTGTTAAAATTTCATTGTTAATTAAGCCAACTTTTTTAATCGAAAAAAGTTTTAAAAACACAATAAGAAGGATGAACAAAATTTATCTATTCGGGTGTGTAATGCCTGTGGCTTTGCACATCTGTTTTTGCCATTTTCACGCCCTCACAAATATTTTCGTTAGTGAACATCGAATAACTTCATGTTACCCTGTAGAAGAGGCATAAGATCGTCATTATTTGTAAACATTACGCAGCAAATATATTCTCATGCCTTATTTCTTTTCCTTTCTTGGGGGATGTAGAATTTTACCCCATTTATTTTTAAATTTCGTTGCAGACGAATTTTCATGTTTTGTTGATTTTTCATTTCTACCACTGTTAATATTACTTCTTTTTTTCTTGTTGGTTTTTGTTTATAATTTATTTACGGCTTAAATTTTGATGTTATTTTTTGTTTTTAGGGGGAAAAATGATTTTGCTACGGTTTTATGTGTAGCAAATGCGCCTCATCATCATTGTCGTTATTATTGTAGCGTTATTGCCTCACATTATTAACACATTTGTTATGAAAATGAAAATGATGGGAACACGATTTCAATTCATAGAAGTTATTTGAATGCCTGAGTAAGAGGAATAGAGGTGGAGGCATAACAAACTTATTGAAGATAATCAAAATATTTGTTAAAACTACAGAAAATAATTGCAATTATTTATTACATCTTCTTTAGTAATATGTCATAAACCAAAGATAATTTTAGTTCGGGCAAGCATTTTGCCATCAATTTTTTTTAAGTTGAAGGGCATAAGATAACCAGCATCTAGTTTAATGAGACTCAAGTCAGACATTTAAAACCAAACGATATATGAAAAAATATTTCTATGGTGAATGCCTCCAGCAGATTTCTAATAAAAACTCTGAAAGTAAATAAAATTGCCTTGAAAAATTTTCCCAAAAATCTTTCGTTCAAAGTCGGCTCATGTATAAAATTAACACACACAAGAGTGAGAAGTAGGGATGCCAAACGGGATCGATTTTTAATAATCTCGGAATATTTCGGGATAATTCGCGATTTTCTCTTATTAATAAAAATATTTTGTAAACAAAATCATTTGTATTCCAATTAGATATATCAGAATTATATATCATTAAAAATAGAATATAAAAACAGCAAGACAAAGTGTAACAAATTAACAAAAAAAAATTATTCATACATATGCAAATGTATTAGTTTTAAGAAAATTATTTGGATTCCAATAAAAAGATTAAAGCATCTAACATGTAATTTGATAGGCTTGAACGAATTTTGTTGTCAACATACCCTGCGGTTAAAAAACATTTCTCGCAATCAACATTTGTTGGTAAAATAGTTCCAAGATAGCTGTATGCAGCTTGTAAATATTCACCTCTACCACCTCTTGATGTAAATAAATTTATTTCTTTGGACAGTTGAGTATCTATCTCGTATCTCCTTCAATGCCATAAAATAATTTTTATCACTGGAAATAGGATTTTCCTCATCTGAGATGCTATTATCGAAATCAAGTAATATACAATTTTTTTCAGGACCTTTTCTAGGGTCAAAATACATATGAATTCATAATCCCGAAAATCCCGGGATAAGTTCATAAAAATCCCGGGATTCGGGTTTGGCATCCCTATTGAGAAGCCAGGTCGTAATCTTGATTTTGTTAGTGAATATTAGATATTTCTGCAGGTTCGAATGGGTACATGACATCTGTTGAAGGTTACAAATAATAAAAAACAAACTTACTCTATCTATGACAAGAGGGGTTTAAAAGCTTATCTTTCTGTAGAATATAAAATTCACGGTTATCCTATCTGGTATGTATAATATTTAATCATACGACTATGAAAAAAGTTTATTATTTATGTGAACTTCAACGTTCGTTCTATTAATTAATTTTAATGAACATCAAATGAAATATGAATTTTTCCAAGGCGGTGGTTGATTTTTATTAACTATGTACATACAAACATACATTCTCGTATAACGCACATACTTGATTACCTTAAAGCAGAAGACGAATTTTTCATTAGCCACAGAATGCTTGAAAAGATTGCATTCGTAGGATTTCCTCTTGCCCATTATAATATGACCGGAAGGCCTACAAAGTGAAATTAAACCGTACCATTCGACCATCTAACTGTTCCATACATCAATAATTACAAAAAGGCCTACGTATGCATACACACATATATAGCTGCTGATGAAAAGAAAAGGTACGTGCGTGTCTGAAATACAATGATTTCATGTTTGCAATTTCCATTAGCAACATGAAGGGTACATTTATTTTAAATTTGATTTCGTTTCGTTTGCAAAAAAAAATCATAAGATTTGGGGATGCTTTTTCTATTACAGCGCTTTTTACGTATTCGTACACTTTACACTTAAAGCACACGTACATGTTTGTTGATTTTATTATATTGTATTGTACTGTATTAAGATGAAATAAAATTTTGAATAGAAAAAAGCTTTGAGTGCCATTGAAAATAATAGTGAGGGAAAACATTTTCCTGCCAGCGGACGTGTGTTTAGTGAATAACTTCCGATCCATTCTTAAGAAATATAAAATAAACTGAAAGAAAATATCGGAAAAAGGAAAAAGTCTTTAAAATCAGACAAAAGAAATTTTAAATTAATTTTATTTTATAGAATTTTAATCAAAATTACAACCAGTCTTAAAGAAATTATTAAAAAAATTATTTTAAATTATATGCAGTATAGCAGTTCAGTGTAATAACAATTAGCTAGATTGCGAAATTACTATAATACATGGTTTTTAAAGATTCACAACTTAAAATAGAAAAAAATTTTAATAAAACTAACTTTTAAAAACCTAAAGTAATTGCTTGTCATCGTATCTAATACAGTGGATTTTTAATTACAGCAATATGCGTTAAAATATTATCAATAAATTCAAGCACAACTGAACTATTACTACATACTTCCGTAATTGGTCATTACAATCTTTCAGTCAAGATTACGACCTAGCTTCTTACACCACTCACGATTCTGAATGATTTCCGATTTCTTTATATTACATTTTGTTGGAGATGTCTGATCTGGGATATTTATTAAACTTTAGAAAATTTTTTATATCGGTCATACTAATAACAATTTTTTTAATTTCTCTCTTTATGTTTCTTAATTCCAATTTAATTATTATAATAGTGACGTTTATATTAAGGATGTTAATCGGGAAATACCGAATCCCGATATCCCGGTATTTTCGGGATTCACAAAATCCCGAATGCCGGGATTTTTAAGAACTAGTCCCGGGATTTTTCGAGATTTTCGGGATTGTAAATTCATATGTATTTTGTCTCTACAAAAGGTCCTGAAAAAAATTCTATATCACTTGACTTCGATAATAGCATCTCAGATAAGGAAAACCCTACTTAAAGTGATAAAAAATTATTTGATGGCATTGAAGAATGCAAAAGCCCAATAAAACGAATTAAAAGGGTAACTGATTATATACTCAACTGTCCAAAGAAAAGGATTTACATCAGAAGGTGGTAGAGGTAAATATTTACAAGCATTTACATTTTACATTACATTTATTGGTAAAGTAGTTCCATGATGTAAATAAATCTAGTCCTTTGGGCAATTGAGTATCTAAATCAGTTACCCTATTAATTCTTTATATAGACTTTTTGCTTTCTTCTTTGAGAGGCTAATATCGAAGTCAAGTGATATAGAATTTTTTTCAGGGCCTTTTGCAGTGTCAAAATACATATGAACTCACAATCCCGAAATTTCGGGATAAGTTTTTAAAATCCCGGGATTCAGGATTTTGTGAATCTCGAAAATTCCGGGATTTCGAAATTCGGGATTTCCCGATTGGCATCCCTAATATACATTTGATGCTTCCCATGGTACATATCTACCTGGAATCGAAACTATGAAACTCCGTCCTCAGTGACATAAACCTTATTACCATTGCCGAAAACTAATTTCTAAACATTCGATCGTCTGCCTTCCAAAACAGCACTATAATGAAGCAAAAATAAAAAAGAGCAGTAACACAAAATAAAAGAAAAAGAAAATGTAAAAAGGGTTTTAACAATCTACACAAAGAAAAGAAATTCAAAATTAACAAGGAAATCAACAAATAAAAGATTTTATTCGTATTCAACGCTTTCAAATATTTTTTTAACAAAAATAAAAAAAACAATGTTTCATGCAATAGAAATAAACCTGCTCAAGGAAATTGTAGAATGAACGAATGACTTCCCTTAATAAAGGCTGTAAAATAAAAGGCAAAAAATAAATTTTCCCCCTTAGAGGCTTTTTTACACGGAACAAATATAATAATAAAGAACGGAAATAAAGACATCAAAATAAAAATAGAATGAAAATAAAATGAAACAATGGAGATCCAGCGACCGTTAGAGATGAAAATGAAGGTTAAAAACAAAAATATGACCCCCACAAACAATGTAGCAGTACCAGTTGGGTATACCAGTTGGTGAAGAACATAATAGGGAGAGGGAAACTTTTATTTAGTATTGTTGCTGGTTTAATACCATGTTTCTGTGGTTTTGTTGTAAAGCCCTTAAGGCTACAAACTTACAACTTTTATAACAAAAAGAAGAGAATAGGGGTTGAAAATAAAAATATTTACACAGCATGTGGGTGTTGTAACGACAACTCCGTTGTAACAGCAAAAAAAATGTGTTGAATGTGGAAGAAATATGCTTATGGCGTTAAGTAAAATCATGTTCATGGGCTTTCCCACTGATGCTGGTGCTGACTGGTTGTTTTTCATTTTTTTAGTATTCCTTTCCTTTGGTTTTACGCTATTTTTGTACGCTTTCGCCTTAACAGTATTGTTCCTTCGATTTTCGTTACTCATAAATTCCGAAATGCGTTTCAAACAAACGTTTGTCGTTTTATAAATACCAGCCAGATTTGTTTTGGCATTTAAATGTTTCTCCTTCATTTGCTTCATGTTCATGTGTTTTCACATCTTAAACGCTTTTCACTGTGACTGAGCTAACTTGTCAGCCAGCCATACTATGCCTGTAACTGGCATTCTATCAGGTTCTGATTGTGATTTTTATTTCTTAAATACGCTGCTGTTAATGAGGGGGGAGTTCAACTGCATTTGAAATCATATATTAGACGAAACCAAGGATTATACTCCCATCGTTTTTGTGACAGTCAGCAGCAGGTTTCCATCATGAATTTTGTTTTTATATCGTTCAACAACAATTAAAATCCCTTGTAAGCACACTCCAGTAAAGAGTGCGATTTAATAATTCCTTTTGGTGGCAATTGAGCGTGATTTTTGTAGCTTAATATTCTAAATCGTTAAATGGATGTTATGCCGAGTAAACAATAGTAGAAATAGGCCATCACAATGAAAAGAATAAAACAGTCAAAGACTCATCTCATCTAATCATCTAATAAAAATGTGAAATACTAAGGCATATAGCCGTGCAAAGATTTTCGAATTTTCCAGATTACATTCTACTACCGATGATAAGGAAGATGGTTTAGAGATAAAAATGCTTTTGCAATCGGAACGTAATCAAATCGGCCCACTTAATATCCGGCTCTACATGGACTGTTAGAAGTTCCTTTCTCAGAACAGGCCTATCCATAATCCATCGCCATTAAGAAGACCTGCTTAGGTCTCAGGTTGAAACGCTTGGACGAATGCTCATTGGCATTCGATCACACATTACCACCTCTTGATTAGTAAAAAGTTTCGCTTACTTTCCCTATGAGTATAATTGAAGCTGGTATCAAATTGAAGGAGGACGGCCCTTGCAGTCTGGAGAATTTCGAAAATTACGTGGCCTGAATATGATATCATGCACACTAGTTCTCTCATGCAGCGCAGTTGTATGGACGTTATTTTTTGCTGTTTATTTAGGCAGCCAACGGCTTAAGGGGCAAACTAAAGTTTAATGATCACTGTCATAGGTGTGATAACATGGAGTAAGAGACATTTAATCGTTTTCTTTTTCACCGCCCAGCCCTGAAAAACCTCTTTCTGATTTTTGATTAGTGGGTGCTGAGTTTCTGTAACGGCCAGTTAATGGTGAAATGCGTTTCAAATAGTAGTCGTGCGTAAAACTCCACGTAGTTTCTTCAGCAAATCGCATCACAATTTTTATGAGGGAATTATAGTGGAAGTCGCCGTAGTCCCCGATTTAAACCACGATTCAAAAATCATATCGAAAATATGAAAAAATATTTCTTTGGCGACTTCCACACAGCTGATTTGTGTCCAAAACTCTGAGAGTAAATAAAATTGCCATGAAAAGTTTCTCAAAAATGTGTGTTGCGGAATCGGCTTTAAACTATACACAGAATTAGTAGTGTGAGCAGCTAGGTAATAATCCTGACTGAAGGGTTGTAATGACCAATTCTGTATATGAATTATGATGGGCTTGACATAGTTCTCAACAAAAATTTTACAAGTTATGATAACTTTCCTTTTCATTAGGTCGCTGTAGGACTGTCTCTTTTTCGATAATAGCTACCTAAACTTATTGGTATCGGTATCAGTAAGCACTTTAGTTGCTTTTATTTAAACTTTAAAGACTAAACAAATGGATTTATCATGTTTATATGTTTTTTTTTTTTTTGCTAATTTTCTTCAATCAAATATTTAAATTTAAAAACTTTAAATTCTAGTCTCCTTCATCAACTTCATATGAGTATTAGTGTGTCATGTTGGTGTAAGCGTTCGATGTTTGAGTCAGAAATTAATCTAATAAATATAATCTTTAACATAGACATGACAGAATAAATAATACGTACATATTTTCTTCAATCAACATGACGTATACACATATACAGCTTCCTCTTGCACAATGTTCGTAACACTAACCTGGCTTCCAAGATTGTCTAGTCAATGGCAAAAAGAAAAAAAGTAAGAAAACCTGGCTAACAACAAAAGCTACTACAAGAAGTACGGGGAATTATTTAACAAATTAAAGTTGACATTGACGTGTTTATTTATTTAGAAGCATTTGAAATTAAAGCTATACTCAGTCCTACATCTCGAATTTTCTTGCTTGTGGCTCATGAATTTTTGATGTTTCCATAATACAATACCATATGAGATCTTTGCCTCATACCCTTTCCATTTTTTTTTTTTTTTGCTTCTTAATTTGATGCTTTGCCTTTGAATAGCAAATTTGAACAGGGAGTTGAATGCGTTGTTGCTATTATTGTAATTGAATGTCAAGTCAAATTAAAATCAATGCAAACAATCAATCAATTTATTGGCTGTTTATGGTTGGTATTGAATCGCCCCCAATGTGAAGAAAATTAAATTTGGCGTTGGTTGTTGTTTAATGGTAATGATGAAATAAATTCAAAATTAGATGGACATTAATCTCTCATCAAACCCGCCATTTTTAAAAGAGATTTTGATACATACCTAATATGTATGCTTCAATGTGTGAGAAGATTTGGATTATATATCCTAGTAGATTTATAATGAAAGTGTCAAAGAAAATATTAAAAAAAATATATTTTTGGAAAGCCATATAATGTCCGTTTTATGTTCTCGAACTAAAATAACTCAAACCTGTTTGCGTTTGTTTTGATTAAAATATAAAAATTTAATCACTTTACAGTGAAATCAAAATTTTGACGAATTTCTTATAGCAACAGAATGATTATTTTTTAATTTTTACTTCATAAGTTCATGGTTTGTATATCAGAGAACTTATGGTGTGATTCTAGCGTGGTTTTGGGTTAAACACGAAAAATAACCAAATTTTATATGACAAACTTAATAAGTTCTTTAACTTCGGGGCCCAATAATGAGGATAAAGCATAAAAAACTATTCGAAACCATCATATCATTTCTTTTCGATATTAAAAGATGTATTTCTTGATTGATACCATAATTCAGTACAAACCAATCTTAAGGAAACTAATCTCGAAACCATATAAAATACTTAGGATAAATTGTACTACTAAAAACATATTAACTATAATTTAGCTTCCGTAGCGACTTACTTTCCTATTAAGGAGTATGATGACGTGGGCTAATATAAAATCTATGGACTTTCATTTATTTCCGTAACTTTTTTAATATGTTTCTTCTCAATTCTATAGGCTTTGTGTAACAATTTATATATTTAATACGGATCTGTCTACGTCATTTAAATAGATTGTTTATAAAACCATTTCATCTTTAAAATCAAATCACATTCCAAAATGGAATTCATACCGAATTCTATTGGCTTAAATTTGAACCATCGGTTATCTCGAATCTGCCAATACTTATTCTCTTCTATTCTATCACATAATTCAGTACATAATTTCCACTGAACGCATTGAATCGATTTACGCTTGAGCAACGTTGGTATTTACTTCACGATGATATCGATATTGCCAAAACAAAAAATTTGCATTTAGGACGAAGCTCATTTCCATTGTTATTAAGAAAAATTGTCTTATTTGGGGCTGAGAAAACCCACATGTGGTTTTACAGAAGTCAATACACAAGTTAAGAGTGACTGTTTGGTCCGGAAGTCACTATGGTTTAGTAGGTAGTGTGTTAGCTTATTAAACGTAAAAGCCAGGGTTCGAGTCCCAGGCCAGACATCAAAACAAGATACAAAAAAGTATTTTTTCGGCGATTTCCTCTCAGCAGATTTCTGGCAAAAACTCTGAGAGTAAATAAAATTGTCATGAAAAGTTTCTCATAAAATCTGTCGTTCGGAGTCGGCTTTAAACTGTAGGTCACGCTACTCATGTATAAAATTAACATACACAACATAAGTGGTGTGAGAAACCAGGTCAATAATCCAGACTAATGGGTTCTAATGACCAATTATGTATGTATGATGATGACAAGTTGTTGTTAAAATGTTGTGATTTTACCCCGTTCGACTATTTTCTTTGGGAACCCCAGAGACAACTGAGCATTTGAAGGCCAACATTTGTGATGTCATTGCCGAGATACAACCCATCATTTACGCTCAAAAAATTGAATGAGGTACTGTGATGCCAGTCGCTTCTGCCTAATAAATGAAATAATATTGCAGAATAGTTGTACTTCACAACGAAAAAAAAAAAATTTTATAAAATTACAAGCCATTTTTGTTGTATTGAATTTTTAAATTTAGACTTTTAAATCACCCACCCTGTACTATTAATGGCTGTGCAATAATTTTTATAACAACTTTTCCTTTATAACCACTAATGAAACAAAAAGGAAACAATTTCTATTCATCCAAAGGAACAATAAACAGAATGGAGACATCATTCTGTGGTCATAGCAACTGCAACTGTGGAAGATGGCGTTTTGATAATAAAAATACAACAAAGGCAATAAACAAAAGACAATGAATATCATAATTTAAATGAATATAATTTATCATACCTCTCTTTATACATTAACTTTAACATTGTGACCCTATCAACTGACTCACACTCCTGTTTCTACATTCATACACTTGACTCAGAGACAATAAAGTCACGTGCCGACAATTTGAACGTTCGTTTTCTCTATTTTATTTTTTTGTTTTTTTTTTTTGTGGCTGCGTTATGCCTTTAGGGCTTGTAGTGCAAAAGATAGACATCAAAGGCACAACTAAATAATTACAACGAGCAGGAAAATTGCTTCTGGTTTTTTTCTATTGAATTTTCGTATTTCCCTTTTTCCTCTCTTCCTTAAAAGGGATTTATGTTGTCGTTATCCTTAGTTTGTTTACAATGTTTTGATAGTAAATTAATGGTGTTGTTAGTCCCCCACCAAAGTCCATCATCTAATATGACTAACAAGGTTTGTTAGCAGATAGCGTAACATTTAAGCAATTGGACACACGACCTACCCAATATTATCTTAAACCATTAAAAACTGTGGTTATGAGCTTAGACTGTAAAGTTTTCTTTTTGTGAAACATTAAAATACAATACACAAATGCAAATTACAACCATCTTAGGAAAGTTCCTAGTTATTTGGATTGTTTCGGAGAAGGAAAACTGAAACATGATGTATAGGATATTGTTAAAAAGTAAAATGAAATGAAAGCAATCTTAATTAAGTAATTTAGTAATTGTGGCAGAATTAAATTTCATTAAAATTATGGAAAATATCATGAATTACTTTATATTTGATGATAAATTCTTCAAGTGGTTTCCTCTAGTGTCTTATCATTTGAATACACGCAGACATCATTGTAAATAATTTCCATCCAGGGTCATGATCGAAATTAGGATCCTAATATGGTTAGGTTTTGGCATCTATAAAATAGATTTATTTTCTACTATTTTCGAATGAGTGAAGTCGGTGTGGGATCTTTTCTTTCGTAATCGTACTTGCAAAACTAACCCAGCAATGTTGTCAAATTCTACGTCTTTGGGAACAGGAACCCAATAAAGGGTAATTGTTGAAAGGCAAATATATGCATATCGTTAAAAAATATAACTTTTACTGCAATAGAATCACATTTTGTGTAGAATGTTACTCAGATCTCTAAAGTATTTGTGCTTGAAATTATAATTTTCTTGTTGCTTCATAATCCCACTGCTGTAGAATAGTGTAGAAACTTGGTGTTTTGACTTTTGAACACCCTTCTGTTTCAGACCAGAAGATAACGCGTATTAAAACTTGTTAGGAAATTGTAGTCAACTTATAGTGCATAGTATTAGATGGTTCTCGCTTATCCTTAACGCAATAGAACACTAAGATGGCATGTTAGACGTAACGCCATGGTTCAAACTCCAGGTCAGATATATTCAACAAAACGAAATGCAAAAAGACTTTCTCTCAACAGATTTCTAGCAAAAACTGAAGGTCTCATCACTCAAGGATAAAAATTAAGCACACACAGCATGGGTGATGTGAGAAACTAGGTTGTAATCCTGACTGAAGAGTTGTAATGGCCATTCATGTACGTATCCACATAGTTACATATAAGAACACATCTCCCTTCGTCTAGTTTTGCTTGCCCGTTTGTCAGCAAAAAACTTTGACTAGGCATTTGACATTTAAAAGACAATGTTTGCATCCACCCAGACATGAACATAATCAAAGGGCCACCAATCTTTAATTTCGATAAATTTTTAATGTTGACCTATTTTACTAATTGTTTACAATATTACACGATTAATATCAATTTAAAAAAAAAAATTAACTGCCTTAATAACTATGAGAACAGAGCGATAAGCATTTTTAATATTTAATTTTCATGACAATACCAAGACCCGCAGGTCAGTATCTCCCCCTAACTTAACAAATTTTTCAGCACTTGATGTCTTTCACTTTGTGATAAACTAATATATTAACTGTTGATATAATTACTAAAATATTACCGGGTATTCGATATGCCAGTACGAATACCATCTAGAGAAAAACAAACACGATTAATTTTAAAACTTCTCAATACACATTTTGTATAAAATTTATACATGAATTTACAGATTTATGTAATAATTTTTATGTAATGAATATACAGTGCGCAGTGTAAGTCCGGATACCCCAAAATATACTATCATTAGAAAGATTTTCTTATTTTTCATTTGTTTTGTTGAATAAATTAATAACTTTTGCAATTTGTTATGAAATAAAATAAAACTAAAATAAAACCATGACTTAATTAAAACCCATAAGATTGTTTAAATATATTGGTGGACCTAGACTTACGCTGTCCACTGTATACACCGCATATACCACATTAGCAGAAAATATTTGAGGGAAACTATCAAACATTTTTGTATAACTTTTGAAAATGTTTATAATTTTTCAAATTACAGTAATTTTTGTACAATACAGTTATGGTTATTGTAGTCATTTTTCTTTTGAGCTTATTTGATACTAAGCATTAAAGAAAATGCATAAAACATTTTATTTTATTTTAAAGTATTCAAGAAAATAAAAGATTTTAGTTTTTATGCAGGATAACAATTTAGATTGTTTTCATGTTTTTCTTTCATGTGCTCCTTTATATAATAAAACCTTTTCTTTATCAAATTTACTTTTTCTTATGCCAGGTTTCAAGTACTTTAAATAGAATTTCTTTTCAATTTTTTCCTTCCACTGAAGATAAGAAAAATTTTATAGTATTTGCCTTTGCATTGAAATGATTATATGGAAACTATGGCAACTTAATATTTGATGGGAAAGTAAGAAAGATGGCAAATAGAAAACTATTTACAAATGCCAAAGCCTTATTCATGTAGTAGAAATTTTATTAAATAGCTCATTGCATACTAGTTTTCTATTCTTAACGTTTTTTAAATAGAAACTGCAAATTATGGTTGTAGTTTTTTTTGCAAATAGCTTAGTTAAACATGAAAATTATGTTTTTTTCAAGGCATTTTCCAATACTTAAAGTATTTCATTTTGCTTCTTCAGTTATGGATCTAACGAAATGTCTTTAAGACATTTTGTTTTCTAGGAAAAAGTCTAATGAGAAAAAAGACCATAAACTTCGTATTTTCTTTTTGAATAAAATTGTGTTTCTTTGGACAGATTTCTTTTTTAATTTTTCATACAATTTTATTAAAAAATTTAAGTTTTACGGGAGTAATTAAAATACTCTCAAAATTCGAAATAGCAAAAATTCAGACATAAAACAGCTAGAGTCTTCCTCCCAAGACATTACTTATTACTACGACAATACTTAACAATACTTTCACGTATTTAACTTGGGTTCATAAATTATTTAAGCAGTAAGAATGTCAATTTTTTTTTTTATAAAACCAGCACTCATCGGATGACTCCTACTCATGCAGTGCATTGTGCAGGTTTTAGGAAAGTGGAACGAGAGAAGATGCGAACGGTAAGGAAACAAGTTGCTGCTGGTGACTATAAAATGGCCAGTGCTATACCTTCACCATTAGATAGTCTACAGCAATCGTTCCCAAAAAGCCCGCAAATTCTCACACCACTTATGTTGTGTGTGTTAATTTTATACAGAAGTGGCGGGACCTCCAGTTTAAAGTCGACTCCGAACAACAGATTTTTGAGAAACAAGAAGAGAAAGGGAAGAAATCGCCGAAAAAACACTTTTTTTTATTTTTTTGATATCTGGCCTGGGACTCGAACCCTGGCTTTACGTCTAAGAAACCAGCACACTACCTTTAAACCACGGTGACCCTAGAGTTGAGCTAGGGCAACAGATCTTTACATTGTAACTTTCCAAGAAGCTAAGAGGTCAATCGATTATATTCCAGAACGCATACCAAATTGGCTTCCAATTCAAAGAAGTAAATCACCACAGCTTAGAATAACTTACTAAGTATAGCGAGACGAAAAATATGGAAATATTCAAAGACAACACTCAAAATAAAATTGCTAAGATGCTGCCACGATTATGTCCAAATTTCATCATATTCAGAAAGAAAATCACACTTGGTGACGTGTATTGCTCTTTCCAAACTCCAGATGAATTGTAGTAAAACAATTGAGAAAAAGATTTAACAACGGTTCAGACTAGTCGAACTAAACGAAACAAAAAATCCTGAAAGTCAATACAATTGTCGAATTAAAACAGCATTCCTCCATTTATGGATAAAATTAACGCTTGCAACATAAGTGGTGAGGGAAGGTGGTAGATCGCAATGTTGATTGAAGGTTTTTAATAACCAATTAAATAAATATTAAACAAATATTTTATATCAATGTAGGCCTAACTGCTAGCATCCTCAAGGGCTTCTTGAAAGAAATTTACTATTACCAAATAAAGTTCAACAATTGAAATGTTGTGGGTCATTTAGTCACTATATAGGGATAATAATGCAATCAGCAACATATTACAAATGCAGTTAATCTAGTTGACGTTATGGTAATATGGTTTCTATGTTTAAATATTAACATTCCCACATAGATAGAAAGCATTCATTTTTACTTTAATATGAAAATGTTAACAACCACTGTTTGCAAAACTTTCGAATTTAAGTATCCAGATACCTGAGTATGTATCCATACATACGCATTTATTTTAAAATTTAATTGAATAGTCTCCAGCTATGTACTGAATAAATATTGTCGTTTCTAAATTGGATCCTGGTTTTACCAACGGCAACAGTACCTTTTTTTTTTTGGAAAATGTTCAAACAGCATCCCATTATTAATACTGTTTCAATACACAAACATACAAACCTGCAGAAAGTTGAGAAGTAGAATAAATTAAAGCATTAGAACACGTGACATAAACGTTTCCAAATCCCAGAGGGTGATGGCAACAATAGCAACATCAACAACGACAACAACGACAGCAACAGTACAACAGAAAAGGATTGGGGAAAACAACCCCAAAATGTTTGTTCAAAATTTAAAAATTCAAATTCAAACAGGTTTTTAACAATATTTAATGTCGAATGTAAATAAGAGAGAATATTTTATATTTCCATATGAATCAAGCCAATCATAAGTTCCCCAAGCTTATATCTTTTTCTAAAACGCCGTAATATTTTCCAATTTAGTTTAATTAGAACTTTAGATTTAGAAAAGGAAGGATTTTGACACCACATATAATTATGGTATGTAATACAGTATTCCCTCGATTTACGTCGTAGAATGTTCCGAAAAAAGGCGACGTAAATTGAAACGACGTAAATCGAATTTCAAATAACTCGTACTATTTACGTACATTTTACAAAAAAAAAACAAAAATAATTAAATTTTTATTCTATGTATTGATTTTTTTAAGAGGGAATTCCCCTGATTTTGTTTATAAACAACAGAAGCGGCGTAATCGAATGACGACGCATATCGAAGTTTAAGGGCACAAAATTTTTGACGACGTTAATCGAAACAACGTAAATCGAGACTACGTAAATCGAGGAAATACGATATAACATTTCGTAGGAAATATGTCCTGTATACAGATTCTGCTTGCGTGACTTAAAATTTTATAATATTTATTATTACTACAATTACAATAATCTAAACGAGCTGAGTAATTCGACATATGCTCGCGTGCGTGTCACAGACCAGAGCCTTGTGGGAATCGACCCGACCTTAATTACACACTACCATAAATCTTATATTTAACATCAAAGTTTTTTGGACACTCAACCATACGGATTTAAAAAAACTAATTATCTACTCTATGCATCTCCTAAACCTTTCTATTTTTGTCACCCTATTCCCATTCGGCTTATGAAAAATAATTCGAAATGGCTCAATCACACTTAGTCTTCTGCTAGTTATGGAATAAGCATTGGGATGGCGTAGGATTTGTAACTATTTCTAGGAAATCCAAACGAATGCCTTTTAATGTCATTAAATGAGAATCCAAAGTATTTACATTTTCTCCTTTTTAAAAGGAGTTCACTTTCTTTGCATTTGCATTACCTTAAAATCATCTAAGAATCCAAACAGCACCAGAATGTTTTATAACCTTTATGAATATGTGTACAGACCTGAAAATCGGTTATTTTCTTAAACCTGCAATTTTTTTTTTATTATTTAGTCCATAGCACCTTTATTACACGTTAAAGAAAGTTATTAAATACATTATTTAAATACTTTTACACCCTGTAATTCTGTATTCTAAAGTAAAGGAAACCTCATTAATACGGTAATTAATTACAGAGAAATAAAAATGATTAAATTGGTAATCTTGCCTATGGTGTCACCACAATTCTTAGCCACAAGATGACCAAATAAACCAGCAAAGCATACTTAATAAAATAACCCCCACATACAGGCAGTATTGTGGTATAAAAATAAAGGAAAACTGACAATAGTCTAACAAAAACAAAGCAATAGCGTTATAATTAATCTACCCTGTCACCGGAGTGACAAACAAATCGACAACAACGAATCACCCAAAAACTTTACTAGTTGCAAACTAATAAAACAAAGACAGTAAAACTATATTAAGTTACCAAGCAAACTACACAGTAAAACCCATATAAAAGGAGCATTACTTTTGTTATATACTATAGGTTAAGTTGGGTTAGCGAGTAGCTTACCGTTCACAGGCAAGTTCACTCGATGGCTCATATAGCTTACTGTGGCATCCAGTGTGAATTAGACCCCCTGCCAGTGTTAGATTAGAACCATCCCGAGCTCCATATGAAACCGACCAGTTTCCTTAGTGGCACGTTAGCCATTTTCCTCAGGTCAAAAACCGTCGATGTCAGTTCTGAAATGAAGGGTACTCGCTTATATATATTATATCGTAATCCTGGCTACGAACCAAATATAATATTCATGCATTCAACAACTTTCAATCTTTTACAGCATTCGTTAGATTCTTAAAATTTTCTGACTAAAAAAGTTCCTTCACTTTTTTCTTTTTAAATTTCTACTTTCCTTTCTGAATTTTATGTCCTTAATAGGATACTTTTAGTTTGGACATTTTTAATTAATTATCGTCTGTCTACGATATTGTCAATATCTATTCATTAATTCTGATTTTAAAAGCTTCTAATATTGACTCAATCAAATACTTCTGATTGTCCATTGTCCTTTAACGTCTCTAGCACCAGGGACAACAAATAACATTTAACAAAACGTAAGTTTATTATTGCGTCTATTATAAGCAGGTTTTACTGTACTCCAATAAATGTAAAAGAAAATTAAAATAATTGTGTATAGTTTATATGTCCTTTTTTCTTTATTTTAATTTATTTCATCATGAATTTATTTCCAATATTCGAATATTTTCAGGATGGAGAGACTCAATTCTATCGATCCCAAAAAAATGGCTCTCTACTGCAGAATCGGTAGACGAATATGGATTTCCTGACGTAAGTAAATTATTAAAAAATGTAAAAATGTCCTTTACTCATACAAACTTTTTTAATTAGAATTAAAAGGTTTTTCTGAAACCTCTATATATACAGTCACAAAAAAGTCTACATAAGCCGATGTATGCAGACTTTTTTCACGATAATTTTTTTTTTTTTATATTTCTAATAATTTCTAAGTTTTTGTCTTAAAATATTCTTAATTGTAACGGTCTTAAATAACGCTGAAACATCTATTAATTAGAAAAACATTTCTTGGACTGTACAACGGCTTTTGTTAAAATAGAAGCTGTGGCCGTGTAAGGTCGTTGTGCCGCTTTTCAAAAAATTTTTCCAATTCCAACAAGCTACACCGCATCGGAATGTTAGAAGATCATCACATCGGAATAAAGAACCCTATGTAGTCTTCAGTGAAAGCTTCTATAATAAGAAGTGCATTCATATTTTAGTTTGAAAAAAATTTCACCCTTACTGACTATTGCACATCTCTGGCAATATCACTGCCTTCTTGTGGCTAAGTCCTGAATCACTTATTTTCATAGGATGTGAATACCTTCAAGAGGTCTCAGATGTTATATGGTGGGTGACATTATTACAGACTAAAACTACCTCTACACTACAGTCCTTGCATCGGACATGTTATGCCATTTAACGTGATGATCAGACTCCCGGTTCAACACTTTTAACCCCACTTGGAGGGATTGCTGCACAAACTCTCACCTTCCTATTCAGTATAACCCTCTGTTTTACTAGTTAATCGCACACTGCTTGTGAGGGAAAGAATAAAACACAAAAGTAAATAGGTCTAGTAGGTAGTGTGTTGGCTTATTAGACGTAAAAGCCAGGGTTCGAGTCCCAGGCCAGACATCAAAACAAACTACAAAAAGTATTTTTTCGGCGATTTCCTCTCAGCAGATTTCTGGCAAAAACTCAGAGAGTAAATAAAATTGACATGAAAAGTTTCTCATAAAATCTGTCGTTCGGAGTCGACTTTAAACTGTAAGTCTCGCTACTCATATATAAAATTAACACACACAACATAAGTGGTGTGAGAAACTAGGTCAATAGTCCTGAGTGATAGCTTCTAATGACCAATTATGTATGTAAGTTGCGAAAAACCTTTTACCTTATCAATTTCTATATGAAGTTAATTATATAATTTTTAAATCTTAAAATAACTAGTAAATTTATGTTGCTATCAAATCCTTTAAACTAATATTTTTGTGAGTGTACTTAATGTTCCTTTTCATAAAACTTTATCATGAATTTCTCGTTAAATCATTAAAGAAATCTTTATTACTGACATTCATTCATCAGTATGTAGAAATGTTTGTTTGTCTTACCAGACATTTTTAAACATGGTAGGATGGTTTATTTATTCAAAAAAAACAAGCTCTTCACATTCCAGCAATAACAACAATAATAATGAGAATGTAAACATTTCGAAACTCTTAATCCGAGTATATTAAATAAACAGTCGCTGCTAGGTTGTATTTTATTTATCAGAGACAAACATTAATACTGTTTGTTATAATTAGTAATGTAAATAGTATTTACAAATATGTATATACAGTGGGTGACAAAACAATGAAACTTTTTCGAAATTGCACTAAAAATTAAAAATATTCTTAAGAAATTCGTAAAATATTTGTGCTGTTTATTAATAAAAAACGATTTCAATGCTATATTTCAGCAAAAAAAAAACAATATCTGATAAATATAGACTTAATAAATCAGAACTTTCAAAAATGGTTAAAAAAATTTTTTAAGTCGGAGAAGGCTTCAACAATTCAATAATATTACTTACTTACTTACTTAATGGCCATTAACAACCCGGTTAACGGATTTCGGTCTGCCGCAACACTTCCTTCCAGGCGCCTCTGCTTCTTGCGCGGCTTCGCCAGTTGGTCACACCAATCAAAATTTTTATGCATACTAATGAACTGCAATTTCGAATTTTTTTCCTTCCAATTTTGTCCGATTAGAACACATAAATAAATTTTTGAAAAAGTTTTCATTGTTTTGCCACCCACTGTGTATGTAAACATACATAGATGTATAGTTATATACATACATACATATATAAAATTACTTCATTTCGATGTCTCTCCCTCATTTAATACCATCAAAATATTTCAATAGCATCTTCCCATTCTTGAATATCTTTATATTGTAATGCGGAACTGTTGTACGCCACCAGCTTCCGTTGGTACAGAATAAACTTCAATAACTTTTTCAGTTTCCGTGTTAACATTTGTTTCTTTTGGTTCATGTTTACGCCACTACATTCTACTCTTCTATAGGGTGAATCTTTAAATGGATTTATTGCTTTCCTGAAGATTGTTTGTGCTTTAAAGTTTCGTCCCTTTTTTATATTGTTAAAGAGAATTCTTTTAGTTGAAAGCAATGGATGAAGTAACTTATAAAATCAAAAATAATAAATTAAGTGGACTAAAGCTAAACTACTTAGGATGGGCCTAAAAATCTGTATATTTTCAACTGTTGATTATTTCTGCGTATTAACTAACGTGACTTGTCCGAAACCCAAACAGCAATCTTTCAAACTCAAAGCCAATGATTTAAATTTCTTCTAGGAGCATATTACCTGGCAGATTTATCTCTCCCGATGTTAAAGACGATGGGATTGCAAAAGAAGAAAAATATGTTAAATTTGAGTTCAATAACAATATTTTATTACCATGCGTCAATGTGCGTTTAACTTCAAAATCGATATTTCAGATAAACATACCATGAATACAATAACAAGAACTGCCAAAAATTTTAATTACGAATATTTTTAAAAATGTACATATGAACTCGAAGTGATAGTGTATAGGCTTATTAAATATGAGACCGAAGCGAAATGCTCTCAGCAGTGTTATGGCAAAAACTCTGATAGTAAATATAATTGCCATTGTCGGTCGGAGCCAACTTTAAAACTACAGGTCCCGCCACTCATTTATAAAAATCAATGCGCGCATAAGTGGTGTGAGAAGCTTGGTTTTAATCCTGGCCAGTAATGTAATGACCAGTAAATTATGCAATGTGCTATGAATATGCGCATCTTTTAATACAAAATCTGTTTGATTTCTTTAATTTAAAACATATTTTGTCAACCATTTATCTGTTACCGACATAATTCATTCATAATTGGCCATTACAACCCTTCAGTCAGGATTATTGACCTAGTTTCTCACAGTACTTACGTTGTGTGTGTTAATTTTATGCATAAGTGGCGGGGCCTAGAGTTTAAGTCGACTCCGAACGACAGATTTTTAAGAAACTTTTTATGGAAATTTTATTTACTCTCAGAGTTTTTGCCAGAAATCTGCTGAGAAGAAACCACCCAAAAAATACTTTTTGTATTTTATTTTGATGTCTGGCTTGGGTCTCGAACCCTGGCTGTACGTCTAATAAGCCAGCATACTACCTACTAGACCTACTAATTATGATAACTCTTAATCAATAGTATATAATTCAATTGTTTGATCTTTATATATCTACATACAACGATATTTAAAATCAATATCAAAAATCTCGACAGATTTATAGTAAAAAAGAAGAAGAAAATCGAAATATTGTGCTTTTTAGAGTAAGGTAAAGTAATTATTCATAAAAACAAAAAGGATTATAAAATTATTCGGAACTATTTTCGAAAAATTCATATAATAAATATTAAAAATATCTTTCTTTGAGTTCTTTATAAATCCATTTCACAAACACTTAAAAAAAATTTCAAATCCATCCCTAGAATGTCCACCCCGTAACATCTGCTTCCACTTTTCGTCTTCACAAAATATAATTTCTATTATTGCCAACGTGATTCAGTTTGTTTGAGATTGAGAGCGTTTAATAATACATATCGCTCCTTTATTGCAACATAGTCATACCTCAAAAAAACTTGAACTTGCCAAAATGCGATTTAACTTTTCAAGACATGATCTACATAATTGTCGCAAACACTTTTTGCTATAACTTCGGTTCAGCTTAGGATATAAAACTGATTTTTTTTTTTTTTTCAATATGTACAGAAGGTCTAAAAGATCAGTTTTCAGATATGACTATATTGCAATAATGAAGCGATATGTACATCCGGCTTAAATGTCAACTGTAAAAAGGAAAAATATATAAAAAAAATTAATAAAAAAGTGTAAAAGACAAATTTAAGCTTTGAAATACTGACGTTGTGTAAAACGTTACATAGTTTAATTGACAAGTTTATAAATTGACAAGTTAAAATGCGTCTTCGTTTATATTGACTGTCAATATTTTGGATATAAAAAACAATTTTGCAATAATTGTAAATATTATCGCAAATTAATAAAATAAAATAAAATGAATTTTAAATTTCTTTTAAGGGCAGAAAAAAAAAAACTTATAAGAAAAAAAAAACAAATTTATAGGAAAGAGAATGCCCGGTACAACCAAGAATGATAAACTAAAGATTACGCCATCAGCACACAAAATTAAACTTTCTGCGCATGTTAAGTCAATGACGTCACGCAAATTGTGTTCCTATTGGCTAATGATAAAGTAAGTTATATTGCAGGGCTTGCAACTACTTTCACGTAGTGCACACATTTTTCAGAAGAAATGTTAATTTTCTCATATAAAAAGTCTTATAAACCTTTAAAATAGCCCAACTACGTCATCTAACGGGAAATCATGCGCAAGGTGCAGTTTATCATTCTTGCGGTACAACGAAGTTCTAAAAGAAGTTGGCCAACAAAATCGCTATATTTGAAGCTTACTTTAAACTAGCTCAAAGAGAAAATTTACTGCGGTAATTTTAACAACAATTGACATTGTAAAATATCAAACCAAAAGGGAACCACAGTTACAGTAATATAGTGCGATATAGTGCATAATATTTAGCCAGAAGATTAGGCATCAAAACAAAAAATATAAAAAAATATTAAAAAAAATATTTCTGCGTCAACTTAATCTGAGCGGACTTTATCGATCATATAAAAGGTCAAAGGTCAAAGTAGCGCACCATAGTTTAGTAGGTAGTGGGTTGACTTATTAGACAAAAACGAAATATGGAAAAAAATTCTTCGGCGACTTCCTTTCAGCAGATTTCAGTCAAGTACTCTGAGATAAAATAAAATGCCACAAAAATTTTATCAAAAGTCCGTCGTTCGAAGTTGACTTTAAAAGTCCCGCCACTCATGATTGATAGGTTGTAATGAGCAATAATGTACATATCGCTCTTTTATTGCAACATAGTCATATCTCAAAAAAACTTGAACTTGACAAAATGCGATTTAAGTTTTCAAGACATGAGTCCTATGATCTAATTGCCGCAAACACTTTTTACTCAAACTTCGGTTCAGCTTGGGATATAAAACTGATTTTTTTCAACATGTACAGAATGTCTAAAAGAGCAGTTTTGCTTAAGTGACTACAAATTTTTAATTTTTTGAGATATGACTATGTTGCAAAAATGGAGCGATATATTTATGTATAAAGCTTTATGTATCCACCTATGTTTGTCTGCATAAGGTAGTTTAAAATGACTTTAAAAACACGTATTAAAGGTATTGTACAGACTTTACTGTAAAATGCAATGAGGCGCAAGGTTAGTTTGTGGGTTCGCTTCCTTAAAATTTCTTTTTAGAATGGAGCATACTCATTTGGTTCCAAAATCAAGTATGATTAACAGTTTTTTTTTTCTGTTTTTATTTATTACGAATAATTTTTTTGCGATAAATTCGCCACATAAGAAATTCGTAAAACAATTATTCCACCAGGCCTAACAAGGTGTCTTTGTTAATCATTTTTGTTTTTTTCGATTGCCAATAAATGTTTGAAAGAATATATTTTAGGTGTTAAAAGTATACTGGAAATGTTCTCTTATACAATTTCATTTCCAATACAAATATAAATTGCTACGTTTTCACGAATACCTGTAAATTGCCACCCTTGAAAATTCTATTTTCTTTGCTTATTGAACGAAATACATAAACATAGCAACATGAAGGTGAATAACAAGTTGGTTACATAAACCAAAAATCCAAGCAAAATAAAGACATTTGAAGGAATGAATTCATTATCAAGAATTTTATTTGATAATAAACACATTACTTTAATATTCTATGACCCACTGCTAGATCATTTCGCTATCAAAAAAGTTGCAGTTGAAAATCAATTTTACTCAATGCATAGTCGTTGGAGTAACCGAATGCTGTTGTATATAAATTTTTAATTGTTAAAGAATTTAAACCTTAAAACCTGTATATCCACAAGGATATCAATTTCAATTGCGTACTGCATTCAACACATAAATTTTCAGATCCAGAAAGGTTATTTTGAAGGCAACGTTAGTATATTTTCTATGGTATACAAGCGATATAGATATAGGTAGAGATAGTACATCGTACATAAAAATCGCTTCATATATGGACAAATTGTGTCAATATAGCCCATATCCAAGCTATGTTTCTTATATAGACATCTAAATAAATCATTATTTCAAAACGAATCAGCTTTTAAGCCTTATGCAATATTAGTATTGAAATATACAGGTATCCCCTCGTATAACGCGGTACTTCTACAATGTGTTTTCAATATAAAGCGATTTAAAAAAGAAAAAACAGTTTCATTACACGCCTTATTACTAGCGCCTTATTAGGAAATCGAAAAACTGTTAGAAAAAAGTCAACAAAGGCTGATCACTGATTTCATAATCGCATAATCACTGGAAGAACGTCCAACAAAATGTTTTTTTTATCAAATGACGAAAACTTTTCCGATTAAAATTTCTTCTAATGGAGTTATACGCTCACTATTTCGACGTAACACGATGTTCGAAGTAAGTGACTTAGTCTAGTGAATATTTATGTTTTCTGATTGTGTTTTTTTCATTATGTTTTTAATTTATTTTTTAATTAAGTATGAATATTGATTTTGAGATGTAAACGTACATCCATCTTTAATTTAGTACCGCTTTTATTTTAAAAAAGTTTATTGGAACATAACGCGAAATATGAGGGATAACTGTATTTTATATTTATTTACAGTAATTTATTATAAAAACGTTTTGTAAGGGGTGGGCCATTTAAAAGTTTAAATTAAAAAATGCAATCAAACAAAAACGGTTTCAAATTTGGGCTAATTTATTTTTTTGTTGAGAAATACAAATGTTCTGATTAAAAAAGAAATATTATTTCATTCCTATGATCGTATTTTGCCATAGGCATCACGAATTTTGGCCTACAAGCGCTCAGTCGTCTCTGGTTTGAACCATCTGGTTTTAACTAATCTGAATTATATTGTTTTGAACTCATTTAATTCTTTAAAATCTATTTAAAGTCCCTTAGAAATATTCGAAACAATATTTAGCCATTTTTAGCTCTGCATAATTTTGTAAAAAATCTATAAAAGACGTACAAAACAGCAGAATACCTTTAAATATTACGTTAAACACATACTTTGAAGTCACCACCAAGCAACCTTCATTATCCAATTCTACTCTCCCACCTTTAAGTCTGGGATGTGCAAAAGGTACAGGCATGAATGAAACTGAATTGAGAAAAAGGGAAAACAGAATAAACTTTGTTTAAATCCTAAGGGAATAAAAACAAAAAATTTTTCTTTTCATTTCATATGAAATAAAATGAAGAAAACAAATGAAATTGTGAAAAAATGTGAAAATAATAAAATTGAGACTTTTCATTTAGATTTTTGGTATTGAATAAAAAAAAAAATAGAAATAAAATCGGATTTTGTAATTTTATTCAATTTCAGACACTCCCAAAGGTACCTGTCCCACCGTTGGAACAAACAATGGCTGATTATATACGCGCACTGGAACCCATCACAACGTCAGCCCAATTGGAATGCACTAAGACTCTCATAAAAGAATTTACAGCACCAAATGGTTTGGGTCCACGTTTGCATCAATATCTGATAGATCGCCGAGATAGAGAAGAAAATTGGGTAAGTAAATGCGATACATAAACATAATTTTTTGCTTTGGTACGTACTAGGGATGTCAATCGGGAAATCCCGAATCTCGAAATCCTGGGATTTTCGGAATTCACAAAATCCCGAATCCCGGGATTTTTAAAAACTTGTCCCGGGGTTTTTCGGGATTGTGAATTCATATGTATTTTGACCCTACAAAAGGTCCTGAAAACTTATGCATATTGGAATTACTTAAGCAATATCAGTGAGCTGTCTAGAATATAGATCGAAACTAAATCGTTCGAATTGATGCAAATATAATGTATATGAAGGACACATATTACAGATTAATATAATCCCGAATTATTGCTGTCTAAGATGATAAAAACGCATCTTACGATCTGTTTTCTAATTTCTATTGTACATATTAGGTGAGCCATCTATCGATTTAAATTTGAAGCATCGGTTATTTCGAATCTGGCAATACTTATGTCATTTTATTCTGTTACAAAATTCAGTGTACTACCTCCACTGAACGTAAACTATCGATGTAACCTTGAGCAATATTAGGATATATTGGAAATTTATTTCCAAAACAAAGACATCTGGTCGGATATTGCACGATTTTGGTCGGATTTTGTCGTACAAAATTTGGTCGCCAGTATGCGTAAGTTTATTGCTCATATCGTTTAACCGGATGAATTGCTAATACGTCAAGACATGAACCTGCTCATACAGTGCGTATACCAGAAAATATTGAAGTTATGGCTGAGAGTATGCGTGAGAATCCACTGACATCAATTCGTTATCGTTCTCAAGAATAGAACATTTCACGCACCTGTGCGTTAATAAGCAAAATTGCTGTATATGCGATCCAACCGAAGCTAATAACCGATTGCAAGTGATTGGTTGGTGCGACTTATGGAGCGGAGGCAACATTGAACTATATATTCGTAAAAATGAGGACAATGGAGGCACTTATCGTACTTTGATAACCGATTTTTTTTTTTGTAACCGCTCTTCGTGGTGTTGATGTGAACGATGTTTGGTTTCAACAGGATGGTGCAACTTGCCACACATCTCACGCCACAATCGATTTATTGTTTCGAACGTTTGATGCAAGAAGCTACGAACTTTTCAAAATACGATATTCTGCACAACATTTTTCCAACGCTGGTTTGTGAGATAGCACACTGAGATCCTAATATACATATTTTACAGTGTTACCATATTGTCGTTTTAATAATCTTAATAAAAATTCCATAAAATAATTAAATAAAAACATATTCTGAACAATAATGTGTTAGCCACTATTATAATCGTAGATAAGTAATGATCTGATAATGCATACAAAAATATTTTATCACATTTAATTTTAATTAAAAATTTTTTTTCTTTTCATTAATTTAATCACATTAAATAAGAATTACGTTAATAAAATTATTAATAATTTATTTGATTAATGGTTGAAATTTTAATCATGGCATGATAATAAAATTATTGTCACCAGAAAATACTTAAAAATGTTCCTTTCAAAAACGTATGTACAAGTGAATTAGATTAGACAAGTCATGACGATTTCCTTTTAGTTTTTAATAATTGTGAGTAGGTTGTTTTTGAAATTGCTTTTTACCTACATGTGTGAGGTAGAAATTTAACCGAAATTTCTTTGAATATTTACTTACCGGGAGGAGGAGTTTATCTTCTGTTTGTTCTATTTAATTGAAAACCCTAACAATTACAATGATTGATGGCAATGAAGAAATGAAATGATTGAGGAGGAGAGAAATATTACATTTTACAGTAGATTTCTTACTTCGCATAACTAGACAATTTGAGAATTAGAATCGAGCAACTTGTGTTAGACTTCTTCATGCCACACTACATCCAAGAAAGCTCATTAAATTACAATTAAGATTTTCTTTAAATATCAAGTAATTTTATTTAGTTTTCATTCATTAAATTTTTTTCAATGTTTTTAATAAATCTATGGATTCAATAATGTATTCTCCGGAAGTGTTGATAGGCAATTGGAAATAGAGAATTTAGGATGCAATTGGTGGGGTTTCTTCAATTGTAGGTGGTGTGGGTGGTTGAACTGGTGGTGTTGGAATACCAGGTGCAGAGGTAGGATCGAAAGGTGGTGATGGAATATCGCCACCAGAACCGGGTGTTGGTACTGTTTCTGGTTTTAGGGTAGTAGTTGTTGGTGTTGTTGCAGGGGTTGTTTTTGGTGTGGTTGTTGGGGGTGTCGTCTTTGTCACAGTTGGCTTAGGAGTTGTTGTTACAGTTGTGGTTGGGGTTGTAGTCGGTGGAGCAGTAGTAGCCAGGGGTGTACACTTAGGCGGATTAATAGTTTTCAAATTTGAACAGTCAGGTGCTGGTTTAAACCTGTCACAACCTAAGCACTGTTGATTGAAATAAGTAAAATATGTATTTGCTGTACAATTCATTAAAATAGGCGATCCTTGAAAACATTCATAATATTTAGTGAAGTCCTGATAATATGGCCATTTCATTACGGCTTCATTGCCATAACAAGTGGGTTCAAAAGCAGTAGTATAATCGACCGGATAACCACAAATTTGGTCAGCGGAGCTGTATTGGGCCAAAGCCACAATTAAACCACAAACGAAAACTGCAATCATTAATAAAAAAAATTTTAAAATTAATATTAATAATTTCAAGTATGTAGGTATATATGTTTCTATATACTATGTACCATATGTAAGTATATTTACTTACCACCTAATTTCATTGTTATTATTACTCGATTTACTCCTTTTGCTTGTTAACGTTGTTCTTATAAGACGTCTTCGTCAACACTAATTCATTTGCACAAATCAAACGCTTTTTATTTAATTTTTCGCCAATTTGGTTTATAGCCATCATATCTAGTTCTTTTAGAATTTATTCTAACATTTTATCAGGTTAACTATTTTTTTTCCATTTCTTTCTTTTTTAATTATAATCGTATTACACATTACTGTCACTGATTCAATTATTTGTTGTTTTTTTTTTCAATACATGAATTCTTTTATAATTTGTTCTTTTCGTTGTTTAATTGTTAATTGTTAATCGTTCGAAATTTGACAGTAGCAAGATTAAATAACGAAATCACGAAATTAAAATAGGAAACAATACAACAATAATACAAATATAGCAGCCACTTTATTTCTTAAAAAAATAATAATTGCGTTTAGTACACCGCATAAGTAGTAGATAAAGAGAGTCAAATTTCGAATGGCAACTTTCTTTAAACAGAATTTCTTAAGCAGTTACTGAAAATTTAATTACAAATAAGCAGAATATTACGGAACAACAATACGATATCCATAGTTCACTGCCATGGAATTTACATGTAAATTTTACTGTGGCTACTTACTACGCTTCAACTTCATGTGTCTGGGAAAATGTTAGTACAGTTAACCCTCCTATAATGCGGTACTCTCAGAATGCGGTTTCAATATAACGCGGGGGCAGAAATTACGACAGCCCTTCTAGAACGCGGTACTCTTATAGCACGGTTCGAGTTCAACTTCATCCCATAAGTTCCTTCCGTCCAGCCTATGAATGAATAGTAACTAGATATTGTAAGAGGGTTTAATATAAATTTATTTTCGACTCAAAAGCTTAGCCGAGCAGTTGGATTTTCTATTTAAAAAAACAATGAATGAAGATGAACCAAGTGAGGATAAATATTAAAAAATTACATTATTTTACAAGTCTTTCTTAATTTTGTTGAAAACCAGTCTTTTAGTTTAGTTTTTATTTAATTTTTTTATCAAGCGTTATATTAAGTTTATAATAGATTTGTTAAGTTTATTATATTCGTTTGATTCGTTTTGTTATTTCATGTATAATTATTTTGAAGTTATTCCCGTACACTTTATGTTTTATTCAGAACTAAGCATCATAACTTTCAAATTCTACTTTTAAATCAAAATTAACAAGAGCACAAAGTAAAACACAACCAGACACAACGAGAGACGATATATATCATGATGAACCTTCATATGAACCTTCGAATTCAATAAAAATAATTTATAATTTATATTGCCTTTTGTATTTCTTGGTCTCCATATAACGCGGTACGAAAAATGCGATTTGTACTAATTCTGTCTTTCTTATAGCTCGGTTTCCATAGAACGCGGTAGACGGTTTCCATAGAACGCGCTACAAATTAGCATGGTTTGTACCTGTTCCCATATAACGCGGTGAGTGCGTACCTCGTTATATGAAAACAGCGCTATAAGAAACTCGGATTTCAGGTACAAACCAGGAAACACAGAGTTAGTTCAAATCAAATTATTCGTACCGCGTTATATGGAGACCAGGAAATAAAAAAGGCAAGATAAATTATAAATTATTTTTATTGAATTCAAGAGTTCATATAGGAGAGTTGACTGTACATATCTTATTATTTTTATGTATATTCGAGTTTTGAAGTACCACAAGACCCTATTGATTTCAAAAGCGAAAAATATTCAGCTAGACTTTACAGTTCCGCCTTAGGCAAGAGTTTTCATCAATAATCGAAATTCCGTTTGTGCGCTAAGTTTACTTTCATATGAAAATTCCATATCGGATGGCTTGCAAGGAGCATACCAAGATATCTTATGGAAATATAACGTATGTAGATAATTCACCATTTTTTAGATGAATTGTTTAATCAGGCCGGATCTTATATACAACGTGGGGGTTACTATGTACTACTGTATAGTCCAAAAGTTTGAATTTAAAAGTTTAAAGTTAAAAATGGAATAAAATAAAAACGGTTTGAATTATTGACAATTACCGATTGTTCCGGTTAGAAATGGAATATTATTTTATTCATATTCAGTACCTCAATCCATCGGACCAATTTTCGTACACTTTTTCGTGATTTCTGCAATTCTTGAAAACGATGACGAGTTGATGGTTTCATATTTTAATTCATATGGCTGCTGTGGCTGGCCTCACAGTACCTCAATCGATCGTACCAATTTTCGTACACTTTTTCGTGAAAACTTCAATTCTTGAAAACGATGACAAGTTGATGAATTCTCAGCTGCAGCCCAGATATTTTCGGATGCACGTACTGTGCAAAGAAGTTCACATCTTGGCACATCAGTAATGAAACCAAATTTAGTATGATATTTACGTGCAATATCCAATCAATTAAATTTGTTTTGGAAATAAATTTCCAATAAATCCAGACGTTGCTCAACGGTAAATCGATTCGTTTCGTAAAGTGGAGATAATAAAGTGAATTTTAGGACAAAAGAGAATAACATAAATAATGTCAGATTTTTCATATATTTATATCTTGAGAAGATGTATACTCTTCGAGCAAGTTAAAACAAGACGTACAGTTGCCTTTTTAAGCATTTTCTAAGGCAATAGCTTCAAATGTACAAAAAAAAATACACTAACATCTATTGGCTTATTTGTTTAAAAATAGTCCTTAACGATCCTTTGTCTATTTGATCCCTGTCAAGTTTAAGTTTTTCACTAGCATTGAAAAGGGGCCTATTCATCAAAGTTCTAATTTCATACGACTATGACTTTGAGTAAATGAATCAGTCAATGAGCCAGCTACTAAGCCCAGTTTTTTATTATAATTACGAACATCTAAAGCTTTAAAGTATTCTGAGAAACTTTTCGTTGATATTGTTGTCAACATTTTATAGAAAAACAAGAACTGATTGGATTAAATATGAGTATATAATAAAAATCATAATAATAATAATAAATTATTCATAATATTTTGTACATGCATAAGTGAATACTTGGATGTATTATTTTTTATCTCCGCCTGCATTTATTTTTTTTTACACTATTTTTGATTAAATTTTTAATTGATTTCATATGTGTAGGTAAGTAAAACAACGTTTATAATAACTTCTCACTTAAGCTTTGGGGGTTTTCTTAGAGGGACTTTTGGAATTTTTTGCTGGTTTCTTTTGATTCTTAGCTGCAGCCGGCTTTTTAGCATTCTTACTAGGCTTAGCTGAAGATTTCTTTTTCTTGTCGGACTCTGGTGCTTTGCCAGCTGGCTTCTTTTCTACCATTGGTGGCGTGGGAGGAGGTGTTGGTGGTAAAGGAGCCATAGGTTTATTTGCTGCTTCTACAGGTGCTATAGGTTGTTCTTCTTTAACGACTGGAGTGTCTACGTGTTTTGGTTCTTCTACCATTACAAGTGGAGCCTGAGGGATTGTCATGGATCCTGGCATTTGATGTGCTGGGATTTGATGTACTGGCATTTGTATTTCGTGTACAGCTGGATTCAATTGATTCAAAATTGGAGGATGACTGTCACCGTTAAATTCCAAAGGTGTTAAATATCCCTCATTGTTGGGTCTGCTAAGTAAAGGAGAAGCAGTTGGCAATTGTTCTAGAGGTGGAGCCGGTATGTATCTGTTGGGTGAGGTACACGATTGCAAAGCGAATGTGAATATTTCGCCTGGATTACAGCTAACAACTGCCTGTTTGGCAAATAAGCGTGGGCATACATAATATTCCGAATTGCTTTCGTAGCTTGGCCAACGTATGCCAAGTTCGGATTTGGCACATGACAATCGATAACTGGCCTGTGCAACAGCAACAAGACTCAAAGCAACAAAAAATAGTCCGACTACTAAAAAGGATACATTTTTAAAAATTTATTAATAAAAATTGTACGAAAATTAAATGTTTTACCCTTCATCTCTATTTGTGACGTACAATTCCGCATTCGTTTGCCAAAGATGAAAACGATGAACTACTTTGATTTTATCATGAACTCTATTATTTATACCCTTTACGACTACATAAATTTTTAATTATTTTAAAATAAATTTTACCAAAATAAAACGGAAAATATTATTGATTTTATGTCAATGATAATAATGATAAAGAAAAAAAATGTTGTACATTAAGTTTCACAATTGAATACATTAAACATTTATTGTTTTCATCATATAAATTTAATTTTGCCCCAAAATTATTCTTTGATTTCCAGATAAATTAATAGAATGCATACACATATGTATAGTACATACAACAAAATTTATTGATAAATTATTTGACAAGAATTTCCTCTCAAATCATAGGAAAGGTCAATGACTAAACATTTGTCAAAGTCTTTAAATTTCTGTTGAGCGCAAGTATCATAGTTTGACAGAAACTCAAAACTAAAACAAATATATTGTTTAACTGTTTTTCCATTGATATATTTACAGGCATACTATTACTGGCTAAATGACATGTACATGGATGTGCGTTTACCTTTGCCCATTAATTCGAATCCAGGTATGGTTTTGCCACCACGCCGGTTTACCACTGTGCACGATGTCGCCCGGTTTGCAGCTCGTATTTTGGATGGCATTATGCTGCATAAGGAAATGCTTGACAGTGGCAACTTGCCTCAAGAGCGAGCAACATCTCGGGAAAAGAATCAACCGCTGTGTATGGCTCAGTATTACCGTTTGTTAGGCTCTTGTCGTCGTCCAGGCATACAACGTGATTCCCAATATTTGCCAAAACACAAAACCGATGATGAGCATGTGATTGTATTTTGTCGCAATCAAATGTATTGTATTGTGTTAAAGGCCCAGGATCGTGGAAAACTATCAGAAAGTGAAATAGCTTCGCAGATCCTATACGTGCTAAGTGATGCCCCTTGTTTACCGTCTAAACCACCGCCTATGGGTCTTCTAACCGCTGAACCGAGATCACGTTGGGCCGAAGATCGTGCCACTTTACAATTAGAAGAGCATAATCATCGCAATATGGAATTAATTGAGACCGCCTTGATTGTATTGTGTTTAGATGAGCCTTTGCCATTGACATTTAATGCTCGTGGCTTTGCGGGTGCCACTCCTTCAGTTCACTATGCTGGTCAACGCGATGAGACAAATATGGCCCATGAAATGATACATGGCGGTGGCAGTGAGTATAATTCTGCCAATCGTTGGTTTGATAAAACCATGCAAATTATCGTTTGCACCGATGGCACTTGGGGCTTATGTTACGAGCATTCTACCTCGGAAGGTATTGCTGTAGTCCAGTTGTTGGAAAAAATTTACAAGAAAATCGTTGACAATCCATCTGATGATAGTGGAGTGCCACAACATCATCTACCACCGCCTGAACGTTTGGAATGGGAAATAGTACCGGAAATACAAAGACGTTTTGCCCAAGCAAGCCAAAGTGTAGACAAGTGAGTTGTCTAATACGTAAGCTTTTTAATAAATAACTCTCTCTCTTTCTCTTCTCACAGGGCCATAGACGATTTAGACTTTTATGTTTATCGTTACAAAGGTTATGGTAAAAACTTCATTAAAGCTTGCCAAGTTAGTCCTGATGCATACATACAACTTTCCCTGCAACTGGCCTATTTCAAGTCAGTATTTCTATGTTTCTATATCTTGGAGAATTTTTAAAATTATAAATAAACCTTTAACTCTAGATTATATGGTCATCTAGTTGCCACCTATGAGAGTGCTTCAACGAGACGTTTTCTTTTGGGTCGTGTTGACTGTATACGCAGCGCTAGCACAGAAGCCTTGGAATGGGCTAAGGCCATGTGCCAAGATGAGGGGGCCAATATAGGTTTGGAAAGTGATCGCGAAGAAGATGAAGATTCGCGTAAAGTTAAATTCAGCATATACAGTGTAAGTTAAACAATTTTAAACACCTTCATTTATTTATTTATTCTTCATGTTTTTTTGGTTTAATTTAAATAAAACAGAAAGATCATTTACGTGAACTATTCCGTTGTGCTGTGGCCCGCCAAACTGAGGTTATGGTCCAAAATATCTTGGGCAATGGCATCGATATTCCATTGCTTGGGCTACGAGAGGCTAGTCGCGAAGGTTACCGGTGATCTACATGAATTATTTACCGATGAATCGTATCAGATATCACAGTGTTTCCTGTTATCTACCAGTCAGGTACAGTTTTGACAATATTTTCATTTATTTGTCATCACCTTTTTATTGCACAAAAAAAAAACCAAAATAATGAATTGCATGTAAGCACACTAATAGCACTCATAAGCTAAAGAGCACAAAACAAATCTTTGTATATTACTGTTTAATTTTGGAATATATGAAGCATTTTAAATCATCAATTAAGTACCCTAAGTAGATGCTATATAGAGCTGAAACAACTATGAAGAGAAAGATAATATCGTGCCTGCTACCATAACAAAAAAAATTTGCATAATAGGAAGGATTTCCAAACGTTAATACATACGTTAAAAAATCGCACTGCTTTCATAGTTTCCAGATATTCGAATGGAGGCATCACTATCATTTTGAATAAACTTGCAACTCTAATTTTGTTCGACGTATAATCGCAACTGTGAACGGTCTTTAAGTGGAATGGCTTTGTAAATGTTCACTTTCAAGTGAACCACTGAACGTGGTAATAAAGAAAACATGAATACGTGAACCCATGGGTATCAAGTACTTATAATGCGATATTATCATATACCGTATTCCCGTTCTTATGTTCATCTGTATAGTGGAAGAGAAATCGTATGTAATTCAAACGCGATTTTAAAATAAACGAATGAATTTATCAAGAAACCAATTCTCATCACGCAATTCTTGACGGGTTTATATTTTATGGACAAGTACAACAAAATTATTGACGTTACGAAATTCAAACAAAAAAAAAACCGAGGAATTTAATCTTTTATATAGTTTGGCAATATTTATGTCAATTCTGCCATAGCTGGTTTTCGGATGAATAGATAAAAACAAAGCTTTGGCTATTTGCATAAAATGATCTTTTTGACACAACGAATGACTCATGGTATGGACTCACTAATCCTTACAGAAGTTATAGTTACATGGAATGATGAGACAAATATGGCTAATGAAATGGTACTTGGCGGTGATAATGAGTGTAATTCTGCCAATCGTTTGTTTGATAAAACTATATCACCTGGGGCTTACGTTACGAAAAATCTAAAATCTAATCTAAATCTACGAAAATCTAATCTAAATCTAATCTAAGTTCTTGGAATAGTTTTACAAGAAAATTGTTAACAATCCTTCTGATTATAGTGATGTGCCACAATATCATCTATTACCACCTAAACGTTTCGAGTGCGAAATACCTCCGAAAATATAGAGGAATTGTACAATACTGTGTTGGAGAAGTGTCAGATTTATTAGTATCAGCCAGGAATTAAAAAGTATAAATATGCATACGAGTACATATGTATATATTATATGAAATACTTGGTCTTTTGGACTTATCATTTAATCTTTTTAACTTGAGAGTTAAAAAGCATGCGTTTGATCAATTACCCGCTTTAATTAGAGCTCACCGAAATTGATGTCAATTGAAACGGACTGGATTGTAGTTATCAAGCTTATTATGAAAGCTACGCAACAAAATTTTATTTTTATTGTTTTTTGTTCATTGTTCCTGAATATATAAAGCACTCCTTATAAAGCACAAATTTTTAAAAGCACTCTTTTACATGCAAAAAATCTCTTCTCATTTGTAATAAAAATCAATCAAATCTCATAATCTGCACTGACAAAAATTTTTGCACCACTTTTCTTAATCGTGTGTAAGTGCATATAAAGTAAAAGAAAAAAAAACAGTTTGTAAGTGAATGAAACAAAAGAAATCAAATCTTTGTGTATAACCTGCTCAATCTATAGGTGGCTTGTAGCACCGATAGTTTTATGGGCTATGGACCGGTAACGCCAAAAGGTTATGGTTGCTCATACAATCCACATCCTGATGAAATTGTCTTCTGTGTTTCAGCATTTTACTCATGTGAAGATACAAGCGCTTCACGTTATGCAAAATCCTTGCAAGATTCTCTTGACATCATGAGAGATTTATTGCAAAATTAAAACGAATTAACGAAACTGAATAATTAAAGGGAATATTAAACAAACTATTACAAAAGAGAAAAAGAAAAACAAAACCAAAACAATACATATCATAAAATGTACCTTAAGAATTTTAGAACAATTATACAACAAATTAGTTAAATTATTTACATGCATAGTGAAAAAAAAAACGAAAAAGAAACAAAAATAATAAAATATTGTATGTTATTATAGAAAACAATTAAAAATGAAAATTAACAATTATATACACTCATATCTATATATATATATACAAACATACACATAAATGAGCATTCATATAAACTACAATATTACATACTACCTATACACCAAGAATGATAAACTAAAGATTATGCCTTGCGCATGATTTCCCATTAGATGACGTAGTTGGGCTATTTTAAAGGTTTCCAAGGCTTCTTCAAATGTGAAAATTAACATTTCTTCTGAAAAATGTGTGCACTACATGAAAGTAGTTGGCAGCCCTGCAATATAACTTACGTTATCAGTAGCCAATAGGAACACAATTTGCGTGACGTCATTGATTCAACATGCGCAGAAAGTTTTAAATTCATGTGCGTGATGGCGTAATCTTTAGTTTATCTTTAGTTTATCATTCTTGCCTATACACCACAAAAAAAAATAAAAGTTTTCCGTATTAAAAAAAAAACAAAACAAATAGCGCAAAGACTAGAAAAATTCAATATTCATTAATAAAAATTAAAAAAGGCAATTGCATATAATAATAGACTAACTAATCAATTTAATTCTATGACAGGAAATTGCACTCTTTTTTAAGTTCATTTGTCACAAATAAAGTGAATTTGTTGAATAGTTTATTTTTTTAATTGAAAATCTATTGTCTTTGAAAAGTATACAGAATAAATTTGTGAGAAATTTTGCATCCAAAAGCATTACTTTTATAACCGTTATAACGAAAAATACTTGAAAAAATACTTTAATTTTCTTAGCAAGTATTACAAGTATCCTTATTTATCCTGGAAGCAAGCTTTTCACGTATGTATAGGGTGAGTGATTTAAAGTACAATTGTTATAAAGTACAATTGTTCCCTTAAGAAATGGAATTTTATATCATTCATATGACTGCCACAGCTGGGCTCACAGTGTCTCATTCGGTCGGACCAATTTCCGTGCCTTTTTCGAGAGCATGGGATCGTATTTCGACAATGAAATTACAAATGTTGGCCTTCAAAGGCTCAAATATCTGTGGTTTGTCGACATAATACTTAGTCGATTGGCTGCAAATTGTAGCTTCTTTTGGCGGCCAATTGTCATCACCATTTCAGATAATTAAACGGCCATCAAACGTTTGAACAAATAATTCGGTTGTGGCATGAGATGTGTGTCTTGAAATGTGTGGCTAGTTGCAACGTCCTGTTGAAACTTAGCCTCGTTCACATCAATATCGTGAAGAGCGGATACTAAAAATTGGTAATGGTTATGCCATCCTCATTTTCAAAGAAATATGGGCCAATTATGCGTCTGCTCTACAAGCCGTACCAAAGACTCAGACCACGTGTGGCTTGTTTGAGCTTCAAATACACCAATTTTGCTTTTTAACTTTACCACCAAGTTGAAAATGAGCATCATCCGGAATGATGATTTTTTTTTTTTGACAAAATCGACATCATTGTAAAGTTTCTCGTTGTTTAAATAAATCACTATCTTCAGTATAGATAGTACACTGAAGTTTGTGACAGAATAGAATGACATAGGTTAGGTTAAGTTAGAAGACGTGCACTTGTCGGTCAAGACAAGTACAGTACCCGGAGGGTGAAATTGACCCATTGAACATTGTCCTTAGGAGAGGAAGAAAGTAGAGTATATAGGAATGTAGGTAAGGGGAGGAAGAATGGGAAACGGAGGAATCACTCAGAAAGAAACAGACACAAAACAAAAGAGGGTGAGAGCGCGACTACACTTATGAAGCCCTAGCACCTCTCAACCAGCCCAAATTGCTAATGATTCTGTGGAAAGCCTTGATGTCGGCTCTCGACACAGAACTTAAGGCCCTACCAAGGGTCCTCATGACATAAGTATTGTCAAATTCGAAATAGCCGATGGTTCAAATTTAAACCGATAGATGGCCCACCGGATACACTTGTTATAAAGCATTATATTCGGCAAAAGTATTAACAATTCGTTTTTAATTAAAAATAAATACAACATTTGTTTGATATTAACAGCCATTGAGTATTTCTTGCAAGCATATCTGTATACCATTGAATAATATTCCTAGTCCTATATTAATCAGTATTAGAAAGAAATTAAAATATACATAAAAACTTAATTGCACATATTATCAAGAAAATAAACCTTTGCAATAAAATATGTTTTGTTGTTAATTTTTCAATATTTTTAAAAGACACACCTTTAATGAAATATGCCAATAAAATAGTTCCTATAAATCATTTTCCACACTTAATTTGTTGTTAATAGAACGTAGTATTCTAATCGTAATTGAAATAGTGTTTCTGAAATATGTTTCTAATGAAATAGCAAATATTTGTTTCTAATATAACAAAATTAATGGATGCCATATCAAATATTTTTTTGGCACTTCAAATGTTTTTTCATTATAAAAAAAGCGGAAACACAAAAAAAAAACAAAACATATTAATAATGATAACAACAAAAACAATAGGTCATAAAAAAAATTTAAATTATTCATACGCATACATATATATACGTTCTGAAAGGTATTTTTTTTAGTATTAAACATACAATTTTAGGAAATTATTAATTATAATTGCCCCAACTGACGAATTGTTTTTATCACAAATATTATTATTTTTTTTTTTTATTTTTTTTTTGGTTAGTTTTCATCAATTATGTTATCATCGCTAAAAGAAAAAAGTTTTTGGAAAAATTCAAAATAATATTTTGTTTATTTCGCAGTCTATTGCCTACCGACAAAGTGGTAGTTGTAGGCAGTTTATTATTAACAAACAAAGTTCAATATGACTAACAGTGTGATAATATTTAAAAATAAAACTTTAATATTAAAACGAAAGTCATATTATTAATATTAAACGAACAAAAATGTTGACAGTATTAATCAAACATAGCTCTTAATGGTGAAAATCAAGTTTGAGGAAAGTACTTAAAAAATTATTTCAAAAATAATTTATAAACTTCACAAAATATGGGATATAATAACAACTTAGAATTTAAATGTTTCAAAAAATCCGAAATCCCGGGATTTTCGGGATTCATTAAATCCTGAATCCCGGGATTTTTAAAAACTTGTCCCGGGATTTTTCGGGATTTTCGGGACTGTGAATTCATATGTATTTTAATCCTGCACAAGGTCGTGAAAAAAATTCTATAGCACTCAACTTCGATAACAGCATTTCGGATGAGAAAAAACATACTTCCATTGCTAAAAAGTTATTTGATGCAATCGAAGAATGCAAAAACAATCCCATAAAACGAATTAATAGGGTAACTGATTTAGATACTCAACTGTCCAAAGGAATAGATTTATTTACATCAGAAGATGGTAGAGGTGAATATTTACAAGCTGCATACAGCTATCTGGGAACTATTTTATCAACAAATGTTGATTGCGAAAAGTGTTTTTCAACGGCAGCGTATGTTGACAACAAAATTCATTCAAGTCTCTCAGATTACATGTTTGACGCTTTAATCTTTTTGTTAGAATCCAAATAATTTTCAAAAAACTTACATATGCATTTGCATATGTATGAATAATTTCAATTTTTATTAATTAACCCTTTTTTGTTACTTTTTTCTTGCTGTTTTAATATTTTATTTTTAATGGCATATAATTCTGATATTCATAATTGCAATACAAGTGATTTTGTTAACAAAATATTTTTATTATTAAAAAAAATCGCAATTTTTCCCGTGATTTTTCGGAATTTTAGAATCCCGAATTATCCCGATTTTTAAAAATCGATCACGTTTGGCATCCCTAATAAAAATCGATTGATTTTCTACACATAAATAATTCAAATAAGTTTACATCCAAGTTTTTTTTTTATGAAAAAATGTTTGTATTTTAGTGTTTCAGTTTATCAAAAAAAAAATTAATTTGTTCCTATAACACTAGAGAATATTTATGCTAGTTTGATTTACATTCTCCAATTGTGGAATATAAAAAAAAAGCTAAGAATATATTTAATTCAGTAAATAAAACGTAGCGGAGAAATATCAGAACATTCTCGGACATTATCGAATTAAAGAAATCAACAGACCAACTAATTACTTAATTACAACCCTTTAGTCAAGGTTTCTGGCTTCTTACACCACTCATGTTGCATGTGTGTTAAATAAAAAAGCATCACCTACTAGACATTTTCAAAAGGCATTTCTTCATTTCCGTCATTGTGTAAAAAATTCAAATTCAATGTGCAGAAACAGATATCATAATCCCTAGGACTTACGAAACTTAAAAAAACTATTGCCAATATTTGTTACAAATAAATTTCAAGTTAACATTAGTTTAAACTCAGAAGAATTTTGTAGAATAAAACTGCCTTAGCTAAAATTTTACTCTTCTATTTGAAACATTTTTTAGTAAAAACTTTAAAAATGCAGTAAACTAATGTCACGGTCAAAAGTGACAAACTGTAAAATAGTTCACAACCGATATCGCTTTAAAGCCGAAATTATGATCATTCCTTTAGGCGAGCTATGTTTATAGACTTTTAAAAATGTTAAATATAAAAGCGTAATATAGTTAAAGATTGTTTATAATCCAAAAGGTAAAATAATATCGGTTAGTTTTCAGAATTCCACATTTGGGTCCAATTTGGCTTGGGGGTATTTCAATTAACTGCTTTCAAAATTGAAATCAGCTATAACATTTAGTTTGCTCGTGGTCAATTTGTATACCCTGACCCACAATATTATTGTTTACAACCCTAAAGAAATGGTCCAGTGGAAAGAGATTTAACTCAAATGATGAAGTCGTGTCCTAAATAAAAGAATATTTAAAAAGAAAATATTTTATTTAAAAACATTCTCTGAGTACCCTTGCAAACAAAATAAACTATGGATTTTCGATTCTTATAACACTTACATGTACATTATATATAAAATAATTTCTAGTTTTTTTGGTCTCTTATATAAAATTATTCGTTTTTTAACATGTAATAGAGTATCGTAATAGGTTGACCGATAATTTTAAAGAGGCATAGATTAGAAAAAATTGAATCGAAAAATCTTCAAAAAGAAGTGAAAATAAATGTCAATCTAATCAAAGAATTTCGTACATATCTTTGGTACTTTTTTAACAATTGTACTTTGACAAAGAGTCTATAATTCAATTTTTGTTACTTTCTATTTTATGAAATTAGATTTTCCACAAAAAGAGTTTCCTCATATTTTACAAAACTAAGAAAGTAAAGGAAAATTTTCAGAAATTACCCATAATGGTTTATGAATTGAAAATCTAGAAGTGGTAATGAGTACGCATACAATCATGGAACTACAGCTCTATTGAGGAAAGTTTAATTGGGTGCGTAATAGGAATGCCAAACGGGATCGATTTTTAAAAATCCCGGGATATTTCGGGATAATTCGGGATCCTGAAAAATCGCGATTTTATTTTAATAAAAAAATTGTTCGTTAAAAAAATCATTTGTACTCCAATTATGTATGTATATCTGAATTATATACAAGAAAAAAGGAACAAAAAAGCGTAAACTAACAAAAATAAAAATTATTCATACACATACAAACGCATTAGTTTTAAGAAAATTATTTGAATTCCAACAAAAAGACTAAAACATCTAACATGTGATCTGATAGGCTTGAACGAATTTTGTTGTCAACATACGCTGTTAGTTAGTAAAATAGTTCCAAGATAGCTGTATGCAGCAGTTTTTAAAAATCCCGCGATTTCGAGATTCGGGATTTCCCGTTTGGCATCCCTAGTGCGTAATAATCACCATTAATTTTTCACATAATTTTCATATAGTATCTTCAATATAATAACTAAAAGGATATAACTTTCCAAATTGCACATCATTTGTAACAATCTAAAGAAAGTTATCAAATTTTTTGAATTGAATTCTGTCTACCATTCGGGAAATTTCTGCGTTATAAACCTATTATACCTTATGTTATCAAAAATATTGATTTTATTAAAAAAAAAAAAAAGAATTTCATTCATAATTATCACACGCAATTTTGATTGGTTCCTGTGGACTTATGGAAACGTATACTAAACGTACGCTAAAATGAACTTGTTTTTCAAAATTACAAAAAAATAATTACTTATCTTAAAAGATAAAAAAAATATGTGAAATGTTTAAAAACAAATTAAAACGTGTTCGATTATCTTTTAAAAAATATCTTATTTATTAAGTGTGTGCTTTAATTCTTAGAAATTTAACAAATTTTTAAAATGTTTTCGAGATAAAAAGAAAAGCAAATACAATTGTTAAATTAAAATTTGTAAATTTGTAAAATTTTCTAAAACTAAAATGATATCAAATTTTTGCCTCTGCTTCTCCAACACAAGTCATTTGGAAATTTATATCGACAGAACTCGAATGTACATATGATGCATGCAGCGTTGCCATTTGGCAACTTTCCAGTCCTTAGTAGGTTGAGGACTCTTTGTAGACAGCCGACATTAATGCTCTCCATAGATTCATAAATAGTAGTAGTCACGCTCTCTTGTATATTTGTGGGCTGTTCCTCCCTTTCCTACATCTTCTCCTTTTCCCTATCTCCTTTACTATCCTCTTTCTCTCTCCTTTAGAACGTAATTCAATGGGCCATTTGAACTATGAGTATAGTACTTAACCCAATAACAAGTATAAGTCTCTCAAACCTAACCTAACCTCAGTAGACCTCATCGTCCGACTTTCTATGTACGAAATAACTGTTTAAATAACAATTACATCTGTTAGGAATGTATATGAAAAATAAAATAACAAATTAGCTCAGCTGGAGTTGTTAGTAAAGCAATTATGTGCTGAAAGTGCACTAAAACCCAGGGAAATTGCAAAATCATTCGGAATCAATGATTCGACATTTTTTGGACTTACTTTATCAAAAAATCAAGAAATATATAAATTAATGATTTGGCTTATCTTAAGAACTGTGATCATTTCTTTTTTTAATTGAGTAGAAAATTAAACAATTACTTCTGAATGTACGTATACTAAAATATAGCGGTTAGTCTGTCGAAAGACCAATAGTCTATCCAATTTCTTATCACTATTGAGACGGGCCCATAGACGGAAAGTAACGCATTTCATCATTATTCATCTTTGGACTTAAATAAAACTTTAAAAAAAAAATTCGTCATACCATTTAACCCTTATGTGTATTAAATAAAACAACTTTAAATTTTAACTTTGAATCGAGAGAAACATTATTAACATTAACATTAAGGAGTTACAACATATACAACTCACCTACAATATTAAATCATTGATACTTCTATTTAAGATTGTAAGATATTCAATGAAAAAGAATTAACATTAAAATCTTGAAAAGTTAACTGATTTTCTCAGCCGCATAAGGGTTAAGTGCTGTAGACAGCACGATTAATGTCTAATCGTTAAAACTTTTATTACACGTTTAAAAATTTAATACCATTTAATCTCGAAAAGCCCAAACAATTGAAATTTGATGATAAACTAATTGAGTACGTGAATAATTTATTGCACAACAATTAAAACGTTTCTAAAGAGTTTTATTAGCACCTACTATATATTGTCAAGAAGGGATATTAAAGATAAACATGTAATATGTTTCAAATAAAGTACAAAAATATTAATTAAATTAACAACCAACAGAGCTCTCTTGTCTCCCAATGAAAATCCTGGCAGGCATGATATGTTTCCACAACATAAGTGCTGTGAGAAGCTACATATGTACATATATCGTAATCCTGACCGAAGGCTTGTAAACAACCAACTTTGTCTGAATGAATGACTTCATTTTCGTTTGAACGTATAAGGGCCATTATTACAACTTCCCGTTAAAGTTGGCGTTAGTTAAAGGTACCTTTAGCTAAACTAAACGGCAAAGTTACCTTTACAGATTAAACAAAATTTAAGTTTTCAAAAATATGGCAATGCCTGAGCAAAGTCGATAAAACTGCGCACTTAAACAAGTTCTTTTTCAAAGCAGTGGCAACAGCGAACTTCGTTGTATATGCACATTTTGTTTAAATTTAAAATTGCCGTATTGAAAATAGTATATGATATGGCAAGTTCAAACATAAAAGTGACTTTTAAATGTTAAAGGTAGGTTGTTCTTCCCTTTAACTTAACGCTCACTTCCATCTTACTGTGTATTCGTAATAGTAAAAAAAAACAATTTAGCTCTCCGTTAAAATTCTTGCTTTAGTTAACGGCAAGCTGTAATAATGGCCCTAAGACAATTAAAAACCTCTTTTTCTTTCATTGTGGTTTAACGTTACTGATGTATTCCCCTTTACCTTCTTCTTCTTCTTAATATATGAAAATTAATGCCACTTTTCGTTGTCATTTTATAACTCAAGAATGGGCTCACCTATCCAAGCCAAATGTTTAGGCTTTGTTCGGACTATTTAGTAGATGCTTTACGTGAACTTTGCCACTCCCACTTTTACGCCCACATTTGCTATTTATCTAAAATCAGAAAACGGCTCCATCGATTTGACTGATTTTTTTTTAATGTTTGTATTTATCCATTTAAAGTTTTCATCAAGAGAAAATTTTGCCCCGCCCACTTTTGCGCCCACTTTTTTGATTTACCTAAAATCAGAAAATGACTCCATGGTAAACTATGAATTTGATCATGTTATGATCTTTGGAAAAGTTGTTGCGCATGAGCCGGGGTAGGTTTCTAAGTTGATATGACTAATTTCCGGCAGGTGGCAACCACTGAAAATTACTTGAAATTATTTAAATCGTAAACTGTGAATTTAATCATGTTATGATCTTTAAAAACAAATTGTTGCGCATGAGCCGACGAAGATTTCTAAGTTGGTGTGACCAATTTTCAATAGGTGGTGCCATTGAACATTACTAAAAATGGATCAAATCTTAAACTGTGCTTTCTTTAACAAAGTTGTTACGTATGAGTCGATGGAGATTGGTGCGATTAATTTCCGATGGATGGCGTCACTGAAAATAATTCAAAATGAATGGCAAGCAATTGGTCGACCTACACCCCAAGCACGGTAGAAAAGAGCATTACGAGCCTTAGAATCAGACGTGGTACTGTAACTGGAAAATATTCGAGTATATGCCGCTGAGACCCGTTCGCATGAACGACTTGAACAACGAGAAGTGAGATTGAAAACTGATCGAATGCGTACTACTTAGGCCCGTTCATCTGAATCATCAGGACAACGGGAAACAAAATTAATAAAATGATTCAAAATTAATTGGACATTACACATGCCTTTCCTTCAAATTTATTTTAGTTGCGGGCAGGGTACAGCTAGTACTCTCTAAAACTGACAATTATGCTAAAAATTATGCCTTATATGATCTACTCACAATAAACAGAAGTTACTTCATCAAAAGTTTTAGCTGCTCCTTTTGATTAGGAAAAAGTAAGCCCTTCAGAAAACAACGAGAGAAAAAAAATTATTTATAAAATTTCAGAAATACAGAAAAAAACAAAGAAAAAATATTTCTAAAATTTTAGAATTACAAAAAAAAAAAAGACTCTTTGCGACCGTGACAGGACTCGAACCTGCAATCTTCGGATCCGAAGTCCGACGCCTTATCCATTAGGCCACACGGTCATATTTCTGGTTGTGGCCAAATATGATACAAGAATATATTACAGGTAGGTAATATGGCAGTATTACAATTTTATTATTACTTATGACTGGCAACATTCTGTACGCAATATTAATAATTACTCAGTATTGCCATTTATTTAGTAATGAATTGTTTTTATTTTTGATTTTTTATGGTTAATTTAAACAAACGGAATAGCCATATACATATACATACACTGATCTAAGTACACTGAAATCCCATACTCATGCATTAGAACACCAAAAGTAATATATGTGCATACATACATACATACATATTTACACACATATATAATTTCATAGAATGATAAACAAACTACTATATTTACAATATGAAAAATGAAACGAAAATAAATTATATACCTATAATGTAATTAATTATTGATGAGTTTATAAAAATATATAAATAAAAAATGACTAAAAATATATAAATATATACACACCTATTATATAAATAATAACAAAAAACAAAAATGTTATGTTATAGCAAAATTGTATGACAAATTTAGAGAAAATCCTTGTATACCTACTATGTATACATATTGTGTATTGCATTAGAGAAAACTGTTAACGAAAATGATGTTTTAATTAAATTTTAAATGTACCTACCATATATACCTATACATACCTACATACATATATATTTATCGATCATACATAAATATATATTATAATAATGTTGCTGTGTTTTAATCTTTGCATAAAAAAAAATGCTTAAAAATTATTTCTAAAGCAAGAAAAAAAAATATACTTAAACTGTGTTCATTGTTGTTGGGTAGCTTATTATTATGCATTTTAACAAATATGATTTAAACAAAAAATTAAATTAAATAAAAAAAACTTTAAAAGTTTTGTTATATGTACTTATATATTTAAATTAATCTAATGGTGTTTTCTTTTCTACCAAAAAATGTGCATTTTATTAAGGCAAAATGCAATTTTGCGTTTGTTTCTTAAAAATATTTCGCCCTCTAGAAGGGTGGTATGTTTTATTCTAAATAATTCGTCCTTGCCAATGGTGGAGGGCATTGCATTTTATGCCCTGTATAAATCGAGAGTGCTGATAATGCCCTGTAAAGCAGATGACTTTTGTTTATTTATAGGGTTACCAGATGAAATTTAAAAAAGGCCGCCAGGTATTGTTATCCAATTTGAAGTTAATTTTTTCCTTTTTAGATCTAAAACATGCATCTATTTTATTTGATGAAGAGTAACTACTGAATTTATTTCAACATAGTCAAAATTTTCTTTATATTTGTGGTAAACATAGGGCATAGCCCTTTTTTAATATTTGTGTTAAATTCTTCTCAAATAAAAAATGACATTACAACAGGTTTGATCAAAAAAATTTTTTAATGCACCTTGTAAGAGGGTAACATTTTCTTTGAAGAAAAGAAAACACCATAATTTTCTTTGCTGTATTATATATAAATCAAGAATATAGGGCAAGACATGTACTACATAGTATGTAAGTACATACATACATACTTATGTTATGATTATTATTATAAATTATATATTGTAGTATACATAATTGAAAGAAAAAATTGTTAAATTATCATTTCGTTAAAATATTCAAATGTTCTATTATTGTATGTTAGTTATTGTATATTTTAAAAATAAATATGTTTAAACACTGGTTAATAAAAAAAAATAAGAAATAAAAAAAATAGAAATTTTAATTATTCCATATGCGGCCATTGTTGGGTAAGTAATGAATCCTTATTTGGAAAAAGCGATAGAAAGGAATTAGTTCTTATTAATTACACTGTTTACTGAAACCGCTTTTTGTAAATCAAAAAAAAAAGGAAATTTTTTCTAGAAATATTTAAAAAAAAAAAAGAAATAAATTTCAGTTACTCATAAAAATAAAAAAAATTCTCCCCACCCAGATTTGAACCCCAAACATTAAATTTCAAAAACAAAAATAACCCCCAAACAATATATGTAGTATAGAAAACCATTGTAATGTTGTTGTTATGTGTGCAACAATTTTATATACGCTGTTCAATATGTTCATTTAACACACTTTAATAATTTTACTTCTTTTATAATTCGCATATGCTTTTTTTAAAAAATGTAAATATAAGTAGAAAATAAAATGTTGAACACTCGTTCTTGCTTCGGCAGAACATATACTAAAATTGGAACGATACAGAGAAGATTAGCATGGCCCCTGCGCAAGGATGACACGCAAAATCGTGAAGCGTTCCACATTTTTTTGATAAATTTTTATTTAAAATTTTTTTAATAAATAATATAGTTTTTTTTTATACATCCACAATTATCATTAATGGTCAAGGCGGATGTATTATTGGTAGATTAATTATCATACGCAACTCTATTTATAGAACTACATGCATACATCACTTAGTTACTTATTACGTACATATCAAGGCCTCCGTTCTATAACATTCTAAGTCGAAAAAGAGTGTCTTGAGTGATGACTCCTAAAAATTTTCACGTGCCATAAGACTATTCTAAATAGACATAAGACTGTTTTCTAAATAGATTTTCCCGTTAACTTAGGAACTAAGGGGCGCATCTTAACCAAATGTTCACAGTATTTAAGTTAAAGAACGTAGAATTATAAAATGCAAGAACATTAAGTGTACTTAGAACGTTATAGAATGGAGACGTCGATATAGAAACTCTGCTCGGGCAGAAAATGGCAGTACGTTTTCTTGTTCCCGGGGCTAATTTTACATGGACAGTTTTCCAATAAAATTTCTATAATACACAAAAAAAACTTGGGGAAGCTTTGCACGACCGTGACAGGACTCGAACCTGCAATCTTCGGATCCGAAGTCCGACGCCTTATCCATTAGGCCACACGGTCAGTTGCGTGGCTTTGGATTTGAAACCCTACTTAATGTTCAAGTAAACTATGACTTAAAAATGTTTTAGATTAAATTATTATGACTCATCAGTGTTAGTTAGAATTTCTCTAGTAAAATATACTCAAATAACCATTAGTTTAGCCAAATGAATCATTTGTAAGAAAATTAATAATTAAGAATAACTTCGTTTTAAAATTAAATGTTAAAAATTAAAAAAAAATATTCTTTAATAAAATAATTAATTCAAACATAAAAAAATAAATGTTTAACTTCGACCGTGACAGGACTCGAACCTGCAATCTTCGGATCCGAAGTCCGACGCCTTATCCATTAGGCCACACGGTCTGTGAATTGGACTTTGTCAAATATCTTATATTAAGACCAGACACGCTATAATGAAATATTATTTCTACATATGTATGCAGTTCTTAAAAGGTTTTTGTCTGAGGTAACACAACATTAACTATTTAACAGCAAACTAATGTAGAGTTAACACAGCACTGTGGGTTCAACAGCAAGAAAATCGTTTTTGTGTTTAGAACGATAAAATTAACGTAGAAATGTATTTTTTCAAATTTAATTAATTTACTTAAGGAATTTGAAACATAAAGGCCAGGGTCATTGAATATGCAAAGAGTTTGTAAAAACAAAATAAATATATATTTTCTCCAGCGTATTCAATTAGCTTATTCTGACCACTACCAGACTCTGACCACAACCTTGTCGTAGCCAAGTTTCGATTGCGCATTTACGCGTCGAGGACTGCGCGCTCTAGTACATTGCGCAAGCTGGACGTTAAGAAGCTGCGATCACAAAGGACAGCTGAAGTGTTCTCCGCTCAACGCTCCGATAAGCTCCGTCGATCCCCATCTAATCTCAACAACATTGGTAGACTGTCGGCCAACATCTCCCACTCCTTGCGCACTACTCCGCTACAGCCGCTACGCGAGCCATTGTCGAGAATTATAAAGAGTGGAGAAGGGATGAGAGACGCCTATTCAGACGCAAGAAGAGCGAGAGAAGGCGTGAGCGTGAGGAAGTCAAGATCCATAGATGTAGGAGTGACGCTCGAAAATTCTATCAAAAGGTTAAGGGTCTAACCGAGAGTTATAAACCCGGAGCGTCTTCCTGCAAAGACGAGTACGGGTGCTGAGGTTGTGGAGGTAACACTTCTCTACTCTGCTACAAGGAGATGTCGACACCAATACCGATTTCAAAGATATTGTTTTGAACCCGATCGATGATGACGCCGTTTAGATTCCGACGCCTAGCCATGAAGTGGTCAAAGTCGCGATTATGCGGCTTAAAAACAATAAAGCGGCAGGTCCTGATGGCCTCCACGCTGAATTGTTTAAGACCGGATGTAATGAGTTGGTAGGTTGCATGCACCAACTTATCTACAAAATATGGCTAGAGTAAAGGGTGTCCTACGATTGGAACCTCAGTGTCCTCTGTCCTGTCCTGAAAAAGGAAGACCCTAAAATATGCGACAACTATAGGGGTTTAAGCCTTCTCCATATCGCATATAAGGTTCTTACAGGCGTATTGTGTGAACGACTGAAACCACTCGTCAAAACACTGTTTGGACCTTATCAGTGCGGCTTCAGCCCTGGCTAGTCCACCATCGACCAGATCTTCACATTATGCTAAATCCTGGAAAACGCCCACGAAAAACAAGTCCACACACACCATCTTTTTGTCGATTATAAGGCAGCCTTAGATAGCCCCATAAGGGATCGTGTTTTTGATGCAATGTCTGAGCTCGGTAGACCTGCGAGGCTAATTAGATTATGCAGAACGACGTTGAGCAATTCCTGCAGGTCTGTCGATGTAGAAATGGACCTCTCCGAACCTTTTTATACCGTGCGAGATTTCAGACAAGGCGACCCCTTATCGTGCGACCTCTTCAACTTCGTCATGGAGAGTGTTCTGCGAAACAAGGGCAAACAAAATATATGTTATCGACAAGTAGAGGCGTGCGGCGTATTGATTCTCAGATTACGGCCGATAACTATACTTTTGATACAGTCAAGGAATTTATTTATCTTGGCTCTGCCGCTACCACCAAAAATGATATTTGTCTGGAGATCAAACGCAAGAATTACTCTGGCCAACAGGTGCTACTATGGTCTCAATAGGCAATTGAGTAGCAGAGACCTCTCTTATTCGACAAAACTAATACTCTACAAGACGCTCATCGTACCCGTGCTTCTTTATTGCGCAGAGGCATGGACCCTATTAAAAACTGATGCAGCAGCCTTGAGAGTATTCGAGAGAAAAGTCCTACGTAAGATCTTCGGTCCAGTGCGAGTTGGCGATGATTTCCAGATCCGAACCATAGACGTTGTACAGCGTATTAATATTCAGCAGCTGCGCTAGCTCGGCCATGTCGTTTGAGTGGATGAGGATGCTCTGGCGAGTCGGGTATTTGATGCGGCAATCTGCGGAAGTCGGCGAAGAGGACAACCTTGTATCCGTTGGGAGGACCAAATCGAATAAGTCCTGTCATCGATTGGTGTGACCTGGAAGGATATGTTGCGGCAGGCCGAAATCCGTTAATCGGATTGTTAATGGCCAATTAAGTAAGTAAGTAAGTAAGTAAGCAAATTGGTCAATTCTATTAAAGTTAACTTCCAGCACTAGCACTTCTACGCTATTGCAGAAATAGTTGCCACTGTTGCCACTCTTGCTGCATTAATTATGGCTATATGTACATACTAGAAGTGTGCACAAGACATTCTGCGGACTTACCCTTCACCGAATGCAATACTCTTTTCTGTTGCTCTTGATTTTACTAGTGCACTGAAATGTGTATTTCTAATTTATTCAATGTATACAACAGCACTCGTTTGCCTGTGAAGTAACGGAACTATGGTTTGTATTGTAAGAGCATATTTTACTACTGAAGCGACATTTTCAGTATTGCCATATGAATATCAGTAGTGTAAAAAAGTAGTAGTGTAAAAAAGGTTTTTCCCCAGAAATAAAAAGTTCAAAAAACTTACTGGCAATGCTGGAGTCGACGAAGATGTTCGGTTGCCGAGAGCAAATAAAGAAATACATCATGTGACTGTATGAAGAGTACAATATTTTTGTTGCACTCTTCACACAACTCTCTTTTATACAATGTTGTACGATGGTTTACGAGTGCAGTTGCTTTTTTTTTGTACTCTATCTTTGCTTCTCACTTATTTAAATTTGCAGCTACAATCAATATTCGGTCTTGAGAAAAATGCAATCGTGGGCAATTTTATGTCTTGTGCACACCTCTTGTACATTCATATATCGTCGCCGAAAATCCAAAAGTATATACGTATCATCAAAAAAATCAAAATCGAGATTTTGCTTGATTATGATGCGTACGGTTATCTAATATATCTTTACCAATTTTTAGATTTATGCGACCAAAAATAACGATTTTATATCAATAATTCAAAATGACATACCATATGAAGTATTTTTTGTTTTATAACGTTTTTTGTTTTTTCTGTAAAATTCGAAAAATTGATGTTACGTACTTTTGGATTTTCGAAGACGATATATTGCAATTCGCGCTGTAATTCCCGCTATGTAATTCGCGTTGTTGCCGCTGTAATTCATTTGCTACTGTAATCGATGCTATAGTTCCTATACAAAGAAAGTGCAATACGATAAATATTATGGTGTTTTCTTTTCTACAAAGAAAATGTCACCCTCTTGCAAGGTGCATTAAAAAGATTTTTGACCAACCCTATTGTAATGTCATTTTTTATTTGAGAAGAACATAACACAAATATTTAAAAAAGGGTATGCCCTGTGTTTGGCACGGCGGCTGTTGATTATGTATGTAATAAATTCAGTAATTCTTCTTCATCAGATGACGAAGATGAATCTAATAACTGATAAATAATAACTAATAAATAGATGCAGCAATATCCATATTTATATTTTTTTCATAAAAAAGGTTTTAGATCTAAAAACATTTGTATTTTTTGATTTGTTTTCAATAATAATCGCTATTTTCTCAACTTTATTTTTTGAGAGCTTTTTTTATAACAAAAAAAAAAATAACATTTTAACACTGTTCTAACATTGAATGCATTTTTTTATATTACGGGCCACGTAGCCTTAATAATGTAATGTTTTCTTAAGGTTACTTAACAAAACAATGAAAAAATTAACTTCAAATTGGATAACAATACCAGGCGACTTTTTTTAAACATCATCTGGTATCCCTATAAATAAACAAAACTCATCTGCTTTACAGGGCATTATCAGCGCTCTCGATTTATACAGGGCATAAAATGCAATGCCCGCCACCATTGGCAAGTGCGAATTATTTAGAATAAAACATACCACCCTTTTAGAGGGCGAAATATTTTTAACAAACAAACGCAAAATTGCATTTTGCCTTAATAAAATGCACATTTTTTGGTAGAAAAGAAAACACCATTAGGTTTCTTTCTTAACGAGTTCATACAGTCTTATCCGATGAGTCAGTCATACGTTTGGACTGGACGTTAATAAATCTAGCTGATTGTCACATTTTGCATATTGCCAAAAACAAAATTATACATACGTTGGCCTATACAGATACGAGTATTTCCTTTACAATTAATTGATAACTGATATCCGATATAATTGTACTTTCCAGAAACGTATTATCTACCTTTTAAGACTTATCACAATAGTGTCTGTTTTCCATGAAAATAATTTTTAATTAAAAAGCAAGAACTTCCAAGAACTCTGGAAATCAATTTATTTTATTTTAAAAACTAAAATGATTGACTTTACTTACATACAACAAAGATACTCTCATAAATATAAGATAATAATATTAATTTATCTATTTTAACTATTTACTGTTAATAAGGCCGTTTAAAGAAATCCCTATAAAAGCTAAACAAAATTTCAATAATTTATGCAGTAATTTGCTAACATTGTTCAAAACTAATCGATCGGAAAAAGAAAAGAAAACGAATCACTTTCAAACATGAAGTGTAAGTTGTGGCAAAGAAAACGAAAATTCTTAAAGGATGTTGTCTAATAAAAATAATTTCTTTTTTTTTTCTTTTTGTATATTTTTATAGTCTTGCATTTAATTCTAAGCCTATGCTTGATGTGCTTATTTATGGGTGCTTTAACAATGGCTATACCTTTCACAGTGCCTACGGCACCACCTACACCTGGTTATGGTACAGGCGAAAACACTACACCCTATGACGGACCACCAGTACAAACTACATTACCACCTGGAGTTGGAACTAGCCTTGTTACTAATTTATACCCAACATATAAGCCCTTGTAAAATGTAAAAAAAAAAATTTTTTTTTCTTAAATTTAAAAATTTATCTAAATAAACAATTGCATTTGAAAATTTTAAACAACGAATTTAATATTTTATTTTTTAAGCAGGTTTTATGATAATTAAATACTTTTCAGACTATCATGGCACAATAGCCTATTGAAATTTGAAAAAGGAAGTTTTTTTTTTTTTTTGGATGTTATTATTAGGAAATTTCATCTACATCTGTAACTAAAAGTAGGAAAAATAATGAGCTAAACAGTGTAATAATACTCTCTACCACAGGACAACTATTCAATTAATCAATTAATGGTATTTGGGTAATGACATCTGTAATATGTTCGCCTACATTCCTTTAAGTCCCTATATGACTTGTAGTATTTTAGGATGTAGTATCGATAATTGCTGCCTCATTTTTAATAGAGTTTAGCAATTTTATTATGCGCTAGCAATACCATGTAATTTATAACGATTAGGAAACACTTCAAGTAAGAATGATAGTCACCAACGAACACTAAGTATTTGAAAATAATTATAAAGTTCTATTATCTTCAGTGCATTTGACCAGTTAGTCAGTCTGCGATATAAAAGTCTTACTTTACGCTCAAACTTCTACTTGCTAAATTAAAATTCAAAAGAATTTTCAAAAGATTACGGATTTTGAAAAATTAACAGGCTTCAATTAATCCTATCCGAAAGATGACATAAGATGCTTTGTGTAAAATATCCAATATCCATTATAGACATATAGGCATGAAAATACAAAAATGTAATCTATCTTAGCTGGTTTGGTCCTTCTACCTTCATATTTATTTTCAATATTAATTTTCAATTAATATTGAAGACACTACACTCTATGACAGACCACCAATACAATCTACACCATCACCTTTAATTAATTTTTAATTAATATTGACATTCAGAAATATTAAACGAAGCTTTGATTAGTCTCAAAACCATGATCAGTGTCTTATAAATATAAGGACTGCGTTACGGCCTCAGTAGGTCGCCATAAGACGATTTTCGGCGATTTCTTCTCTTTCTCTTCTTGTTTCTCAAAAATCTGTCGTTCGGAGGCGACTTTAAATTGTAGGTCCCGCCACTTCTGTATAAAATTAACACACACAATATAAGTGGTGCGAGAAGCTGCGGGCTTCTTGGGGACGATTGCTGTAGACTGTCTAATGGTATAACACTGGCCATTTTATAAGTCACCTAACAGCAACTCCTTTACTTGCCGTTCGCATTTTCCTTCTTTCCACCTTTCCTAAAACCTCCACAATGCACTGCATGAGTAGGGGTCATCCCCTGAGTGCTGGTTTCATTTAAAAAAAAAAAACCTTTTCCAAGATTGATGTTTGTTTTTAATACTTCCTTTTTGTGTTAATTTGGTATGTAATCTAATAAGAAACCGTGTTTTTGTCGTGCTCGGTATTTCTACAAATCATGTCTTCTAATCCCTTCTTTTGATATCACGTGAAGCTTCAGACGAAGCGACCTCTTATCATGCAATCTCATCAACATGACATGGAGGGCACTCTGCGGAAGCCAGTAGTTTATCGCAATGGCATTAGTTTCTACACAAATGTCCAATTGCTTTCGTATGCTGACAACATTAATATCATAGAGAGTACCAAGCGAAATATTACTGCTATCTTTAGCGCTATTTAAACGGGAATCGATCAAGGTGACTTCGGTATCCTGAAGTATATATTGCCGTCAAGTAGGAACATGTGGCGTATTGAATCTCAGATTGCGGGCGATAATTATACTTTCAATGACCTTAATAAATTTGTTATCTTGGCTTCAACGTTACCAGCAGAAATTGATGTTGGGATTTGGAAACCTTTTCTATAAAAGGCTCTCAACGGAATATTGTCATACACTTTCAAATTTCATTTCTAATTCTCTATAAGAATATTTCTATAAATTTGAATGAAAAAAAATTTGCTTTTTTTTACTACATACAATCTATAATCCGTATAGTATTGAGTTATTTACATACAATATTTGCGAATAAGCAATTATCAATATTAATTTAATTAGGTTTGATATAATTTTTATCACATATTTATTAAATGATAAAAATTTCATAGGAAATATTATTTAAAAGAGTAAAAGAAAAGTTAATGTGGGGAATTTCAATAATATGTTATTCAAATAAGTAGATTTATCGTAGTTTTCTTTAAAAAAAAAAATACTTAAATTCTTACTCTTCTAAATGACAACCATTTCAAGACCAATCGACAATATCCATTTAACAATCCATTTTGCGAAACGTTTTGCAATTTAAATTAAAAGATTGTATGTATTATGCACCATTGTCTTTGTAGTTAGTTTTTCAGTTGGAATGTGTCTAATCCTTCTTTAGTGCCAGGTTTTTCCAAGGATATTTGGGCTTTACACATCACCAAACGTTCAGATATACCTTTAAGTAGATTACGTATAATTGTGCAGAATTTTTTGGCTGCCAGTGTATGCATGCCGATAATCATGGGAGAAATGAGTTTTGTAAACATCCACTCCTTTTCCAATGCAGATTTTTGGTTTGATTCTTGACATGCCACCAAAACCAATTGATCAATATAATCTAAATACAGTTCAAACACTTTTCGTACGGTAGCATCATAGTGATTTAAAATTGTCATATAACGTTCCAATTCTTTTTCATTTTCTACCAACGCTGTAGTTATATGACGCTGATATTGTTCGCGATGTGTTAAAGCCAATGTTAAACCTTCTCTTAATTCTTTCATAAGCTGTTCTAAACTTAACGGATTAGGTTTTGGTGGACGAGTTTCCAAACGCATGCGCAGAAACTCATGCATAAATTGTAAGGGGACACCGCTCAGGAACACAAATATGGGAATGTAAGTTGGCAAGTTAATCGATTTGTATTCCTCACTCCAATAGCCATAACGCCTCAATTCCTCAACTTGTTCCCGACTAATACCGGGTTCTAAGCGTGGAACATCCTCTTCGATTTTTTCAGTCTCAAAATCATAGTCTTCAGTGCCAGGTTTTTCCAAGGATATTTGGGCTTTACACATCACTACATTGTGTAGTTTGTGCAGAAAAGCCAAAGATTTAGCCAAGCCACGAGACTTTAGAACATTTTCAATAAATTTACGATATAAGGTTGAAGATTGTTCGGGATTTGTACCGCTTCCATTATTTAACGGTTCGACGCTAAATATGTTAATGTTATGCATGGAGGTTTTGCGAAATGGAGAGGAAGAATGGTTACAGCTTAAGCTCTCTGAAATTTGGCTAATTTCCGTAGAAGAGGAGCTGGAAGGAGGAATTAAAACAAACAAAATTAAAGAAATTTCATGATATTTTATCAAAAGAACACATTGAAGGTAGTGTATCCTAGTGTATTGGATACACAATACTACTTACTCGATGCTGCTTGCAGTGTCTCCTGGAATATGGGCCACATCGTTTAGTAGAAATTGCACTCGATGAGTCGTGTTTTGACCATTATTTGCTCCTGACAATTTTCTTTGCGAAGTAGCCGATGATTTGGTTGAATCTACAGAATTCATGCCTGAATCATCATAATCCAAGCCAGAAGCTGTTGAATTGCTACTACTTGTTTCTGTTGCAGCAGTATATGAAGTCTGAACAGGCCATGAAAATCGATCACCCTGTAGGCGAGCTAATATTTTACCCAATATGCTCAATTTCAATTTGGCCTGTTTTGTAATGTTATACCAAAGGCACATGGTTTTAATGCGACCCATAAATGATGCACTCTTATAGATGGGATGGAAAGCTCCCATTGCTTGTGATGAGGGATATAAAGCTTCGGCGGCTTCCAGACGTGTTAGAAGTTCTTCCACCTCTTTCATACCTAACTCTTGTTGTTCCACACAGTCTTTACAGTACAGGGATAAGCAACCACTGCAAATTCTGTTGTGTGGTTGTAATCCTATCAAGTGATTTCATCAAATGTCTTAGTGAATGGCGAAATTGAAATTTTCCCATATTAGTAATGCATTGGCTATTTATTATTTTAAAGTTACTAAATAGATCTCTGAAGTAGAAGAAGTGTTTTGCAAGTTCAAAGGAAATGTCTTAAATTCCACAATAAATCAGCAAATTTCTTAAATTTCTTTATTGTCTTTTATTGAGGTCTCTAAACAGATTTCTGAATTGAAAGAACATATATTTTCTATGTATACATTTATAATATATTGTATATATATTTGCTTTATGTGACTAAAAATATACACTATTCATCTACTTATTTTCATCTAATGTCGATAGATGTCATAAACTACAGCATTTTATAATTATTTAAGTGTTGATAGCAAAATAATAATTTTGTTCGTCTTGACAAATTCAAAGTGATATAAAAAATATTTTTTTTTCTTTTTAGAAAGAACGCATTTTATAGTATTGTTGTCAATACTTATAAAATAAATAAAAATTGTTAATAAAATTTAACTTTAACTTAGTTGATATTATAATACGAAACATAAAATACAACAAACATAAATAAACACACAAACATAAGTATACCATCCATATACAATACATACATTAAAAGGGACATATTATACATCCTACCGATAAGCAAAAAATGTAAAGAAATATTAAGATTACTTAAAAATTAAATAGTTTTTTTCCACTATTCCTTTTTAAGAACGCATAATTATTCCATTGGTAGAAAATTACCAAAATAATGACAACAAAATCTTACAACTAATATTTAAGCACAATGCAATCCATAAAAGAAGTAATAATTTTTGTAATGATCTTCAAGTTTTTTATAAAAAACAAAACTACACTGCATTGTACGAGGTATTTAACAAAAAAAAAAAAAAAACAAAAAAATTATTAAAATGCTTTTCCCTTAAGGCCTGTCATACATTTTAGTAATCTTTTAGTGCATTGAAACTCTATTTTTTTTTATTTCGCTTTAATATTACGCCTAAATGAAAGACGGCCTTGTTCGGCCAACTGTTCCGTATTAAAGTCTTCATCACGGCCATACTAAAAATAAAAAAGAATCAATTACTATTACAATTACCCGAAATTAAGAAATTTTTTTAAACGATTTACTTACTTTACAGAAATGATGTTCCAACAATTCCAAAGCTGTTAAACGATCTTTGGGATCATGTTGCAGACAATGGTCTATAAAATCATGGCCTTCTTGAGATAGAGTTTCTGGCGCTTCAGGTTTTTCACCCATGCCAACTTTAAACATAATTTGGAAATTTGAATCAAATTGTGCCCAAGGACGCTATAAACAAAAAAAAATATGATAGCATATAGTCTACTTAACATTGACGGGAAATAAAATCATTATTTACCTTTCCTGAGGCCATTTCGACTACAACACAGCCAACAGACCAAATATCAGCTGCTCTACCATGACCATCGCTGTTGGTTTTTGTAAAAACTTCAGGAGCCATATAAGCTAAAAATAATGTTTTTTTTACGAAATATTAAGAATATGTTCTCCAAAGTCAAATATAATTCATATTTCATGCTAACCTTGTGTTCCCACATAACCTTGCAATTCGCCTGGTACTGTTGTGTGTGCTTGAATTTTAACCGCTGAACCGAAATCGCCCAATTTTAAACTGTTGCCACCTGCTACTAAAAATATATTCGCTGTTTTTATATCTCTATGAACAATACCATGCTTATGTAGTTCAGCTACCCCCGATAATAGTTGGGCGGTAAAACGTCTTGTCAGACCTTCAGGCAAACCACCTGTTAATTCGACCAAAGATTCTAGTGTGCCTTCAGAGCAGAGTTCCATAAAAATAAGCAATTCCTCGCGGTGTACCTCAATGCCATAATACCGCACTAAATTTTCATGTTTGATGCCTTCCAATATTTTCAATTCCTCGGCAACATTTTTTATAACTCTCGTCTCGCCGGGATGTATAGCAATTTCCTTCATGGCCATTAGTTCGCCTGTACTGTTATTTACGGCTGTATAAACTTTGCCAAAACGTCCCTGGCCAATTTTAATGCCACGATGCCAGCGGAAATTAACGCTGCGTGCTCGTATTTGCACTTTATCACAGGTATTCAAAGCCTTAATATGACCTATGAGGTTACGCTCTTTTAGACGTTCATCCAAATCCATGTCTAATCGATTAACCGCATCACGTATCCGTATTTGTCTTAAAGCCAGTGAAGCATCGGTAGATACTGTGTGTCCACTAAGTTGGGAGGTTTGTGGCGAGGGTGTGGCTAAAGGTGATGATGATTTGTTACTCATAGATGGTACTATTAAACGTAAATCTTCAGCTGGTGTATTCGGAACACTCACGCCAACAGACGAATCAGTTGAGTCCACGGATTCTGTCCGTTGCAACAGTTCTTCTTTATGACTAAACTGAGGATGAAGGAATTTATTATATTGAGGCGATTGAAGGCCCATTTGATTGACAATTATGCCAGCAGACATGGGTGATCTTGTAGGAGTGCGCGAGCGACTGGTAGCCGGAGATGAAGTTTTCCGCGTTCTCGGTGAAGTCTTTTTGCGTGCCACTTTCTCCGGTTCTGATGTTATGCCAATCACATGGGATATACAATGGTCCATTTTCTTTTTAAGATTCTCAAACTCTGCTTCATCCAAATGTCTGGTTATTAAAGGATCACAGGCTAAAATTAAAAATTCTAAGCCTTGCGACGCCCATCGGGGACGCATACCTCGGCCACGTTCACATCGTTCTGTCACAAATTGCATCCACATTTTTGCAAATCGTATTATACCCAATGCTAAATCAGTTTCAAGATCAATATTTTTATTGTCCATTATACGATGTTCGAATAGACGTATAACATCTTTATGATATTCGAAACCAAACTTATAGCCCTGATGTAGAATTTCTCGAGTACGCGATAATACTGCTTGGCGATCCTGTTCCTGCAAATTATAATTGTAATTAGTTTCCGAAGTAAAAATTTTAATTGAAATAGAAACCCTAATGGATAAATAACTTTAACTTACGTCCAAGTCCATAACGTACACAGGCGAACACCTATCCTGGACTCTTTCTATAATTTTTATTAATTTGTTACGAACATCTAGAACATCTCGTTGTAGCAATTTGAAAGAGTCTTTGATTTCACCGCATACAAAGTCTTCCGGATGACCGGCATCAACATCATGTACATAATGTTCCCGATGAAAATCGGCCGATTCAACGTCACGGCAAAAGGTTTTAGCAAAAAACAATACTTTTACCGAACTTTCTCTTTCAACAGTAAACAGTGATTGTGTTTCACGGCATATGGTCAAGACCTGCCACTTTAATTCGGTTTCTGGATTTTGTTGTGTGCCATCAATCTGTATATCCAACTCGTTAGATCTATTAACCAAACGTTCAGATATACCTTTAAGTAGATTACGTATAATTGTGCAGAATTTTTTGGCTGCCAGTGTATGCATGCCGATAATCATAGGAGAAATGAGTTTTGTAAACATCCACTCCTTTTCCAATGCAGATTTTTGGTTTGATTCTTGACATGCCACCAAAACCAATTGATCAATGTAATCTAAATACAGTTCGAACACTTTTCGTACGGTAGCATCATAGTGATTTAAAATTGTCATATAACGTTCCAATTCTTTTTCATTTTCTACCAACGCTGTAGTTATATGACGCTGATATCGTTCGCGATGTGTTAAAGCCAATGTTAAACCTTCTCTTAATTCTTTCATAAGCTGTTCTAAACTTAACGGGTTAGGTTTTGGTGGACGAGTTTCCAAACGCATGCGCAGAAACTCATGCATAAATTGTAAGGGGACACCGCTCAGGAACACAAATATGGGAATGTAAGTCGGCAAGTTAATCGATTTGTATTCCTCACTCCAATAGCCATAACGTCTCAGCTCCTCAACTTGTTCCCGACTAATATCGGGTTCTAAGCGTGGAACATCCTCCTCGATTTTTTCAGTCTCAAAATCATAGTCTTCAGTGCCAGGCTTTTCCAAGGATATTTGGGCTTTACACATCACTACATTGTGTAGTTTGTGCAGAAAAGCCAAAGATTTAGCCAAGCCACGAGACTTTAGAACATTTTCAATAAATTTACGATATAAGGTTGAAGATTGTTCAGGATTTGTACCGCTTCCATTATTTAACGGTTCTACGCTAAATATGTTAATGTTATGCATGGAGGTTTTGCGAAATGGAGAGGAAGAATGGTTACAGCTTAAGCTTTCTGATATTTGGCTAATTTCCGTAGAAGAGGAGCTGGAATGGGGAATTGGAACAAACAAAGTTAAGGAAATTTCATGATATTTTATCCTAGTGCATTAGATATAATACTACTTACTCGTTGCTGCTTGTAGTGTCTCCTGGAATATGGGCCACGTCATTTAGTAAAAATTGCACTCGATGAGTCGTGTTTTGACCATTATTTGCTCCTGACAATTTTCTTTGCGAAGTAGCCGATGATTTGGTTGAATCTACAGAATTCATGCCTGAATCATCATAATCCAAGCCAGAAGCTGTTGAATTGCCACTACTTGTTTCCGTTGCAGCAGTATATGAAGTCTGAACAGGCCATGAAAATCGATCACCCTGTAGGCGAGCTAATATTTTACCCAATATGCTCAATTTCAATTTGGCCTGTTTTGTAATGTTATACCAAAGGCACATGGTTTTAATTCGACCCACAAATGATGCACTCTTATAGATGGGATGGAAAGCTCCCATTGCCTGTGATGAGGGATATAAAGCTTCGGCAGCTTCCAGACGTGTTAGAAGTTCTTCCACCTCTTTCATTGCTAACTCTTGTTGTTCCACACAGTCTTTACAGTACAGGGATAAGCAACCACTGCAAATTTTGTTTTGTGGCTGAGGAGCTACAAAGTAGAACTAGAATTAATATTCATCGAGTATAAGTTTCGATTCAATTAATACTTACAACTGGCGTTACTATCAGAACCCAAGCCACTATCCATACTGATATCACTTTCTTGACGCCTATAGCGTGGTTGAAATTTATAATTAATGATTTGCGTCAATAAATCCGAAACATCTTTCCGTGCAGCAAACAAATATTTGTCTTGCTGTTCAGGCGTGCGATCAGCCTGCCAGGCTTGTAATTCTAACCAAATCAAATCTTTTACTTCAGTTTGCCAAGTATGTTCTTCATGAGATATCTGGGAGTTTACTAACTTTAAATAGATTCCTTCAATAAAAAAAAATTTAAATTTTAAGTTACCTTATTATCTTGACGATCAACGCTGCCTAGTTTGATTAAATTTGCAAATGTCTCATGGAACTCTTTGCGTATTTTAAAACCTGGTGAGGCCTGAAAACCTATCTGGTATTGATGTGCAAAAGCTAGTGGTGGAGCTGAAGAACGACAACCAATGGGACGTGATGAAACGCTCATATAACGATTACATGATTCTACAACTTTCGGCTGTTGATAGCGCATTTGAACCTCTGTGTTGAGTGGAGTACACTTATCCAAAGCTTCCAGACAGTAAACGTTGCTGTTTTCATTTAAACTATTGACACGTGGATTATAACCGCCCATAACTGCACTACTTGGTACGGTAGCTAAAGAATTTTTCATCTCACGTTCAGCCTCTCGCTGCAAGGCCTGTGCTCGTTTATCTGTTCGCTTTGCAGTGCCACTGCTGTCCTCGTTAACGAACATTTCGTTAAGCAGGGCACAATCCATGGTGTTGCGTCGAAAGACACGGCTACGTGCCATACGTGTCATACCTTTTTTGGGTATAGTCGGTGATTCCGCACTTCTATTCGTTTAGAGTTTTAAATAAAAAAAAAATATTGAATTAATGTTTTATTTTTATAAACTTGATTATTTAACTTACACTCCCACTGATGCTACCGCCTGAGCTCTCTGTTTTCTTTCCCAGTCTCGCGTTTTATTTTTCAAACGTGTCCGCGGCGGTGTTGTACCAAATTCTTCAAATCGTGCTGCCAGCAAATCATCTGGATGTGCTGAGGCAAAATCTTCATCGACAATTGCTGCATTGCGGTATGTAATTGGTTTGGAGGGTGTCTGTTTAACACGAATTTCCACTCTGCAAGTGCATAAAGAAAAAAAATTAATTTTATCATAATAATAAAGAAATAAAATTCCCCTTTTAATAACAAGGGGATTTTATAAGATACATATTTAACAAAATTTTTTTCATAAAGAGTGAATAAATCGTATTTTCTTTTGTTTCACTAGGGCACAATTTTATTTTTCTTATCTGCTTTAAATTTGTAATTTTTCTTAACCAGGCAACATTTTAATTTAAAACTTCAACAAATTTGTTTACAGTTTAGTAATCAGCACAGGGTTTTATATTCGAGATGAAATATATAATGGAGACTAATATCCTTGTGGACCTATTGGGGGAAATCAATCTAGTGGGCTGAATATACATAGGCTTAACGATTAAAAAACTGGTTTCTCTACGGTCAGGCTTTAGCTTGGGGCCAGCGATATTACACGCTAAGCTACGCCATGGACTAAAACTTCAAATCATCGTCTGAAAATATGGAAGTAATTGATCAAAAACTGCAAGTCATCGTCCGAAAGAATGCAAGTCATTGTCCGAAAAAATGCAAGTCATTGTCTTAAAAAATGCAAGTCATCGACCAAAAAATTCAAGTCATTCTTCAAAAAATTCAGATGACCGGTAAAAAAAGGCAAGTTACTGTACAAAAATATGCAAGTTATCGAACAAAAAAGAAACGCTCTAAAAAATGCAAGTCATCGTCCAAATAAATGTAAGCCATCAAACAACAACATGCCAGTCAACAACCAAAAAAATGCAAGTCATCTACAAAACAAATGAAACCTGCGAAAAGTATAACGTTTTTAAAACTACATATTAAAGTTTTTAAGTTCATTTCTCCATAGTTTGTACATATAAAAAAGTTAGCTGCGGCGGTTATATTTTTGGTCCTAAGTAAAGTTCGATCCTAAGGAAAACTAAAATCGTTGATACCATGGCTATCCAGTCTACCAGATCCGAGACTAGGTTTATTTCTCCCACAATTCCATTTCTTACCTAATTTAGCCCCATTTTTCTGCTTATTCGAAGAAAATAGTTAGCTTTGTCGCCTTTATCTCCGGTTCTAAGTAACGCCCGACAGCTAGGAAACCTGTTTTGGAATCCTTGATACCGCGGATATTGAAAGTGACACCTACAGAAATCTTACCCAGATACTGTTAATGTAGTGAAGCCTGAGTTCTCCAGCCTGATTTATCAAGTTCGAAAATTATTTGGAATATATTACAATTGGATTTTATAAGGGACATCTTAAGCTACAATTTGTATATAGTGGGGTACCTATAACAAGTCCAATTTTTCTACAACACCAGAAGAGATTAATAAAAAGATTATCGAAGATGGCATATAAAAACCAAATCGATATTGAAGCTATGTTTTAGGAATGCTAAGGCTCTCTCCCTCTCTCTCTATTATTTCTTATACTTCTAAATGAGGACTCTTATTGAGTTCGCTTAACAATTCTGATGCAACAAGGTTATAAAACTTTGCAATCCTTAGTAATAAATTCAACATAATTTTGTTTTAGTTTTATTCACCTGTTTATGTCAATCAACACATTCAATACTTATTAAATACCAATTAAAGAAAATCACTAAATGAAAATGAATGAATGAATGAATGGCATTCAAATTTTGTATTTTTTTTTTTTTTGTTAATCAAGTTATCAATCTAAACGAAATGTTTTAACGTGATAAAGTTTCCACCGTACCTATGCCGTACGTATGCAATCGTAGAGATAATTGAAGAATAGGAACTCATGATTTTCAACGTTGTAACATATTCATTTGGTTGGTTACCTCTTGTATTAAGATAAGATAATGAAAACATGGTACATTGAACGTTCTTTTTTGTTATTTTATTTTTTTTTTTTTTGTTTAAGGGCAGACTATATTAATAGCCGATCAGTCATAGTTAAATGAATAACAAGAGTATGAAAAATCAAGCGGAAATATTTTCAGGTGAGAGTAGATGACTGTATTTGGAAGAAAATTGCAAATCAAATGAAAGAAAATACATTGCTAATGTATCAACTCAACAGTCCTCTTTTATTTATAAGCAATGTATTATTCTCCACTACGTTTAATAAAATAGTGGGCGTTAAAAGAGGCAGAAGCTGGAGAATCAATCAAAGCCTCAAAGGGTTTGACTAAACGGCTGACATTGTTTTTTTTTTGCATCCTGGAAAGAACACATGCAAGACAAAATTTAAGAAAATCTATGGTCAAATCATTACAAACGATAGATTGCTCCAGATTTAATATGAAGACGGAATTAATATTCAAATACGACGCCGAAAGCGGTATATGATTGCATTACACTCTGAGAGATTTTTGTTTGTATTAAGGATTCGTACGGGCAAAAAGTTAACGATGATCACGTCATTACCTCTAACATTATATTCAAAGAAGTATTATAAAAGCATTTAAGCATATGTATGTATGTAAATATGTATGATGATATTATGATTTCTAATATTTTTATACTTTTAATAAAATTTCTATTAATTATTTTCTTTTTATGTTACAAAAAGGACAACTAACGATGCGAAATATTCGCACTAGTCATCTAGTAATAGAAAATAATAAAGATTTGACAAGATTTTCATTGTCCTTTACGTCTGCCCAAATGGCCGAGATATAACCGTAGCCGCTGTAAATACTTATAAAGATTCCACATAACATAATAATCAATTGTAATATCTCTACAGCAAGGATCTTAAAATATTCTGCTCGCTTCCAACAAAATGAAATATAAAAAAAATATTTCGTCTTCGACTTTCTCTCAGCTCTCTGAGAGTAAGTATAATTGCTATGAAATGATTCTAAAGAATCTGTCGTTCGGATTCGAGATTAAACTGTAGGTTTAACAAATATCGGACTACGTACTAAAGATGTGGCGTCCAAACTATACTATTATTAAGCTTTATTTCGAAATTCATCAATTTGGCTTCTTAATAACAATTGCCTGATGAGAATATAGCAATTCTTTAAAATACCGGAACAAAATGACCACGTTTGTTCTTTAAATATATTCCATTTTCTGTACATATTTTATTTACTATAAATAAATTATGTAGAATAATAAACTTATTTTCTTTTCAATTCATTACATTCACATTATATCTGAAGTATAACCATAAATAATGCCAGCAGCAATCCATATCTTTTTTTTATGCAGCTTAAATTTAATGTAAATTACTTGATATTAAACTGGTATTATAATACAATTGTTAAGTTCATTTTAAATGTGCCCATAGTTCTGACTAAAGTTGAGATTATATCAATAAATACAGGGTCTCTCAAATTCAACTATCTTTTGATATTCATGTTTTATTAATTCTCACTGATTTTTTTATACTGTTTTTCTAACCAACACTCAATGGCTTTTACAACTTTATATATTATTATGTGGAATAACATTACAATTAAGCGACCCTGTTTATCGCACTTGGTCTAAGAACTACTGCAAAGTATTGCCAAAACAGCTTTTTACAACTTAATATGCATATTATACATAACTGACTTAGTAATAAACGGTATTATAGGAAATAGCGGTATTGCCAGAATGGATTTTAATACATTACTATATTATGTAGAACTGCATTACTATTAAGCTACCCTGTATTACCATACTTGAACAAAAACATATAATCATAATGACAACAGTATTATCATGCAGTTCTATATAAAATATAATTTTTATCAATGAAAATATTAATTTTCCAATTACTAATTATTTTTCGTCATTAGTGTTAGATATAAGCTTTAAAATGAGATATCATTCATTAAATTTGATGCGATGGTAATGGGAGATATTTGCAACCGACAAAAAAAGTGCTTCAGAAATAGTATATATAATTAATTTCACTTCATTTGTTTGCTTTTCCACCATACTCATCGAAGAAGTTGAGCAGCGCAGGTGCTGAACATTAAAGCACGACTCTCTTATGCTAGAAATCAGCCTAAAGGTATAAAAACGAAGTTATATCCTTGACATCAATGGAAGATAGCTTCGTTAAGCTAACAAGGAATGGAGAGCCAAATAATCTAAATCTGCATCTTGCGAGAAATGGGCTTTGGCTAAGAAAGTGAATAACAGTTTCCTCCTCTTCAGCAGACCCACAACTTAGGCAAAATTCGCTGGATTGGAGCTGCAGTCTTTTCGCATGTCGTGGTAATCGAGATTACATTGCAATCAAGCTTGAGTAGTTGATTGGTACGCCTCCCGTCTATTGTGGGCCAAGTGAGTATAGCAAAGGAACAAGATTCTCCATTGACTTAGAATTGGTTGACGGCCCAGAAGAATTTTTGACACTCCGGATGAAGTGTCCCTGCTCTGGCAAGCTGCCTAGAATGTCTCTGTGTCCAAGCACCCAGGCAAGTAACACAGTAACACCTAGAAAGAACGTCCAGACAACGGCGACAGACCCTAGCGACTTTGGAGTTGACCGTAACGCAGGAAACGAATCTAATAGCAGAAAAAGGTAGATTAAGTTTGAAGTTTGAAACAAGATTCCCCATTGACCTAGAACAGGTTGACGGCCAGAAGAATTTTTGACACTCCGAATGGAGTGTGCCTCTATGGCAAGCTCATCGGGCTTACAGTTGCCTGGAATGTCTCTGTGTCCAGGCACCCAGGCAAATAAGACACTGAAGCACCTAGAAAAAACATCGAGACAAATGCGACAGTGCCTAACGAATTTGGCGTTGACCGTAACGCTGGAAACGAATCTAATAGCAGAAAAATGTAGATTAAGTTTGAAGTTTGAAACAAGATTCCCCATTAACCTAGAATAGGTTGACGGCCCAGAAAAATGTTTGACACTCCGATGGAGTGTACCTGCTCTGGTAAGCTCATCGGGCTTACAGTTTTGTCTGGAATGTCTCTGTGTTCAGGCACCCAGGCAAGTAAGACACTGAAGCCACTAGAAAGGACGTCGAGACAACAGTGACAGTCCCTAACGAGTTTGGAGTTGACCGTAACGCTGAAAAGAATCTAATAGCAGAAAATAAATTCAAACTTGTAAGGCTATGTATAATAAATAAGAGGGTGGCACATCGATAAACTGATTTGATATAAGTATGTACATATAGAATAATGTCATTAAGTGTTAAATACCAAATAAAATATATAAAGATAACGGAATAAATGATTTATGATCAAAAAGATGGTATAAAAACTGACATTACATTCCTATTTTTTATGAAAATAAAAATTGTATATTTAATACATATTATTTTCCGTTGAACTTTTCACATTTGAATAATAAAATTTTACCATAAATTTTAATTTAATTGTTTATAAACTGTATACCATTACAGTACCATGACTAAGCTTTCGCATTTTTAATAGAATTTCGTAAAATTCAATTAAAAGAAATTGAAATTTATAAATTGGCCTAAAATTAAGAATCAAACAATGATTCATCGTTTTTGTAATTAATTAATTAATATTATTTAAAGATTTTGCATGAAATAGAACATTTAAATTAAAAACAATATTTTGTTTAATGCTTTAACAAATTATATCGCAATTAAACTAATAATTAACAATTAATTCTTCAAACAATTTCCGGATAGATTGCTTCTACAGGTTGTATTGATTTTTTTAATTAATTTACACTGAAATCAGAAGTTCTGATCGCTTATATATATAATCAAAAAATATATGATCCTACATACATACATAATTGGTCATTAGAACCCATCAGTCAGGATTATTGACCTAGTTTCTCACACCACTTATGTTGTGTGTGTTAATTTTATACATGAGTAGCGGGACCTACAGTTTAAAGTCGAATCCGAACGACAGATTTCATGAGAAACTTTTCATGGCAATTTTATTTACTCTCAGAGTTTTTGCCAGAAATCTGCTGAGAGGAAATCGCCGAAAAAATACTTTTGTATTTTGTTTTGATGTCTGGCCTGGGATACGAACCCTGGCTTTACGTCTAATAAGCCAGCACACTACCAACTAGACCACGGCGACTTCGACTATGTAATCCTAATAAAATTAAAAACCGTGCAAATAAATTAGCTTATCATTAGGATCTGAAACCCTGGACTGTACCTTTTAAACCGATATTGGTATATTAAGAAATTGTATTAAGAAATTCACTGATTCTCTGAAGTATGTTTAAAATTTAAATAGAATCAAAGATTTCTAAGGAGATTCACTAATTTCATACTCTATACGTCGGATTAAAATAAATAGGAAATTTTTTTTATTCAATAGATCACACTCTCTGACCTCATGTGGCGAAGCAAATAGTGGTCAACCGAAACCATAGAAAGAATTGTGAGTAAAAACCCTTTACCTATCTCTAACTACCGTAATTTGTTGGAAAAAAAAGCTTAAAACCTCTTTTTAATCTTAAATTACCACTGACTTAATGTTATAAAAAATATAAGAATAAATTGAAATTAATCTCCTTGTGGTTTTGTTTTGTCTGTTAAATAATACATTTTTTCAAAAGTTTTTCGAATACCCTTCATCAAAATAATTCAATTCCGAAATAGGATGAATGTTATACATACATAATTGGCCATTACAAACGTTCAGTCAGGATTACGACCTAGCTTCTCACACCACTTATGTTGTGTGCGTTAATTTTATACATGAGTGGCGGGACCTACAGTTTAAAGTCGACTCCGAACGACAGATTTTTGAGAAGCTTTTCATGACAATTTTTACTCTCAGAGTCTTTGCCAGAAATCTGCTGAGAGGAAGTCGCCGAAGAAATATTTTTCGTTTTGATGTCTGACCTGGGATTCGAACCCGGGCCTGTCGTCTAATAAGCCAACATACTACCCACTAGACCACTGCGACTGATGAATGTTATCCCCTTTTTTATTAAAGTTAGGCAGTTTCACCCCTAGAAAAAGGTTAAGACACAAGTTCTATACTACATACAACAATCCAATAGCTTTGTTTTTAGGCCCTTTTAGATGAGAACCCTCCTATCGTACTAACACGTTCTTATGTAGATAAAAAAAAACATATCCGGAATCAGAAAATAAAAATAAGTATTTTGTGACTATTTTGTCTTCTGTTTCCTTAATAAACTGAGAAAACAAATATAAAATATAGATCCTTTTTTTTATATTTAACAACAACAACAACAGTTTTGCATTTGCAATATCTTAATATTGTTCACTACACTTTGAATACTTTTCCTTAACGTTTAATAATATAAAATGCTTCTGGCTACTTGGAAACTGATAAGAATATGAAAAGAAAAACTTTTCCTGGAAATTTGTAAATTGTCAATGGAATGGAGTACAGTAGGATATGGCTTTCCTGTACAGAGAATCAAAATCAAAAAATAGGAAATATTTCCAATTGTTTTTTTTTAATTAATTAAAATAAAAAAGATACTTCTGATCAGAATTGTTCAGCCACCAAGAAACTATCTGCTCCTCACCCCTACTCATGCAGTGCATTGTGGAGGTTTATGAAAGGTGGAAAGGAGGAAGATGCGAACGGTAATGAAATGAGGTGCTACTGGTGACTATAAAATGGCCAGTGCTATACCTTCAACATTAGACGGTCTACAGCAGTCGTCCCCAAAAAGCCCGCAGTTTCTCACACCACTTATGTTGTGTGTGTTAATTTTATACAGAAGTGGCGGGACCTACAGTTTAAAGTCGACTCCGACTACAACAATTGTTGTGTTTAATAAGAACATTGCCTTGGAATGGAATATCAAGTCAAAAACAGAGCAAAGCAGCCCGTTACAATACCAAATGAATTTAGGCCCCAGAGTCTACTGACAAGTACAGATAAATACGACAACAACGAAAATCATAGAGAGATCGGTTAGTGACACGTCTTGAAAAAGAGCAAGGCTAACGAACAATATTGTTCGCCACTGCAATCAAATCCAACAACTTAATGGATTTACACAGAGGGTTTTGTTTCAAAGCAACGAAAAATTATCATTACCTCTTTAGGTGGAAAAACTAAAATAAAGCTATGAAATGAAAGTAAAACACTACCATATGGAAGCAAACGGGATGAGATCTTATCTTTAGCAATATATGCTGAATTTTATCGGTTTCAAAAACTGAAGAATACATTGCTGATAGTGTCTGTATAATGTTAAAACGAGAAAAGCTTAAAGGAAATGTTTAGGAGTGTACATTATAAGAGGAATTGGAAAAATTAAATCTTTATAATACAATAACCATAATGCCAATTGTTAAAACACCAAACGAATCTATTATCATTTTTAATACACAATTCTATAAGTTATGGAGTTTTCTTTTCTACAAAGGAAATGTCACCCCCTTACAACGTACAATAAAAAAATTTTTGACCAACCCTGTCGTAATGTCATTTTTTATTTGAGAAAATTATAACACAAATATTTAAAAAAGGGTATACCCTGTGTTTGCCACGGCGGCTGTTGACTATGTATATAATAAATTCAGTAATTCTTCTTCATCAGATGACGAAGATCTAATAACTGATTTATTTAAATTTTCGCCAATAAAATAGATGCAGCAATATCTATATTTTTTGATTTGTTTTCTAATTTTTCAACTTTATTTTTTGAGAGCTTTTTTTATAACAAAAAAAAAAAAAAAACATTTCAACACTGTTCTAACATGGACCCTGTAGCTTTAATAATGCAATGTTTTCTTAAGGTTAGTTAACAAAACAATGAAAAAATTTAGTTCAAATTGGATTAACAATACCAGGCGACTTTTTTTAAATATCATCTGGTAGACCTATAAATAAACAAAAGTCATCTGCTTTACAGGGCATTATCAGCACTCTCGATTTAGGCAGGGCATAAAATGCAATGCCCTCCACCATTGGCAAGCGTGAATTATTTAGAATAAAACATACCACCCTTTTAGAGGGCGAAACATTTTTAAGAAAGAAACGCAAAATTGCATTTTGCCTTAATAAAATGCACATTTTTTTTGGTAGAAAAGAAAACACCATTAATTATCGCAATTTATCACACAGCAAAACCACCAACAAAAAAATTAATATTAAAAGAGTTTCTTATAAAACAGAAAAGTTTTCTTAAATATAATAACAACTTGTAATGGACTGAATGAAACGCTTACCTTTTACGCCGCATCTGGATGCCTTTTGATTAACTTTCTATCAGAGATTATTGTGTATAATTTTTTTTATTTTATTTTGTTTATTTATATAAAAATTTCCTTATTATTATTTTATTTTCAATCGATTTTGTTTATATTTTTTATTAAACCCATTTAGTTTATTTACTCATAAATTGCACTGTTTAATATACATTTGTTATTAACTTTATAGTATCATAAGTTTCCAAACAAAAAATAAAATTTGAAGAAAAAAAATTAAAGAAAAGCACTGAATATGAACACATTAAATGATGCTACTACACATACTATCTTCAATTTCAAAAAAACAAATCATTTGAAATTCACTTTTTTTGTATGCTGAAGAGCGTAGCGAATGTAAATGTAGAATAAAAAGTGGATAAAAAATAATTTCGAAAAGAAAACAAACGTACCAAATACTGTGAAAATGAACACGATTACGATGAGCACCACAAAATACGAAACGCGAATAGATACAATATAATACGGACAACACAAGCTCATGGAGAATATAGTATATTGCACGTTGATTATGTGAATTTGCAAATCATAAGCCGTAGCGAAATACAATTCAAATAAAATGAAAATGTTGCAGTATAAAACGAAGATTTTGATACCCTATATGCAAATTAAATAAATTTATTTCTAAATATGTAAATAATAATTGTCACTGGAAAATTCTGGCATTATTAAATGTAAACAAAACCTTGGTATTTTAATTTCTCTATATACAGTCAAATTCGTTTATAACGAACCCGGTTATAACGAATTCTTGGTTCCAACATTTTAATAACAATTTACATACAAAAAACTTCGTTTATTACGAACTCGTTTTTAACGAATTCTCGGTTAAAAGGAACTACTTTAAATAATCCCAGTAATTAAATTTCATACAGTTTACCATTTTTATAATGAACCCTCAGAAAAAACTTTGAAGTGTGACAATAGTCTTTAAATTACAACTCAGTATCCTTAATCGGCTGCTAGATAAAAAGAATTAACACATATTTTTGGTTTTCAATAAAAAAAAATACTTTTTGTTTTTAATTTCTTTTATGACTTCAACCCTTTTATTACGAACTTTGCCTATAACGAACTGTTTTTCCTGGTCCCACGGAGTATATTATAACCGGGTTTGACTGTATTAAGATCCATTCTGCTGTATTGCTTAAACTTCTGAGCAAAATATTGTAACATAATGATCATACAATGGCTTGTAATCATTAGGATAAAATAGCATCGATTAAAATTGATAATCACGTGACACGATTAAATGCGTCGTTATATCGTGTACAGCATTAGTTGATTATGTCATATACAAACCAGTGGAAATTAGAGTCTACCTTGTACTCATGGATATGTATGGCCGCAGTATATCTAGGGTCCATGTTCCATACATACATACATACATAATTGGTCATTAGAACCCATCAGTCACGATTATTGACCTAGTTTCTCACACCACTTATGTTGTGTGTGTTAATTTTATACATGAGGAGCGGGACCTACACTTTAAAGTCGAATCCGAACGACAGATTTTATGAGAAACTTTTCATGGCAATTTTATTTACTCTTAGAGTTTTTTCCAGAAATCTGCTGAGAGGAAATCGCCGAAGAAATACTTTTTGTATTTTGTGTCGATGCCGATTTAATCGACTATAATTAATAGGAATATAATTGTATGATAATTCATATAATATGGCTGATATTGATAAGAGGGACATTAATTGATGATAATATTCCATATAGTTGATGCGCACAGTATGTAATACCATGTCTAGCACATTGCCCAAGTCTAATGGGATTTTTTGTTTTGAAATTAATATTATTTCCGCAGCAACAATGTGAGTGTCATGTGTTTACATTAAGAATGTTATTCATTAGAGAAATTATATTTTAATTGTTTATTTTTATATTTCCAAAAATATTTGTATTCTATTAAAATTTCCTTTTTTAAGAAATTCTTATTATTTTGGGAAAAGAATCTCAAATATATGGCCGTAAAGTATATTAAAACTTCAACAATTTGTGGAATTTTGTGTATTTTTAATTATAATTAATTAAACAAATTGAATGATGCAATTTATTTTAACAGAAATGAAATATTTCAAATATTTTAAGGTGAAATTAAAGGTATTTATATATGTTATGAAGGCTACATTTTGGGGGCCAATGGCCAATTACTTATTTTACATACACGGTATATGTATGTATGTAAGAAAATATTACTATAACAAACAATAAACAAATGGTAAATGTAAAAACCATATAAAATTATTTTAAAAGAACTTAAATGTTTAAAAATTAATGGCCAAAATACTTTTAAAAGTAGGGCGTCGAAATATTCCAAAATAACATCAGTTTTAAAGCTTAAATTAAATACAAAAGAAAACTACTAATGTCATCCAGCAAATGTACACTACTCAGTCACATGTTGCACTTTTAATTTATTTTATTTTTTTAATTTTTTTTTTTTTTTAATTTTTGTAATACAATAAAAACACGAATATAATACGAAATAATCATAACAAAACAAAAAAAAAAAATGTATAACAACAATGGCTGTAATTGTTATTAAATTTCAAGTAAAAAAAAAACGACAAAAAACGTAAAAAAGTTTTAATAAAAAAGATCGCATACATAAATAATGTTAACGACCGCATAAGAATAGAATTAAAAAAGGGGGAAAAAAACAAAAAATAAAAAAAATGAAAACAAATAAAATAAAACAAACCGACCGGCGAAACAATTTTTAAACGATTATTTTAGCATTTACACAAACACACACTTACTAACGTTATTCGCTCTAAGTCTAGATGTGAAAAGAATACAAAAAAAATTGTGGAGATTATTATTGAAGATGAGACTTGGAAAATACAAATAACAAATAACAAAACAAAAAAATTTTAAATACACACAAAACGAGAGAAGAATCTTAAGGGGACTTACTGAACATCAAATATTAACCCATTGTTTTAAAATGAATCATCATAACAAAATAAAAATTATTTTTATAAAATTTGTGTATTGTATGGTATCTCCTCTGTGAGTTGTAGACAATTTGCCAAGCTTTAGTAGTTAAATCGGAATATAAGATTTGGATTAATTGTATACAAATATCATTCCTCTTTATACCCTTTATAAGTTTACACATATTTTGTGGATTTTCTAAAGTTCCATTAGCTCCCTGAAGTTAAGTTAATTACTTAAAACTGTGGTATTTAATTATAACATTTAATGCCGCTTTTTACCTCAAACCCCTTTACAGGTTTACACATATGTTGTGGATTTTCTAAAGTACCATTGTACTTGAAAGGTAATGGGCTCGGTGTGGAGTTGCATTTTTCTCAACCGGGTGCCGTGACCCATAGATCGGAAGGAGTTTTAAATAGGCTCCGCCCCTAACCAAGGGAGAAGTCATGTCCAAATACATGGCTTCGAATTTGTGCTCAGGTGTAACAGTCTATTGCATTTAGGGGCGTTGGTAGACGTATTGTACTTCACCCTGTGCGAAGAGCACCATGGGGAATAGGTCCTCGCGGACAGGCACCCACGTAAAACCCATCGTCGTTGTACTTCAAAAGTTTAATTTACAAAACCATGATTTCTACAACAAGTTAGGTAAATTAATTAAAACTCCGGGATTTATAACATTTAATTTAATTAATTTTAATTACTATTTTTAATTAATTAATTTTAGTGGGCACACATGTTAATATTTATTGTCGCTTACTCAATCAACGAAATGTTACAAGCAACAACCTACATCCTACTACAAGTCTTTTTGGTTTACTAGAGGACTTCTTAGATGAATTCTTTAGAGGCCATAGTGAAAATTCTTGCACCTTCGTTCGAATATCAATCTGAATTCTACTGTAAACTCTTTACAAAACTATTTCAAGGATAAATCAGAAAAACGTGGAGAAAACTTATTTGAAATTCTAATCCTCTTTGAGAAAATAGATTCGAACCCCAATTCTGAGAAGAGTTTTAAAATCGCTGTAGGTAGTGGCTTATTAGACTTGTACTTTTGGGAAAACACTTGCTCAGACGTATCGAACGTATTCAAACTAAAAAAAACATATATTTCTTTCGGCGACATTCTCTTGATATTCTCGCAAAAAAGTTTAAGAATAAATAAAATTGCTTTGAAAAAGTTTTCAAAAATTCTATCGTTCGGAATCGATTTTGAAACTGTATAACCCGTCTCTTATGGATGAAACTAACACACATAAAATAGGTAGTAAGAGAAGCTAGGTCGTAATCCTGACTAAAAGGTTGTAATCAAAATAAAAAGGAAAGTGGGTCAAGTTATCGAATCAAGACCAAACTCCAATAATCACATTATGAAGATAATGCTTTCTATTTTTTGGCACTAGAATGTACTCACATATTATAGGTTTCTGAAATCGTATCTGAAGATCAAAAAAGAAAAGCGCCGAATGCAATTGATTCATTCGAAACCAGAATTTGGCAAAAATACTCGAGAGGAAACATGAACATTATGACAACACATGTTGGAGGACCAGTTAAAAATTTTTGAAAAAGTACAAAAATTCAGAAAGTACTGAGCTTGTTCCTTTCAGCTACCATTTATTTCGATAAGTAAATGGCTTTATTCATATCTTTAATTGACTTGTAAATTAATATAAAGTTTAAATACGCCCATTTTATATTAAAACTTTGATTATTTTCGTTTTTCCAGTTCACAAAAATAAACAAACAAGTTAATGAAAATAAAAAAAAACACTTGTACTTTTCGAAACGTAACTTTTTGTAAAACTTTTATAATATTTAAGTGCTTGGATGTCATTTTCAATTATATTTTTGTAAAATTGATTTCCTATAACGTCTCCATCTGTAAAGGACTTAAACATATTCAAACACCATAAAAATATACAGTGGCTGCCAAGTTATTTCAACCAGCACCTTTAAAAAAATGTAATAAAAGTTTATAGAATATTTTTAAATATTAAACAAAAAAGTTTTATTCAGTCTCAAATTTATAGGCAATTTATGATCAAAACGTCCGCCAACATCAGATTTCCAACAAGAATGACCTTATAGTAGCTCTGAAAAAGGAATGGACAAAAATAACTCTCCAAACCACTAGGAAGTGGAATCAATGCCATGAAGACTAAAAACTGTAATTAAGCAAAATGGAGGCCATACAAAATTTTCAAATTAAAACTATTGGGTTCCTATATTTTAGGTTTTTAGTTTATATGTTTACATTTGAGACTGAATAAAACTTTTTTTTCTTAATTTTTAAACATATTCTATAAACTCTTTTCAAATTTTTTTAATATCTTGTTTCGTTACGAAATTATATGAGCTTAACTTTTTTCTTACAGGTGTGGGTTGAAATAAGCTGGGATCCACTGTATACTGGCAGTTAGTATTTTTTTTTTTTCTTTTAAGAGAAATTAAAATTAAAAAATAATAAATTTAGTTGATTTTTTTTTTCTCGACTTTTACAATCTGTTTGGCAACATTTGTCCAAAATTCTAGAAAAAAACTTGTGTGCAAATTCTCGAGAACGTTGTATAAATTGCGAATATAAAAGGGTGGTGTGGTTAATTAGTTTTATTAAACATTTTCAATCGTGGCAGCCATAAATATTTTTTCAATTCATTTATTTTTGTTTCTCTTTTTTTCACTGTTGAATTCAAACACTTATAAAGTAAAGTACGTGTGTATATATATATTTTAAAAAAGAAAAAATTTTAAAAATTTTCCAAATTAATTTTTTTATAAATAAAATAATCATTATAATATGGCTTTTATATTTCAAACATTTTCAATTTTACAAATTATTTAATTAACATAATTATCATAGAAAAAAATCTAATCGAACCATGCCATACAATCAAATAAACTTTTTTTTTTTGTTTTTTTGTCAGCAATTAAATAAAACGTAACACTAAAACAAATACACATCACCGAGTATTAATTATTAAATTGCGCGAGTACATATTGAATTTGTTAAATTTACTCCTATGAACACATTTTTGTTTTCCATATATTAGATATTTTAGATATAAATTTGTTTTTATTTATAATCTAGAATTTTTTTGGTTTGTTTAATGAAAATATAATTTACATTTTTTCAAAAACTTCTTTCTTTTATTATGTTCTATAGCGTTCTGTGTATATTAAATTTATTTAATTATTATTAATAGTTTACAGTGGTATTTTTTTCTGGTAATTATAGACATTTTATTATTGTTGTTGTTTTTTTTTTGTATTGTAAATACTTTGAAAATTTATTAAACACACACGCATATGCCAACGTATTTGATAATAAATGAAACCAAAATAAATTATTTTTTATTCGTTTTCTATGAACTGCACATTCTCACTTGATACCGACAACTAAAAAAATAATTCGAAAATTGTTGAGTCTTTCGTTGGCTACAACAAAAGAATAATTATTTATAAAGATAATAAATTACTAAGAGAAAGAGAGAATATTTGTTATTCTCACTAGTCACTATTCAGTCGTCAGTTACAATTTTTATGAAAATTGTTAAGAGAAAATTTAAATAAAAAAAAATAATTTGCATAGTATTTCAAGAGTTGCCAGAAAATATATTAAATAATGCCTTAAAAAATATGAAAATTAAATGGGAATTGTTGTTATAATAAATAAATTTTTTCTCATGGTTTAAAAACCAGAAAGTAACGACGTAACGAAATAACAGACTCCATTTGTCCTTAAATTTTTAAAAAAAATATATAAATTTAACACGTTCAAGCAGGCGCGTATCACTGGTGGCCCGCACTAGACTGCCTTATTGGTGTTAAGTATTTGATTATGCTATTAGACATAGGAAACAACAAATACTTTAATACTTCGACTGCTGAAAATAATATTTGAGAGTCAAGTTCTATTAAAATCATTTATTTTTGTTTTTATTTCACGAGGGAATTTCCGCATATGAATTGTGTTACTACATTTCATTTAATGTTTTTGTTTTATTAAGGTGTTCATATATAGTTTTTTTTTTTAGCAATATAATCTTATTTCTGGGACTTAAAGTCCACCCATTATAAGCAAAATTCCAATAAATGAGTTTATTTCTTCCCGATTTTCACGGTATAGAAGTCAGCCGTGGTCTAGCAAGTAGTGTGCTGGCTTATTAGACGTAAAGCCAGGGTTCGTGTCCCAGGCCAGACATCAAAACCAAATACAAAAAGTATTTTTTCTTCTCAGCAGATTTCTGGCAAAAACTCTGAGAATAAAAAGTTTCTCAAAAATCTGTCGTTCGGAGTCGACTTTAAACTGTAGGTTCCGCCACTTATGTATAAAATTAACACACACAACATAAGTAGTGTGAGAAACTAGGTCAATAATCCTGACTGAAGGAATGTAATGATCAATTATGAATGTGTGAGTTCCATTTTCACGACATAAAACTTTACACGATACCGTTGCATTGTTGGATTGCTTATGCTGCATAATACTGCCGTCCGATAGAGCAAAAGACACTATCTGTAGCCTCCAGTGGGCGACAAGCATGACTTACAAAGCCGGCATGAATGTGCTAAATAAAGTGATATGCCAACAGCAAATTACATTTTTCTATAATAGCCGTAGTATTTCTAGATAGATCCTCTACCACCTCTTGATGTAAATAAGTCTATTACTTTGGACAGTTGAGAATCTAAATCAGTTACCCTATTAATTCGTTTTAAATTCGATGGCATCAAATAACTTTTTATCAATGGAAGTGGGGTTTTCCTCATCTGATAAGCAATTATCGAAGTCAAGTGATATAGAATTTTTTTCAGGACCTTATGAACGGTCAAAATACATATGAATCCACAATCCCGAAATCCCGGGACAAGTTTTTAAAAATTCACAAATCCCGAAAATCCCGGGATTTCGAGATTTGGAATTTCCCGATGCACAATGTATCCCTAGTAATATTTAATTTATCGAATACTTGTTCCAATCTGACCCATTTTGTAGATTCTAATAAACACAGTGGATTGTTAACTTTGAACTGGTTATATTAAAATATTCGGCTTTCGTTTTTACAACTTAAATTCAAATTTATCTGCACATACATTTATTATTTTCAATTGGAAGTTCCATGTCTATGCGAATATTTATATATTCAGTATAAAAACAATTTTCTTTTTATCAAAATCTTACATAGTCACAGTCAAGGTAACTTTTTATGAAGATATCATTATTATTGTTGTTATAATAAAGAGGAAAAATTTTTCATAGCCGACATTCCAGTAAAGTAACACACCAAATGTTCATAAAATCGTAAAGCCACTTTAAAATAAATATTTTTTTCTTTTTTGAATACACGCTATATTTACAATATTCTCAAGTCTTATCGCAAAACAACGTTTAATAAATTAAAAATAAAACAGAAACTAGATAAGAAGCGAACATTTTAAGGTGTTTCACCAAATTGTTGCTAAAAAATAGAAATTGATAAAAAAAAAAATTCGTTGCGTTTGTTTTTCTGCGAGTGTACGAGTTATAAACTTTTCAACACTGATGGGGTTTTTACGATTTGTTTTTATTTTTATAAAAAATAAACATACTTTTAAACTTTTATATGATTAGAATATATTATAAGCATATGAGACACATACGCAAAAATAATTATTGAAATTTAAAATAAAATTAAAAAACAAAAACATTAATTAACATAATGCGTTCTTGAGAACTTAAAATGATTAGGGGCACACTTTTCTTTTCAAACACAAACTATTCATGCGAATATATGTACATATCTACATATGCTAATATATATGTATGTACATACGTATGTATATAAGTAGATAGTTGTTGGAATTTTCAAATAACAGCTAGTCTAAGTGTCTTGTCTATTGATGTTCGTCATAAGTTTTAATAATTTAAGGGAATGAACATGCATGCGTTGAAAGAGTATTAAAATTTTCCAAGAAAAAGAAAAATATCTACTGAAAATCAGAGAAAATATTATGAGTTTTTAATTTACAAAAAAGCAAAAATTATTCATACACTTGAAGAAATTCTAAATTCAAGAAAATATATTCTGACAGCCAATATTTTCTTTATAAATCTTTATATTTATTTGTCACCGATTTATTCCAAGTAAGTATACACGGCAATTGATTCATATTGTATTTTGAATTGTGGACCTGTTATATAGTAAAGATGATTCTTTTATCAGTAATTCATTTAAATCTTATTTAATTTTTTCAATTTATGAATCCAAGAACGTTTTATTTTTTATTTTTAAAGGTGTAGGCGCCTGAAGAGTCATTAATTGCACTGCAAAGAATACATTAATGATTACAGACACCTTTCTTAGCAAATGGGTGACCATTATTTATTTTTTAAGTCTTCTTATTAGCGCTGTTTTGTATTTAGCTATAAATTCGCAATGATAGGAATGAATAAGGCCCGACACAATACCCTACATTTTGACACCGAGAGGACACCGTTATATGACTTTTCTATGAAGTTCGTTGTTGATGTTATGCTTTCTGTGGAAAGTGAAAACATTGTTGACTTTCATCTTTTCATCCTCTCCGATGTTGGAACATATAGTGCTCGGATTTGTGTTCAAATGTTTTAATCAGTAAGTCGCGTCACCTTTTGGACAACATTTCATGAAACTTTTAGAAAATCCAATTTTCAACAAAAAATTTTCCAACATTATTTTCTTTACAAAAACCGTCACCGTATTCTCCAAATGGAATGGGAAAGAGCTTTTCACCTCTCAACTCACTAGTTCTACTCAAATTCGTATATATGACAATTCACTTCATCTGACCTTCTTACTATTTACCTTTATCCGGCCTAGGATGGAGTACAATTCTCATATAAGGGCCGGTGCTTCAAAGTCTATTTTGAAGCTTCTCGACCGCGTACAGGAGAGGGAGAAGGTGCTTATTAATGACAGTAGGGTATCCAACTCTATTGATTCGTTGGAGCATCGTCGCAATGTGGCGTGTGTTTCATTGTTCTATCGGTACTATAATGGTAGGTGTTCTCGAGATATAAGGGGCTTGGTTCCCGATAATCACAAATTTTTACGTGGTATTCGTAATTCTCGCAGAGCATATCCTTTTGTGGTTGATTGTCCGCATTGATCGCTTGTGTAATAATCTTCCTGCGGAAATTTTTCCCGTCAGTCACGATATTGGTAAGTTTAAATCAAATGTCCACTATAACCTATTTTCCTAAACCTGCACAATGCACAAACCATGAGTAGGGGCCATCACTGAGTGCTGGTTTTATAAAAAAAAGGAAAAAAAACTTAAAACCTTGTTGAAATCCTCAAGAAAGTGAAAGAATGTAAAAATAATAATTCTGTCATGGCTTTTATTTATAAATCGTTATGGGGTTTGAAATGATTAAACTACACCGATCATATCTATGCTATTTATTGGCTTATATCTTTTCTGCCTAATTGAATCAGATATTAGCCGAAATGGGTATGCACATTAATATCAGTAAAACAAAGGTTCTGTGAATTAATTCCGGAAATACTTTTGACTTCCAAATTGACAACGTAGAACTCGAGGATATAATGTTTTTTGTTTTGCTATATAGTGATAAAAAGGATACATTAGAAATAAAATCAAACTTTTTTTCCCTCCACCGTACTACTGGAAGTTTGGGAATTATACTGAGGTTAGGTTAAAAAAAAATTTTCCGATTTATAACTTTAAAGTGAGTATATTCAGCTATCAAACTCGGTGGCCAAACAAAAAATTTCCATGAAAAACACTCTTTTTTCATTTATGTAATTATTACTTATAAGAAAATTTATTTATTTATTGAAATAAATTGTACAATACATATGAATAATTTCCCTAAAGGAAACATGTCGACAAGTGTCTCCAAGTCACTAGTTTTATCGACTATATTGGTGACTTTATGGTGACATTGTGATCGAAGCGTCAACAATAATTTTATTTTGATGAGAAAAAAATTGTCAATCGTCAAATTGTCAAGAAATTATAAACGTTTAATAAAAAAAAACAATGAATGTTATATAAAAATAAAAGTTTATAAGTCCAGGTGTGAATTGTGAAAATTATGTAGGAGCCTGACTATTCTGTGTCGTCTAAAATTGATTTTCTAAAATATAGTTTGCGTGAGAAGATAAAAAATCAGTATGTTGGACACAATTTTTAAACAAAATGAAATTGCTTCAAATCTTATGAAATTTTTCGCTACCGACTCTGAAGAAAATCAGAGAGAATTTGATGCTATTTTGAAAGGTCAGACGCATACGTAAGTATTTACTTTTATTGTGGAACTAATTCAACTATTCAATAGATTCGACAAATGAAATCACACCCTGCGGGTAATGCAGATCGAAATATTCATGAAATATTTGTCCAAAATATTATCACGGCTTTTAATGTTGATGGCTCTTTTGGCAAAAAGAAGTTTCGAGAATAATCAAATTTTTTAAAACCTTAAATGCTTTTTTGTATTCTCATAATATTTGTAATATTTTAACAATGTGTTTCGATTTTTTAATATCCAGATGTAATATCAACTTAGAGCAGCATTTCAGCGCCAAAAGAAAAAATATTTCAAATAAATGGGTCGCAGTAAAACCAAAAATGATTTAAATCGTGAAGAAGACGACTCTCCCAAAGAGCATTAATAATTTTACTTAATTTTAATAAAACAAAAACGTTATTTTGATGTTCCTATATAAATAAGAGATACTGAATTTGTAATTTTCTTTTTTTAATAAAATATCAAATATTTTCAAAAATTTAAATTTTATTGTCGTCTTTTACTACAGAAAAGTGTAGACTAGAAATGCTAAATTGTACTATTAATTCACTGGTTCCAATGTCTACATATGGTCCCAAAAGGAGTACCAGTTCACTATAGTCAATAGTACTAACGTCAGTAGTAGATTTGCAATGACACGCACATGTTAAATGTCTATAGTAAATAACATTGGCTGGGGTATAAAATGTCACTAGTACTGGTGACTCTGTCAATAGTAAGTCAGTAGAGTTTCACTATTGGCATTTCCTACAGGGTTCTTTATACATTGTATTATTCTTTTAATATCAAATCTCATACATTTACATAAGTTATTCTTTTTAACAATTCGATTAGATTATTAACACAAATATTTGGATTATAAATTCTAAGTTAATAGTAAAAGTAATCGTGAAGATTTGCTAAATGAAATATCAAAAATAATGGATTTTTAATATACAAAAAAAAATTACTTCAGTTGTATAAAAGATTGGCGTATGCAAATTCTCACGTAACAAACATTTCTAATACATTTTCCTTTTCGTCTATTTCTAATGATTTTATCAATTTAAACACCATGTGCGTTTCTTAACAAAATTTCAATTGTTTAAAGGGTGTTAATTTTATTAATATTTCACAACTTCATTTGAATTTTGCGAAATGTATTGTAAAATTTCTCAATGAATGGAACGAACTATTTTTCTTTTCTTTTCCCCTTTATATTTGAAGAAACTATTAAATGAAATAAATGTCTGGGGTGCTAAATATTATAAGCGAAACACTATGGCTAGGATGTGTTAAAGAGAATATCGTCTGAATCTATTAGGTTTAGCTGAAAAATACTTTTCTATAGTTCCTCTCAATATATGTTTCTCAATTGATTTTAACATTTTTTATAGTCTACAGAAAATTTAAATTATTTTTTATTTTATTTATGGTCAAATATATAATTAGGATTTCGATATAAATGTAGTAAGATTTTTATTATAAGGTGTCACGAAACGATGCTAGTATATTCGTTTAAATGTATCCCAGTAAAATGGTTACGAAATCAATTACATTCTGACACAATGATCTGTCATACCCATCACAATAATGACAATAAAATTTGTGATTGTAATGTAAATAAATACGTAAAATAAATAAAATAAAAACAACTGAAGGAAATAACTGAGTAACAACAATTACAAATTAAACTGAATACAGAATATCTCTCTATATAAGAAAAATGGTGTTTTCTCCAATCTAAAGTGTGGTAGTCACCGTAGTCTAGTGCGGTGTGTGATGGCTAATTGGACGTGAGGCCACGGTTCAAGCCCCAGGCCAGACTTCTCAAACAAAACGAAATATGAAAAATTATTTCTTCGGTGACTTCCTAATTAAACCAAAATGTATGTAAATTAGAGCAAGGACCTTTGTAATCTTATAATTTTTACAAACGCAAGTGGATTTAAATCAATGAAACCCTGGTGAACTAATTACTCATCACTTAATAAATTACAATATAATTTTGAAATGTAATTTGTTAAGGACAAAGCGCATATATTTATGTAGGATAAATAACCTTTGAAATTTATTGTCCATAGTTTCAATAAACTAAACTAAATCTAACAAAAAAAAGTACCATAAAAATTTTATATCTCATAACATATGACATTTGTATGCATTATATGACATTTATTAGAAAAATTAATAAATAAATCCGAAAAAAATTCCAGTGAAATTTAATATTATATTAAAATACTAACATTCGTTTGGAATTAATAAAATCCCAAACAGGTAAAAAACCTGATTAAGAAAAAATCCAGTAAAAGTGTCATTCACCCAAAATTCAAACATTGTTGTTAAAAATTTATAATTACAGGCATAAAAGTGAAAAAGGAAATGAAATTTGAAAATATTCAAACAATTAATATCTAAATTTATGCATAAATACCTTAAATAACTCAAGAATTACCACTTTGGGAACTAATTTTACCTTGACTTCGACAAGACTACGCCAAAAAACAAAACAAAAAATGTAAATAACAAAACCCAAAATATAAAATTATGATGACAACGTAAAACTTTCCAATGTAAAAAGAGAAGGAGACAGAAAACGCAAATTAAAATTTATACAAAGAAAAAAAACCCCAAACAAAAATTTTATAACGTGATTGGTGATTGAAATTAATTTTTGTTAATGTTGTCATTAAACAAAAAAAAAAAAAATAATTCAATACCAGTTTCAGATTTCTAAGCGTCTCTCCAAATAACGTGACAAACTGACAAACAAAAAAACCGGCTTTTTCTCTAAAACCAAAAAAATAAGAATTATTAAGAGAGAGATAATACAACATACTTATAAGAAAATCCAAGCCGCAACGAAAACAAAAAATAATAATAAATATAATAACAAATTGCTAATGACCTTAAGATTGCACGCAAAAATTTAGCAAACAAAATAATAAAACGTGATTAGCCCCCTTCAAAAATTATAAAAATATATCAAAAGGCAGTTAGTTCTTAGAAACAGTCAGATATTGTACAAAAGCAAAAGATTTCAATCTACCCGTATAACAATTCCATTATTTTGAATTTGAAAAGTAACGTACTTTTTGTCTAATGCTTTCCTTCCTTTTCCTTTTTATATTGTTTATTAACAATTCAAAATATTAGGTCATTTACCGTTATATTGTTCACAATATCTCTCACTAATAACCTATTTTAAGTACTCTCTCTTCTTTATACTCTCTTAAATCTTATCTGTATATAAACTACTAGAATAAGTGTTGTCAATTCAACTTTAATTTAAAAATGCATCATGCAAAAAATCGTCAATATGAAATAATTGATTTTTCTATACGAAGGTGTCATGAATAGGTAGCTAGCAATATCAAATAGGATAAGAGAAATATATGAAATACATCTTTGGAGTTATATGTAGGTTTAAATATTGATTCATCCAAATCCTACAACATACGACAAATACATACATAATTGGCCATTACAACCATTCAGTCAGGATTACGACCTAGCTTCTCACACCACTTATTTGTGTGCGTTAATTTTATACATGAGTGGCGGGACCTACAGTTTAAAGTCGACTCCGAACGACAGATTTTTGAGAAGCTTTTCATGGCAATTTTTACTCTCAGAGTCTTTGCCAGAAATCTGCTGAGAGGAAGTCGCCGAAGAAATATTTTTGGTTTTGATGTCTGACCTGGGATACGAACCAGGTCCATTCGTCTAATAAGTCAACACACTACCTACTAGACCACGGCGACTTCTACCACAAATAAAATTAATAAATATAACCCATATAGACTGTAGTATCCTTTCAAAAAAGAATATATACGACAAACATCGTTCACACATCTATACCGTGAAAAGCAGATACAAAAATTCGGTTATTATGGCGCGATAGGGATCTCCACTGAAATTAATGGTTGCCACGCCCTCATTTGCAAAGAAATATATGGTAATGATGCCTCCGCTCCACAAGCCCCACCAAATAGTCGAAAAAATACGGTAATTTTCGTATTAACGCCCCTAACCAAGATGAAAATGAGTTTCATCCAAAAAACATTTTTTTGAAAAACTCGACAACAGCGTGCAGTTTTCGTTGACCCACTAAATCATAACGTTGCTTCTGCGTAGATCGATTCATTACGTTCAATGGAGATATTATACAAAATTTTGTGGCAGAATAGAATGGCATAAGTATTGCCAGATTCGAAATAACCGCCAGAAATCAAATTTAAACCGATGCAATCACTTTAGTTTACGATAAAGTCATGTTACATATTTCAGCGTCTTATCATGTTATTTAAAGCTTGCTATAATAAATTGAATCATTACATCAAATAGGTACATATATTAACCAATTATGTTGAGTCCTTAATTATAAAGAAGATCGATTATCGTTTATGTAGGTAATTACATCTAATTATTATGTTATAATCTATTATTATATTGGATTAAGCACGATGGAAAGAAAGATGGTAATAGCTAGAATATATGTACACGTTCTTAACATTCAAAGAACTCAATCATTTCACAGTTTTCCATATTTTGTAGAACAATAGTAGAAAAACGCAACAATAAACTTTAGTTGGGTCACTTTAATAAATATTCTACAGAAGCCTTTATTCTAGAACTACATTATTCTCAAACTAAGCTCTATAAAAAAAAATTTTTACTAATGATCACCCTGATCACTATAATTAACCAACTTCAGAACATATAAGGTCTTCTTTAAAAGCAGTATATCAACTCTGTTGTAGAACGAACCAAGTTCCAAATATTATTTTGTCTGTTACCGAACAAACTTCGCAGTAAGTCAGACAAACGTGATCACCAAAAAATCATTCCCATCCTACTAAAAATTCAATGTTTCAAAATAAAGTATTTTGCAAAAAAAAAAAAAAAATCGGGGTAAATTTATGGACAACGGTTATATTTTTAAGTTTAAATTGCTAGAAAAATTTTTGCAGCCATGACATACAAAATCATCTAAAATAAATTCAAATATGTTAATAGTTTTTGATTGATTGTTTACAGGAATAATATATGAAAATAGTATGCATTCTACATTTTGCTTTGTTGATTTTTCAGAAATGTTTTGCAAATAAAATTTAATTTTTTCGGTGTTAACAATTACAATAGACACAATAACATACATGAAAAGATTGAATTGTGCTTTACAATCTAGAGTAGCATAATATTTCTTGAGAAGTATTAAATTTCCAGAGATAATTATTTAAAATAGAAAAATATCGCTTAGTTATGTTTTGAGTAATATCCAAGGTATCTTGTCTCCACATTAATTCCAATTTATCGAGTATCCCTATTTAATGGTATCGAAAGAATATTTATTTGAAAGGTAACATTTCTTGTAATGTTATAAGTCATATATTAGAAATAATACCCTATGGGTGCTGGGTGCTTTTCTGTTTTAAAATAAAGTGAATTTACAATATAAATAATATGAATGTCTGCTGGATCTAGAAGTAATATGCTAGCTTCCATTCTGAAATTAATGGAAAATGCATCCAACTCTGGTTGCACAAAATTTTGAAACTAAAGAAGAAAGATCAGGAATTTGGCGAAATTATGAAATTTAATCGCATGACAATTTAGAATCATTCAAAAACGCTAGCGAAATCAAAAAGCTCGATGTGTATATGCCACATGAAGGTTAGGTTAGGTTAGGAAGGGTGATGCTTCATTGAATAATTCTACGCTTTCAGCCAAAGACCTCTTGATACGTTATGACCCTTCAATTTAGGAGAAAAGGGAAGAGGAATAGGGAAAAGGAGAAGGGTAAGGATACGAAAAGAGGAAATTAAGTTCACATGAATTAAAGCAAACAAACCTGAATGAATGTGTCTGAAGATAAATTTAAATTTAACTAGCAAAGACAGAAGATATCTGGCTTCATAGGCAATATTTAAAGCCCGATATCTCAAATTCCAAAATTATTTGGGAGATACAACTTATAGCGTTTTATTAGGGACACCTTACGCAACAATTTGTATATAGTGGGATATGTGCAGCAAGTTCCATTTTTCCACAATATCACTCATCCATTATTCCACCCAGACACTGTTAACATTCGCAGTATTTGAAGCCCGATACCTCAAGTTCCAAAATTCTTCGGAACATGCGACTTATTGCGTTTTATTAGGGACACCTTAGGTTACAATTTGTATGTAGTGGAATATGTGCAGCTAGTCCCATTTTTCCAGAATATCCATCATCCTACCCAGACAGTCTGATAAATTTTTTGTCGATGTTTTTTAATTTTCAAAAGAATTACCGAATTATCAGAGCAGCTATTCCACTCAGGAATGTGTGGAGCACAATTTTAAAGAAATGGAATAGGTGTTCCATTCTCTGATATCGTATATTTGGGTGATTTCTTCCTTGACTATTTTCTCTTAACCACTTAACATTGCTCGCTTAACTTTAATATTAGCTCTGTTAAAATTTTTGGTTTTTGTCTTTGCCAGTTAAATTTAAATTTGTCTTCACACACTTCTTGAATGATATATTTTCGCCTTAGCTCTAAGTGATACACTTCTTTAATGCTTTTGTACAATTCTATACTAATAAAATCGAAGATCTGAAACTAAATAATTTCTGTGCTGTTCCTCATTCAAACTTTATTCGTTCCAAAGAATTTCAAAAACCAAAAACGCTTAGTTGTCAATACCGCTATTAATTGTTTTGTTCTTATTGTTATTTGTCATTTAACCACAAATTAAATGTGATATTAAGTGTTTTCTTTGATTTTTAATTTAATTATTGCCACTAACATTTTTATTGTTTTATTCTCAAAATAGAAATAGAAAAACAATAAAAGTTCACTTTCAACAAGCATTTTCCCCTTAATAACAAAATAATTTATTACAAAACATGCACATGTATTGAGAGAGTGTAGTTAAATTTTATAGATTGTTTATAAACAAATAATGCTTACCCAGTAACTTCATCATCGTCGTCGTTTTGTATAACGTCAGTGGTGCTGCCGAAAGCCGCAGCGGCAGCAGCAGCAATATTGGGATGAAGACCGGTTAAATTTAATGATCTTGTTATTGTTGTAACGTATGTCTTATTATTGGTGGCGGCCATTGTATCGTAAGTGTTAATTTCACTAATGCTGCTGCTATCGCTGCTGTCTGTAGTGTTGGTATTTGTGGTAGCGGTGCTGTTATTGCTGCTGCTGCTTCTACTGTTGTTGATATTGTTTATATTGTTGTTATCGTTATTTTCACTATTTACTTCTTCCTCATCGTCTTCACTGTGTTCTTTTTCATTTCTGCTGCGAAGTGAAACGAAATCATTTGGCCAAACACGTAATTTTCTGCGAATATTTGACATTTTTTCTTTCTTATTCTTCTGCTTTTGCCTTTTAGTTAAAGAAAATAAATAAGAAAAAAATTCGTTTTGCAATTCACTTTCTCACATGCACAGCACAGCACTACTTGATTTCTTTCCCTTTTTGATTTGCCCCGTAATTTTATAATTTATACGATATATTACAATTGATTTTATTTTTCATAAATTTCATTTAATCGTTGTGTTGCGGTTATACTTTTTTATGTGCAAATAAATTTTAAACTCTTTAGCACACGTGTATCATTTTGTTATTGAGATTTTATTATTTTTTGATATTCAAAATTACACAATGGTGAAATTTTTTCCTTTCGTTTAACATTTAGATTTTTGTCAAAACACTTACAACACCCGTCACTTAACCATTTCGTATCTAAAGTACCGCAGCTACTAAAGCCTTGTTAAGACTTTACTAAATTGTTTTTTTTTTTTTTGTGTCTTTATTTCTTTAGTTTGTGACAGCTGATTGGCAAAGAGAGCACTCTGAAAGAAAAAGAGAAAATGTTTAAAAGAAAACCAGGGTGTTTCAAATAAAATTTAGTTAGGCAACGGTTTAAACAGTGTGTTTCATATAAATTAAATTAAAATGGGCGTTGAATTTAAAATGTTTAATAAAGTTTATTTTTTTTATGTGTGATTGAATATGTTTGTTTGTGTGTGGCGGGTTGCTAGGGCAGGGGTCGGCAGGTGTGGTAGTTGTAGCGTGTTGCAATTAGTTATTTACTACTTTAGAGATGGAAGGTCAATCTTAGTGGTGAAATTCAATTCGATTTATGACATTTCTCAGGTGTAGTGAATAAAATAAAATTCACCACTACCGTTATTCCAAACAAAGAACAACGTTATGGGCATGCACTACCATTTTGCACTGCAATACCAACTGTGTGCTTTGTGTCTATGAAAAAAAAAAACATAACGGCGTTATTTAACATGTGTAAGTAGTAAACAAGGGTGGTAGTAATAAGAGAGGAGAGGAGTTTCGGAGAAAACAAAAAAAGTTTGTTTGTTGTTGCTCGGTGATGAAAGATCAAAAAAATGTATATTTTTTTGAAGTTTTGTTTGTAGTTGTGGTGAGTTTCTATATAGTGTGGTGAATTTTTACAAAATGTGGTGAATTTATCCGGAGTGGTGAATAAAATCGAAACTCACCAAAGGGCCGTTATTTGAAATGAGTACTGTATTACCATAAATGCATCGTGGTTTGGACGGTGCGTATCTATAGTAAGTAATTTTTACACGTGTTAGCACTGACATTCACCGATATGTGGTATTTCCTTTATGGTGAATAGAAATGAAATTCACCACTACCGTTATTCCAAAGAACACAAAGAACGGCGTTATGGACATACGCTACGATTTTGCACTGTATTATCAACTGTGTGCTTTGTATCTGTATTTAGGACTTAAAACCGTTGAATTTAGAATTGTTAATACAAATATAATATTTTATGTTCAACTGTAGATCTTAATTATAACGACTGTTATCTAAGCTTCCTTTTAATTGACAAATGTCGTTAATACACAAATTCTAAAGCCTTTTTATGTTTTTTTTCGCACCCTATTCGAATGATAATTACCAACTAATTCCGCTATGTCGGATATGGCAAATATCGAGTCTTCCAACAAGAACTTTCGAATTCTTACAGTTAATAATGTACCACACAGCTCATGCCGCTTTGGATATTCTGGCCACCGCCTTTCAAACGAAAAACAGTTGTACGCATACATGTCACTAACAATCAGATCATGATTCTGGCCTTTTTAATAAACTGCTCCTCCGCTGAAAACATCCTTTAGTAAACAAACTTAATTTTTTTTTACGCTGAACATTTCGATTTGATTTTCTTTTTTTGCTTTAAAAGTCTGTATAATTACATTTCTGCCCGTTGCAGATTAACCCTTACATTTGTATGTAAGGCGGAGTCAAAAGGACTTTTTAAATAACTTAATTATCTTCAACAACCCTTAATGGCTACATTTGTTTAGTACATGTGCAAACTTACACTGTTCGAAATCCGATTAGTTATCCATATACAAAATTAAGAAAGTTTTTCAGCAATTCATATTATATCTCGAATATATTGATGGAAGAATGTCGGGCAATTACATCCATACACAATTGGTCATTACAACCCTTCAGTCTGGATTATTGATCTAGTTTCTCACACCACTTATATTGAGTGTGTTAATTTTATACATACATATCGGACAATTACTATCTATGTATGAAACATGGCTGAATGCTCGCCACGGCTTCTGTGACATGCCTTGCTCTGATACCCCATATTTTCAATTACTCTGAATATGCCAAATGATCACATCCTTTATCTTTTGAATTTTTCTTGGTTTATTGATATCCAGTTGATACCAGTGTCAAATCACATGATCGTTGTGGTCAAATAACATCGCAACTACGTGAGATAAGATTGCCACTGATTTTCTCTTGCTTCGTTGGGTGCATGACAAGTGGTACCATTCTGTTGGAGATACATTTCGTTCATGCACAATTACCCAATTCTTCCATACATGGAGTCCATTTTCTTCTCGCGATAGCGAATGGCATTCGCAGGAACTGCTGGGCCAAATAAGTAAGGCCTAATGACGCAGTCAGCCATAAATTGCACCAAACAGCCACTTTTTGTGGATGTATCGGCATTCCAAGAAATACTTGTAACTTGGCAATTCAGCTTATCAACGAATCCACTGAGATGAGAGTGCGTATGAAGATGAGCTTTACATTTCCTCCAGATCGATTTGCTGAAATTTGGTAATAACCCTTCCGACAATGGACACGTTTGGCCAATTATGGTGCCCAAAAAATCACAAAGTACAGGAAATGCAATTTGTTTTCAAACCTCATTTTCATAAAAGGTTTCAATAAACTTAATGGCCTGCTTCATTGTGGACATCTCCATGGTTTAATTTGTGAAACACTGAAAAAAGAAAAGTCAAATTAAGTTTTCTATCCAACTAAAGTGTGACTTACAATTAACAACATGCTTTATGGTTGGATCATCTTTTATATGGGCATTTTTTTTATGGATCGCACTATAGGTTTTGTTTTAGATCTTATCTAATGGAAAAATCCTTCAATCAAAGTTGTTATATGGAAGGCATTTTTATTATTTTGTTTAAAAAGAACATTTTAATTAAACAAATTAATAAATTGCATTAAATAACTGCATTATAAAAATAGAGTTAAAGAACTTAAAACTAACAAACTAAACAATAAATTTCTTTAAGTGCACAATTATTTATGACACGCGTTAGGGGTTGTTTACTTCTAAAGTATGGCATTGGCCAATAGAAAACCGTCATTAGTAAATAAGCGTATCCCTTACAAACACCTAAAGTTCTCACTTGTCACAATGACAGGTGATGAGACAACTTAAAACACCCACCAATCGAGGATATATTTTCAGAGTTTAGTTTTCTTTTAGTAGTTTTAAATGTTTATTATAAAGGATATTTTTATAAGCCATGAAATTGGATACAAATTTAACGTTAGTTTGTCTGCTCTAAAGTGCTTTTCAAAGGAAAGCAGAATAATACCAAATTTTTTTTCTTTTTCTCTTTTCTCAACTTTTATGTATAAGAGAGTAACACTAACACAATGAAAATTATTTACCAATACCCAAAACGATAGTTCCCTACATACATACATAGTTTTTGATATCCACATTATTGTTGTGGTAGTTTTAAAAACAAAAACATTGCTTGACCACTCTATTAACAAGGATGATAAGGATAATTTACGCATTGTTGCATCAGACATTAACGAAAGAGGGTGTCTCACTTAGTTATCATTATCATTTCGACTTTAGTCATTACAATTCAAAGTGTGTACCGGTAGAAAAATTAAAATTTTATCGTTTAAAAGTGAATATTCGTGTGCATACGGAAGTTAAAACAAAAGGATATAAACTTACGCAAATAATCCTTTTCGTTAATCAAACACTCAAAACTTCTAAAAAGCTTGAATCAAATCATTCGTAGGCGTTCTGTTTAAGAAAACGTATTCAGCTTATGCAGACTAAAAATTTAAAATTCTAAAAATAAAAAATGTTGCCTTTAAATATTCAAGCCCAAACTCATCATAACGGACATTATTTAAATAATTCTACAGCAATTAACGGTAAAACTCAAATACGACCCTCATCGCCGCGTCAGTTTTTTGCGCGTATTTACGGTCATCTCGAAAATAACGACAATAATAATACCGTGAATAATATTAGCGAAAATCAAAGTGCTACTCCGACGGCCAATAATTTAATAACGAATGGCACTCCCTTTACACAAATGCCACAGTCGACCTCACCGATATGTGATACAAATTATCAAAGTGATGGTGGCGGTAGTACATCATCACCGGATATATCGATAAGTGATGAAAGGTGTGTGTGAGCGTTTTAGTATCAAAAGAACGGTGTCTTAAACATTTTTTCTATTTCCCTTATAGAGTGGATAATAATATTTACACATCATTTAAGACTTCATATACAGTACAGGACTGCTGCAAACCGGAGTTAAACAACGTTTTGGGTTCAACATTTGTCGGTTTACCCTTTAGTTTCCCAAATGAAACCCCTTTTTCAGCAGGATTAACAGCCTTTTGTAAGTACAAATCGATAATGTAATTTTGTATTTAAAAATTTTTATACAAACAAACTTCGATATAACGAAACTGAAGGGGATCACAAAATACTTCGTTATAGCTTGATATAACGAAATTAAAAGATATACGAATAAAATTCGTTGTAACTATAGTTTTTTCTCTAAATTCTATATACTCGACCTCGTACGTATGTGCTCCTTTTAAAATTTTTTTTGTAACTTGGTTATATAAAGGCTTTTGAGTCACTCTTTCGCCATGTAGAGACTTTACAAACGCATTTAGCCTTTGTTGTTTCTAAAGCGGGACGAACATTACTCAAAATTTAATATTTTTTTTTTATCCTCCCTTCGTTATATAAAGGCTTTTGACAGAATACTTAGCTATATAGAGGCTTTGTATAGCCGAGACTGATTTAACTTTATTATTAATTCGGTGTATAAAGGCTTTGGTACGAATTATTCGCTATTTAGAGGTTTTATGGCTGACTGATGGGATAACCAATTATGTATGTAGGTATGACTCAGTATTTTTACGCCATAGCTATAATGCATTTTTGTATGAAAAACTTTGCAGTAAAAAGATTTTTTCAAGGGTCTCAGAAAATAATTCGTTATATTGAAGTTTTACTGTATTAATGATATATTCTCTCGCACATTTTGATGGCTTTTTTTATGAGGAATACGTTTACATACATAATTGGTCATTAAAACCCTTCAGTCAGGATTACAAAATAGCTTCTCACACCACTCACGTTGTGTGCGTTAATTTTATACATGAGTGGCAAGACGTACAGTTTAAAGTCGACTCTAAACGAAAGATTTTTGAGAAGCATTTTATGGGAATAATATTTACTCTCAGAGTTTTTGCCAGAAATCTGCCGACATACATATATATTTTCATATTTTCGTTTTGATGTCTGACCTGGCGGTATGAACTCGGGCTTTCAGTCTAATAAATATTACCTACTAGACTACGGCGACATTTGTATTTTCCTTTTAAAAAAGCAAGTCTTCATGTCATTAAATCCTAGTAAAAAAAAAAAAAAACGAATGCATTTCATAACGTAAGATTGTCATACCTCCGCCTTCTTATAAAGTTTTATTTTTTTCTTGTTTTGGCTACCTTGGTTCAGTTTGATTATCAAGTTTTCCGGCTACATTAGCAGGTCTGTGTTTGGAGTTTTCAAAGAATTTTCCCATCGCAAAACGCTATTTGTTGCAATTTCTAGATGAATTATTTGTAGGACGTATGAATAGTTTTAATATTTTGGAAATTCAAAACAACCTCAATAAAAAATTATGTATTTTCTGCTGTATGTAGTTAAGCAATTTATTCATACTCAAAATAATTATTCTTCCAATGGATGATTTGAGTAATTTTGATATCCTGTTATATATGTATTAAGGATTTGTTTGCTTTAGAAAAACAAAATTTTATATTAAAATAATTATATTTAAAAAAAACTATCGCTAATAATGTCATCGACTTTCATAACATTACCTTTCATATAACATAGAGCGATTAATCAAAAGTTTAATAATAAACATTTTCTAATTTCAAGAATAATTAAAATCTACTTTAATAACTATATTCTTGACTATATTTTACCAATTCTCTACTTTATACAACTTAATTACAAACTAATTTAATAATTTACTGTACAAGTTCTAAAATGAAGAAAATTGAAAAATACCTATTTCGTCTCATTTTGTTTTACACTGGAATCCTGTGATTTTTGCTTTTGTTCCATATTGTATTGAATACTTCTTAATTCAATAGCTAAAAACATTTTTAAATTTGGATCTTGAATTTTATTTAAAACTAATTGGCGAGCCTGTTCACAATTTCCATCTAAAAGTTTAGCAATCGTTTCAGCATATTCAATCCAAACACAATTGGGACAGCCGGACATACAGCAAGTGGTGGGTTCTGGCGGAAGCTGAAAGTAGGCAAAAATTTTATATTTTAATTGCATTTAATCGATATGTTCAATTTATTAGTTTAATTAGCTTTCTAAATTATTTTATAACTTTTTATTATTATTACTATTAAAATCAGTATTTAAAACTGGGATTTAATTATGTTACTTTTTTTTAATACAATTTTTAAAGATCAAGTCTAAAAAATAAAAATAATCTAAAACGGTTTAAAGAAGTTCAACTTAAGTCAAGTAATTAATTTCAAGTAATTTTCCAACAACAATTCGAAAAAGCAAAATACTTTGCTTTATAAATATATAACTAATCAAAAATAGTGAGTTGGTGACTTTCTCAATCACTTTCACGGGGTAATTTTTACTATACGCATTTGATTTTTTCTGTTACTCGACGTATTTCAACATTTTCCTCTTTAATCCTTCCAGAAATAACAAAATGTATGTCTGTAAGTATAAAAACGAGTAATGGAATTGATTTGAAAATGCTTGGTTTTTTGAACTCCTAGAGGATGAGAATGTTTTTTTTTTGCACACACTTTCCGCTGAAAACTTGTTCATTTTGCTTTTAAGCAAATGCTCTTTTATGGGAGTCATTTAACTTATTGTGACTTGTTTCGGTTTAGCCTTGTACGGACTGTAAATTTATTTTATTGTTAATTATTTAAATATATTCGAATGGCATTTAAAACACTTCAAGTGGGCTCTACATTTCTTTAAAAACTTTTCTTCATTTCAGTATGTCTTGCATATGTCCAACCACAGAATTTAAATGAAATTTGTAGCCAGTCTAAAATTAGTTAAATATTGTATAAGAAATATTTAATTTGCTGTACATCTCGGATAATTATAAATACTTAAAAGGTAGCCCTAGCAATTCTTTATTTTAGATTGTAGGGTAAAATAATTTTTTATGCGGTTAAGTTTCATAAACTGTGTTAACTACTATTAGTAAGATTTATACGGAACTCTATCTTTAGGGAATGAATTAAAAGCTTTTCAAAGATTCCAAATGTCTTTTGCTTTATGGCAATATCTATGTAGGATAGCAGACACCTTAAAAGCATTAAAAGATGGATCTCACTAACAGTTAAATTCCATACTAACTGTAAATATCTTTAATAATGGAAGGGCGTTAAAAATTTAATACTGATTAAATATCAAGGATTGGATCGTTGATATTTTATCAATTTTGTGGTTTAAATTAAAAATTGTTAAGTGTAAAAAATGTTGGCGACCTGCTTAGTTTGCCATTCCAGCGTGAATAGACTTATAAACTTCTCACACGTTTCGAAAAATTATCAATGATAACAGAATTTTGGATCAGAGATAGTTACGATCTGCCAATGCATGCTGAAAAATATACTTAGAAATGTGAAGCCTTTTGTATATAAGGACAAACCATCTATAACTCAATCCCTGGAGGAAAATACCACATCTATCATAATGTAAGATACTGGACGAAATGATGGAAGAAGTGTACCAATATGTCTATGCACGGTGTAGCTAAGAACAACATTTACATGAAGTAATCTAATAATACATGAAATAAAAGAATTTTTTTTTTAAATTTTCAAACTCCAAACTTTAAAAAATGAGATAATTTTAAAATGCCTATAATTTTTAATAAACAAAATAGTTTTTTCTGTTGAAACACTAACCGCATAAAGCCCTCTCCTTTTAAATAAAAAATTATATATTTTTTAAATGAAATTATAGAAATTTTATAATTGAAACTTACCTCAATATTGTTCGAACTTTCATTGGAGTAACGTAAAATTTGAGTACCAAAGGCTTTGCCAGTTTGTAGAATTAAATTCCTTGAACCAGTTTTCGTTAAAACAGGATACATACTTTAAAAATAAATAAAAACAAATTATATATTTTTTCACAACTCTAATTCTATTCCCTCAAAAAAATTAATAAAATTCTCACAACTCACAGGTGTTAAACGATTAAAAAAAAGATAAGAAAAATTCATATGCCAATTAAAAAAAATTTTTAGATAATGAAAAAATTTAGTTCCGGCAAAAAAAAAAATTAAAAATATTAAGAAAAAATTACGATGTTCTACAATAAAGATATTAAATTTCAAAACAAAAAAGTGTGTTCGAAAAAACTATAATCGGAAGAACAATGAAAAAAATTATGTTCATGTGGATTAAATCAAGTGTAAAACGTTTTTTTTTTGTTGTTGTTGTTTTGTGGTTATTTCACTTAATATTGGAAGGGTATAGTGCGGTAAAACCAGTTAGCCAAGATTTGTATTGAAAAAGGATTTTCAGTTGTTATATTGTATTGGCAAAAAAAAAAAAACGGTTAACGCATATCATTAGGAAAAAATTAACATTGTAATTGATCTGAAAAGGAAACCTAAAAAACTTAAACTTTTCAGGATTTGTAATATACATACAAATGTATATACAACAAATATGTAAACGTGTACATGTAAATGAAAATAACAGCAAAAAAAATTAAGTTAAATTATATTGTATGGTATACAACAAGGAGTATTGTATTACCAATTGTTAATTTTTGGTGATTTGTTTGAAAAACTTAAACAAGTTTATTTTTTTTTATCAAAATCAGAACACCTGAGGGTTAATTTTTATTTTCTTAGTTACTACTCTATTCTTGGACTAACTATGTAATTAAAATTCGTTTTGAAATTTATGACATCTAGTTTTTTTAAGAAACACAAAACTATCAGAAAGTATCTCCACTATCGCCTTATTTAATTATTTATTCTATTATTTAATTGTTTTTTCTTTTCGTTGCCTTTATTTAGTTTCATTAAACAATTTAATCCAGGTAAACAATTGATTATTATATAATAGCAGATCCTGGGATTATAAACCTTTATCAGTCAACAGTCGCCCTTGAGGTTTCTATATTGGAAATTCTTATAAGAATCCACAAGCTTATAATAGGCAATGTAGGTTAGCAAATGTAAACTTTTACCAACTATGCAACGGGCCTTTAGGCGCATATCTATGCCATAGACATACAGGCATAAAATTTAATGGTTAAATGACTTTCAAGAAGAAAGATGGGTGAAAAGAATTGATTTTAATTATTTGGTTAGAAAAAAAAGAACTGAAAGAAGCAAAAGGTAAAAATTAATCAATAGATTGGATTTTCTTTATCAATACATTCACCGTAATTAACAAAGAGGACTTTCACTTTTAAGCATATGCATACATACATACATACATAATTGGTCATTACAACCCTTCAGTCAGGATTATTAACCTAGTTTCTCACACTACTCATGTTGTGTGTGTTAATTTTATACATAAGTGGCGGGACCTACTGTTTAAAGTCGACTCCGAACGACAGATTTTTGAGAAACTTTTCATGGCAATTTTTATTTTTTACTCTCAGAGTTTTTGCCAGAAATCTGCTGAGAAGAAATCGCCGAAAAATACTTTTTGTATTTTTATTTTGATGTCTGGCCGGGGACTCGAACCCTGGCTTTCAGTCTAATAAGCCAGCACACTACCTACTAGACCACGGCGACCTCTATTTAAGCATATACATGAATCCAAAAAGAGCAGGAAGAAATGTTCAATTTTCCATAACTGTTCAATTTGACCGGTGGCGTGTATTATGTTGACCTTGGGGACTGTTTTGGCTTATACGCGTACGCTTGCAACTTAAGAAAAGCCCACAAAAAACATAACAGGGTCAATTCGCACTATCTCCAGATCCATTACCTCTACATGAAATGGCCATGGCCTCAAATCGATAATGCAGAATATCCAATGTGGCATGAGTTGTGTGACACATAGTGACATCCTGTTGAAACCACATGTCGTTGGATTATGCAATTCAGGTCAAAAGAAGTTGGTATTATCCATCATTAGCTTTATCGTTTTCAAAGAAAAATTCACTGACGACGCTGCAATTTCAAAATTTAGCAAACAATTCCAAACAATTTACATCCAGAAAGGGACCTCTTCGCTAAAGATGATTTTTCAATAAAAATTATGTTCAGAAGCCAAATTGTTGTTTATGATTGTTCATGATAATTTAGCAAAATACACTGAATATATGACAACTAATTTGTCTGATATTAGTCTAACAAGATGCCCGTTAACAATTGTCCAAGTTCGGAAGTCCCCGGTGGAACGTTTAGTGGATAAAAACTAATACCTTGTAGTTGCAAGTAGTTTGCGAAAAGCGTTACGTATACTACTTTTGGCTGTCTTGCTACCAGTAAGAACAAGGCAATTATCGTTCCATAACCAGCGGATCACTTAACTAGGCATTCTTTGACATTTTTCTGTAAAGACTAGGGAAACGTTAAATAATCATTTTCATTTACGTCATTTTAAGCACAATCCTTGTATGTCCTCTTATTTATATGGACTTATTTAAGTAAATAAAATAAAAATATATTAATTTGTATCACTTTAAATTTTGTTTTCCTAAATCAAAATAAGTTAAAGAATTTGAATGAAGAGATTTCCAAACCCTTATTGCAACTTTTTAATTTATATTTTACGCTTCAAAAATTTTTCAGTATTTATGAATTTTTTAACCAAGAACGGAAAACGTTGCTATAAAAAAGGTATTTTCTCTTCGTAATGGTTGTAGCAAAAAAAAAAAAATATGATTGTTTTCAAATTGCCTAGACAAGCATATGAAACGCTATACGAACAATAGAACAAAATACTACGACAGACAACGGAAAGCACAGATGTCAGTATTGTGTGAAAATTCCCGGATCAGCAAAAGATTTCATATTTTGCTCTGGCTGTAAAGAAGGGTGGGAGGATTGTTTTCATTTTGTACATTGGCTGATTATTATTCAATTAACAAGTGTTAAATGGAATGTATACATCATATGAATTAGTATAAAAGTAGAAATCAACAAATATTTACATGACCATAATTGTCTGTCCATTCTTTGGGTAATTTTTTCTTGTTGGGGGTCTTTAATTAATTGTTAACCATTTTTTATTCACACGCAACACTTTACATTGGAACTTAACGAGGGATATAATCAGAATTTAATATAAAGGATATTAATATTGTATGTAGTCTCAAGCATTTTTAAACTATTCTTTCATTAATAAAAGATTAGTTTTTCACTGATATCTCTATTACATAATTTTAATGCGTGTTTAAGAGGCATTAAAAATTATAAGCAGTTTTTTTATATTTCCAGAGGGGGAAGGAATATGCATACATATTTATAATTTTTATTTAAATTTTTAAAAAGCCTTTAATTGCTTGTTTATGATTATTAATTGTTACAGTTCCTTTTTAATTTTAATATTACGAAATATCTGCTTTAAAACATATTATTTTTTATATAAAATTTAGTGGCTCGTCGCCGCCGCAAAGAGGGTAGACAACGTCGTCAACGCACTACCTTTAGTAATGAGCAGACACTACGCTTGGAGGTGGAATTTCATCGCAATGAGTATATATCACGTAGCAAACGTTTTGAATTAGCCGAATCATTAGGTCTTTCAGAGACTCAAATAAAGATATGGTTCCAGAATCGCCGTGCGAAAGATAAACGCATTGAAAAGGCTCAAATTGATCAGCAATACAGGTGAGTAAAAAATTGTGAAAAATACCATGTAAATGGTATAATTATTAAAGGTAAATGGTATAAAAATTTATATAATTAATAATTGGCACAAAATTGAAACTTTCTTAAGCTGGATTGAATTGTTCACATGAAATAATTTTTAACAAATTGGATGCAAGTGTTAAAGGTTATACAGAACTTATATATACCACAAACAACACAACATAATTGGTCATTAGAGGTCAGTAAGGTCAGTCAGGATTACGCCATAGCTGCTCCCACCACTTATGTTGTGTGCGTTCATATTATACATAAGTGGGGGACCTACAGTTTAAAGTCGACTCCGAACGACAAATTTTTGAGAAGGTTAACAAGGCAATTTTATTTACTCTCAGAGTTTTTGGTAGAAATCTGCTGAGAGGAAGTTGCTGAAAAATATTTTCATATTTTCGTTTTAGTGTCTGACCTGGGGTTTGAACGCGGGCCTTACGTCTAATAATCCGTAGTGTGTTGGCTGCTAGACTACGGCGACTTAAAAATATTTATCGTTTTTATTAAATTTCAAAACATACATACATAATTGGTCATTACAACCCTTCAGCCAAGATTACGACCTAGATTCTTGCAACACTTATGTTATATATGAGCGGTGGGAGTTACATTTTACCGTTGTCTCCCAACGTCAGATCTTCTACGAACATGTCTTAACAATTTTATTAACTCTTGCAGTTTTTGTCAGAAATTTGCTCAGCGGAAATCGCCGAAGAAATTTTTTTCATATTCGTTTGTTGGAATGTCTGACTGCGAATAATGATTGATAGAATGATAGAATGAATATATGATTGACTAACACCATTAAGACCAAATGTTAATGGCACAGAGTAAAATAGATGAGAATAAAACTTTTGGCAAAAAGCACTATAAGTTTAAATTATTGCATATCACTGCATGATTGGGGTTATATCTAAATCGAGTTTACATCTACATTTGTAAAAAGAGTATTGATGAGATGTTTTGTTAAAGAAATTCAGATAAACATTTTTTATTTTGTGATCTTTATAGCATCGCGCAACCAGCCTTAGAACCAACAGTTACTTTATAACTACTGCATTACGTTACATAATTTTACAAACTCCTCTTACGTTTAAACCTTGTACAAGCTTAACATTTTCTGTAACTTGTAACCTTGGTACTTTCACTAGACTCATGCCCGTCCAGCTGCAAAGTTATAAAATTACTATTAAAATGCTATAGACCTATTCGTAAATGTGTACATTTTACGTTTCGAAAATAAAATTTACAAACGATAACATTTTCAGCCACAATTTAGTCAAATAGGTTCTGTTTGAGTGGTAAGTTTTGTTACCCAATACACTTTCGGTTTTTATTACTTTCTCCTGTTCGTAAAGCCAATAAAGCAGAAAACAAACGGAAGTAAAATTAAGCAATAAAAGAACAAAAAACTTCTACAGGACATAGACAAAATATGATTAACGGACGTAATTAAATTAACACGAATTTGAATTTTACGACATTTACTGGCACAAATATCCCATTAAACTATAAATATGTTAAGGAAACTAAAAAAAGGCAACATAAATGTCATCCTATCTGATCTTATCTTGCACTAATTATTTAATGATTTTCCAATTGTTTTCTTGCTCATTTTTTTTTATTTATTTATTTTTAGAAACTTTGTAGTGGCCAATGGTTTTATGAATTCTATAATGGGGCATCATACACCAGCATATCCACCAACACCAACAGCTATGATAACAAATTTACAACAGAATTTTTATACACAACCAGCACAACAACAACACTTGCGTACTACAACAATAGAACAGTCAAATACTGCAGCAAATGGACCTTTGCCACTACATCAACATGAACCTCATATTCCCACATCGTCGTCATCCAAAGAAGTTGAGGAACCGCGAATAAATTCAACAAATAATGCGAGCATGAGTAATTCCTATAACAATTATAACGATGCCAATACTCCAAGCGCTAATAGTTTTTGTAACGGAGGTGGAGTTAATGGCAATGGTAGCAATTGTAATTTTAATAAACTTATTAACTCGTGTTAACATCAATACAATTAAAAAAATAATAATAAAAAAATGTTTTTAATTAAACACTTTATATGCGATACACACACATTATGATTTAAATAATTTAAGAATTTCTACATAAAAATAAAATAAATTTTTTTTTTATAATTTAAAAAAGGAAATACCTATGTGGTGTATATTTTTGCATTGAAGAAGGATACAATTTTGATTTTAATTTTGCATTTTACATTTTACATCTTTTATGCCTGAATAAATTTTAATCTTTATGAACTGAAGTCAATTGTTAAGATGTTTTCAGACAGTAAAACCAAGGCATTATGGAAACTGCGAGTAAAATAAAGTGGAAAATGTTAGTTATTATATACATATTACATATTTCAAAGAATACCACATTTTGTCGGTTGTAATGAATACCATTACAACTCAAAAGTCCCATATTTCTCTCTGAGTTTCTTCAATACAACATTAAAAATAATTACTGCAATTGATATTAAATTAAAATAAAAAGTAAAAATTTATTATGATACAATTTCCGGACAATTATTCAACAACATGATGTTGTATTTCTAATTTTTTGACGTGTCTAACACCAATTTTTACATTAATTACTTTGACTAGTATGTATTTAATGCATTTCTATACAGAAATAATGAATATTTAAATGGGAATAATATTTTCTTCTCTATTATAACAAAACGGAACGAAATAAACCAAATCTGAAGCAACTGAATACCACAATGAAAAGTGCAGAACAATAATCTGCAAAAAACACCATAGACGAATCGAAGTGTAGTTGTATAGGGACAGAGCTTCAGATTATCATGTGTTCCATCTCTTCAAAGCCTTAAAAATTGTATAAATTGAATCATTATAATAATATAATAATTTAAATCAACCACAATTATTTAAACAACACCAAAGTATTTTAAAAAGTGTTATTGAAGTCGCCATAGTATAGTAAGTTAGGTTAGGTTAGAGGACGTGCATCTGTCGGTCAAGACAAGCACAGTACCTGGAGGTTGAAATTGACCCATTGTACATTGTCCTTAGGGGAGGAAGGAAATAGAGGATATAGGAATGTAGGTAAGGGGAGGGAGAATGGGAAACGGAGGAATTACATATAAAGAAACAGACACAAAACAAAAGAGGTTGAGAGTGCGACTACACTTATGAAGCCCTAGCACCTCTCAACCAGCCCAAGCTGCTAATTAATCTGCGGAGAGCCTTGATGTCGGCTCTCGACACAGAACTCAAGCTCTCAAAGAAGGCCCTGCCAAGGATCCTCAACCTACCAAGGGCTGGGCAGTTGCAGAGAAGATGTGCGACAGTCTCTAACTCCTCCTCATCGCAACATACCCTGCAATAGTCCGGCTGGGATCCGTTCCAGATCCCCGTCAACGACCTAATCTCGCAGTGTCCCGTGATAGGTAGTGTGTTGCTTATTAGACGTAAACCCTGGGTTCGTATCCCAGATCAGGCATCTATTTCTTCGGCAATTTACTCTCAGAGATTTTGCCACGAATTTACTCTCAGAGATTTTGCCAGAAATCTAGTGAGAGTAAATAAACCTGCCATGAATAAGTTTGTCAAAAATCTGTCGTTCGGAGTCGACGTTAAACTGTAGGTTCCGCCACTCACGTATAAAATTAATGCACACAACATGAGTGTTGTGTGAAAAACTAGGCCGGAATCCTGACTGAAGGGTTGTAATGGCCAATTATGTATGGTTGTATGTATGAAAGTTTTTTAAAAATTCGTAATCGAACCAAGTACAATTATTAACCATATAAATGCTTTCCAAAGTTTTTCAGTTGCTATTGCCATTGATATGAATGTCTCCTTTAACCAGTTAAGAAAATTTAGTGTTAATGTTTGAATATTTGCGGAATTTAGTTGCTATAAGAGGATTTAATAGGAACCACTTTCTGCTAATAACCACTATATACAACCTTAAATAAAATATTGCTGGAGATAACTTACTTTTTTCTTTATTTGCGTATTATAAATACAATATTTTATTGATTAAAATACTGTGTATTTATTATAATAAACTTTACTATACTATTTGTAAACACAATTTTCCGCCTAATAAACGTAATAACAAAACCAACAGCTGATAAAAAAAGTTACCACATTGATTAATAAAACGTCTCAGAAATTAGCGTTTATCAGGATACAAGTATGTCAGGTAACCTTACAGTAACAGCTGATTGTTAGTTTCTTTTTTATTGGATACTGAAACACCAAATTTGTTTGTTTTTAACATTACAGCATCCAAATTACAACAAAAAATGCTCGTGGTTTTTCTTTTGTTGTTGTATTTGTTGTATTTATGAGAATAACTGGTATATTTGTATTATAACTTCTATGTAATCCGATTTATTAAATATGTAAACTGCATTATTCAACAGTATTATCTACATAAAATAAACATTTTGTTTCGTATTTTACTTTTAGTAATTTCCACTAATAATTTTATTAGTTTTATGAATACAATAGTTGCTAGTATTTCAGCAAATTTTTACATCTGGCAACTTTATAAAAGACGCCATTATAAAATTTTATCAAATATATGTATTCGGCAATTTTTTTCTTTCGGAAAAAAATCAATACAGAATTTTTTCAACACAGAAGTCGTCCTTATTACTTTAATTAAAATAATTAAATATTAAAACAGAAAAAGTGCCGTTATAAATAAACAGAAAAGAAAAGTAATGGCTGAAATTAAACAAGAAAAAAATCGTAGTGGTAGTGAGGAATCTGTGGAATTTGTAGAGTCCAAAGATGATGTAAGTAGCAAGGATATGCATTTACTAAAAGGTGTGGAAGTTTCTTTATATGAATTTATATTTTCATATTTCGTATATCAATAGGATATCAGTGAACTTGAACACTTAAGAAAATTATTTATCGGTGGTTTGGCTCCCTATACCACTGAAGATGGTCTTAGAAACTTTTACAGTCAATGGGGCAAAGTGGTAGATGTAGTTGTAATGAAAGATCAAAATACAAAGAGATCAAGAGGTTTCGGTTTTATAACCTACACAAAGTCTTATATGGTAGACAAGGCCCAAGAACATCGTCCTCATGTTATTGATGGCAAGTAAGTATTTTAAAAATTATTTAAATGATTTTTTTTTATATATTAATTAATATATAAAATTGTGTTTTTTAGAACAGTTGAAGCTAAACGCGCCCTACCACGTCCGGAACGTGAGGCTCAAGACAATAAAAGCGCTTCAGTTAAAAAACTTTTTGTGGGTGGCCTTAAGGATAATCATGATGAAAGCTGTCTAGAAGAATATTTCTCACAATTTGGCAAAGTGATATCGGTGAAAATTCTAACCGATAAAAGTACGGGCAAAAGGCGTGGCTTTGCATTTGTCGAATATGATGATTATGATGCTGTCGATAAAGCTATATGTAAGTCTACATACTAATTTCCATATATTCTTTCAGTAGATTTTAAAGAACAAAAAATGAATCATTACTTTAATTTAGAATATTCCACGAAATCGGTTCAACGTTGTGAAATATTTTTTGTTTTTGTTAATGCTTTTGAAAAAAAAAAGTGAATAGCTTACTTAGCGTCATAATTATATGACGATTTCGAAAATTCCTCTTATTATTGTTTATTAATAACAACGTTAGTGATATGGAGTGACAAAACAATGTTGTCTTAAAAAGATTTAAACAACATTTTAAAAATAAGTTTCAGTTGTGGAATAAAATTCAAGATATCCGGAATTTATGACACTAACTGATTCATCACACATAATTGGTCATCACAACTTTTCAATCTGGATTACGACGTAGTTACTCACACCATTTACGTTGTGTGTGCTAATTTTATTCATGCATGGCGGGTCCTGCAGTTTAAAGTCGACTCAAAACGATAGATTTTTGAGAAACTTTTCAAGGCAATTTTATTTACTTTTGAGAGTTTTTGCCAGAAATGTGCTGAGAGAAATATTTTTCATATTTCGTTTTGATGTATAACCTGGAGTTTGAACTAGAGGTGTGCACAAGACATTCTGCTAGCTTACCCTTCACCGAATACAATACTGTAGTGTACTCTTTTCTGTTGCTCTTGACTTTACGTGTGCACTGAAATGTGTATTTCTCATTTATTCAATATATACAACAGTACTCGTTTACCTGTGCAGTAACGGAACTATGCTTTGTGTTGTAAGAGCATATTTTACTACTGAAGCTACATATTCAGTATTGCCATATGAATATCAGTAGTGTAAAAAAAGTGGTAGTGTAAAAAAGGTTTTTCCCCAAAAATAAAAAGACGAAGATGTTCGGTTGCCGACAGCAAAAAAAAAAATACATGTTGTGACTCTATGAAGAGTACAATATTTTTGTTGCACCCTTTACACAACTCTCTTTTATACTGTTGTATAATGGTTTACGAGTGTAGTTGTTTTTTTGTGCTCTATCTTTGCTTACACTTATTTATATTTGCAGCTACAATCAATATTCGGTCTTGAGAAAAGTGCAATAGTGGGCAATTTTATATGTCTTGTGGACACCTCTAGTTTAAACTGAGGCCTCACGTCTAAAAAGCCAACACACTACTTACTAGACAACGTCGATATCACTCGTTTTAAATATTTTTTATAAATTTATAAATAGCTCAAAAGCTTATAAAAGTTGTATTCTATATGGTAAATTTTCTTTAGATGTTTGATAAATGTAGATTTTAGTCTTATCGTAGTTTTTTAGCTATATTGATTGATAATTACATTTTTTAATTTTAATATTTTTACTTTGCATTCATTGATTCATTTTAATTTTGCCTCCAGGGAATAACTAATGTAAACGAATAATTAACACAGTTGTAATCTCTATCGTTTTAGTTTGATTTAAATTTTAAAAAGGGCGAACATATTCCAATACTATAAGGAGAATGCAAATTTTCATATCAAATTATCTTGTGTCTTAATATATTTGAAGCAATCTTTAACATTTGATTGATTTAATTTCTCTCTACAGTGCAAAAAAATCACTCTATAAAATATGTGGTGGTGGATGTGAAGAAATCAATTTACAGTAAAGAATTACAAAAGAAGAATGCTTTACATCATAGAGGTGACGGTAATAATATGGATCAACAGGATAATAATATGAATATGAGAGGAGGTTATCAAAGAAATAATAGACCTCCAAAAGCACCACATCAACAAATGCCTCCGTACCATGAAGGGCCACCTCCAAATTATAATCAGTGGGGTCCACCGGCACCTATGCCACCGCAAAATTACGGCGGTTATCAACAACCACCCATACCGCCACCACCACCACAGCATCAACAAATGTCCAATTGGAATTACCCACCAGCACCAAATACATGGAACGCACCCCCTCAACCACCTGGCGCTCCCCAACCGCCACCACCAGCAGCTTGGAATAATAACCAGTGGGGTTGTCCACCTCCAACTGGACCACCTGGTCCGCCAGGTCCTATGCCTCCACCAAATCAAATGCCTCCCCCTGGTACTCAGCCGCCACCTAATTGGCAACAGCCACCAGTTGTACCCCCAGGAGTACCACCACCAGTGGCCGGACCTCCACCACCACATCACCAACAACCACCAGTCCAGCCACAGGTGCCTCCGCCGAATTTCGGTACCGGTTACCAGCAAAATTATGGCGGTGGCCCCACTAAACATCAAAGTAATATGAGTTCGAACCGCATGAATCCCTATAGTGCACCACCAAATTCCAATAATTCATACAGTAAGTAATTTTTTGATTTGAATTAAAAATAAATTTGTTATATAGATATATCTGATTATATATATACAAGAATATATTTAATATTCATAATTTTTCAATTTAAGATAACATACAGATACCACCAGCTTCTGGCTATGGTGGGTATAATGCAGGGCCACCTAATGGAAAACCTGCATGGTCCTGGCCCGGTGCCAAAACCTATGACTAATGGAAGTGGTCCGTCTTCAAGTGGCAAATACAGACGTTGAAATATGGATAAAACTAAAAAACTTTCTAAATAAAAAGGTATGCTGAATTATGTTTTATTTCTTTCATTCCTTTATTCCTCTAAAAAAAATTAGTTATAGTTGTTGTCGTTAGTAGATTCATAAATTCGTTTTAATAGTTTTCAATTCTGTCTATATACTTAGACAATTCTCCTATACATGTATACATTATAAACAAATCCTAATGAAATTCCTTAAAAGTTTTCACTATAATGAAATACATAGACAACATATTGGAAGTTCTTAAATTCTCCAAAAATTATTTTTTTTTATAGTTTGGTGGTGAATTCATATTGAAATGAATATTATTAAATTTATTTTAAATCATATTTAAACAATTACGACACATCGTATTTCCTAGCTCATTTTAAGGTAGTTGTCTATTTCAATCGAATCACATTTCTCATAATAGTTTAAAATATTTATAAACTTAGGTGGTCTTTATATGTTTTAATAATTCTATATACATATTACAAGAAAGTTCGTATTCTTTTCCAATATAATACGATTTTATACACACTGTTAACTCACAGTTAACAGTTTATAAAGTTTATGAAAATTTAGAGATGATACTGTAATAGAATAGAAACAGTTTTCATTATTGCTTTTCTTATTGATCTTATGGATTAAGCAATACGTATATATTGTTTTATAACTTTAGAGGGGATAAAGCATTAATTTAAAATAATTTACTTCCTAAGAGGTTTATGTCTAGTTAGAGTTGCTTCTATACGTTATCATGCTTTTTTTATAATCTTCTTACGTCTGTTTAATTCAATAATATTTTAAATATTAATAAACTCTTCTCTCATTCTATAATTTTAAATTAATGTAAATAATATATATTTAATTAAATTCTTTTCTTAATTTAGGTATGTGTGCTACATGCTCAAATATTTTAGAATAAATAAGTATGCAGAATAAAAAATAATTAAAATTAAATTTATATTATTAATGTCTGTACTAAAATAGAGCGAACCATTTCTTGTTATTAAAAACTAAATTTATTTTATTCTTTTTAAATTACAAACTAAATGCCCTCGTCGAGTATATATTCAATTTCTGGTTATTAAGTCAATTTGAGATAATTAACTTAAGTCTCATAAGGGCAGATTAGCATAACTGCGTAAAGAAAGCGCTAATAGGGTCAGTTTTAATAAATACACAAAAAGATACTAAATTGAGCAACAATTTTATTAAAACATAAACATTAATATCATATTACAAAACGATAATTTCAATTATTTAGAGATTTTTTTTGATAGAAAATATGTGGCTAAACTTAAGTAAATCTCTAAATGTATGACTATTTTTTAAGTCTGCTTTTTTGGCAAATGTTTTTACGCTTTTTTAAAATTACTTTATAGTAAATGGGTGAAATCAAGCTCACTTAGGCCTTTGTGACATTTTGTGCAAAGTGTTTTATAGATTTAGTTGAAATAATTGTTTCTCAATGAAAAGATGTAGATCCTAATAAACTACACTTTTAAAACGCATGGATATTTGAAAAAAAAACACATTTTTACTGTTTGCAAACGCCCAACATATTTGATATTTATTATTAATTTATGGAATAAAATTAAACAAAATTATGAACATTACTTGAAAAGGTTTTTAACAGCAAGTATATAAAAAGTGTAATGCCGAAATAAAATTTAAAATACAAAATATTCAATAAATTTAAATAAAATTTAGTTGATACTTCGAATACTAAAACTTGCCAAAACTTAGAAGTGAGCTTTTATTAGAAAACCTTTAAATTTGATGAGTATGTATTTAGAAAGAACATGAAATAAAATTTAAAAATTAATAAGTTATATGTTTAAACAATATTTTATTAAAATCCATAAAAAGTTTTCATAGGTATGTTATAATTCATTATTTTCATTCAAGGTTAGCCATTATAAAATCTTTAAATCAGACAATTAGTAACAATACTATTAATACTATTAAAGAAAATTATTTCTTAATCAATTAAGAGGTTTTAAAGAACGTTTTTATTATTTTATATTTTTTTATTTAATATAAGATGATAAGTAAAGAAGACAAAAAAAATATTTTATCTTTAAATATACAAAATATATTTTTACAATGTAAAAACGATTTTACCAAACAAATTTCTACAAGGTCTCGAATGTAAAAAATAAAATATGAAACAAAAATTTTAATTTTTTTCCATTCTTTTTAATCTTGGTAAAACCCTCTAAATATAGAAAATCATTAAAAGAAAAATTATTTAATATAATCATTATATTTCAAAATTATTATCACTTTAAAGTCTAAGTTACACGAATTTATGTTTTTAATATTGATTATAACACTAAAATATTTTGCCATGACAAAAGACCTTGTAAAATTTATTATTTCTTTTTTAAATATAATATAAATTTAAAGGTATATATATATATAAATATGTAAAAGAATTTCTATGATGTTAAGAAATATGCCTTCTTTATGTTTACCACTATTGAAAATACTATATAAAATATAATTTATTATAAATAAAAAAAAATATAGTATGTATTTCTCAAATGAATTAATTTTTGCTGTTAAATTATATTTAATTTAAATAAAATTCTAATAAACAACTAAGGTTATTTGAATCTTTTATTTAGACGTCAAAAACTTAACACTTTCTTCCCACTGTAATGTATGTAGGTATTTATAATCGTCCTTTTAAGCAGGAAACAAAACAAAATGTTTATTGTAAGAACCAAGCAAGTAATAAATTTATAAAAAAATATAAACCGTATGTATTCTGTGTAAATACTAAATAAAAGTTCAACAATAAAGCAGTTAAGTATAATTAAATTATCGTAACAACAAATACATGCATACATATGTATTTCATTTTAAATAAATAATTTTTTATAATACAATATTTTAACAATTACATTTTTAAGTATTTTATTAAAGAAAGATAATTGAAAAATTCACTGCTTATTTTCCATACTTATGTTTTCTTATTGATTGTATAGAAAACTGTAAGATGTATCTGTTAATTTTAATTTATTTTCTTTTTTATATTTAATTATACGTTATTGCTTTATATTTAAACATTTAAAGTAGAATTACCTATGTTATCTGAACAAATTTTTTTTTTAATTCATCTTGAAAATCGCCATTTAACTTCATAAACTTTTAATGAAAACTTGAGATGGGAGTCGTTTTCTCTATCAAGGAAATATTTTATTGTTCATCATGAATCCACCTACAAGTAGTATTTTTTAATTTATTTTTTTTTTTTAATTAATTTTGTATTTTGTTACATACTTTACACTTTAATTCTATCCCTTGATTTGAAGTAACAACAATTTAGAAATTTCATATATTTTTTCAAACTAAAATTAAAAAATAGTTCATTTCCAAATTACTGATTTAGAAAGGCTATTGAAAAAGTGCCTTTATTAATTTTATTTATAAACAGTGTTTCGTCACCTAATAACAACAAATATTTAAAGAATTTAAGATATTTAAATTGTGGGTATTTTGGTCTAGAAGCCTAAATATTGTATTGATTTTTTATACATAATTTTTATTATTAAGAATATCGAAAAAAATAGGAGGTGATACAGAAAATAATTCAGCAAAGTATCCCGGTAATATAGTGGCATGCTCCGATTTGCATCAGATGCTAATAGGGCACTCACACTTCTTTTATTAGTTGTAATATTATTGATTTGAGATAGGCATTTAGTTTAGAAAGAGCTACAAACTTTCTTAAAATTTAAAAACAATCTTACTCCCTGTAGAAGTAGTAAAAGAAACTCGAGTGCCTAATAAATCAAAAATATCTATTATACAGAAATTCAGATTTCCATTTAATGTAATGTCTATGCCGTTGGAGAGCTCATACAACTCACTGTTGGATCGGATGTGGAATTCATTGCTAAAACGCACTGGACCAAAGATCTTATGAAGGACTTTTCTTTCGAATACTTTCAAGGTTGCTGCATCAGTATCAGTGCTTAATAGAACCCAGGCCTCTTCTACATAAAAAAAACACGGCACAAATCACTTTAAAACATAAATTAAAAAAAGCAAGACAAGACAAGATGTGGAATTCAACGTATGATAACCGAAGATCTTATGTAGGACTTTTCTCTCGAATACTCTCAAGGTTGCTGCATCAGTGCTTAATAGAACCCAGGCCTCTTCAATATAAAAAAGCACGGCACAAATCACTTCAAAGCACAAATTAAAAAAAGCAAGACAAAAAAATACAAATTTTGGGTCTTTGGTTTAGGGAGCGTAAAAGTTATTTAAATACATAAATTAACTCTTCACTACGAGTAGCGCAGATGAAATGTCCAATTTTCTATGACTTAGATGCATACATCAGACTGAATTTAATCGTTGGCATGTGTTATGTTGACTTTATTGTAGTTTGTGGCTTATTCGCATATCCCTACTACTTAAAAAAATTCCCCATGAAAAGTCCAACGTAGTCAAATCGCACGATATCGGCACTATTTTCGCTTTACCTAAACGTGGGACCATCAAGCTTCCAAATCGATCGTAAAGAATATCTAATATGGCATAAGCTGTTAGGAACGCCACCCGGTTCCACTAGATCTACATGTCATTGGTGTCCAGGTTATTCACTTTATATAATTCAATATAAATTAGAGTTAGAAAGAACACCCATTCGATGAAAAAGAAAAATTAGGACATAACATCGATTCAGAAAAATCTTACCCTTATTTACTTTTAATTTTTTTGAGTTTCTAAAGGCTTTTACAATACCAATTTTTTATGTCGTCGAATTTCTAGACCACAATACCCACTAGAATTAAAGAAATAACAAAATTATTGTTTTCAACCTATCTGAACGTTGCTTTATAGTTAGCATGACAAATTTAAATTTTACCATAAAATTCGTCACTGGTGCAGTATTTAATTTTTTTTTTTTTTTAATTTTATTTTACTTCTTTTTTATGTTTTTACGAAGATACTCAATACTTTTTAATTCATTTTCTTCCCCTATTGCTATACGACTATTGATTTCTTTACAGTTGGATTTTGAATTCTTATATATTTCAGGTAAGCAACTTTATCAAATAATTTAATTTTATAATTTATAAACACTTATTTACAACCTAAAATAATATAAAATAGTGATCTAAGACTTGTGCTTAAAGATAGAATTCATTAGTGGCAAAATAAACCTTCTTACACTTTTCATTACACCGTTCGCTTATTAGTCCATGTCAGCAGTGTAGTATTCTGAGGCTTTATATATTTTGTATAGTATTTACTGTTGTTAAGGACTGTAGTACGAAGTGAAACATTGGGTCACATCATCAATATATATCACGATATTGTAATATCAAAATTGATTTTATTTTTGCCAAATATTTGAAATTATTAATTCTAGTATTAGATTACTTAAGCCTATATTGTGGTAGTATTTGAGGTATTTAATTTTTCAAGGCCCATAATTAGTGAATGCATACATCATTTTCTCCACAACTGTTTCGAAATCATGCATGCATCCGTTCGTAAAACAAAAATCTGCAATGAGTGATAATATGAAATCATTTTCATTTGTTTTTAATGTTTTTTTTTTTTATTATTTTTGTTTTATATTATTGCCCTCTAGAACACAATCAAATCTTTTCTCTTCCAATAGGTTTCTTCTCTTTGATATCATTGGAATGTTTATACGTCTTGCAAATGTATTCATCTGTTTGAATGCTGCACTTTGTTTTTACTCTCTACAAGTGACCATTTCCAAAATTAGTTTCTTTCCATTTGTCTGATCGTTCAGTTCGTTTAATCGGCGTTTTTCATTTTATACATACACATATTACTGTGTATGCGTGAACATCATTTATATTCATATTTTGTTTGTATAACTTGGATACATAATTCCCTTTGCGGGCATAATCATCTGTAACATCTGTTCATTGGGTTTGTAGCTTAAAAGCTTAAAAACCAGGAAGAATTTTATTTTTAGTAGGTAATGTAAGTATATGTATAGTAAATAAACAAACAAACATCATTTTATTGTACACAAATTTTATTTGGTAATATTTTGAGTTTTTATTAAAAATTATTGCTTTAGATTTTTCTAGTAAAAAGAATACAAATGTTGTGGAATTATAAAATTTTGGCAAAAAAAAATCCTTTAAACTTTTCCAAATAATATTGAAATTATTTCGCATAAAGTTTTTTTTTTTTATTATTTTTCGTCTTTCTTTTAAACATTTTCTAAAGAAGAAAAACAATATATTTAGGAGTCTCATACATACCCTTATAAATTCGAAATTTCTTTTTTAAATATTGATTCAATACTTTAGAAATCAAAATTATCATTTTATTAATCATTTTTAAATATTTATTAAAAATAAAACAATTAAAAACTCTATACTTTATGAATGATTCTTGCTCGCCCGCTTGTACGAGAGGTGATACTCTTTCGGTGAATTTTTTTCACAGATTTTTTTGTATAATTGTAGGTTTATCTCGGCAATTTCTCGTCAAGATTTTCCAAGACCTATCCATAATATTTATTCTTTTTTTAATTATTTATTTTTTTTTTTAATTATTTATTTTTTTTTTTAATTATTTATTTTTTTTTTTAATTATTTAAATGAGCAAAAATTTCCCCAGAGAAAATAAAAAAAACAATACATACATACATAATTGGTCATTACAACCCTTCAGTCAGGATTATTGACCTAGTTTCTCACACTACTTATTTTTTGTGTGTTAATTTTATACATAAGTGGTGGGACATACAGTTAAAAGTCGACTCCGAACGACAGATTTTTTTGACAAACTTTTCATGGCTATTTTATTTATTTCTGCTGAGAAGAAATTGCCGAAAAAATACTCGAACCCTGGCTTTACGTCTAATAAGCCAGCACACTACCTACTAGACCAATGCTATCCATTAAAATCTCTCTCAAAAAAATTAATGATTTTTCGAAGTCTAAATCAATTCTTTCATTAGTAAAGCTAAAAAGTTCATTCTTGTTTTAAGTAAAGTTCATATGATCGAAATCTTGGGAATTGTGCTGAATCCTTCGCCAAGAATATTATTCGATATGTTGCCTTTTAAACACCTGTTTACTTGATATATTTCAAGTAAGTAAGTAGTAAATTAAGCCATGTCAGTTTGTTTCGGATTAAAAAAAATAAGGCATTTCATTTTCTTCATTTTTTCCAAACATAGGCACAATGGAACTCATAATAATTTGAGTTCAATTGTAAAACACGACATAAGAAGACCAAATATATTAAAAAAGTATTGAAATAATATTGAAACTTTATTTAAAGAATTTAAACGTTACAGCCTTGAAAACGAAATTGTAGTGAACATTTTTCAAAAAAAAAAAATTGCGGTGATTCTTTTTGTAATAATTAAAATCAATTGTTTTTCTTTTTTTTTTTTTAATAATAAAATGATGTTGTTTAAATGATTTTCTATTATATTGTGTATTTTACAAGGCCAACTGTCATATCCGTTATAATTTAACCGTATACATCACTATCCATTGGTGCCTTTATAAAGCATACTTTTATTTGCTTTATGTGCGCCTGTTTGTCTTCCTTGATTGTATAATTTAGATGCAATTTAATTGATTATATTAATCGAAACAATCAAAGTACATACAGTGGGTAAAATTAGTTTCGAGTTCATTTATATAGGAGCTGTTTCATGTAGAATAAATAGTCTTGCCTTTTCTTTGAAATACATTTTCTCAATCTTTAATTTCTAAAATTTTTTAACTTTCTACAGCGCTTTCTAAATATAATTTCACATCTTCGGCAGAACTGTCATTGTGTACTACTTCTAGCATTTGTCTTTCTCCTTCAAATTAGATATGCGTTAGATCTCTCAATATTTCATCTGGAATTAAACTGTAGTTCCACCAATTAATATAAATATTTTCCGTGGAATTTTTCGCTTTTAATTGTGCTATATTTCGTCTCAAGACATGAGTATTCTATCACAAGATGGTACAACACTAACTAATCTATTGGAATAATTAATGGTACTATATCCACCACACAACCATAACAATTCCTTTTAAAACTTGAGAACATTCTGATCAGCTTTCAACAGTAAAAAATAAATTCTTGTTCGCATAAATCGCTTGAGTGGGATATCCAATATAGCTCTTGTTTTTTATTGTCTTGAGCCGGAGGGGGAAATCTTCAAAAGACACTTTGGTCCAACAAAAATCACTGATGACTACATACTAAACCCATATAGGGGAGGTATCATGTCCAAATCTATGTAGGTACTTCCTGAAGCATCCATGACCAGTTTGGACAAGTTAAAATTGCAATGTTTATTCTCCGTCCAAGGAGTTATTATAGGGTCAATGCAAAATATCCATCATCCCTTTAAACTGTTATCCCATCGTGACTGCCACATGTGCGTGGAGGTCCTACGTTCCTCCGCTTTTATAGCCGCTGTTTGTCCCGGGTATTGGAGGCGGCTAATGTATATCCTCTTCAATTCATTCGCCAATATATCTATCGGTATTATTTTCGCCAATACAAATACCGCTTCCTCAGATACTGTCCTGTCACCACTCATCTGTCTAATTGCACTTAGGCGATATACAGAGAACAGTTTGTGATTCCGACCATATTAGGCAAGCATTTATCATTATCGACGTTATAACCCCCTATATTATCATCCTTTTAAAAATATAGCACTTGTGAAACAAATCGCTTGACTTCTTGTGGTCTGGCAAACTTTGTTCTCAAAGTAATATGGAACGACTTTTCGGTATGCATTGGACGTTCTTGGATCTTATGTAGTTAGTTAACGACTTTCGATTAAAATTAGGTTCAATTACCAAAACAAATTAAACAAATAACAACTAATTTAATGGAGTAGCTCCATTCAACCTGGCGGTCAGAGCTCGTTAATCCATGTTGAAGGGCTCTGTAGAAAATGAATTTTTGAATATGTAATGTTTTTATTATTATTTAGTTAATGTTTGAAAAAAATTCTTTACGCATATAATCTTTTCGTATATTTCCTTTTATTATAATTTACAATGAAATATGCACATCTGTTAATCATCAGTTTTCGCACTTTTAAACTACATTTATATAGAAATTATTTCCAAGATCTTCAAATGCGTATAGTTTTTGTGTGTTTGCTGGTATAATGAGCATTTCCATTACACAAATAGAATTTCATACAATATTGCTGGAATACAAACATAGAAATATAATTACAATTTTGCAATTTAGATTTTATTTCTTTAAAATTTCAAAATACTTATACTGCACTTTTATCGCTTACACAAAGTGAACAATGTATACATATGCACATACATATACCAATTAATCCGTATGGCGAGAAATAAAATAAAAGAAAAAAAAAACACGATAAAACTGACATCAACATAATTCTTGGAAATCTTAAAAATTTTAAAACTATACCAGAATAGGATAACAAAGAAGAGTGGGCATTTTCTGTAATTATTTTTGTTGGATAAAATAAATAAGGAAATATGATATTAAAGAAGATAATTTTCATTCAAATAGTAAAACCAAATCGAATCACTCTTAAAATAAAATTCATGTAAGAAATAACCTCTTTTTCCTAAAATGAAAAATTTACTTTGGGGGATTGTAATTAACCTGTGGTAAAGAAGAATAAACCTGATATGAAATTGCCTATAAAATGCTACTTTTATTTATGATAAAGAGCTGTTACATCGAATAACTCTAATGAAATCAAGAATGAATCTTACCCAGGCAACGCTACTTTACTAGATACACCTAAGAAAAGATGAATTAGTGATATCCTAAAGACCAGACAAATCTGATCCGTTATAAATAACGATTTGTGCCAAATTGCAAAACATTAGAAAATACTTTACAATATCATCCATAGGAGCTGTAATGATGACGAAAAGAGAAGATAATTTCTACTCTGTTACTGGAAGGAGCCAAACACAAAAGAATTTCGGACGCTAAAACAATTTACATACATAATTCGTCATTACAACAACCCTTCAGTCAGGATTATTAACCTAGTTTCTCACACTACTTATGTTGTGTGTGTTAATTTTATACATAAGTGGCGGGGGACCTACAGTTTAAAGTCAACTCCGAACGACAGATTTTTGAGAAACTTTTCATGGCAATTTTATATTTACTCTCAGAGTTTTTGCCAGAAATCTGCTGAGAAGAAATCGCCGTAGAAATACTTTTGGTATTTTTATTTTGATGTCTGGCCGGGGACTCGAACCCTGGCTTTAAGTCTAATAACCCAGCACACTACCTACTAGACCACGGCGAACTCAACAACAATTTAGTGACAATATATATTTAGTTAGTAGTCATCGTAGTCTAGTTGACATAATAATTAGGCAAGAGCCCAGAGTGAAACATTAGCCCAGAGATCTCAAACAAAACAAAATATCAAATAATGTTACTTCATGACTAGTTTCGCCTGTCACTGTATGTTTATATGTATTTATATGATTTTATTAACGGAAATACAGTATAAATATAGAGTATTGAATTTATGTTTGTAGTAAATTAAATGATTGATAAGGATTGGAAGATAAGCTCTCCTCATAATATTACAACTACAGATGAACATTGTAAATATTTTATTCGGAGAAATGAAAAACTAAAATTTTTTAAAACAATTGACAATTGCTAAAACAACACATTGGATTTTAGAAACAAAAGTTTCATATTATATTTATATGTATACCCACATGTATATACATTCATATGTATAGTATATCAAATGAAGCTTTTAATAGTCAACAAGAAAAAAAGGTCAATCCTTATCTATTAAAAAAATTGTATATTTTCATGGACATGACATACATTCACAAGTAATATTATGTTCATAATTATTATTACTTTTTTTGCTTTATTAGATGGTTTGCATTATACATACATATATGTATGTACATATGTACACTATACTATATATTATATCACATAAACAAAAAAATTAAAATAATGAATGTGTATCATAAAATCTGTAAAGGAAACTATTCTGTATTTAAACATTCTATCATGTATACAGTAATGCAAAGTTAAATACTATAATTTTTTAGCAATTTATTTAACAGTAATTAATAATAGTTTAATAAGCATTTTTAAGGAGCATAGGACTGTCACAAATCATCTCATTTTCTTTTTTATTTGGCTTCCCCGCTTCCACTATTTGTTTTATTCAATTAAACAAAATTTTTCCAGCTTGACAGAAGCTAAGATAATACGATTGCTATTTACCATTCCTTAGAGACAACACCATCTGTGAAATATGTGGGGTATAGTGATTTATTTAAATATAATTACTAAACAAGAACTAAAGATTATGACATCATATAAATCAATATTTTAGTGATATCATTCCTATGGATATGTTTCAATTCAGCAGACTTATTTAAAATTGTTTCTTAATGTAACAAATAAGACAGAAAGTACATCATATAAAGGGTAATGAGACCCAAAATCATCTGATTCATGTCTACAAAGGTGCTTTCAAGTCACTACCCATCAGTTTGTGACCCTTTTGAAGATTTTCTTTTATTGGCAATTTTATTGTTTTATATCTAATAATCTGATATTTCCACCGAAATAGAATAGAAATTATGTTTTTATGTTTAAGGTGGTACCATTTAATAATTACGTTTGTCCTGGTACTCTTAGTGGGTAGTGTGCTAGACTATTAGAGTGAGGATCGTGTGTTCGATTTCCAACAGAGTCTGGCCTGTTCACTAAACCGAGCACATGGCGAAGTTACTCAGAATATAATTTGTAATTGTATTGTAATTAATAAATAAATAATAAATTGGTAGGTTGTAGTTGGGGTCGCCGTGGTCTAGTAAGTAGTGTCTGGCCATGGTTCGAGTCCCAGGCCAGACATCAACATAAAAAATACAAAAAAAAAGTATTTTTTCGGCTATTTCTTTTCTTTCTCTTCTTGTTTCTCAAAAATCTGTCGTTCGGAGTCGACTTTAAACTGTAGGTCCCGCCACTTCTGTATAAAATTAACACACACAACATAAGTGGTGTGAGAAACTGCGAGCTTCTTGGGGACGATTGCTGTAGACTTTCTAATGGTGAAGGTATAGCACTGGCCATTTTATAATCACTCGTTTCCTTACTGTTCGCATCTTTCCACCTTACCTAAAAAACCTGTAAAATGCACTGCATGAGTAGGGGTCATCCCCTGAGTGCTGGTTTCAAAAAAAAAAAAAAATTTTGAAAAAAATTTTTGAATTTTTTTTTTTTTTTTCGTTTTCACTTGCTATTTTTCTGAACACAGTTGTAAGTTATGCTCGTTCAATTTGTGTATCACTATAACAGAAGACATATGGCTGACATATGATATATGAAAAATGTTAATTAAAACAACAAATATAAAGTTTTTATATACGTATAAGTACATACAGGGTTCTTCAGTAATGAATGGTTCAAATTTAAACAAAAATATTATTAAAGATTTGAATTTGATTTTAATACAAAATACTTAATTCCTTAAATGCCTATGATAATTTCAAAAATGGGAACGTAATTATTCCCAGTTTGTAGAATCGCAATTAATTTCACCCCAATAAGCCTCCCTCCCTGGGTTCGACTACAACGGAAATATTAATATACAGTCTATATGGGCTAATATTATAAGTTAATATGGTTCCTACTATATTTATATATCAATGCTGCAATCGCCTTAGAATTTTCAAAATATCTTATACTATCATGCTAAAGGGAACAATATGCTATAATTTTTGGCATGTCAACTTCTAGAATAGAATGGAATAGAGTAGAGTAGAGTATACAGAGTGAGCATTTATAATACATCTGCAAAAATATTACAGCTATGATTTTAAATTTTTCTGTGAACATATTTACCACTTATTCAGATAGCATTGCACAATTGTGATACGTGATACTTCTACAAAGTTCAAAATTAAGTTTAGCATACCTAAAACAGTACAACAACTGCTTTAATCGCGTCCATTCTTAAATGTAAGAAGCTTTTGTATAACTTACAATAAGAGTACCGATCCACTTCGTGTATTTAAATAATATTTATTCTGATTATTCTTTCCTTTACGGTTAGTTTCTTAAAAATTTAACATATTTTTGAAAATTCTTCATTATTAATAAATTACAATTCTATAAGGGTAGTTTATATACTACAAACAATTTTACCCGAAATTTCGATTTTTAAACTATCGATAATTTTTCCAGTTTGGTGGTTGATTTCTAGCAGTAGGAAGAAATTTTTTTTTTTTTATAAAAATTGTTCGTATTTGTGTTTTATTATTGGTTGTCAAGAAAACTTTATTACCATGTTCAATCTGTCTGTTAGTATTGGTTTCAATAACTAATTTATTGATTCAGATTGCTGCGCATAGTAGCAGAAATTGCTTAATTGCCTATATTACATATGAATTGCTATGAAAAAAATTTGCGTTAAATATGTAGGATGAGTTCTAAAAAGTAACATTATCCAGATTTTATAGGCTTTTGTCAACGATTTTAAGGATCCCCTTTTGAAGAGCACTGATATTAAACTGATCAATTTCCTATTTAATATTATATAGGCTTCAGATGTGGAATTTTCTAAATTTTACGTCGTTACAAATATCCATCAAGTTGTTTGATCGACTATAAGTAATTACAATCACACTTTGTACGCGAACCTTTGTTATTGTACATACAAATTGTCTAAAATTGAAGTTGAATTCAAAGAAATCCTGCCATATAAATTCCAAAAAATTCTTTAATACTTGGAATTTTTGAAGAAACTTATGCCGCTAATATAAAATGTGGATAAGTTAGTTCTTTTTGATTTTCCCAGGTTTCAACTTATCTCGCAATACGCCGTTTATTGTGTATTCAAAAGCCATTCATACCAAGGGATTTAAGGAGAAAAAAGTAAATTTCGTCAGAAAATGGTTAAGATTCCGAATTAAACCACGAATAACTCTCTCATACACTCTGTTTTTTTTTCCAAATCTGACTGTGACATTGTCCAGATCGACACTGTCAACGGCAAGTACTATAGGTCAAGGGTTACTTACTTCTTTTGGTCTAAATTGAATGATCAAGATACCAACAACATATCGACGCCTCCGTTATATAACATTCTAAGTCGAAAAAGTGTGTTTTGAGCTATGAGCTCTCAATGTTTTCACGCGACAGATATATATGTTCTGGGTACACTTAGAACGTTATAGAATGGAGAGGTCGATATGATTTCAATAGGACGTCGGTACATGCTACACACTCATGCTACAGTAAACAGTTGCGCACGAGCGATTTTAGAGCACGATCAACTCAGTTTGAAATGATGTGAATTGGCCACAGAGATCGTATAATTTGACCGCTTTAGCCTTTTTCTTGTCGAATATGGCACAAACTAAAGCGATCCTTAAAGGCAACATCACCCATGCTAACAGTCCTATCAAGCCTAATGAGTGCACCAGAGTCATGTAATAATTGGACATAAAGTATGCTCACTACCCAGATATGCCTTAAAACACTTTGTTTTATTTAAATTTAAAAATGGAAACCTTTTAATTAAATCATTACCATGGCTTTAGGCATGGTCCCGCAAATCGAACTGAAAAGCCGTAGTTATTTTCTGGTTTATTGTATCTATAAATTAAAAAATGAAACATCTTATAGATTATAATTGTTTTAAAGGTAATTATTATTTAAAGATCCATTTAGGCATAATGTGAGTTCCTAAAAATGTCAACAGTTGATAACGATCATCAGAACATAAAATCTGTCAGTAAATAGTTCGTCCAATTTGATTAGTAAAGATTTTAAACACATGCTATGTTTACAACAACTTCTAAATTGATAATGTCTTTCAATTTCTCTCAATTTTAATAAATTTTATATTTACAAATAGTTTATGTACATAAAATGCGAGAGCAAAATCTTATAGAAGAGCTTAACGTCTAATATATTACTTATCTGTACATTTCAAGACATTTGATTCATTTCCGTTCATTTTTTTTTTTTCTTCTTTTAGACTAAATGAAATAATATTTTAAATTAAACAATTAAAACGTTTTATATTTTAGAACCATGAAGTGGTCTCTACTGATGCTCGTTGGCCTGTTGGCTTTTGCTGCTTTTGTTAAAGCTGATGAAGAAGATCTCAGTGAATTGGATGACTTAGATTTGTTGGATGATTTAGATGAAAGTGAAGAAGAATTCTTAAGACAATTGGAAGAAAAAAACCGGGTATAAAATGTGTTTTATATTCTTAATTCTTTGTTTAATCAAGAACCTTTTAATAATTTTTCACACAGAATAAAGATATTGAACGTGAAAATGAAATTGCTACGAAATTGGTTGCTGAAACTAATCAAGTATTGAACCCCGTTGTAGAAAGTAAGTATTTATTGACTTTGATTGTCTAAAAAAAAAATAAGGAAAACATTTTGAAATAATTCCTTCTATTATTCTTTAAAAAAATTCAAAATAACAGTTGACCCTTGTGAGAAAATGCACTGTGGTGCTGGTCGTGTGTGTCAAGTCGAGGGTGTTGAGGCTAAATGTGTCTGTATACCTGAATGTCCTGAGGAAAAAGATCTACGTCGTCGCGTTTGCACTAACAAAAACGAAACCTGGTCTTCCGATTGTGCTGTCTATCAGCAGCGTTGTTTGTGTGATAATAAAGCTGCTGGTTGTCTTAAGCCAGACAATAGCCATTTACACATTGATTATTATGGTGAATGTCATGCCCAGAAAGAGTGCACGGAAGAAGAAATGAAAGACTTCCCACGTCGTATGCGTGATTGGCTCTTCAACGTCATGCGTGATTTAGCCGAACGTGATGAACTTACCGAACATTATATGCAAATGGAATTGGAAGCCGAAACTAACATGACTCGCCGTTGGGCCAATGCTGCCGTTTGGAAATGGTGTGATTTAGATGGTGATACTGATCGTTCCGTATCACGTCACGAACTTTTCCCTATTCGTGCTCACTTGGTTAGTTTGGAACATTGTATTGCCCCCTTCTTGGAATCATGTGATTCCAATAACGACCATCGTATCACATTGATCGAATGGGGTGCTTGTCTCGGCTTAGATGCTGTAAGTATATTTAATTTCATGCTTTATGTTCTCAGTCTCTTTCGATTATATTAACATTCATTTTTGTTTCTTTTCTTTTTCATATTTCTTATCACAGTCTGACCTTGATGAACGCTGTGATGATATACAAAAAACTGTGCCTCATTTGTCGGGTTAATTTCGACATCGCAACGGAAGTTGTTCTGCAAACGCATATTATCAAACAGCTCTTTGTTGTTTTAAATCTGTGTCTTATTTTTATAATGTATTTACTAATACTAACTATCTACCTTCCTATTACTACTGCTGTACATCCTAAAAGAATATAATTCGTAATGCCAAATATTTTGTAATAAACCAAGCACTTTAATTATAATTTTTAATAAATAGCAAAAAAAAAAATGTAACAGAAAACATAACAATCTTGAAAATCGAAATTAATATTTTGGTAAGGCCAAATAATCGAAAATAGTTTAAAGCGCAATTATAAAACATAAAAGGGAATATTGTTTATGGTTCTGCGATTATTACAAACAATTTTGAGCAATTTTAGACTCACTGATTTCGCTGTAGTAATTTGGATGCTAAAAAAGATTTGAACTCGCTATTGTCGATAAAATAATAAAATTCAAAAGACTGTTTGGAATCCCGTTAAATATAGTTGGACGAATGCTAGGTAAATTAAAACCTTTTTTTTATATTATTTTTCATTCCCATCGAAACAGTAACTCAGTGAAGGTCCCGAAGGTGTTAATGTATATTATTCTGTTAACTTTAACCTGTATCAATCAACAATTGAACTCGTTCGGAAAAAATTATCTCCTACAAAAAGCCGATCAGCACGATTCATCTGCAGCTTCTATAGATTCTTTCAGAAGTGAAGACGAAGAATAAATTTAACTTTCGAATACATAATTTTATCAAGGCTGATTTATGAAGTGATGCATTTACTATGTGCAAGCTTTGAATGTAAGAAAATCCGTTATGTTTAAACTGTTCAAGATACCGAGTTTTAAGAAAGTTTCTAAATGACTGAACGTAAACAATTACGACCTAGTTTCTCACACCACCAATGTTATGTGTGTTAACTTTATCCACGAGTGTCGTTAGCTACAATTTAAAGCCGATCTTGAACGAAAGATTTTTACAACCTGTTCTTTACAATTTGATTTACTCTGAGAATTTTTAGCCAGAAGACTGCTAAGAAGAAATTCGCCTAAGATGTATATTTTTTTTGTCATATTTCAGTACGTTCGAGTTGTCTGAGAGGACTCACGTCCAATAAACCAAAACACTACCTACTATACTACGGCAAGTTACAAGAATAATAAATTAGTATGTCTTATATTACAATATTTTATTTTAATTTATTAAAAGTAAATTAATTTACATTTAATAATAAATTAAAGAATTAGCTGCTAAGGCTTTCGTCCTCAATATTACACTATAGTGTTGTAAAGAATACACTATCGAAACCACTAATCTGGGGGGTAAAAATGTTATCCCAACAAATCATAACTCAAGCATAATAGAGTAATTCTAGAGCAACCAATTTCATGGAGAGAAAGATATTTGACAACTTGAGCAATAAGAAATCCATTGAAAGGATGTAATGCCCAATTATGTGTGTATAGAAGATAAATAATAAAATGTTTGTATTCAGTAACAAACTGCTGATTCAAACTGAAAATCACTATTTATAAATCGTATGTACAGGCAAAAATATTGAATTCACTAAAGCTTGAATCCCTTTCTGATAAAGAATACAGTATTGCAACAATTAAATTATTATTAAATCATTATTAGTGGAGCTGGCTTTTCTAAATTGGATATCATATTTAATATTGTGTGTTAGAATTAATATTTTCAATTCCATTGGTTGTAAGCATTCAATTCTTTGAATATTTTCGTAAAAAGACGAATTCAAAACAATTTATTGGCCACGAACAATTTCATAGAGAAGGAAACGAAACAATAACTCGTAGTATAAATTATAGCACATACAGGTAATGCCCAACTTACGTCCGTACGACTTATTTATAAATTTTATACATATAAGCAAATATAAATATACATTTTAGGAAGTTTAATTTTCCCTGACCCTCAAAGTTAGTAGTACAGTATGTAATTTTTTTCTTAATTTTTTTTTTTTTAAATGAAATTCGATTTACGAATTAATCGACTTACAACCAATGACCAGGAACCTATCTCGGTCGTAAGTCGGGGTATACCAATATTCACAGAAATGCGGGTAATCGCTAAAAGTAAAATGAGGGATATTCAAAAAAGTGAATAATCTGAACAAGATTCAACTTATAGTACACATCCACGGAAAAGCCTCTGGTGAAGCTGTAAAAAGCTTATCTCTTAAAATTTTTCATAATTTTAACCGTTTTAGTTGATGAATGCGAATCGACTGGTTCGCATAGACATATTTGTTTCAGTCGTTTAACAAAAAATATTGCCCCGATATGAGAAAAGCAGTGAAGAGGATCAACAATTGTATATGGATTAATTACAGTAATTGAATACAACACTAACATCCCTTGAATCGCTCAGTGTGTCTTAAGTAAACGTGGGCAACCCCCATCAATCAAAAGACGACTCTTTTATTATTAAGGTTTTTATCTAAATTTTGTCAATTTTTTATTTATTTAATTTTTTTTTTTATTTTTTCAATTTAATTAATATTAAATATATACTTGTGTGTTTGTAATTATTTTTTCTTTTTTTTTCTTTTAATATTTTACTTATTTCCTTTGCAAAACATATTCTTTTTAAATTAATATTAATTTAAAATATAAAAAAAAAATTAAATTTCTTCATAAGATTGAAAAAAAAAGAAAAGAAAACAATTTTAAATGTAAGTCACTAAATAAATGAATTGAAAATTAATTAATTAAAAAGAGAATGCTGTATAACGAACAAAAAAAGAAGGCAAAATGTTTACCAAAAGTACTTAAAACGGTGTTGGTGTGTGTAGTAGTGTCGTTTTTTTTAATATAATGAAAAAAATAATGCTTTACAAAATGTATTATTTTTATACGTATTTATGTTATATAATTATTATTAGAAATTAAAAAAAAATATATATTATTAATTAAGATTAATACCCTTGCGATAGAATAACAGTATTTTTTCTTTGCGGGTCTTGTACGTTATCTTCTTTCTTGCCAATTAGAGATTTGTGAATGTGTGGAATGACACCACCACCGGCAATGGTGGCTTTAATAAGACTATCCAATTCTTCGTCACCTCGAATGGCCAATTGTAAATGACGGGGTGTGATACGTTTGACTTTTAAATCTTTGGAGGCATTACCAGCTAATTCAAGCACCTGAAAGAAAATATACAAATTAATCACATTTACATACAAAAAAATTATTTGATATTAAGTATCAAAATGTTTATATAATTATATAGGTGCATGGCGACTAGGCTTATTTGTAAATATGTATATACATAAGAACTGTTTTAGTTCATTATGTAGGAAACCTTTCAGTAAACATATTTATAACACCTCTATTTATGAATACCTTTAAAACTCTGTATATTTTACTCAAGGAAATTTATAAAGATAAATTTTTAAAGAGTTTACAGTTTAATTAAAAGAGATTGATAAAAATTTAACAAAAGGATTCCATTTTGTACCCAGTAAAACGTCAACAGTGGTACTATTTGTACAATTGTGACACTATTGGCACAATTCATATTAGAATATGCTTATACTAAAAAAAAAAGTCTTCTATATATAGGGCTAGTATATGATAAAGTGATACGCTTTTTATATTAATACAGAAGTTAGGTTAGATTAGAGGACATGCTCCTGTCGGTCAAGCCAAGCACAGTACCCGGAGGTCGAAATTGACCCATTGTCCTTAAGGGAGGAAGGAAATAGAGGATATAGGAATGTAGGGAGGGAGAATGGGAAACGGAGGAATTATATGTAAAGAAACAGACACAAAACAAAAGAGGTTGAGAGTGCAGCTACACTTATGAAGCTGTAGCACCTCTCAACCAGCCCAAGCTGCTAATAAATCTGTGGAGAGCCTTGATGTCGGCTCTCGGCACAGAACTCAAGTTCTCAAAGGCCCTCCCAAGGCTCCTCAACCTACCAAGGGCTGGGCAGTTGCAGAGGAGATGTTTGACAGTCTCCAACTCCTCCTCATTGCAACATACCCTGCAATAGTCCGGCTGGAATCTGTTCCAGATCCCCGTCAGCGACCTAATTTCGCAGTGCCGCGTAATAAAACCGACAACCAACCTTAAGCTGGTCTTAACCAAGCCCAGCAGCCACTCTGTCCTCTTGCTGTCCACAGCAGGCCATAGACGTCTAAAAACAGAACAACCCGATCCGTTCCCCCAACGCCTCTGCTCTTCCCTCCTGACCCATCCATCGACAAGGCCATTGAGGTGCCAGACTGGGGACTCAGGACCAACTGTCAAATCGCCACCTGAAAGCGAACCTAACCTAGCGAGGGTCTCATTGCCCAGTATTCCACTGTGACCCGGAACCCAGCATAGACGGATACGGTCCGGTCCAAAACTCCTCAACGACTCTTTGCACTCGCGAACGAGCCGTGATTTGCACCAGACCGACGCAATGGCCCTAAGAGCAGCCTGACTGTCAACGAAGATCATGCAAGATTCCGAATCCGAAGATGGGCCACCAGCTATGGCCTCAATAGCCTTCAGTATTGCGAAAATCTCCGCCTGAAAAACGCTGCAGTCATCATTCCACCTGAAGTGGAGTTCAAGACCGTGTTCCCTACAGAAAACCCCAATAATACAGAAGTTACTAAAACTTATCTAGATGTTTGGTAATTGCATGCCTAAGTATTTAAGTATAGTGAAATGGACTGCGGTAGAACTAACGCGAATCTTCTGCTATGAAAAGAAAATTATAGGAACTATGATGCCATTGAAAAGGTATAAAAACTTAAGATGCCTTCAGTTGGTAGTAATACATTTCCAATAAATATTTAAATAAAAGTAAGTAAATGAAACACAAAAACAAGATTATAAAACTGAGTTCCTATGAATACCATTAGCTAAGTTTTCGAACAAATAACGAAAATTATTATGAAATAAACTATTTGACCGTGAAGTGACACTTATAAACTAATGTTATATTTAATGCTCATCTGTAAATTGAACGATTTAAAACCATTATTTATTAATTTTAAAAATTACTATAAAAAACTTAAATTCACCTAAGAATATATATATTCGTTCATGATCAGATTTTTTTTCATTTCTCTATAAATTATTGCATTTAGCAATAAAATTAGGACTCTTAGCTAAATGCTAATGATTCCTTTTCAGACATCTTACTTTTAGTTTTGTTTACATATTTTTTTTTCTTTTCAAATAAGAATTTCCATATAAACAGAGATATAAATATGTAAACAATAAGAAACCGCACTTTAATAGCTTATTTAAGATGTGGTAACCCTTTCTATTGAAAAGGAAACAAATATGCAACCAAAACGTCAACAAAAGAAAAATGGCGGGCAAATGACGCTACAAAACAAACTTGAGTAATTTTTCGACTTGATAAGTCTCAAAACATAAGAAGCAACATAAAATATGATTTAGTACAGCACACACATATGTACTGACAAAAATAAAAACAACAAACACAACAGCTAACTTTAAAAACAATACCCGTATTATCTAGGTGTGAGAAAGAGAAAGGTATATTTGAAAACAATTATTTGGCGCGTAAAGTCTGTGAGCACACATATTGTTATGAAAACTTGTGAAATAATAATACCGAAAACAAATTGAAGAAAATTTATGAGGATTTTACTTACTTCAGCAGTGAGATATTCCAAAATAGCGGCAGAGTAAACAGCAGCGGTGGCACCAACACGACCATGAGAAGTTGTACGACTCTTTAAATGACGATGTATACGACCCACAGGAAACTAGAAAAAAAAAAAAAATACAAATCTTAGTTCTTACAAAAAACTTTTTTTTGTTTTTAAATTGAATGCTAAAAACGCATCAAGTTGTAACAGACACCCTGTGTTTCTGTAACACAACTATAATCATAATAAAGAAAAAGGCGGGAAAATTTCTTCTTTGCCTCTTTGAAAATTGTAATGCTTATTTGGTGATTGTTTAAGCAGCATACCTGAAGACCAGCTCTGGCAGAGCGTGAAACCGCTTTGGCTTTTGCTTTTCCTGAATCTTTTCCAGCTTTACCACCAGCCTTAAAAGCAAAAAAACACTTATTAATACACCACACGCATTGCTAAAACGGCAGCAGCAATAAGAAAATGTCATTGTGCAGTGCCCGCCACCACTATTTTTAATTTGTTTCTATTTCATCTCGAAAAGTGAGGTTATAAAAATGTCCAGAATGGAATTAAAAATAATATTTATGCTTTTCTTGGCACCTATTTTCACTATTTAATAATTCCGTATTCACATGATTTAAATTTTTCTTTGTGTGCCTTCATTTTATATTCATATTATATATTTCTTTTTCCACTTATTCCTTTTCTTGTGGTTTCTTTACACGCACGCACGCTCCCAACATTTAAAGCAATTGGCCCCATTCACAATGACATTTTCATTTGATTGCTGCTGCTGATTAGCAGGTAATGAAATTTTTAAGAAAATTACCATTTTTATAGTGCGTTAGAAATGCTTTCGTTAATTGATATATTTTGGAATGAATATTGGATTATATTTTCCTAGCTTTTTGATTTTTTTCCCTCGAATAAAAATATAATTTTTTCACTCTGCACTACCGAACGACATGAATTTCTTTTTACGAATGTCGATAGAGAGACGCGGAAAATGCAAATAAAGTAAAAAAGTAATGGCCGCCGCAGAACCACAAAATTTGGCAGCACTTTTAAATGTTCGTTCAGTTGAATATTGCCAGACTAAAATGCCATTTGCAAATGTAACGAATTGTTAATTGTTCAATGTACCTAAAATAAACAAACGCACACAATGCTAAAAATTGTTGCATTAATTAAAAAATATATTTCTTAAGAAAATATGTAAAGTACACAGTTTTAAATCTTTTTAATTTACTATTCAATTCGAAAATTGTAACAAGTTTGGCAGCACAAAATGTAAACAGTAATACCAGGTCTATTGGTGACTAAAAACTAAACGAAAATAGCAATTGCAACACTGTGACATCATTTAGCAAAAAAAGTCAAAACAAGTTTGAAAACAAAACGGCATAGCTATATTTTTCCTTAAAATACCTCAAAATCATTCGTTTATCATCGATTTAAGGAAAAATTTAGCGTCCTTAGAAATACAGATCAACGCATTTATAAACTACAAGTCTCTCTTGAAGAGAAGTTCAAAAATATGCCAAAAGCTACGGTAAAAAGAAATGCTGGAGCGACTGGCGGAGGCGCCAAAAAGGCTGCTTCTGGAGCGAAGAAATCTAAACTTTACAATATGCCGGAAAAAATTAAAGAGGGAACAATTTTGCGAGATCTTATGAAGACAGAGTGGAAGATTGGACCATCTATAGGTACTGGAGGATTTGGAGAAATATACTCGGCCTGCAAGAAGGGCGATAATAAATATGACTACGTTGTGAAATGTGTAAGTTTAGCAAAGTGTAAGAATAATTATACATTGCCGGTCGAGTGTTCCTCGTTTGTCCGTGTCGTTTGTAGTCTGTTTGATTATGCCAAACTATGACTGTGTGGATCGTGCGTTTGTCCAACATTACACTATTCCCTATATGTATAGGTAAAATTTTATTTTGTGAAAGTAAGAATTGAGCTTTAGACAGCAATTTCAATATATCCTGATGGTATATTGGTTCTTAAACACACCCATTAATATTCATTGAAGCGTAAAAACTAAATCTCTATTTATGAACTTTGTTATTAGAAATTAAATTAATATTACTTAATTGAAACTGTCTCGGTTTAATACTAAATAGTAAGCGTCGCATACTATCACATTGTTGCTATCGTTATCCAATTTGTTTTAAATTGTTTAAACTATCATCGATAGTTTATATTGATATTGCCCTATGTAGACTTGTACTACATATATAAACAACGTACATCTTTGATTAATAAATTATTTGTCGTCTTATTAAAGGAGCCCCACGATAATGGTCCTTTATTTGTGGAAATGCATTTCTATATGCGCAATGCCAAATTGGAAGATATACGCAATTTCCAAAAGGAACATGGTCTGAAAAGTTTAGGCATGCCCTATATGATTGGAAATGGTTCTGCAGAGATAAACGGTGTAAAACATCGTTTCATTGTCATGCCCCGATATGGCAGTGATGTGGCAAAATATTTTTTAGCAAATGGTCGCAAAATACCTGAAGGTACATGCTACCGTTTGGCTTTGCAAATGCTCGATGTTTATGAATACATACATAGTTGCGGCTATGTTCATGCTGATCTTAAGGCGGCCAATATATTGTTAGGCTATGGCAAGCAACAACAGCATCAAGCGTACTTGGTTGATTTTGGTTTGGCATCGCATTATACCACCAAAGATTTTAAACCTGATCCTAAGAAAATGCACAATGGCACTATTGAGTATACCTCTCGAGATGCTCATTATGGTGTACCAACCATGAGAGCAGATTTGGAAATTTTAGGTTACAACTTAATTGAATGGTTGGGTGCTGACTTGCCTTGGGTAAGAGATAAAATATTAACCTCTCCCCCAAAGGTACAGAAAGCTAAAGAAGAATTCATGGCTGACGTGGCAACGAATCTTAAAAAACTTTTTCCCACGGCTGTTCCAGGGGCTTTGCTTGAATTTTTTAAATATGTAGCCAAAATGAAATTCAACGAGACACCTGATTACGGGAAATGTCGTAAAATATTTACAACGACGTTGAAGAATCTAAAAGTATCTATGACTGGTGACTTAAACTTTAAATTCAAAACTACTAATTTAAATAATAACATCAACTCACCTTCCACGAGTAGAACTGCCAAAATAATAAGCAAGAAGATAATTAAAAAGGAAACTTCAGCTTCAGAAGCTGAGTCTGACGATGAAGTTATAAATGCCAGTGATGACGATGATGACGATGTTGTTTTTTTAAATCATAAAAAAACTTTAAAAGTGAAACAAAAAGACCTTTAAAGACTTCGGCAAAATTAACACCTAAGCAAAGGCTTCTGGCAAATTCATCCCTCAAAAGAGCGCAGAATGATTCCTCACATGAATCGGAATCGTCGCCTTCACCTGCCAAACGGAACAGATTAAATACTACAAAATCACCTCCAAAAGCAAGCACTTCACCTTTGAAACGCAATACCCCACAGAAGAGTTCGTCATCATCGTTAACATCGTCAGCTGCAAAATCGAGGAATACTCCACTGCATGCCAAAGCAAATATACGTATGTCACCGGCCATTACTATGGCATCATCTTCATCACGACCAGGTAAAACAATAATCAATGATCGCGTGACCCCAAATAGGAAGCCCACAAAAATTTACGAATTTAATTTTGAACTAGATGTTAGTATGGATGCAAATGTTGTAGTAAATGTTAAACGCAAAAAGAAGCCACTGCAGTTATCACAAGAAGAGCAAAGCTCAACATTACGAAACACACCATCCGGAAAGACTTCAAATTCTACACCAGTTACTAGAGTGAAAGTGCGTAAAATTGGCAGTGACGATATGGGCACGGATAGCCCGCGTACACCTGCTGTTACCGTAAAAAAATCGCGAAGACTTCAACAAACACCGTCTTAATCATGGATATAGGAAAAACATTCCGTAAATATTGCTTTTATATAGAAAAGTTTAACATATTTTTTTAAAAACTACACCATTTACAACGTTGTTGAATAAATTGACTGCCTGGACCACTTTTAACAAAAATAATTTCAATAAAAATTCGTCTTTAATTTTTAATATTAATTAACCAATAATGAGATTCATTACAATTTTCTAAATTTTATTAGGAAACTGTTGAAACAGACTACGGGTTTTTAAAATGCATAAGAATTCACTCGTTTACATTTACATTTATATCATCAAAAATAAAAAAGGAAACATTGAAACAATTCAATGTCGATCTTTTATGGATTTACTAATCTACATTTAATACAGCATTTAAGTAATGTTTAATTTTTGAATAGTTTTCTGAGTTTCATTTCAATTGGAAAAAAGCAAAACCAACTACGTACTTAAAAATTTGTTTATAATTTAAGACTTTCGCTCAGATGGTATACACAAAAATATAAAAAGTTCTGTTAAAAACCAAGAATAAGTCGTATTAAACCGTATTTTAATTATTTCTTTACATTATAATTAGATTCTTTTATATACTAAAGCTAAAATTATGTTTAATAATAACCCAATCCATCCATGAAAGAAAACACGTTAGTAAATGGTGTATTTTACTCTAAAATTCATTTTTGTGTATGTAATTTAAGATTAAGATATTTAAAATATTTGAAGATGTATTTTCTTTTTATCGTAATTTAAATTTCAGCAGACATTCACATGCTCCAGATGCATTGTAATATAAGGCTTATGTTTCCTATATTCCTTATACTATCCTATATTCTTCATACAATATTTTATTGTCTGATCTTGTATTAATTTTATAAAAGTAATATTGTTCTCCTTAAAGCACAACTAAAGCATTTGTTGTAAAATTTATGTTCAATACAATATATCGTTATCAAGTGATCTATTTTTTTATTCAATAATTCTTATTTGTACTAATTTTTATACATTCTTGTCGTTAAAAAATTGTTAAAAAGTCAAATTTTCCTATTTATGCGGTATTCTTGTCTCTTTTTATTATAATTTATTGATGAACAAATATAAGTTAAGTTTGAGTTAAAAATTAGATCTTTCTTACACTCTTTTCTTCAGCCTAAGGTTGTAGTGTGCCGACGGTTTAGGGATGCTTTGCCGGTTATATAAGATGTTTTTGAATATCCACTGCAATTTATTTAGATTGTTATATAGTACTGCAAAACACACTAGATATTCGGATATTGAATGAAAATAACAACAGTAATGCCAGGAAATCACGTCTATTATCATTATAATGGAAAATGTTATATTATTGCAATCATAGATTAGTTACAAGTGTTATAAAAAAGGATAAGTAATGAAGGTAAAAGAACGCAACAAATTTTTATGAAAGGCAGATTGTAAAAAGTGTGCCTGTCGTGCTAAATTACTAAATGATTAAATAAGTTGATATAAAAGATTTTAATTCATAGTTCGGACTGATTATTCCCAAATAGTCGCCTAACCATTAACTAACTGCGAATCCATTTTATTTCTTAATTTGATCAATCCAATAAGGATCATAGATTCAATATTTTGTTGGAAAGATATGAATTTTCTTATTCCTCGACTATTTGCTATTTTCCTGGACTACACAGGGGAAGTGGTGTGAAACCCTGAACTTTTAATGCTGTTAAACCCGAATACCGTGTTAAAGTGTTCCTGGGTGTTTAAAAAGTATGGCAGCACTAAAATCTATCAGCTGTAGCTTCTTTTTTATTTGCTTTAGCGCATTATTCTGCTATTTTACTTCAAATAATTTTATTTGTTTAATAGCTTAGGTATTTCAAAGGATATTGAACATATAAAAAAGGAAATAATGGCCACGACTAGTGAAATAGAGATTTTATTAAAAAAAGCTGTCACACTTTTGCATTCAACACATGCAAGTTCTGCTACTGAATTGCGTCTACTGCTGGATGAAGAAATTAAAAAGCGATATGGTAGTGAGAAAACCATAACAAATAATATAAGTAAAAAACAATTGGAGGATGAAGCTAGTTTTCCTGGTAGAGCTGTAACGCCACCGCCACAACCAGTGGAAGCAGAAGAAATTATAAATCTGGTACATTCGCCGGCAAAAACTATATCGGATTCGCCAGATACAATTGCCGATTCAGATGATGCCGTCAGCGGCGCTGGTGCCGGATTAGGTTTGTTGTTGCCAACCACAGAGGATGAAACAAATCTCAAAGAGTTTGGTGATTTGAATTGCTGTGTTTGTGGTGAAATAAGATTTACAGCTGCCAATCGTTTAATTGAGTGCTCAAAATGTGGTGCATTGTATCATCAGGAATGCCATAAGCCACCCATCTCCGATGAAGAAGCGTCCGAAGAACAGGGTCATAATTGGCAGTGTGATAATTGTAGCTCTAAGCCATTAACAAAGTTAAGTAGTAGTTCTTCAGGTCTAGTTGTTATACCAGATGAGCCAATGCCTTTAATAACCACCTCTTCTGTTGCATCAATAAAATCAAAATCATCTGCTACTTCTTCCCGTTCGTCATCATCATCCAATTCATCCTCTCCTTATCACAAAATGGAACAAGTACAGGCGGCCACAGCAGTTGCTGCAAATAAATCATCTTCCAAGACACATCGCGAAGAGCGTACTTCAACTACCAGCAGCGGTAAAGTGTCAACTTTAAGTACATCTTCGAGTTCAGCTTCGACAGTAAAAAAACATTCATCGTCTTCATCAAGTAAATCGAAATCGTCTTCCAAACACCATGATAGCAAGCGGAAGTCGAGTAAATAAAATGTTTAAAATGTTGCGATAATTAAGATAAATAAAATAGCAAATATTTCATACCAATATGTTTATCCTCTATCTATATTCAATTCATAGTGCGGTCGTAATTTTCCGTAAATATATAAAAGTAGACTAAAGATCTATCAATATTTCGTATCCCAGTCGTGAAACAAGACATAAATGCCTCTACGTTTATAACTATCCCACTGCCTACAAAACGGTTAGAATCTTTTACAATAAAAGTCTAACAGGTATCATCAGCAAATGAAAATTCCAAAGTACAATGTATGGCGGATTCTACGTAGTACAGTTTTTGGACATGTTTGCATTTAGAAGGATAAATGGGAAATCGCATAACCTTATCCAAGTAAGACTTGCCAGCGAATACGCTGTTACCTGATAATGTAAAAACAACAACAGTTTAAAATTTTCAAAAGAAATAAATATTAATAATGAATAAATAAATAAAATAGTATGGAAAAAAGAGTGCGTACTTGAAAATCCTTGTATTAAAGAAATTGTTTTATATTGGTTGTTTTTTTAGCAATATCTCTAAGTGCGTCAATGTTTTGCTGTGATTAATTCCCTTTTATAACGGTTCTGCATTTTCAAAAAAAAAATTTTCATTTCATTATCATATTAATCTAATAGACTACTAAATGCAACCCTGTGTTTGTAAGAAAATACGAAAACCCTTTAATTCAATTGAATAGAAATTGACATTCGCTCTTGAAGTTTTCTTTTGCTGCACCTGCGCCAGTTCTGTCGTGTTCTCCCAATTGCGCGGATTGCAGCACAACATTTTCTTATTAGATTTTTTTTTGCAATTTTGTGCGAATATATTCAGTTAAGAAAGAACTTACGTTAAGAAATGAACAAAAACAACAACAGTATAATTATTACTGAAATATATATTAATCATTGAAGCGTCAACAAAAATATAACAACCGTAATAAGAGCAGTGGTTTCGTGTAATAGTAACGGTGTCTATCGGCTATTTTAATACCGGCGGGTTGCGGTGTTCTATTGCTTTAAGTATGATAAAAAGTAACACTTAACATTAATAAATATTACGTTTCGAGGCATTGTTATTAAAAGAAAGTAAAGAATAAAGACATAAAAGTTAAAACGCCAGTTATTAATTGATAACAAGTGATTAGCGAAAAACAAGAACCTATAAAAGTTCTTTGTTTAAAAAAAGTTCTTAAGTGTTTTAATTTCGCCATTAGATTATTTTTTTCTTAAATTTTATTTAAACAACTGTGTCCTACCATTTAGGACATCATCTAAATACCGCGTGTTTGAAAACTTAAATCCATTAAATTGTTGCTTTTCTTATTGTTATTTTGAAGTCATCACTCCATCCCTATACGATAATTATTGGCATTATGTCGCCAATTTGGTGCCTTTTCTTTTTAATAGGATGCATTCTATTCAAGGTCATGCATGTTGTCGCCAGTGCTGTTGATAATGAAAATCCTTTGGTAAGTACAACTAAACTTGTGAATTTCATAAAACGCATACAAATGCAAATGGGATGAAGTAATTCAAGAATTTCAATTTTGTTTTGTTCTTGGAGTTGGTTGACATTTGTTTATGGTATTCCTTGTTTTGTTTTTGCAATGGTTTTCTTTTTTTTAGAATACTGGTTGATTGGAAAAAAATAAAAAATGATATTTTCTTTTTGGAGGGGGAATTTTAGGGGTGAGCATCATGTTGAGGGCTTGTTGTTGTTTTTCTTCGTCATATGTTTTTGACATATTTTCTTTTGTTTTGTTTATTTTTTTACTTTTTATTGTTAGTAAAAGAGAGAAATTAGTTCAAGAGAGAATTTACAATGATTCTCTCTTTGTTTAAAAATTTTTTTTTTCATTTACTGTGATGCCACATCGAAATTGTTTACAGTACTAGAACTGGTGTTCCATATTGGGAATTATTGTAGTGACTATTGCAAACAGGTGGTCCTAAAGGATAGCTTACTTTAAATTGAATGCAATTATTATTAGAATGAATAATTTATGAAATAAATATGATTTTAATATATAAAACATTGAACGTTACTAGATTTTATTATACAAGATAATTTTCTAAATCGGTGAGAACATTTCATTCTAATGTTTAGGTTTACACTCGCTTGTGAGATTTGCTAGGTTCACAGCCTATTTTATCGTTAGCTGAGACCAGAAATGTTACAAATTTAATTTGACTTAACCATTTAAGACAATGGGTGTCTAGCATAAGGATTTAAATTTACATCAGTAAACTATTAATCGTTCTTTAAATAAAAGAATGAAAGAAAATAGTTGCGGATTGAGGTTGAGGACCCTTGGCAGAGCCTTCTTTGAGAGCTTGAGTTCTGCGTCGAGAGCCGACATTAAGGCTCTCCACAGATTCATTAGCAGCTTGGGCTGGTTGAGAGGTGCTAGGGTTTCATAAGTGTAGTCGCGCTCTCATCCTCTTTTGTCTTTTGTCTGCTTCTTTCTGAGTGATTTCTTCGTTTCCCATTCTCCCTCCCCTTACCTACCTTCCTATATCCTCTATTTCCTTCCTCCCCTAAGGACAATGTACAATGGGTCAATTTCGACCTCCGGGTACTGTGCTTGTCTTGACCGACAGGTGCACGTCCTCTAACCTAACCTAACCTATAGTTGCGGGATCCTGAGGCTAATTTAAAGTCTTTTCTTTTATCTCTATTTCCGCTTAAGTTATTTCTTATATCCACAGTTTTGTTGTATTGACAGTGAATCGGATTTGTACCATTCCATAAATCATTAATATTAATTGACTGTTTATTTTTTGCAGATTCTATCAACAAATGAATGCTTCATAACAGAGCCAGTGTATAATCATAAATTTGATTTCAGTGCCTTACATTCAGATTTTGCCCATTTGGCTCGAAGTGAATTAGGCGATGTTTTTGAATTTAACATTTGTGGCAATATGACGAGAAATTGTAATGGTCGTTCAGATGTTGCCGCATGCCTTAAGAAATCCGATAATAAGGAATTTGTTTTAGGTAAATATCTGTATTAAATTTTTTAAATCATTTGAATATATAGTTTTATTTTTATTTTAGGCACTCATCATCAATTAAATTATCGTAATGGAAAAATGTATTTTAGTTTTTCGAATGGAGAGAATTGCAAAAAAGATGAAAACTATCAATTGCATGTGATTTTGGGTTGTGATTATACGCTCGATAAAGATCAGTCTCGAGTTACATCATATGTAAGTAAATTTATTGTAAATTTAATAATTAATTATTGTTGAATTCATTAAATTAAATAACATTTAATTAAGTTTTGTTATTTTGCAATATTATATACTGCCTCATTTTGTTATGTAAATTGCTTTGAGAAATTGCAAGGACCTCTTGTATGGATTCATTAAATCTTCCTTTCAATTTCCTTATATCTGCAAATAATAGAAGAATAATACTTAAATTTGGTTCCACAGTGACGTATGAATTAATTAATATAATTAAACATGTAGAAATTACTTTCACTTACCAATATTTAAACCACAAATGTTAATATTCAGGTCTTCTAGAAACGAGGCATTGCCACAAATATAAGTTAAAAATTCAACATTAAAGCTTGCATTTGAATGTTCGACTCTTAAGGTTAATTCCGTATTTTTGTGTAACAAATTTATACACAAATCCATTATTTCACAAGGAATAACATTAACAAAGCACAAGTTGAAGTTTCTTAATTCTGTTTTTAAATTCACCAATTCATCGCTGTAACTTTTAACAAATTCAGGAAGTTTTTCAAAACTGCATGTTAAAGTTTGCAAATATGGCTGTTGCAGAATACTAAGTAAATCCATGAATTGAAAATCTTCACTTACTTCTAAAGATAAATATTTTAAAGATTTAAATGCCATTAGATTTTCAATTGAAATATTTTTAGTTCTTGCTTGTAACATTTCAAGATTTGGACAATTTGTAGGATTTAGCCAGAATTGCTTTGTAAAATCTACAGACCAATTTAATGAAGACAAATTTTCTAGACGATTTTCGTTTAAACGAAATATATCCTTAATTTTATTGAGTATGTTATAGTGTAAACTTAGATGTTCCAGTAAAGGATTAATATTAAAACACTCAAATTCTCCCTTGTATCGTGAAGCTAACGAAGAGAAACTCCTTAAATTCATTTGAGTTAATATAGTTTGAAAATCTTGCCATGTAAGTCCAAAACAATTTCGAAATTCTAGTCGTTTTAAGGTAGAAACTGGTATGAATTTTTTGATGTTACATCTTTGCAAACTTAAAGAATCCAAATGCGTGCAAACAGTGTTCAGGGATGCAAAAAACTCTTCTAGTATGAAAAAGTTATTGGCTGTAATTAGAGTTAATTCTCTTAAATTGTTTAAGTTCTTTAAACTTTTACTGTTAAAGGCCCAAAAGGTATTCTCATATTCGAAACATCCAATTGTAAAATTCTCGATACTACTTGAAAACATCAAATCAGTTTCACGGCTTTCTTCCTCGGTAAAATTGTTAATGGAAACATTTACCGTTAATGCTTTCAATTCCGCCTTGGCTAATAAGCTTTTAATAGTTTTAAAATTAATCGTACATTCATTTTCATTCTCAATCCTAAGCTTTTTCAAATTGTTCATATTTTTCAAAGTTGATACTATCAGTTCCTCATCCAATTCACAGTTGTTTAAGTCTAATACTTCCAAGTTCGGATAGCTTAACTTAAGCCACTGAATGTAATCATTATGGGCAATGTTTAAGCCTTGGTAATATAAATTCAGCAAATTTTTAAATTGAATATCTTTTAAATATTCCAAATCTTTATAATACTCATTATGTTATCGTTGTATTTCTTATTCAAAATCAATGAGAAGGTTTTAAGATTTGTGGAGTTGATAATTAAAAATTTCATAAACGCCTCAGGCCTTAATAAACATCGTGATTCAGCTGTTGCAAAGAATTGGGGGATTTTTTCATTTTTATCAAATCTCTGATGTAGGCTATTCGATACTATGTAATATTGATCGGTTTTAAAAACTTCTAGCTCTTTATATTTCCTTTTAAATATCGATTTTTTGATTAGTTTGTGAAAATATTCACAAACTTCTGCTGCATTTAATTGATCTTGTACTGGTAAATACTCCAATATTTTAATAAAAACGTCGGTAGATAGTCTTTCCATTTGCTAATAGGAATTTAGCCGCAAAAGTACGAACACAAAAGAAATATAAACAATCCACTCAATATTGAGATTTAAACTAAACACAATTTAATAATTGAACAATTGAGAGCATCAGATGTTTTAATAAAAGGTGTTGGCAATGTACTGAAGGGGGTAATAAAGATACTTTTTGTATTCAAACTACCATAAAGTACCAAAAAAAATTTTATTTAGAAGATATTAATTTCAAAACGAATTTTTGAATTGAAATATGCAATTGACAAACAGATGATCACAAGGTTCAATAGCAAATATTTCACACATGACAGATTTTTAATTTTTAATGCAAAAAACCCCCTGTTAAAACATTGTAATGTTTTTGTATCATTCTATGGGAAACATTAATCAGAGATTTAAATATTAATCAGATAAAAATTCGGGTCATTTAAAACTGTAAAATTTTATTCAATCCATAAAATTTAAATTAAATTTACAAGTGTTTCCTTCACTTGGATTAAATATATTGTGGGTTTTACAATAATTACTCACATAAGTATAATACATATCTATCCATACGTTATAACGATAAATTATGAAGACTGGTACTATTTTAGTAGGGAAAAGTACGATTGCATCATCACTTTCATCTTCATTATTAAAATAAAGCTTTTTTATACGAAAGAAAGTTAGAAACAGAGAGAATGAAATAGAGAAAAAGTGAAACAGGGAGAGAGAGAAAGAGAGAGAGAGAGAGATTGAAAACAATTATATGAAGCGTGCTGCCGTATAGAATTATGTATTTTTATTCGGAATTATAAATCATTTAACTCCCTAAATACCCATACAGTATGTACATATCGACGCTTCCATTCTATAACTTTCTAAGTGTACTTAGAACGTTTTTAATGTTCTTGAAGAAGATGGTTAAGATGCGCCCATTCGTTCCGAAGTTATAGGGAAAAATCTACTTAGAATACACATACAGTCTTATGGCATGTGAAAACTTTCAGAGCTCATAACTCAAAACATACTTTTTCGAATGTTATAGAACGGAGACGTCGATATATGAACGTATGTACAATGTATTTTAATTTAAGTGATAAGAATTTCTTTATAGTCTACATTTTATTATGTAATATTCAAAAAATTCTTATAAGACTGATTTATTTTTCCTCTACTTTAACGTAAGAAAAATTATTTTTTCTTTTACCTAAACAGAGTATTCATTCTAATTTAGAGAGCGCTCTGGTAGTCTAGTGGGTAGTGTGCTAGACTATTAGCGTGGGGGTCCTTGGTTCGATTCCCACCAAAAGTTCTGATATGTAACATTACACCGAGCATATACTTGAAATTACTCGGCTCGCATATAATTAGAATAATTATTAAAATAAATAAATAATATGATTAGATATGGTCGATTTGTCTGCATAATAAGTAACTGCTGTTTTGATTGTCGAGCACCTACCTCCTCTGTAACTGCCCCGCCCTTAGAAATTTGAGGTTGAGGACCTTGGGCAGGGGATACTTTGAGCGTTTGAAGTCTGTGTCGAGAGCCGACATCAAGGCCCTCCACTGATTCTTTAGTGCCTTAAGATGGTTGAGGAGTGCCAGTGCTCCCTTTTTGTTTTGTTTGGTCTGTGTAATTCCTCCGTTTCCCATTCTCCCTTTCCTACTTCGTCTGCTTTTTTCTAACCCCTCTATTATCCTTCCTTTTTAAGGGCGTTTTATAATGAGTCAATTCGTCCGCTGAGTTAATTGTCTCAGTCAACAAGTACACATCTTCTAACCTAACCTAACCTAACCTAAGTGATAAAAAATTAACTACGTGAAAAATAATAGAGACATAAGAATTAATAAGGACAGCTTAGAACTTTAGGAACATAATGTTTTAGAAATAGAATATTTAATTCCTTTTTTATTTGAATGCTTCGTTTAATAGATTGGAATAAAGTTCCGTGAAAATAAAACATGAAACTTACAGGAATAAATACACAACGCCTAAAGACGATTCTATATTATTCTTATAGGTGTTCGATAGGGCTTAGATCTGGCGATGCAGAAGCGGACTGCATTAGGCGTATATGTTTTTATGGAAATCATGATGTTATACGATAGTTCTAGCGGAATGTGATGAGAAGTGCAAAAAATTACAAAATATAAAAACACTTTACAGATAAAAGAGAATGATAACTTACCGTTCTATATTTTTACTGTTTATTAATTCTCTACATTCTCTATTAATGTTATGAAAAACCATTTTTTTAGACCAGTAATTGTCTGTATGTAGGGCTATAAAGTTGGTCGATTTTCTGTACTGAAGCGACTACAGTGGGAACAAATGGCTTAATCTTTGAGGTCCGGATAAAAATTTCTTGATTACTGTCAGCTGTTCCAAACTTTCTTCCTATAGTCTCTATAATCTCTAATAATTTGCCAGATTGGATATTTTGCACGAGTTGCACGAAAGCGAGTAAGCCACAAACCTGATCATCAGCCCGATTTATGCTTCATAGTCATGTCATTTGTCATTTTAGATGCGTTTCACCCAGAGAAGCCGTGATTGACATTTGAACGATGTTTTATTCCACATAAAAATTTCTTCAATATTTCTTTCAAATGACTGCAAAATTTCGATGATATCTCACATACAGTTTTTTTTTTAATTAAAGATAGAAACCAATTGAAAAGACTCTTTTGTCCTACATGATGGGATTATTAATTGCACCAAAGTTCAATGCTAGGATCTTTTATCCTTCTGCTATCTTTCTGCTGTCCGTCGTATCCAACCTAACCATTTACTAAATAATCATTATAAATAATCCTCAAAGTAAAGATATTCGCACTATTAAATATTCAAAGTTCTGTTTGGTTTTGGGCATTGTTTTTAAATTATACTCCATGCTTTATGTGAACTATAGTTAAAATTAAATAAAAACTATCATTAATCCTTGTGTCTTTCTTTTTTTTTTTTTAGGCACCTGATGTATGTTCGTTTTATATAACCTTTGAAACGCCGTTGGCATGTTTGCCAGAACCAGACAGTGTCAAAGGTAACATATGTAATGTACGCGATAGCACTACCGGTCACACATTTGACCTAATGCCCTTAAGTGATAACAATTACAGGTAAATTTATATTCAACTTAACATTTAAAAATTAATCATTCGAAATATAATTAAATGTTCTCATATAGAACCCTAGATCGCCAGGGTAATGTATTTGTTATAAATATTTGTAAGCCAGTATTGTATGGTGAAAATGCCATGTGTCCAGCTGATAGCAGTGTGTGTTTTCTAAAACTACAAGAAAAGGATTACAAGAATAAGTAAGTTTTGTTGGTTTTTCATGTTCTATTAAAGTATAATGCAAACTTCTTCTTTTTTTTAAAGATTCATTAATTATGGCACTGTACAATCGAAGCCTGTTTTAGAGGACGGTCACCTTATAATGCGCCATAATTCACCAACACCTTGCAATAGTACCAACAATTATACATCGACTATATATTTCTATTGTGATAAAGACGTTAAGGTAAGTAAATAAATATATTTTAAAATTATTTTTATTTTGGTACATTGGTAGGGGAAGGAAGAGGATATTAGTTTTTTGTTCATACTTTAAAACTTTTTGTTAAAAGAGATTAAATACCGTTGCTTTTTAGTCGAAATGAAAAAGAAATTCACGTATAAGCTATGAACTTGAACTTGAATTAAATAACTTCGAATTCTTTATTCAGTTTTATCAGAAATCTTATAAAGATTACTAAGTCAATCAATTATGTTTGACGTACAAATTTAGTTGCTGTTGTTATTGTGTTAACAGTTAAAATATGATTTATTATGCCTGTTGATGTTGAAAAAATTAAGTCATTGATGAACTGTATTGTACGGGCATTGATAACCGACCGAACAAAGGTTATACGCATATTAATTCCCTGCCGATGGCATGATCTCTACTTTGTCCAGATGCATCCGCAAAAATCGCAGAAGCAGGCTTCTTTAATATTCTACTGCATCTACATCTGCTACTGTATTTAAGGTACGATACTATATTTGTAGTAATTGAGGAAATAAAGAAATAGGCTCTCAACAATATTAGGTCTAGTAGGTAGTGTTTTGGCTTATTAGACCTAAAGTCAGGGTTCGAGTCCCAGGCCAGACATAAATAAAATAAAAAAAAAATACAAAAAAAAGTATTTTTTTTGGCGATTTCTTCTCTTTCTCTTCTTGAAAAGTTTCTCAAATAAATCTGTCGTTCGGTGTCGACTTTAAACTGTAGGTCCCGCCACTTCTGTATAAAATTAACACACACAACATTAGTGGTGTGAGAAACTGCGGGCTTCTTGGGGACGATTGCTGTAGGCTGTCTAATGGTGAAGGTATAGCACTGGCCATTTTATAGTCACCAGCAGCAACTCGTTTCCGTTCGTATCTTCCCCCTTTCCACCTTTCCTAAACCTGCACAATGCACTGCATGGGTAGGGGTCATCTCCTGAGTGCAGGTTTAATCAAAAAAAGATATTAACTAGTTTTTATTAGAATATTACATTACTATTATTATTATTTATCAAAATTAAGAAAATGTTGAAATAATATTGTGTACTTACTCCATTTTCCATTACGGATTACGACCTAGCTTCTTATACCACTTATGTTGTTAATTTGTACATGAGTGGCGGTATGCAAATATTTAGCGAAAAAAAATAGTTCAACTAAATCTGTATGAAATTTGTTTTTAAAAAAACTTAAAATTGGATTGAATATTTTATCTAAATGCTCCAACTCGTTGATTGAATAATATTGACAATTAGCGGACCAAACATGTTAATAATATTAAATAAGAAGTGAATTAAATGTTTGTGCTGTAAATAATTTATAATTGTTTATAGAATTGAAATTAAATTTCATCAAAGTTTTAATGTAGACAAGAATTTTGTTGTTTACGTACATATCGCTCCTTTATTGCAACATGGTCATATCTCAAAAAAACTTGAACTTGGCAAAATGCGATTTAAGTTTTAAGTTTAACATAAGTCCTATGATCTAATTGCCGCAAACATTTTTTGCTATAACTTCGGTTCAGTTTGGGATATAAAACTGATTTTTTTTCAAGATGTACAGAAGGTCTAAAAGAGCAGTTTTGCTTAAGTAACTACAAATTTTTAATTTTTTGAAATATGACTATGTTGCAATAAAGGGGCGATATGTACTTGAATTCAGCATGTGTTCTTTAATTTTCGCCAAATTACTCAATTCCTTTTGATTGAAATATTTGATGTGTTTTTTTTTTGTTTGTTTATTTCTTCTTCTTTACTAATTGGATTTAAATTTTTGTATTTCTTTTTACCACAGAATGCCCATCCGGAGTTAATGGGTTTACATGGTTGTTCATATGAATTTTCATTTCTTACCCCACTGGCCTGCAATGATTTACCACCGTGTACTGCCATTAAACATGACAACGAAATGTAAGTACACATATACATACTTATGTACATACCTACATATCAATCCAATACATGCATATTTCATACATTCGTATCGTGAATGTCCCTGTCCAACAACCATCGATTCCTTCATTAATTTGATTTGTTCTTATAAAATGTTTTTCTTTTTCTCATTTTCTTTTTTTCTCTCTCTTTACGTAAATAAACAGCATTAATATGAGTTCGTTAATGAATAAACCGTTTAAATTGCAACAGGATAATCAGAATTATATAGTCTCTGTATGCTCATCAGCTGGTAATCCATGTATGGAAAATGATGGTAAGTTAAAATTTACTTACAATCTGTACTTTAATACACACACATATGTATGTTCATATGTATATATGTATGTATGTTACACGCATGTGTATAATTGAGTATAGTTTTTCCTTTATAATTTTGTGATGAATAGTGAAAGAATTTCTTATTTTTAATTACAAAAAGATGATATTAAAATGTTTAAGGCATATAATAAACTTAAAAAAAGCTGAATGTAGATAGAAGCAAGATATAGATTTTATTTATGTGTGTTATAAACATTTTATAGTTAAAAAACTATAAAAGATGTTTCCTATAATTCTATATTTTCATATACACTAGAGCCCCGACTTGCGTCGTCCCGATTTGCGTCGCTTCGATTTGCGTCGCTTTTATAAAACTGGAAAAATTCGATTTGCGACGTTTTGATCCCGATTTGCGTCGATTCTATTTGCATCGTTGTGATTTCGATTTGCGTGGCTAAAAACGGTTCAATTTTTACTGCAGCATTGTGCATTTTAGGCATTTGTAGTGTGTAGTGATGATATTAATGAATTTTTGCTGTCTCACGATGAGGAGCATGATAATGAAAATTTATTAGCCATTGATATTCAGCATGTTTCCTGTCATAACAGGAGATGATACATTAGAAGAAAAAAAAATAATAGTCGCCACTATCGTAGCACGGGCGTAGCAGCATCCGTTGATCAAGCCATTGCTTGTTACAAAAAAATATATCAACAAAAAAATCTTTAAAAATTGAACAAACTGTGGACATTTTTGTTAAAAAAAAAAAAACAGTAAAACCATCCAATTAAATGGATATAAGTGTATAAGTGTTTCTGATTTAGATTTATCATCTGAAGAGAGTTCAATGTAACCTAAATAAATTAGGAGTTTTAATGCACCAACTTTTTTGAATATACATACTCGTGCATACATATCTAAATGAATAAAATTTTTACGTTTTCTCTTTATTTTATTGCTTTGTTATCTTTTTATAATAATTAAATATAAAGATTTGTTGAAGTAAATGAAATAAATAAAAATGTATTCATACTTGTTTTTTTTTATCAAAAATACAAAAATTTTTTGCATTGTTTTGAATATTTTCCCCAATAAATTAAATTTTAGTGCATTTATATAGAAAAAAGTGATTCGATTTGCATTGTTTCTCCGTCCCCATTAACGACGCAAGTCGGGATACTTGTGTATACGTAAAATTGTTGTGATCTTTTCCTCTTTTGGTTTTGGTAACCGGGTTTCAATGTACGGCTGATTAAACGATTATATCTGATTTTGGTATTGCAATTTTTGATTGAGTCTCTAGATTTTATTTGTAATCATTGAGTATTCCTAGATTGTTTATTGTGAGGCGACATTTTGGTTTCCCACTTAAATTTGTAAAGTTTCCCGAAACTGTTTCTGTTATTAGCATATCTCAAGTACCTCTATAAAGATTTTTACTACCCACATTATGTGATCTTGTCTAATAGCACTTAGTCATCCATCCCGAGGACAGTATGTGTCTGCGTTACAAGCTTAACATATTACAAACCACTTATCCACAACAGGACTACAATATACATAAATGGCGTTATTCTAACTAGAAATGAAAAAAAATATATTTTTAATACCGACATGTTCTATAAGTAATAAAATATTACTTTTAAATCCTATAAAATTCTATGATTTAAAAATCCATTTTACCATTTTGTACGTTACAATACCTTTATCTATCTTCTCAGCCCATTGAACTCTCTGTCTGGTTGGATATACAGGTATAGACTATAAAAAGTAAAAAAAAAAATCTCTCAAAATCACGTAAATAATTTGTTTATGTTGCAAATGTACGAAGTGTATACGAAACTTTTTTTTTTAAATTGCCTTTTTTACACTGGCACATAAAAATGGGCAATCAAAGCCTTTTGGCATAGGAATTTGTTTGGTTAAAAAATAAAATTCATATTAAAAAAGAAAGAAAGAAAATAAAACATATAAGTCAACATGATAAATAAAAAATAATAAAATAAATTGAATCCACATATGCAAACATACGAGTACAATACATAACAGGAACATGAATAACGTCCTCCGTAATCCTTTTGCAGTAATGGTTAACCAAAGACTATACATATTAGGGTTCAATTATTTATTCTTACTTTACAAAGTAAAATAATATAAGTTTTAAATAGCAACTGAAATAAAATAAAATAAATAAATAAGTCATCAAATTTATTTTCAGGATTATCAGATTCAGGATTAGGACTTTGCTTTCAAGTTTATCTTTTCTTTTGTATGGATTTGCCAGATGTCAAGTAGAAATTAACAATACTTAACTGATATACGAAAATTTTTCCTTTAATCCATTAAAAATTTGTTGAATTCCTTTTACAATTTGCTTACTATAACGTGACTGATTATATTTCAAAACAGTACCGAAAACATTGCTTTTTCATTTAAAAGAAATACGAAAGTACTTCCAATCATAAAAGTTACAAACGTAATTGATTATTGTGTGTCTCTTCTACTCTATTTTTATATCCCTTACTTTAACCAGGAGGTTTTAGAAGTGTTTATAGTGGACTACAAAATTAAGATTCAAATTGTGTAAAATTTATAATTCCCATTTCAATTAACCCAAAAATAAAGTCCATCGAACCTCCTGAGAGGGTAACATAGACAATGAACATTTCATCAGAAGCCGCAGCTTCACTTCTCGGAAATATATTCCTCAAGAATTGACGTCTCTGTCAAACCTTAATACGTTATGTTGCTACAACAACAACCACTGCACTAAATACAACAGTCGATAAATTTCCAGAGAGGTAGTTATTTCTAGGCAACGACAGATTGTATCCATATCATCTGGTTTAGTTAACTAATCACCTGCTGGGCGGTCGCCGTAGACTTGTAGGTAGTGTGTTGACTTATTACATGTGAGGCCACGGTTCTGAATATGGAAAAATATTTCATCGGTTATTTTCTCTTAGTAGATTTCTATCAAAAACTATGAGAGGCTGATCAAAAATCTGTCATTCGGAGTCGATTTTAAACTGTTTGTTCCACCATTAATAAACACAACATAATCTATTGCTTAGACTTAAAAAAAATTTTATTAAGGAAACTGAACCAGTAATTTTCAATAACTTCTTGCAATATGCAAGATATACATAACAAAAGAGGCATTTATAGTCCGAAATTCTATAGTTTCTAACTTAAATGTTTGAGTTGTTTGCTAATTAATTAGTCAGATAGTTATTAAGTCAGTTAAGCTCTTAAGCAGTCAGCCGTTTAGTAATGTAGTGCAACACTATGAAGATCACGTTGTTATTAAAAAAAAAAATGATTTGGGATTGCATTAGAGTCCAGTATATATTATCAATTGATTAGAGAGTAAATTTTCCTGATTAATCTTATCTTATCCGATACGCAAAATTTTTGAACATTGCAATGGTCTATGTTTTTTTTCCATAACCAGACGTTGGCACCAATATCAAGCTTTAAAAAGCGTAAAACTACATTCAGTTACTTCTCAACTTCTAAAGAAAACGTTTCATGTCGCTTTTTTCATGTTTCAATGATACACCCAAAAAAATATTATAGTAGGATTCACTAATAATAATGAGGAATGATGTCCGTTTTTTGAAGAATATTCGTCAAGTTGCATACGCAGTCTCTAGGGATTTGGCGCTGTACATTTTTTCTATATTTTCCACTATTTTACTAACAATTTTTCTCTGGGTTATACACATGCCTCTCAGAACTACACTCACATTTTTATCTTGTTCTCTTTGTGTCGGCGTCTGCCCATAACTCTTATTTAATACAGAAATTTTATTTTTCGGATTAGTTTTCAATTATCATTGGAGTAAGGCTAGAAATCGAGGCTTTGGTTTGTTGAACATAAGAGATTAACTGTAGTTTTCACGAGCAGTGAGTTGCCAGTTATTCTGGAATTTGATATTTAAGTTGCGATGTTATCGGTAAATAATTTTAATAAAGAGTTTTTATAATATTGTAGGTTCTCATATCTACAAGTACAAACAAAGTTAGATATCAATATCAGTTCATTAATCTCAATTTTGTTAAGAACTTTAGCAGTAAAAAATTTTCAATGGACGTACAAACATATTGTAGAACAAAAATCAGTGCCACCTTAATAATCCATCAGGCAATGTAAATAAAAATGTATGACTGTATATGTATGTACATACATGTTATATTAGGTTAAAAATACACTGAAAATTACATTCATTTTGTCCATGCCCATGCTTATTTCCAGGAGAAAGAAGCAATTGTAAAAATTGAAAAATCAACAAATTTGCCATCAAAAAAAAAAAAAAACAGAAAAATAAAAACAAATTTTTATCTAAGAAAAAAAAGAAAACGAAGGGATAAAAAGTAATAAAATATAACATCTAATAAAAAAAGAAGAACAACAAAATTGAATTGAAAAAACATTGAAAAGACAACATTTACTACCTTTTCCTACTTTAACGTGAATATATTTTTGCTCTCTATTCTCCTTTATAACTCTCACCACGACCATGTCTAGTAAGAATCGCTTTAGGTAAGAGTATCCTTTTAAATCTATGTTGATGATGCTAGTAAGTAAATATTAAAAATGCCTTCTATATTTCCATCAAGGCTTATCGATATAAATGTAAAATGATTTTTTTTTATTTTTCAAGAAATAGGAATTTCTTTAACTCGATAAAATAGAAAATAAATAAAGCAATAATTATTTTAAAATACTTTTAATTCATCGAAAAGGTAAACAAGTTATTTTTTTAGTATTAGATATTATCGTGTATTTATTTATGACCATACGTCAAATGATAGTATTTGGTAGAGATATTTTTCAGGAGTAGTATCGCTTTTATAATTTATGGTAAGATAAAATCGATAAGAATTATGCCAAGTTATCTGCCTCAAGGGACGTCTGATGGTCATAGAGACTTAAGCATGTCCATGGCACTTATTATTACTTATAATTAGTGTGTTTTGCAACTGAATTCAATTCAAATATAAACTTTATTCCCAGTATTGGTCATCATCTTTCTAGATTACATATCTCCCGTGGTGAATGAAACTCAAGATAGTTTTAGAGAGAATCGATATTCTATTGATCACCTTAACTTTTTCAGAATCATCATCGGATAACGGAAGGAAACTTCACACTGTATCTAAGTTTTGCCAGTTTTAAGAGAATCTTTCATTGCTTGTATCCAGACGTCGATGGCGAAAATGATAGTCTTCACATGCCTTAAATGTGTGTCGTAACATCAACTTGGCGAAGAATAAATCTTTATGTGAGGAACTTTTCAAAGCGAGAAACTAGATTTAAGACTACAGGAATATAAAAGCAATGAAACAATACCAGAAGAGGATCTTTTACAATATTGGTTGAGACTCTTTCCGATTTAATTTTTTTACAATATTGGTATTTCGAAAAAATGTATCCACCTCATTCATATGATATATTGCATAAAGGTGATCTCTGAAATTTTTTAAATGGATAAGTAAGAGAGTTCTAGCTCCGTTAGCATATATTTGATGGAGCATTCAATTGATTAAGTAACCGTAACCCAGTAAGTAATGTGTTGGCTTATTAGACGTAAAGCCAGAATTTGAGGCCAAGGCCAAACATTTAAACAAAATACAAAAAGTATTTCTTCGGCGATTTCCTTTCAGTAGGTTTCTTGCAAAAACTTTGAGAGTAAATAAACTTGCCATGAAAAGTTTCTCAAAAATCTGTCGTTCGGAGTTCGGACTTTAAACTGGGACCTACAGTACACTTACAATGTATAAAACTAAGACACTTTACATAAGTGGTGTGAGAAACTAGGTCAATAATCCTTACTGAAGAGTTGTAATGACCAATTATGTATGTATTCAATTGATTAAATTCTGAACAAAATTAGCGTTCATTATGAGAATGATGGATAATTTGACTTTAGGAAGAAGCATAATGAGACTAAAGCTATAAGAATATAACTTTGAATCGAAACATTATTGGAAATTTAGATAAAATTATCTGCTTCGACAACAGCTGTACTTATATAAAAAACTTAGACGGTTAGATGACCAATTATTACGCATATGTTTCCCTTGTAATGGTGTGGAGATCTTCGTAGCAGTCCAGATGCTTTTCCTGAATAAATCAAATTGTACATATATTGTAATTGCAGATTCGAAACAAATCGAAAGAAATCTCTACCATCTTCAAAACGTAGTAGATTTCGACGGAAGCATGGATGACTTTAACATTAACATTTACTAGCTATGCCAATAAAATTTCTCTCTTATTTACGCATAGGCCATTTGGAGATCTACTGAATCTAAAAGTTTGCCCTAACCTCAACATATTTCCATAGAAACCGTTTTCAATTTTCCTATTATACTTGATAAGTGTTCACTAGCTTTTACAAAAATCCGGGAAATATTAATTTCTTTTTTTGCATGCCTTGCTATTGAGCAATAATAGCTGCCACCCTAACTGTCATCCGTAGACGGCCTCTGAGTACTTTCAATGATGTTAAATACATTTAATAATAGTGCAAGCAGGATAGCTATGAATCATCTTTCCTTTTCCATCTTTTTTATTTTTCCTCAATTAAACATAATGGGATATGGATCATGTGATCATGTGATCAACATCCGCAATAGAGGCTAGATTACCTTCAATATCTCCATGTACTTAAAAAGGGGTTTTATAAACTTTTGTTATAAACATTTTAAAATCAATAATTATTCTTTGCTTATCAACCAGCATCATTAATAATTCAACTTTGAAAAGGCCATCATTCAAATATGTTTTTTAATCATTCTGCTTGCAACATAAATAATAGAAATTAAATTTTCTTGTTCGATTATAATTTATGGTAATTTTCTTTATTGCTACTCAAAATTATGAATGAAATGAATTTACGATACCTTTCCATGCATAGTTCTTCGCTCTTTACCTGTACATAAATGGACAACAGAATGAAAAAAAGAAAAACTTTTCATGTTGCATTTGTCTTCAACGGAAACGGAAATACAATCGCATTTCCGTTGAACCATTAAAAACACCACTGTTATTGGCTGTTTGTTACCAGCCATTGCATTGCATTGTCTCTATTTGTGAGCACGAAAGAGGAGAATCGAAGTCGAACTTTATTTGTATTGCATGCCAACGTTCCAGCTGTCCGTCTGTCAATTTGCTTGTAACATTGTGTCTATTGTTTTGTATACATTTTTTTGTGTCCTACACTGCCAAAAGCAAGGAAGTTATATATTGATTTAACGAGTTATGAGGCTAAAAGTGTGTGAAAAATATTGGATTTCTAGCACCCAAAGGTATGTGAAAACTTTGAGTTTAATTCTGCACTGCCTATAAGTATGTAGAGATTTTAAATTCGTTGTGAGTGGGGTATTAATTGGGCAATTCACACAAGCCGTTGTATCGTTGTATTCATTGTATTGTTGGACGATTATACAACAGTGTATGGTTGTTGTTGATAACTTTCATGTAAAAATCCGATACACTTTTACACATTTTTTTCATATGTTTTTAAAAGTTTTATTGGTTTCGTGCTATCAAATTATGTGAATGAAAAAAAATGTATGTATGTTTTCATATGTTTTTCAAAAGTTGTGTTGGTTTCGTGCTATCAAATTATTTGAATGCCAATAAAATACATATGGAATACGAAATGCACAATACAGCATAGAATTAACCGTTTAAAAACGGCCAAATGTATTCAATACAACATAAACGATACAAAGTCGTGTGAATTGCCCAAATATTTTATTCCTGACCATCTATGTATGTGTAATTGTTTCTTGTTATTGTTTTATGTCGCAGAAGAATTTTTTTGTTACTTATTTTTTATTTATTTTTTTTTTTTCACTTTTGATTATCCTTTATTCTCTTTATATCCTTTGCTATTCGACTTGTTGTTGCACAATTGTTCTTTTGTTTTTTTTTCCTTGTGATAAGTAAACAATAATAACATTGCAAACACTGCGAACAACGTTTCATTTGTTAGGCAAATAACAATTACTTGTTGTTGTTGCTGCTGTAGTTGGTGCATTGCTGTTTTCAGCCGTAGGCATTGGATAGCTAAACTGACTGCTTATTTCTTTTAGACGAAAATTTTTTTCTCGCATTCTTTGTACAAAAACAAATTGTTTATTTTACCATTGAAAGAATCTACATGCCACGAATAAAAAGAAAAACACGAAATTCATTTCAGGTTCCTGCGAATGTTTTTTTTTTCTTTTGTAAACGTAATTTACTTTATAAAAAACTTGGTACTTTTGATTTGTCCATGCGTTTGCACTTGGTTTGTTATTTAAAATGTGAGAAGGTTTACCCCAGCACAATATAGTTTTTGGGGTATTAAGTTCTCAGTCTTTAAAATGTGGTTTTAATGAATCCCTTGTATGTTCTTTAAATTGATAGTGCTTCCCGACCATGCAAGAGAACGGTCTGTCAAGTATATCAGAGATATGAGAAATGAGGTTTATTTCGTATTTTCTGACATTAACTTCTCTTTGATTGCTGGGAATGAATTTAAACATGTTTTTGGTGTTTCAAGTGTGCAAACAGATCATCATAGATTTTTAAAAACAATTCTAATGGATTGTGCAACTGATTTCTGTTGTTAACTCGTCATATTTTCTGAATTTTTTATTTATGGAATTCATATTATTTTAAGCCGGTAGGTTTTTTGTAGTCCTTTTAGATTGTTATGACAGCTATTTACATGGGCATGTGCACTGTGAGATGTTAAGTTTTTAATTTTGTTTCCAATATCCAGTCTGTACAATTGGATTTTCTCATTTTGTATATAAGCCTTAGCTAAATATGCACTCCTTTGCGTTCCATTAATTTACAAGCTCGTTACCTGTCAACGTGTATTTAATTTTTCAGTGTTAGAATTTAACGTATTACATTGATTGCTATTATAAAGTCTTTTAATTTTTGTAATCTTTTACATTTTTAATCTTAGTTTTTCTGTTAGAACAGACCATACAATCATTATGTTTTTTCCGAATGAGGTACTAAAATATGAGATTTTCCATTAAATCGATTCTTTACATCTGATGTTGATGCTCGCTAGCGTCTTTTAGCTCTTTGTCTGAAATTTCCCACCAAGGAAATAACTAACTTACGTATGAAATGTACATTAAATTTTATACAAAATGTATGAAATAATGGCACTTGTTTATGAACTCCACCCTACGCCTCCAGTGTGACATAGGAGTGCAAAGGGTTAATTCTTCATTTCATATATGATATACAGACTGACACTGTGTTTAATAAAAATTTATACGAAAAATAAAATTTCATCATCAATTGCAAATTTCTAAACAATTTGTCTTTAATTCCAGCATTAAATATTTACAATCGTTTATATTGTATAAACAATTTTTATTTACTCTGTGTACATAGAATTACAAAATCAAGTCTATGACTTTTGCTTCTTAATATCGCCTTTTTGTATGTCCAAAAAAATGGTAAAAAAAAAAACGTAAACATAAGGACCCATTGTTTAAAGCCATGTACAGGATTCTATTCAATTTCCTTAGTCTGAATGTTTGCATGCATAACTGTTTGTCTGCTGTCGATGGCGATTGTTGAATCCTGTCGCAGCATATTGGAGTAGCATCACACAATATTTTCCAGATTTTTTTCTTCTTTTAAAACTTGTCCTATTCCTGCTGACTGTTATTTTTACTGTCGTTTTTTTTATTTGAATAAATTTTGCTGCTGTAGAATTTTAATTGTTTTTCTCTACCTTTTTTTGTCTGTAAGTTTTAGTATTTTTTTGCCATATTTTTTTTACAAGGACTTTATTTTTACGCTGACAATTTTCCTATACACTCCAGTACATTTTTTTTTTGCAGAGTAGTCATGAATAGTTATAGAATAGAAGACTTTGTAAAGCTTGTGTATTGTTTTTAAATTTTCCAATATTGAAAACAACGTTTCAATACAAATATTTGACTCATGGTGATAGGTTGCTACAAAGGGCTTAGACCTGAGAGTGATTAATTGAAAAAGTTGCTGAACAACTTGTGGTTTGGAGCCAGTAAATTATGGGTTCCGCCATTCATAAATAAACACAATATGGATGTATTTCGAAATCATGACTATATATGCAATGTCACATACTAGGATTTCGAAAATCCTTTTTCAATACTGCATAATTTTCGAGAGTAAATCTGGCTTCAAAAGATAATCCGTTGATAGTAATCGTCCATCGGTAAACGACTTTGTAGTTTTCCAAAAGCGGTAGACACAAGACCATATTTGAAAAGCAGCTCTTTGGATACGGTAAAGTTGAGTAAATCTGCGTTTTAAATACATACTTATTTAAGGAGTGTGCACAAAAAAAACTGGACTTACACTTTTCGTTATACAAATAAAACTAAGTGGTGGATTTTTTTCGATTTATATTTCAATTAATGTAAATATTTCAATTCTTTTGTGTATTACATTTTTTTCTGACAAAGGTCTCAGAGCATCCAACTTTTTGAGCCATTTTTCTTCCAGACATTTTAGGGTGTTTTAGGAAAAATACGTATTATTTTACATGCTTTATTTTGGTCGGCAAATCCTTTTTTTCTTCCACTTCCACGCTTTCCCTTAATACTCAAAGACTCCTAATATTGTTTTATTATTACCTTAGAAACTGTTTTTTGGCTAACGCCTGCGAACCTAGCAATCGTTTTTTGTAAGCGGCGCGGTTTTTCATTGAAAATTTCAATTATTTTTTTACGACATTCTTGTTGAGTGCCCATTTTCAAAAAACTGATTTTGCTATTCCAATGAAATTTAGCACGTGGTTTTTGAACCAGATGACTAACAAAAACAATGTAACGGAATTCATTTTTTCAATTATGATAAGAGTTAGTTAATTAGGAGCATTTTTTTAGTGCGCCCTCCTTAATTAGTCATTACAATCCTTCAAGCGACTTAGTTCTCATAACATTAATGTTGTGTGTGTTAATTGTAGCGGGACCTACAGTTTAAAATCGTTTCCGAAAGAAAGCTTTTTTTTTTTTGAGAAACTCTCAAGGCAAATTTATTTTATCTCAGGTTTTTTGCGTGTAATCTACTGAGAGGAAGTTGTTAGAGACGAAATATTTTTTTATATTTCGTTTTGTTTGAGATGTCTGACCCCGAGATCTGGGATCATTTATTCCCAATAACTTTATCCTGGCTTATGCAAAACAGTTATTGTAGAAAGCAATACTATTTATACCGCTATTGGTAATTGAAAGGATGCCAATAAAAAATTGAAAAAATTGCTTCAATATTCATTTAACATTTACCAACAAAAACAATTGTTTAAAACACTTGCCTTTCCGTATCCTCTTGTTGTAAATTCCACATGTTATTGTCATTAATCAGAATAAATTCCAATTGAATTCAATTTAATTACAATTATAAATTGATGTTGCTGAAAATTACTGAAATTCTCCAAATATTTAAACAGATTCTTCGAAACATTAAAGGACAATGCGGACTCATTCAGTATCATTATACAGCATGATGTCCTTTCAATATACCTAATCTGTATCTGTGTATCTGTATCTGCAACTGTATTTAGCTTACAAATATACGCAGATGTTCAGTTTGTTGTATTTCGAACGCTACGAATCCTTTTATTCATACATCTTCTGTTCTACGCCAAGAGGATGTTTATATTGTCTGTCGCCGTCCATTGTTATATCCAATAATATAGTCCTTCTACAGCCATATAACGATTCAACGTACATACAACGTATATGTAGCTGGCCATTGATGTTGAATCAACATCGAATGCTTTTAGTGAATAAAACTGGTCGCTATGAAACATTTTAGGCCATTTACTATGATTTGTAACCGTTTTATGTGATATCGTCAATATCATTATTTTTATGTTCTGTCCTCTATTTCTTTTCCTCTTCGTCTTGTTTTACTCTTGCTCTTCTCCAAGCATATTATAGAATATGTTGTATAAAAAAGAAACAAAGTTTTGCTCCAATAAAATCACTCAACTGCGAAGCAATAAAAATCATTTATTTTTAGCCACTTTGTAATCTGACAGAGGAGAAGAGAAGCGTATAGTTTTCTTTTGAATTATGCCATTTTAGTAAATATTTCTCACTTTTAAAGTGAAATCTGTAAACGTAGGAAACTATTTTTTGATAAAGAAATCGAATATCTGTGGTTTAATATAAATATATATACTGAGCGCCAGTGTATACCAGTGAATTTGGTAAAATCAAGCAAAAGCAGTTGGTGGTGCTGCATCGATAACCTAAATTGAAAAGCAATTTCAACAAACACTATTTGAGGTTAAAGTTGGGCTTTAACTAAGCCCAAACATGGGGTTTGAACCGTGCCCTCATGTCTAAAAAGCCATCACACTACCTATTAAACTACAGCGATTACAAGCGTATAGCTTCAAAACTGTCATAACGTATGTAATCACTGAAGGTTAGGATGGAAATATTATGAGCAAGCTTGGAAGCTTGCTCTTAGGTTAGGTTAGGTTAGGTTAAAGGATGTGCACCTGTCGGTCAAGACAAGCACAGTACCCGGAGGTCGAAATTGATCCATTGTACATTGTCCTTAGGGGAGGAAGGAAATAGAGGATATAGGAATGTAGGTAAGGGGAGGAAACAGAGGAATTACATATAAAGAAACAGACACAAAACAAAAGAGGTTGAGAGTGCGACTACACTTATGAAGCCCTAGCACCTCTCAACCAGCCCAAGCTGCTAATGAATCTGTGGAGAGCCTTGATGTCGGCTCTCGACACAGAACTCAAGCTTTCAAAGAGGGCCTTAACAAGGGCTGGGCAGTTGCAGAGGAGAAGTTCGAGAGTCTCCAACTCCTCCTCATCGCAACATACCCTGCAATAGTCCGTCAACGACCTTATCTCGCAGTGCCCCGTGATAAAACCGATAACCAACCTTAAGCTGGCCTTAACCAAGCCCAGCAGCCACTCTGCCCTTTTGCTGTCCACAGCAGGCCATAGACGCCTAGAAACAGAAGCCTGCTCTTACCAAATACTTTAATGGAGAGGACAATAGGTTGCTAGTAGAGCGAGCTTTACAGAAAAACCATACAGCTTGTCCATTATTTAATTTGTTAGAGCACCGTCGCAATGTGACTTGTGGTTAATGTTGCATAAGAGCACAAGTTTAGACGTCAGACTTTCTGGTACTGATGTTTTCAATTTGGTAAGAGTAATTGAAGTCGCCGTGGTCTAGTAGGTAGTGTGCTGGCTTATTAGATGTAAAAGCCAAGGTCGAGTCCCAAGCCAGACATCAAAATAAAATACAAAAAGTATTTTTTCGGCGATTTCTTCTCAGCAGATTTCTGGCAAAAACCCTGAGAGTAAATAAAATTGCCATGAAAAGTTTCTCAAAAATCTGTCGCTCAGAGTCGACTTTAAACTGTAGGTCCCGCCACTTATGTATACAATTAATACACACAACATAAGTAGTGAGAGGAACTAGGTCAATAATCCTGATTGCAGGGTTGTAATGACCAATTATGTATGTATGTATGTAATTAAGACAAACTTTCTTGTCTAAACATTAATGTCAGCACGATACTTTGAGAAGTCAGTAAATCTCTTCTATAAAAAGAAGGCTATGAATTGTATGTTAACAGGGTACAATACTTGAGAATGATCTTAAAAAAAATCGTCAAATTTTTTCACAATCCACTGTTGATTTATAATATTTCCTTTGATCTTCGATAAATGGACATTAAAGTGAATATTGAAGTTTTTCTTGGCCATGTTTTATATGTTTAAAACGATTTTGGAAACTATTGAGTTAATTTTTCTACTTGATTACATTTAAGATGCCACTGCATTCACCAAGAAGAAGTTTCCTCCTTTTAGTTTCTCTTTTCTCATAAATTTTATATTTGGTGATGGAATAAATTCTTCAAATTGATGGCAAGATTATGTGGAATATATTTCAAACTTCAATGAACTTGAAATCAATGGAAAAAAACTATGCGAAATAAAATTTAAGACCCTTTTTGTATATTCTTTTATTTTCTTTCATTTTACCCAACAAAACTTGAGAAACATATTTTTTCCATTTTTATTTTATTTTTCTTTCGTTTTACAGGCGCTTGTCTATCTACAAATCAAACGAGTGGTTTGGGCATTTTTAATACGAATTTGCGTATCAATCAAACGGGCACACCGTATTTGTTATATGAAAATGGTGTCATTTGCAATGACAAGCCCAACACTAAATGGTCTACAAAAATAGAGTTTGTCTGTGCCAACAATGGCAGCAATGACAGCAACAATGGCGGCAATAAAAAGAACATTCGTAGTGCTGCTGTTGGTGTGGGACCAAAAATAATTGAAAATTCTCATTGTCAACTGCTGATACAGTATCAAACTGAGCTGGCGTGCCAGGAACAAATCGAATGCAAAGCTAAAGTCTATATTGAACACTCAGAAGACGTGGCCGATATGGAGATAATCGATTTAACGCCACTGATAAGTACCACCGATAACTATGAAGCTGAAATAGATTCAACGGCAATTACACCACAACAAGTGAGCAAATCGACGAAGGTAAGTTGTTGGTTTTATTCAATAAATCACTTCTTGTAATGAAACACATACAGAGTCTGTGATTTAAAGCGATTTTTAGTTTTGTTTTTTTTAAGCGGCTTCTTGTATAATATACTTCTTATTCGTTTGGTGTTTCTTAAAGTTACTAGTTTACGATTATTATTTTATATTTAAGATTTTCACTTCGTCTTTAATTTTTAGAGATATTGATTAGCAGTCAAAACAGTATGGCTGGCAAATACTATTGATATTTTTGTTAAGATAAGATTATACCCTAAGTAACTTTTGTAAAATCCTCATCATTTTTACCAACGAGTATAGAATCGTCCGTGAGAAAGATTAAAACTAATCGCGCGAATTGAAAACCGATGGTACAAGCTTGTGAGCTTGCTCTTACCAAATATTTTAAAACAGAACACAACAGGTGACCAGTAGAGTGACCCACTCAGGAACCATACTGCCTGTCCATGACTACGCCGGTAGTCCTTATCCGCTCTGCTTAACCCTGTAATATGAGAAACATTCGTTCTTGAGTGATAGTTTTCGGGTTATCGTCTTCGTAAAATTTGAGGATTTTTAATACCTTCACGAGAGGTGGCGTGGTATACTGGTTAAAGTGTTTGACGTTGTGGTTTTCGAATTTATAAAATTTAACTTTCACAAATTAATCCATCTCTGGAACATCCTTACCTCAGTACCAACCAGACCTATAGTAAAAAAATTGAGTCTCAATCAGTAAGATACACCTACGACGAATGACTATTCCAGAAAGTTAGCCTTTCCTGTTTTTACTTAAAATAAATAGTTAAAATAGGAAGTAAGTTCACAATCTGACCATTAAAGGAAAATACCGGAAAATAACCTGAAAAAATATTGACCCGTATTTCAATAGTAAATTTTCATTTTTTAACTTCTTTTGTTTGTTTCTAAGACACTTTTTTTCTCAAAAATCTTTACTTTTGTCTTTATTGCAGACCATAGTTCCATTTAAATTCTACTTTAAAGATGCCAAATTTCCCAAAAAAAGAAAAAATATTTTGTCTTTATCCTTTTACACCCCTATGTTTTTTCTCTTTTCATTTGTTATTTTTTCAATTTTATTTCAATTTCAACTCTTTTTCTTTTTTCTAGATTTTCCTTAATGTCTGTCGACCATTAGTGCCTAAATATGGTTTAGGTTGTCCAGGTGGTACAGCCGTATGTATGGGAAAAATTGATAGTAATACTGGTAAGCCGGAAGAAGAACAGGTATGTATGTATTTGTAAATACGATTACGTAAAGGGGATACTTTTTATTTCCCCATTTTGTTGAACAAATGATGTCCGTGTGTATCTGAGTGTGTGTGCGTGTGTTTTTTTTTTCAAAAATTTAAAACCTTAAGCTGTTTATCGATAGGATGTCTGTATATGCTCCTGTGTTTGTGTGAAACAGGCGAGTGCGTATGGATTTTAAATTTTTTGGAAAGTTTATTTTTCATTAAATCTTGAGTTTCAGAAAGGGGGTTGGGGGGTTGCATTTTCGGAAAATTTAAAAAGTGAGACCAACTTACTTTGATCAAAGTTACAAGAAATTTAAGTATGTAACTGATACAGGGACGACAATAGAAACTTCTTTTCGGTTTGTAATACGTTTTGAACTAAAATAGGGATGTTATAACGAAAATTAGAATTTTCCAAATATAAAGAAGAAATCCATAAAATGACGAACATCTTGGTATTTATGCTTCATCAACCGCTATTCGATTTACTGTATCAAAATCGTTATCTGGAGCTCATTAGAGTACAAAGATGTACCAGGGAAAATGGTAAAGCTGATTAAATGGATAAACCGTTGTTCTATTTGTCGTGTTCATTTTGAACCGCAGATTACCAAAAAGATAAACATTGGAGATGGAGTTCACAAAACTTGTTTTCTCTCATAGTTCTTGTTAAACATTGCCAGTGCTGAATCGGATATCACAGCAGAATGCAGGACAGTATTTGCGTTCTTGTTTACGCAAATCAGGACTGTCTACTTTCATGCAAGCATTCACAAGTATTGACTGACGTTCCAATTGAAATTGTGATGTGTGTGCCTGCTATCCACATATCATGACTTTAAGCTCTTATAAGAAAAAGACATAATTCATTTGTAATGCTATGGTATGGACTTCGTCACATTTTTTTTTTTTTTATAAAAACCAACACTCAGGATGGCCCCTACTCATGCAGTGCATTGTGCAGGTTTAGAAAAATAGGTTATAGGAAGGTGGAAAGAGGGAGTAATGTTTGTGGACATTTGATTTAAACTTACCAATATCGTAATTGACGAGAAAAACCTTCGCAGGAAGATCACTCCATAAGCGAGCAGTTCGGGCAAAAAATGAATTCTCTCCGTAATGCAATGTGCAGTTCACTGGACGATCAACCACAAAAGGATGTGCTCCGCGAGAAGCTCGAGTACCACGTAAAAATGTGTGATTATAGGGAACCAAGCCCCTTATCTCTCGAGAAAACCTCCCATTATAGTACCGATAAAACAATGAAACACACGGCTCATTTCGCGGGGTGCTGCAACGAATCAATAGAGTTAGATGCCCTACTGTCATCAATAAGCACCATCAACTTCTTCTGTATGCGGTCGAGAAGCTTCAAAATAGACTTGGAAGCACCGGACCACACATGAGAGTTGTACTCCATCCGGGGTCGGATAAAGGCCCTGTAAATGAAGTGAAGTATTTTCTGCACCGTTTCAAAAAACCAAGGCACTTGAATACTTCCTTCGACACTCGAAAAATGTGATCGTTCCAACGAGCATCACAACTAATTCTCATGCCCAGAATACCAAGAGCATCCGTCTACTCAATATTTACATTACCCATAGATACAGAGGACAGAACACCAGGGCCAGCATCACGCCGGTGTGTCAAAAAACAACATTGGGTCTTGCGCGCATGGAAATCGACCCTGTTCGCGCGGCCCCACTCAGAGATTGTTATCAGGTCACCTGTGAGTGCGTCATTCATGTTCGACCTCCTTGCCCCAATCTCCAAAAGGCTCGGCCTCCGATCAAATGAGTATAAATGACAAATGTTGCTGTCATCCGAACATATCACAAAACCGACGAATGCATTTTTTTTATTCATATTTAAAGAGAAATATTCAAACTATTGTGAACTAGTCAATCTTTCAACCAATTCGTTTACCAATTCAGCTAATAGATCTAAATAAAAGCTAATAACGCCCAAAAATTATTTGTAATCAGCCTTCCAAAAATATTGAATGCTGAAGTATTAGATAGACGTTCTTCATTTTTTGGATGTGTAACAGGAATCTTAATATTTTTACGTTTTAAAATAACCATTTAAATGCTTTTTTATCCTATAACTATTGGATCTTACTGCTACATAAATCTGATAGAAAATTTAACGTATGTTCCATGTATGGTCCTGTGCCTTAAAGTTCAGGACTGGTGTTTTACTGTTCTGTTGCTATTACAACAGATTGTACTGTCGTGCAAAATACTACTCGCCCCATTGCAACAAACAGGAACTACTAACTTTACCCGTACTTCGTAAGTGGAATGCTTTTCTTGCAGAAGCTTTTCTTGCCACTTAAAACCTAAATCTAACAAAACCTTGATCTAATCTATCACTACTCCTGCTAGTCCCCACATAATGCACTTCTTCAGAGGGAGTTAACCCCGATTAAAAGATCAGAATAATTACGCTTAAAATACATTTTAGATGTTTATTCATCTATCATAAGATGTTTAGAATTTAGACACCTTCAGGCTAGCCTATTAATCTAGAGGCGACTTTGTTATTTAAAAATTAATCTTAACTTCTTGACTATAAAAAAAACAATTCATTTCTATTACTGCTGGTCTTATTAAGTATTTCATAAAATCGTACAATTGCTTGTTCCTGCAGATTTATCGAATGTGTTTTTTCTGATTCAGTTTTATGTCTTTTCGAAATTTGTTTTAAATACTCATAAATTTTCGATTTTACTTCTATTTGAAAAAGTATTTGTTTCTATATGCTTGACACCTGCACTGCAACTACAACTGAATGGAATAAAAATAAAAGCAAGCAAAAGTCCTTATGATTCTCTTTTTAAGTCTTAATTAATTTAAAAAATATTCGATCTTTAAAAATAGGAAACATTGATTTGGATTTTTGGCATAAAGTAAAATTTATTATTTATTACTTGTACTCATATAAGAATTATTTAAAAATATGGATTTAAAATCAATTTGAGACACACTCAAAATAAATAAAATCAATTATTTTATCCATATGTCCAGTACCTCTTTGTATGAATTGTTGTTATATTTGCTTAATTTTTTTTTTTGTTCAATCTATTTTATTTCTGCAAATAAATGTTTGTGTATTAATTTATAATCATAAAATGTCCAACTCCCTTTTTGGAGACTTTAAGATACATTTGAAGCAAGTGGGTCAAAATTTAGAAACTTACAGGGTGGCTGATATATAATGCAACAAAGTAAAGCGCTATGTTTTTTTAATTTTATTGTTCAAAAGCAAAAAATGTTGGAAATGACATTAATTGGCTACCTTTGGTACAAATTATGGCCTTCAAACGGCCGACAAAACCATCACAGGCTGCACGAAAGTGGCTCTACGGTATTTTGGCCTATTCCCGGCAAAGTGCCGTTTTGAGATGATCGACACTTTGGTATTTTTTAGTGAGAACCTTACTCTCCAAAATGGCCCACGCGTAAAATTTCAACGGATTGAGATCCGGAGATTTTGGTGGCCATTGTGCCCTAGAAATGAAGCGAGAAACCCGATCTTTTTGTTTGTTCACAAATTCTCAATTTGGAATGGCTTTTCATCGAAGAAAACCGTGGTCTAGTAGGTAGTATGCTGGCTTATTAGACGTAAAGCCAGGGTTCGAGTCCCAGGCTAGACATCAAAATAAAAAATTCTAAAAGTATTTTTAAGGCGATTTTTTCGCTTTCTATTCTTGAAAAGTTTCTCAGAAATCTGTCGTTCGGAATCGACTTTAAACTGGAGGTCCCGTAACTTCTGTATAAAATTAACACACACAACATAAGTGGTGTGAGAAACTGCGAGGTTCTTGGGAACGATTGCTGTAAACTGTTTAATGGTGAAGGTATAGCACTGGCCATTTTAGTCACCAGCAGCAACCCGTTTCCGTACCGTTCGCATCTTCCCTCTTTCCTCCTTTCCTAAACCTGCACAATGCACTGCATGAGTAGCGGTCTTCCACTGAGTGCTGGTTTAATAAAAAAAAAAAAAAAATTCTGTAACTGGCCACTTTCTTGCAAGCAAAGTAACTCCTTGTCTCTTTCCAGTCTAACTTTTTTTGTCCATCAGTGAGGTCTTGCATTTTTTGGAACTTCAATGGCTTTAGTCCAAGCTCATTTTTCATTGTGGTGTTGCATCCGTTCTCGCGATATGTTCAGCTCACGAGCAATTTTTACACCACTGCGGCGTGGGTTTCTTTCAAATCTGGCCTCCACTTTTCGGATCATTTCTGGTGTTGTTACCGTTATTTTTTCGTCCACTTTTTGGACACGATGCAACACTGCTAGTATCACGGTAATAAGCAATGGTACGAGAAACAAAAGATTTATTCACATTTACATACCACCTGTGGCTTTCCAGCCAAATATAAAGCAATCACACTATCACGCTGGAATTCCATTACGAATAACTTTCTTTCTGAATGCAATAGATCAAAATGCTTTTGTAAGCTTGTAAATAATAAAATAAACAGTCACTGGAATAAATCTGTCAGCAGTCAGACGAGCGGTTTACAAATGATAACAACCTGAAGTTGGTTGCAATACATATCAGCCACCTTGTAATTGACATAAAGAAAGATTTAAAAAAAAATCTAAAAAGAAAATTGTCACATCAAAGTTTTCGTTTGTGTTGGCACAAATTTTGTAAAATCATATTGTCGAAAGAGAGTTAAAGTTGAAACCGACATTGTATTTGCAACCGACTTTCTATTGATTACAATTTTATTATAATTCTTGGCTTCCTACAACACATTAATTTTATATTTTATATGTAAGTATTACAGCCAAATTAGCCTTGTGCCTTTACAACACCTCTCGTTCTTTCTATTATTTGTCCTTTTATTATAAATTTTCTTTTTTTATTTTGATAAAAGTAGAACTAAATTTGAAATACATTGAAAGTTATACTGTGTATGTATAAAACACTTAAGTTTTAAGTAGATGTTACAAAAGTTTGTCTCTGCTGAGTGAGAATATAATTTGAAAACTATATACGGGCTATACCTATATGTATGTGTGTGTTTGAGCATGATACTTCCGTATATGTTTGTAACAGTAGTAGACAACAGACAGATTGTTTCGTGTTTTGTCAAAAAATATGGTAAGACTTCCATATTAGTAATCATACAGCGATTGACTGGAACCTCGAAGGGAACAGAAAGCAATAAAGCCTGTTTGTACCAAGAGATGTTAAATAAAATTTGAACGTGGTAAATCTGGAATGACTTTGTTGAGCATAATTTGGAGATACAAATCGATGAATTTTATTATGATGTAACAGTATTTTGCAATACGAACTGCTATCTGTTTGATTCCGTGGCTAGTTAATTAAATTCCATAATGGCTTTGTTAAGTACAAACTTTAATAGCAGTTAAGGTCTTATGAATTAGGATTACGTTGTAGAATTTCCAAATCCTAATGTTTTCAACATTTAAATATTTGTATCTCGTCCAATGGGTGAAGAAATTCTTTAGAATGTATGTAGCCCATAACTAATTATGTAGATAGAAAGGGAAGTTATATAGAAGTCGCCGAGGTAGTATGTTGGCTTTTTAGAAACCTGATTCACGTTTCAAAACCTATGTCAGATATCTCCAGCAAAATGAAATATGAACAAATATTTCTTTGGCGACTTTCTCTTAGCAGATTTCTGGCAAAAAATTCTGAGAGTAAATAAAATTGACATCAGAAGATGTCCCAAAAATCTGTAGTTCGGAGTATAACGCCACTCATGTATAAAATTAACGCACTCAATATAAGTGGTGTGAGAAGTTAGGTCATGATCATTACTGAAGGGTTGTAATGACCAATTATATATATATATTATGTAGCTATATTGTGGTTAAATTGTGTAATCCTTCTAATCCCAGTTAAGACGAAATCATTTTCAGCATGATGTTTAATTTCAATAATCGGAAGGATCGATTAGCCCTACTTCTAAAGAAAACATAAAACTCAATAAGCAAAGCTTATCTATGAATACAACACTAAACATTTCCGCAGACGGCTTATACTTAGACAACGAAAGGTGGCAACCCTATAATTCTAGAAACAATTTAGTTAACAAATTGTTTTTGAAAATTATACAATTCTAAAGGTGGTAGTTTTAGTCTGTACAACTAGATTTCCTACAGAGAATTCGCTCGCAAAGGCCTTGTATAAAAACTAGCCCTCTACCCTTTTCTAACGCTAAATCATTGGAGGGATGATTTCATTTTTGGCAGATTAATAATATCAGAAGATGGGAGGGCGTGTATGGCGCCGATTAGTTTGGAAGGGTGCGGAAAGTTTATAAGATGGTGATGGTTTTGAAAGGTGTGATGGCTTTTTAGATGTAAGACCTGAGTTCAAAGTATTTCTTCGACGACTTTCTCTCAGCAGATTTCTGGCAAAAACTCCGAGAGTATATTAAATTGCCATGTAAAGGCTCTCAAAAATCTGTCGTTCGGAGTCGACTTTAAACTATAGGTCCCGCCACTCCTACATCAAATTAACGCTAAACAATATAAATGTTGTGAGAACTTAGGTTGTAATCCTGACTGAAGTGTTGTAATGACCAATTATGTATGTTGTTTACTGTTTCTAATTTTGTATTCAACCTTAATACACTTGTGTTATTATCATTCTCTCTATCTTGTACCACTGTCCTGTTTGTGCCCAATGGTTAACGGTGCATTTAATTTCGAACATTTAAAGTTTTGCTTCTACTTTTTACTCCAGTAAGTTTTTTCTTGTAGTATTTTTGTTTAGATTCCTGTTACGATTTATTTTTATATTTTCCTTTAAAAAATCTAAAGAAGAAGTACCGAAATAGTAAACGATTCATAGTTGTCGCAATATAAATTAAAAAAAAAATGAAAAAAAAAACAAGTACAACGACTTTCTTTTTCTCCTGTTGTTGTTGTATTCATTTAATTAAATGAAATTTTTCTCAATTGTTTATGCAGTCACTTAATGACCATTAGTTTATATCAAAAAAAAATTTTTTTTTCGTAAAAATGTGCAATAAAAGTAATTTAAAAATATCTCACTTGAATATTAAAAATCTCCATTTTGTATTTCGTTTACTTTTTTAATTAAATTTAATTAATTTCAATAGCAACAAATAGCAGCAAATATTTTAAAAATGCAGCAAATAAACTGCAATGGGGGAATATAATCATTAAAATTCAAATATACATTCGGGTAGAAAAATAATTAATGCTGCTGGCTGGTGCACTTTAAAAACTCTTCAAGTGTTGGGATATTGTTTCTCCTTTTCGCCTCTGAATGAAATCACTTCTACGTAAACCTCAATACCTGTTCGAAAAGTAAAATGAAATGAAAAAAAAAAAAAATAATTCGTTTCCTTTTTTCTTTTCCCGTTTATTCTGCAATCCACCAAATTGGGGGTGAAATGAAAGAAATAAAATCAATCAATTCAATTCAATTCGTCAGTTGAATGACTGGATTTTCCTTATTCAGTCAGTGATGTACAAAAAAAAAATTCGTGTTTCGACTATTTAGTGCTATTCCATGTCTTGTTATAGTTTTGCACGTACTGATATTTGCTTTGCTCGGATTTTGTTTGAATAACGAATATGCTTATAATAATAATTTTTTAAAATGTGGCGCACTGTCTAGATAAGAAATAAGAATTCGAAAAAATTTTTTTTTAAATTTTTCTGCAGTTTTTTAATTAAGCATAATATCAATTTGAAAAACATCTTGTCTTTAATTTATTAGATTTTGCACTGTCCAGTTAAGACAAAAGTTTCTGAAAAATATCTTGTCTCTCTGTAGAAGTCTGTATTTCAATTGTTTACTTTAAAACCTTTATACTAACCAGTTGCAGGATGCGTAAGGTAACGTTAACCGTCTAAATTGCTATATGTTAGTCTCAGGCATAGTACTAAAGGAGTTGTAATGGATTGGATTCCGGGAACAGTTTCAATTAAGAATTACCATATGGTTTCATTCCATACCCCACTATAGCATTAAAATTCATTAAATGAAGTGTAAAGTGTATTTTGCTTATAGGAACATTACACAATTCTCTGGGAGCACATCCATTTGCAGTCGATTGTCTCTTACATCTTACGAAGCACTACAATCGATACTAATCTTTACTGTTTTATTGTGTAGCCAAGGCAATAAATTACTGCGACCAGATGAAAGATTTTACAGGCCATATAATCTAAAGAGGTATTCCGTATAATATCTGAAATATATCTGTTGTCATGACAAACTTTAGGATGCTATACAATGTCAGTAAGAATAATTCCCTGCCAAGCCTTTGATAAGCATATTTATTATGTTTCCTTTTAAAATACTCCGGTTTCAAATATGTGTTCTAGCGATTTGTATTTTTCTTCACAGAATCAACTTATTAGGTTTGTATCAATACCTGTTATCAGCAAATGCACTTTGGGCCTGCAATAGTTGGTCAAAAGGCCAGTTACTGTTCTCAGACAATTTTTAAAACAGAAATTACCTCTCACTTCAGTTATCCAGCATAAGTTGAAATTGTTTTAAACTCGTCTGATTTAAAAAGAGTAATCGGCGCCTATTCGTATCATCCGTTTCGCGGTGTATATCTTTCAAAACTTATCTGAAACTTTGACTGGGGTCACATCGGCACTGTAGAACGTAATCTCTTTATATTCCCCCAAAATTCCTCAAGACCTCAGATCCGTCAATGACAGTCTAATAGTTAGATAGCATTATTGTGTCCTAACCTTTGCACTGCTTGTGTAAGATGATTAGAGCACTTCTTTCGATAGCCTTAACATTTGCTTGGAAAATACTCACGAGTTTGCTACAGGTTTCGAAAATTACATTCTGGAACGGAACACCTATGCCACTGCCTAATTGTCACTAATCCATTCTAATAGTATAGAATAGTGCTTCTCTATAAAGAGTTTGTACTTAGCTCAATTTTATTACTCCTTCGTTGTAAAGGAGAATATTTTAGGCGAGAACTGTGTTATACAACGTTCTCTAATGAATCGCTTGTTAAACCTGCCTATCATTATACTAATCATAGTCTACATGGTTCTTGGCTTCACTATGAAATAGGACGGACTAATTAAAGTTCTATAGAGCCTTCAAGAATAGTGATGAAAGGTGGATATTTGAAACCCTATTACAACGTAATTACATGATGTAACTCATGGTCTTCAGTGTTTATATTTAGACAATATGCCTTTAAATTTAATATTGTTGTTTTTATTTTCGAATAAACTTTCGAATAAACTTTCGGTTATTTTTGGTATTCAGCGCTAGTTTCTTTTATAAAGCAGTAAAAAACCTTCATGTATATGTTGTATGGTACTTTTTGCTGTATATTTCGTATTCCAATATTGTTTTGCTTGAATTCAAAGTATGTATTGAGATTATACAAGTATTGACGATAATGAATGGCCAAATGACTGATGCAACTTACATGATGAAATGCAAGTTCTTTTCAATCATTTTCTCATTTATTCTTCCATGTTTTCGTCCAATTAACCAGGTCTTCGTTCACTTTAAGTGATGCGTTTTTGTTTGTCTTTTGAACAACTCGTTGACGTGGTAGGGGTGGGAGAAGGCTAAGGATTGCATATAGATTTTGTTCTTCGCTTAAGCCACACTTAACCAACAAGTTTCTGAAGGAAACCATAAAATTCACTTAAAATTCATTTGTCTATGAATTTGAATGAATGAATACATTCTCCCACAATATACCGCATTAATATCCATAATTTATGTTTCAACAATGCCTTGCTCATACGTTGAGAATCTATGAAAAAAATTTTTTTCTAACGTTCATTTATTTACTTTTCTTTTCTTTTGTTTGACAAACAATTAATTGCAAAGTTCAGCAAGAAATTCTTAAACCTAAACACCAGCTTATCTCTGAACGGAAACTTTCTTAAAGAAAATAAATATAAAAATAAGCTGACAGTATTCTATAAATAACAAAATAAAACAAAAAAAAAACTTTTTGCTTTCATTTCATCTAAATCAACAGAAAAGAACAATATTGTTAAAGAAAGAAGTAAAAAGATTAAGAAAACAAAAACAAAAAAAGAAAAAGATTCTTGACCAGGGTAACAAAATGTAACAAAAATTTCAACTTTTTAAAAGTTCATCTACTCTTTCAATGTTGTTTTCTTGTTTGGTTTTTTCTAATTTCTTTTAAAATATCTTTATCAGTTAAGTCTGCCCTGACCAGTCTAATGTTAAGGATGTTTTTTTTTTTTTCATTTTGTGCTTTTGTTTAGTGTATCATCCCTGTCAGAATCATACATTCTTGCCAGAAAGCAACTTCTAACATGTACTCGTTTCAACTCCAACTAAACTGTAGGTGATTATATCAAATATTTTTTGTTTGAGGTTTTAGATTTCTTTTTCTACTGCAAAGAACAGTGGAACGATATCATTAACAATCTGAAATTATTCTGAAGATTTCGTGGTGGTTTTTAGGACACAAGCCCTTAACGTTTCAATAACATTTACGTTTGAGTGAGATATCACAGGTATTTATGATTCGTTTGAAAGACTTATTGATGTCATTATATGTGGAATATAATGTCATTAAAATGTCTGCCACGGCTTTTTTTATATAAAACCAGCACTCAAGGGATAGCCTATGCGCATGCAGTACATTGTACAGGTTTAGGGAAATAGTTTATAGGAAGGTGGAAAGAAGGAGAAGTGTTTGTAGACATTTGATTTAAACTTACCAATATCGTAATGGACGGGAAAAACTTCTGCAGGAAGGTCATTTCACTTTGCGAGCAAAAAATTAATTCTCCCAATAACACATTGTGCGGTTTACTGGACAATCAACCACAAAAGGATGGGCTCTGCGAGAAGCACGAGTACCACGTAGAAATATGTGATTATCGGGAACCAAGCCCCTTATCTCTCGAGAACACCTCCCATTATAGTACCGATAGAACAATGAAACACATGCCACATTGCGACGATGCTCCAACGAATTAATAGAGTTGGCTACCCTGCTGTCATTGATATCCACCTTCATCCTCTCCTGTACGCGGTCGAGGAGCTTCAAAATAGACTTTGAAGCGCCGGCCCATACATGAGAGTTGTACTCCAACCGGGCTCGGACAAGGGTCCTGTCAATAGTAAGGAGGTCAGATGGAGTGAAGTATTTTCTGCACCGTTTCAAAAAACCAAGGCACTTAAATGCTTCCTTCGGCACGCGAAAAATGTGATTGTTCCAACGAACATCATAGCTAATTCTCATACCCAGAATATTAAGAGCATCGGCCTCCTCAATATTTATATTACTCATAGATACAGATGACAGAACGCCAGCATCACGCCGGTGTATCAAAAAGCAAAATTGGGTTTTGCGCGCATTGAATTCGACACTGATTGTTATCAGGTCACCTGTGAGTGCGTCATTCATGTTCGACCTCCTTGCCCCAATCTCCAAAAGGCTTTGGAATGTCAAATAAATCAGATGAATTTGATCAATGGGCGTGAGTTACATTGATTTTGAGAACAACTATCGCTTGTGGCTATTTTTCGCATACACCAGAGATTTAAGAAAACCGCAGAAGAAAATGTCTAACTAAAATCGCGAGAGTGCAAAATGTTACATTCTCTTTTCAATCAGGATTACTAAATAGCTTCTCATGCAACTTATGTTCTGTGTGTTAATTTTATACATCCCAACTAACGTCAACTCTGAACGACAGATTTTTGAGAAACTTGTAATGGCAATTTAATTAACTCACTGAGTTTTTGCTAGAAATCTGCTAAGAGGAAGTCGTCGATGAAATATTTTTCATATTTCGTTTATTGTTAATTTTATACATGGCAACTAACGTCAACTCTGAACGACAGATTTTTGAGAAACTTGTAATGGCAATTTAATTAACTCACTGAGTTTTTGCTAGAAATCTGCTAAGAGGAAGTCGTCGATGAAATATTTTTCATATTTTGTTTTGTTGGAGGTGTCCGACTTGGGGTTTGAACCATGACTTCACGTCTAATAATAGAACCTACTAAAAACATCTCAATCTTTAACACATCACAAAAGATGCTCTAAATCTTAAATATTTCAGGATCAAGTCATACTAAAAACCACCGAGCAATTACATTCTATGTAAGCACTTTATGTTCCCGGTCTTTAAATAAATAAATAATCCAAATTATGGTCCGGAGTTGCAGCAAAATAATTATTATTTTTACGATTCATGTGATTATTTATTAGGGCAAGCAAATAACACTACGATTATACCTCAGCCAATATAATTGCAGGATTTTACCTAAAATAATGTATGAGCCTGTTATAACAACTGATATTAACTGTGATACAATAAAAACGATCAACGATTGAGGATGTAAAAGCTTTCTGTGATAAAGATCAAAAGCAGAAGAATGTAAAGATTTGTTAATAAGTGGTTGACAGTTTCAAAAAATCTTTTCCGAGACACATTTTTCGTTATATAAATTCCGTACAAACTTTCATATTTTTCTTGATAAAACCGAATTAGTTTTAATTCGACCCATTTCTATATTACATCACATTTAAAAATAGAAACATCAATTTTGAAGTAATTTGTCGGGATATAGATTTTAAAATCGCATACTATCCACAGACATTACATGATATCTGATTAATGCCCCAAACAACATTGAAGACAAGTCCGGTTTCATGATATTTTTCGGAGATTGGTTTCTACCTTTGTAAATGGTAGAGAGAGAGGACATGGACAATATAAGTCAATGACAAGTGAGTATGATAGAAATGTGTTGGCATACGATACATACGGGGATAAAAATAGAAATCTGTATCCATCTAAAGATATTTTTCCTCAAATTTCCAAAAGACTTTAAGTTTATGGTCGAATGAATATGAAGAACTAATGTTGTTGATGATAGGTTTTGAAGTTGTGAAATAAAAGTTGTTGACAAAGATAATAAAATTGGAGAAAGAAGAGACAAAATTTTCTGACATGATTAAATTTAAAAAATTAAAAATTATAACAAAATTCCAGCAGTATTTATGCCAAAACGTCTCGATAATTGATGGTGGGTGTAGACGCTCTATTTTATTAAATTATAAAAATATGAAACCATATTTTCTCGATCACTTCTTTAAAATACGATTTTTTTATCAAATGGAAAATATCAACTCTATTCTGTTTATATACAATGATGATTAACTTTTTTTGCTTGCAATATTCATTTCTAATCCACTGTGCTTTGCAAGTTAGGTTATAATTTTTGTCCATTTTGTGGTTTTTTGTTGTTGAGTTAATGTAAATTCTGCAGCAAAAGAAAAAAAAATTAAAATTTTTATGCAACATTAAATTAAACATGGGTGAAAAGAAGTTTGTTAAATGAGACCTGGTCGAAAGAATGTCTAAAGAACTTGTTAAAGAACATCTCAAATAACAAAAACTTTTATAATTTTGCTAAAACATTGTGTTTTGCCCAAACCTAAATTACCTGATAACATCTTGGAGAAGATGAAATAAATATTTTCGTATAAGCTTTTGGTGTAAGGATGAGGAGATGATAACTGAAAAGTTCAGTTTATCGTACTGCACAAGAGTATTGAATTAAGAGACCTTTATTACGATCTCGTATCCTGTTGTTGTTCATATTCTAAAGCTGCTGAGCTTGTAATAAATTAATTTTTAATTTTTTCAATTTAAGTTCGTTTATAAATTTAAATCAGAAATTATGTCTTAAACTTAATTAGATGTTATGTTGTTAGGGTTATTTATAATGTCTAAGCTTTGGTGTTATATCCATTTTGAAATATATTGTTCGTGTAAAATAACAGGACATACATACATCTCCAACAAAACGAAATTTGAATAAATATTTCTTATACTGAGTTCAGACATGCACCTTTATTGCATAAATCGCAATAAACGGCGTTATTGATCTCAATATTTCATATAAAATTTCAATTAATTATTGATCAATAAATTCATAAATTGTTATAATATTGATTAAAACTTTAAATACAACACTGTCATATGTACGTTCAGTGAGCATATTATATTTTTCCGAACATTTTATATTGATATTTGACAACTCAAATATAAACAACGACAGTGCCCTAAGCAAAAGTTTTCTTTTCTGCTAGCTATCCAGTATTATACAATTTTTCTTTCTCATCCTTCTGAGGAAAGCGACTTTGGAGTCACAAGTAGTCCCTATTAACTGCAACAGATCGACGTTTCGGTTAATCATTAGCAATACCTTTTCCAATGTTGGATTGTTTTCCATATTTTCTAAAAAAATTTTTGCCACTAACTTTCGAGATCAAATTAAAGGCAATCAGAAGCTGAAGCAATCAGCTGTTTTGTGTACCAGCTGTCAAATAAATTTTCGTAGATTATATGTCTGAACGCTAAAAATATTGTTCTCAATAAACCGAATATTGATTTAATAAAAGTGCATGTCTGAACATAGTATTAGGCTACTGCCTCTCATCAGATTACTATGAAAAACTCTGAAAGTAAATAAAATTGCAATGCAAAGTTTCTTCAAAATCTATATAAAATTAATATACACAACATAAATGGTGTGAAAAGCTAGGTTGTAATCCTCGGTGAAGAGTTGTAATGACCAATTATGTATGTATGCATTTTAAATGCTATATTGTTCATTTATTCGCATGAAATAAAGCTTGTAAATTGTTAATTAAATTTTGCCATTATTCAGGAAATTTCTAAAATAATCATTTTCTTCACAGAAATCTAATCAATCTCATTACTACAATTAGTTTTTGGACTATCGTAACTAATTATTTGCAAGGATGCATAATTTGAATTTTTGGAACGCTTTGTCCGTTCTATGGATAAGTCGATTCAGCCTTGTTAGAGTGTGTTGCATTGTTCGCTCCCTTTACCAAATATGTCGTTGTCTCACCAATGTTAATTTTGTAGCCTTACTTTAGCCACGATTTTATCTTGCGGTCATTTCAGTGCGACTGTAGGTTAAGAATGTTTTCAAAGATATATTGCTGGACATCCTGACTATCTCTCGCGTATCCGCCATTGCGAAGTCAAAGGCATGATATTAAATTGCAAATATCAGGCTTTCCTAATGATTTGGATTTCGCGATCAACATGAAAGTGGTAAAATCTACATATAGTTGCGTTGGAACTATGTTCTCTGGAAAAATGTATTGAATTATAGAAGTTTTCACAGTGAAATAAATGATTGGCTTTCTGTTACAAGTCCTAGGGTATTAGAGTTATCATCAGTTGCTGTCGTGAAACCATTAGAAATGCGTTGGGTCTAATGATGACCTGACTCTGTCCGACTCTCTTCTAATATTTAAATGTGGTTTCTCCGTATCTATGGGTTTCGTGGGATTCTAATTTCTTAACCTGAATTGCTTAGGCTTATAGTCAACAAGAAGTTAAACTGCCAGCAATTTAAATAAAATGGCTATTATATTCTCAAGTAATTAATTCCATGGGCTAATAGAAAACATTGGCACTATGATGCCAGATTTCTTAATTAACTTATAGAAACTGCTTTCATCTCCAGGTGTTTTATGTTTCCCGGGTTCTTTAGCAACTACCATAAGGGAAGACCAATATTGTATTAACTTAAAGAAACTTTTAGTGATTAAGACTTTTCCCTTCCAATTAAGAACTAAAGAAAGTCATACTTAAAGCTTTAATTGTATTATATTGAAAATGTTCTTTTTGATTGCATTACGCACCCCCTGATCAGATTGTAAATTCTCTTAAACATGAATGCCAATGACGTATGTATAAACAAAGTTCTCCTCTTATTTAACCTTTTAAATTTTATTCCCCCTATAGTTTTTTTTCTTAAATTTATAAAAATCTTATTTTATTTATTCAATGCATTTCAAACCAAGTCATATTTATCATATTTGATTGTATTTATGTGACCCGGATTTTACTTCATTGACTTTTGTTTATCACTCTCACTCTCTCTCATAATAAATGCAAATAAATATTTTTATGTTTTATTTTTCTTCTTGTTTTTTTCCTTTTTTTTATATAAAAAATATATTTTTTTTAAAGAAAAATTCTTTTTCCTTCCAACAATATTGTGGTAACGTGCACAACGTAACCAACATTTCCAACCGCAAGTAGTATGAGTACCTTAAGTATGAAGAAACACGAAGCGAATATTTTTGTGAGCTTTTGAACATTCCTTCTACATTTTGGTTGCAGAAGGTTTTGTTTATTTTTTTGTAAATACTTTTTAAAAGAAGTCAAATACGTGTCTGCAAACGTTTCTATGCAATTTATTTTTTATTTGTGTTTGTGTTTTATTTTTTGTTACTTCTGTTGACAGAAGAACTGAGAAAAAAAAATTTGTTAGAAATGTTAGCATTCGTTATCCATGAATTTAAAGAAGACGTAACACGATATTTGCACTATGAAGCACGTTCAGTTTGCAAAGTTATTTCATATTTGACACTAAGAAATCCCTGGTGTGTTAATGAAGATCTAAAGAAAATTTAATACATCGATAAAAAGGAGATAGGCGATTTATTTTAATAAAAATCTATGTAATTAACACACGAAGTTGCCGTGGTCTAGTAGGTAGTGTGCTGGCTTATTCGAGCCAGGATTCGACTCCCAGGCCAGACATCAAAATAAAATACAAAAAGAAAAGTATTTTTTCGGCGATTACTTCTCAGCAGATTTCTGGCAAAAACTCTGAGAGTAAATAAAATTGTCATGAAAAGTTTCTCAAAGCAATCTGTCTTTCGGAATCGACTTTAAGCTGTAGGTCCCGCCACTTATGTATAAAATTAATACCGACTTTAAATTGTAAGTCCCGCTACTCATAAATACTAGCTCCAACATGAAATTTTTTACGTCCATTTATTTGGCCTAATGAAGTGTGCTGAACTTAACAAATCATTTTTATAAACGAAACCATCTAGCTCCTCTTGTAAATTTCAAGAGCACAATCCTTAGAAAAGCAATGGATTATAACGTCATTTAATTGGCTAAATTCTTGTTGTTCTATTAATGCTTTCTCTTACAGTGAGAAAAATTTTAGCTAACATAATGGAACGAATTTGTACTGGCGTTTTCCAGCCTTGAGCGGAGCCAGTAGATTTCTTTTGATAAACTGCCGCATTCCTTTAATCTCCACCTAATATTTGATGGTTTCATTATCCAATAATTTCGTAACGTTTTTTTTTTTTTTGTTATTATTTTACCCGTCTTTTGAGAGTGTAGTTGTCGCAGTCTAGTAGGTAGTGTGTTGACTAATTTGACGCGAGATTATGATTCAAATCGCAGGTAAGAGACCTGCAACAAATTGAAATATAAAACAACTTTCAGCAGATATCTGGTAAAAATTTATAGTCTAAATATCAAAATTGCCATGCAAAGTTTTTTCAAAATATGTCGTTTGGACTTGAGTTTAAACTGTAGGTCTCATCACTCATGTATAAAATTAACATACACAACATAAGTGGTGTGAGAAATTAGGTCGTAATACTGATTGAAGGGTTGTAATAACCAATTTTTATGTATAATTATAGTTGATAATGCAAATAAAATGTTACGTTTCTGGCACAACCAGCGTTGCCAGAATGATGACTTTATCATATTTTTGATGATTTTTCGACCAAAATATGATTTGATGACTTTTTTTTTTTTCTTAAATTATGATTTTTAATTTATAAAAATTATGATTTTTTTTTATTTCAAGTGAGTACTACTTTACTGCTTAGTGAAGTTTACCGTAGTCATTTTTTAAAGTGTTTTTTTTTTGTGTTTTTCCAAATATTATTATTTCTTTTTGCCCAAACATTGGGCAACTTCTTTCTGGTGGTCGCTCAAACGTGAAATTGATACATATTATAATAAACAATCAAAATCCATTAAAAAATTCTAATATTTTTTGAGCTAAAAGATCAGTTGATGAGATGATATATGTAAAAAATATCACCCGACTGTTAGACTCTTTAAATAATAACTACGGTAATTTTTGTCCGACTTTATCAAATGATGACTCAATCTCTTCACAAGAGAATAAACTTTAAGGGTATTATCACATATCCTATATGTTTTTATTAAAGTTTGCTATTATGAATGGATAAACTTGAAAAATATGAAAGAAATTCGAATTTTCCAAGTTTACCTCATGAAAAATCATAGCATATTATGTCGAATAATAGATATATGTATACCGTTTTAAAGGTCCATCTCTCTCCTTTCCAACAAGATTTAAATTATTATGCGTAAAGTAAAAAAACTGATTTTGTCAAATAAAAAAGTTTAGAAGATTCGAGAAATATAAAAAATGTATTTTTAAGATCTATTCAACTAACTGAATAATGTGGAGTATGTATTTACTCGGTTTTATTTTCACTGTGCACAGTGTAATTTAAATACTTTGTTAATATGTTTTAATTATAATTTTTAAATACAATTTTGTATTAAAAAATTATGATTTTTTCCATAAAATATGAGTTTTTTCCATAAAATGTGATTTTTTTTTTCTGCATATGATGATTTTCTTCTTAAAACTTCTGGCAACGCTGGGCACAACCCATCCGTGTGGTCTTTCCAGTCTTAAACGATTTTTGTTCAAAATAAATTCAAAAAAAGAATGCATACCGCGCTGCATAACTTTGTTCTTAAGTGAGTCCAATTATAATTTTGTTGAATTGGCTTTTGAGAAAGTCTTTTAACTAAGTTACAGTTGATGAATTTATTTGGCTAGTAACGTATTTGCATTTGACATATTATTCTTCATATATTTCTTAACTTCCATCACTTGGTATTGCCACATAAATCGCATTCATTATTATTATTGTCATAACACTTCCAATTGCTTATTCAAGTGCATTAAATATACGTTTTTATAACTTTATGGTGAAAAGAATATTGATTCAAGTATTCAAAAGTTGATTTTCTAAGTTCCATTATGATTATGATTTTTCTTCGTTATTTTCATTTTTTTTTTTTTGCATTTTTCCATTTCTTTCAATTGACGTAGGCACGTTTCGTTCTGCGTTATTGGTTGGTATTGCAAAATAGAAAATGTGACACATTTCGATAGATTTTTATTACTGAAGGCAACGATAAACAAACATACACACACAACACACTCATGCTGTGACTATAATTTTCAAATATCTGTATTAGAATTTGCTGCATGCCACCACCACCATTAGCATTGCCTCATTTTGCAAAAATTTTTTAAGGATAATGGATTTGTTATGATGGCGCTGGGTAGGCTAGTGTCGTCGATCCATTATGATAGAAAAAATGTGGCAAAAAAAAAAATACAAAAAATATGGAATACTCGTACAGAACTTAAAAGTGCAATTGCGGTTAAAAGTTGCTGTTCATTCATACAAATTTCCCGGCAACGTATTTATTTAAATATCGTGTGTGTACGAATGTGAATGTGCGAATAAGTTGTTTTTTTTTAGAAAAAAATATATTTTTTATTGAAGCTTAAAAGCATCTTGCATTTGTACAATCATGCATTCATAAATCTATATATTTACATTGAACAAAATAATGTGATGAAAGTGCGGTAAAAAAGTTAAAAATAATAGTACTTCGATGTACAAATATCGCGGTTTAAAGTTCGTTCCTAAAGCCGTGGTCTAGTATGTAGGTGGTGTGCTGGCTTATTAGACGTAAAGCCAGGGTTCGAGTCCCAGGTCAGCCATCAAAACAAAATACAAAAAGTATTTTTCGGCGATTTCTTCTCAGCATATTTCTGGCAAAAACTCTGAGAGTAAATAAAATTCTCATGAAAAGTTTCTCCAAAAATCTGTCGTTCGGAGTCGACTTTAAATTGTAGATCCCGCCACTTATGTATAAAATTAACACACACGACATAAATAGTGTGAGAAACTAGGTCAATAATCCTGACTGAAGGGTTGTAATGACCAATTGTTGGATGTAATACTTTTTAATCATTCATTAAAAGGTATGGGGTAACATCAGTTCGATCTATAATCCCTTAAAAGAATATTTTTGATTTCACTAATTTGGTTGTGAAACAGTTTCTAATTTAGCTCTGACGAGGAGAATTTTACCACTATTCCTAGCTGATACTTCCAATTTCGTGCCATAAGAGGTGCCGAATTTAAAGAGATGTCAGTAGTGTTTTCCGACGGATTGTTAAATATGTAATGGAAAAGGTCACAATATGTGAAGCAATCCACATTGGGAAGTGGCGCGTGATCGTAGCTGAAGTGCTTGACTAAAAACCCCAGTAAATCGGCCTCAAAATCATGGGAAAGCAATAAATAAAATAATAAAATCCTATTCGCTCGAAATAATGAGAAACTTCGCTGCCTGCTCTCACTCAAAGCTCAGATATATTATTTATCTCTTTGAATTTTATTTAGGATTAGAGGTTCTGTAAGGGATATACTCATTATGCGTTGAAATGTGATCTTTTTTACAGGAAAATTTACCACTCTTTCTGAAAGAATTTTTATTCCTTAGCGCATATACTACACTCGATCACTGTTTTGGTGAAATTTCATAAAAACATTTGAGCATAGTGTGGCCAAATCGCAATAGTACTAGTATATCGCGTCCTATAAGCGTTAATTCTGGCTTCTAATTTATTTCATACAGACGTTTAATAATGTTTTCTAGGAATTTGTTTCGCAGTAAGTAAGTATGGTCGTGGTCTGTTTGCCATATCTAGCCATTACTTTAATGACACGTGTGATATCAAAAGTAATTTTAATGTAAATTAATGCTCTATTGTAAGCAGCTGGAAATAAACGCATTCGGTGCTCATTTTTTTCACGAAAAAGAACACTCAATGATACCAGGGAAATGGGTAGATGCCTCCTCATATTGGTCTGGAGTTTCCAATTATCAAATACTTTAATTTTTTTTTTGTTTCTGTATCTCTTCAAATGGAAATTCGAATTCCTATGGGAAAATAATTTTTCCAGCGAACACGTTTGATTTCAGCTGTTGCAGCAATTAAACCTTATAAGTTTTAAGGTGCATAAGTTATGTAAATCTCTTACCATTCGAACAACATGATGAAATTTTATTCCATTTTTGTCGAATTCGAATCTGGACTACAAGGGTTTGTAGTCAAATCCTAACAGAGATAATGTTTTCAGTTAAGTGACTGAAAATCGCGAGTGTCATGGTGTTGTATCTTGTAATCAATCGCTTTAACTCAGTCGCCGTATTTTGATTATATTTTTTAATGACTATCAGTCAAAAATATCCATAATTTTACGAAATGCTGGAATCATTTAAAAGATCATACTTATCATCATATTTAAAGATTTTTTTTCCGTTTTCTATCAGACATCCATAGATCTCTAAAAGCTAGAAGAATAGATTTTATGTATCGAATAAAATTTTTACAAGTGCACTTTTAATATGTGGTGAGGCTATAAGCGTCTTTTCTTGTACCCTCTATTTGCAATAAAATATAAAATTTTTTTTTGCACAATCACCCAAACACTCACTCATAGCACTCTTTTACGCTACTCTGGGTTTTCTGTACATTTAAGTTTTCGAGAGTTTTTTCTTGTTCTTGTTCAACAGAAAAATACATTGAATGCTTCTAAAGTGTTTGTAGTGGTTAAATGCATTTGTGCATCTTCCTGTATTTTAATGTGTGTGTATGTATATGTGAGAACATATGCCACCACCTCCATCAATGCATGAGTGTAAGCATACATGCATATGTACATCATATGTAAGGGAGTGTGTGTTTATTTTATATTTTTCAAATTCAAGCATCATTGTTAAATGCAATCGCAACGGAAATCAGAGAATATACATCAGGGTTCTAAACCATTTGAACTACATGTACCCACCTTTTGAATCCATTTAGCAGAATGACAAGAGCATGAGATTTACTCTTATCGATATATTATGGAATGACAGTTACCAATACGAAATAACCTTTAAGGCGTTTAACTCACGAAACCATTTAAAGACAACAAATTCAAACTGAAGGTTTTGTCAATAAAATCTAGCTGGTCATATAGGGTTATTATAAATTCCTTGGATAAATTTTTGGTGAAATTAAATCATAAATTAATGTGTGATACATTTTAAGTAATTTTTTTTACCAATTTCTTCAGATATGGTGGTATACTGCACACTTGAATGAATATCCATATTTTTAATAAATGAATTACATTCCCAAAAATAATTTCAATATGTTGCCTCTTTTCATCTTGTGTTCAATTTTCTTTTATGAATTTCTTCACTTGACACGAATAATTTGGAATATCTTTTGGTGTCGTGCTGGTACACTACAACTACAGAAAAGAGTATATACACGGTATATACAGTGGTGGCCTTATAAATAGAAACGACTTGGCAACATATATGTTTGCTAATTTATTTTGCAAAACTTAGTAACTCATTTTAAATTATGTACCTATGTGCCTTGAACCAAGGGTTTTGTTTGGAGAATGTCTTACAAAAGGTTTTCCATTAGATTGGAACAATTAAACTTGGATTCGTCACTCCAGAGAACTCTGTTCCAAAAGCGCTAAACTATTTTAAGCATTTCCATTCCCAACTGTTACTGATTTTTAATATTTTTTTTGCGGCATGCAATTTTTTCTGCGCAATGCACCCTCGAAGTCCCGACTCCTGTAAACGCCTTCGTATTGTCCGTGCGGATGTTTCTGCCGTTAAAATTGTCCAATTTCAGCCTTTATTTCACGAGAAGACAAGAAAGGGTTTCGTTTCCTGGCTGTTCTTTTTCTGTCTTCTGCTGGAGTAGTTTTTCTGGCTCTAGGCTTTCTGCCTAGGGTTTCAAATAATTGTCGAACTAGATCTTAAGGACAAAAACCCTCGAAATAAAAATGAATTGTTTCAGCTGGTGCATTAAAGCTGGCAGAACATTTCAGTACAAACATGCCAACGTTTGGTATAAAGTTTATCGAAAAGACTTGCAGATGTTGTTCAACAACAAGGGCTATTCGACAAAATATTAAAGAATTAAATGTGAACTTATTAAGATATTTTTAAACTGTTTGTAAGAATATTTTTTGTTTTTAATTATATGACCAACCCGAAATTGGTAATTTTTGTTTTTAGCTAATTTTTTTTAAAATGGGATTGATGATTGATTTTTTTATTTTAAACTTGTTGCATTGTATTTTTTAACTCTTGGTTTTAAAATGAGTAAAAAAGTTTTGAAAAGAAATTAACAAACATATAAGTTGCTAATTATAAGGCCACCACTGTATATCTGTGTGTGAGTGTATAGTATAGGATATCCTGTAAGAAAAAGGAAACAGAGCTTCTTATCTTAGCCTTGTAGCATTGTAGTTATTAAGTTTTGCTACAGTTTCTTTCTCCCGTTGCTTCCGTTTCATTCGTTGGTTTCTATTTTTTTTTTTTTGGCAATTTAAAAGGATGTTCATGTATTTTTTTACTGCAGTTCTGGGTGATGGTGTAATTTTGTATTTTTTTTTTTGATTGATAAGACTGAGTATTGAAAATGTATAAATGACAACATGCTTGGTTTATAATGACTGTAAAAATTTCGCGAAACTTTTTTAAGCATGTAACAGTATTAACAAATTATTTGCAGATTAAATAATATTTTATAAAAACCTTCTAAAACTGAATTGACGGTAATTAAAATTACGTTTACTGTTTGGTGGAATTGTAAGAGAATTATTTATTGTAGGTTGAAACAACCAGAGCAACCATCTTTCCTGATCTTTATATTATCGTTTTATATTGATTATGGCCATCTCTCCTTAAAAATACAAAGAAGGCATTTGTGCACAAAGGTTTTAATTTTTCTTATTAGATGATCAGTTGCAAGGTAGGTTTTACATCCTGTGTTGATGAGATTTGATTTAGAAGTCTAAGAAAAATTTTTGTAACATAGCCATGCTTATTCAAAACTTGCCTTTTCAGCGTTATTCACTGCTCGTATAAGTAGTTCGATATTTCTGTGGCCTAAAGTACAGCACAGTCCGTCTTTGCATTAAGATTGTTTATGTTTGCTTGTAAGTCTACTGATAACAAGTCTATATCATTTGCTAGACGTTCACAATGAACGTTGATGTTCATGTATTTGCCTCTTCGTGTAACTTTTATTAATTTACACCACCTAACGCATTTTTAAGGGCTCTCTAAAAATTAACTATATGTGGTAGGGAAATTTTTATACATACAGTGTATAACTTGTGTCTTACAACGCCTGCTTGCCCCTATGTTTTATGAAGAGTAAGATGTTGTGGTTGCAGGCGCCGTAGTTCAGTAGGTAGTGTGCTGGCTTATTAGACGTAGAGCCAGGTTTCGAGCCCCAGGCTAGGCATCAAAACAAAATACAAAAAGTATTTCTTTGGCGATTACCTCTCAGCAGATTTTTGGCAAAAACTGTGAGAGTAAATAATAAAATTGCCATGAAAACTTTCTCAAAAACAATTTGTCGTTCGGAGTCGACTTTAAAAACTGTAGGTCCCGCCACTTATGTATAAAATTAACACACACAAGATAAGTGGTGTGAGAAACAATGTCAATAATCCTGACTGAAGGGTTGAAATGACCAGTTATGTATGTATGCAAGATGTTGTGGTTTACACTCATGAAAATAAAAAACAAAACAAATTTTGTTAAACTTCTATTCAATTTGGGTGTGATAAACTTTTTCCAAAGATTCAGTTAAAGTTAAGACTCTTTCAGGATATCATTGGCATTGGTATGTAAACCATGATGAAACTATGATTTAGTAATGATGAAACTATGATTCAGTTTCTGTATGAACACTTCAAAATACCATAATTTCTCTAATGGAGAATTAACGAGACACTATTACGATATTCTTTAACGTCTTTATTAGTTGCTAATGAACTGTAGCATCAAGGGCTTATTTTTCAGAGTGGGTATAAGTTTAGAAACTAAATACAAGTTTAAAAACATCCACTCGCCATAATTACATTGTAACAATGATTTCAGTAGTGATTACAAATGTTTAGACTATAGAAGATGCAATTCTAATTCCAATTTTTGGCCTGAAATTTAGTGTTTTGAAACTTCCTCGTTTTATGTTATATCCGTTTGATTAATAAAAAAAGAGTGTTTACACTATTGCACCTTCCAGCATGATTGAAGTATATGCCTTCATACCTTCAGTACTTATGTATGATCTTACTGTATACGCAGCTATAGCTACCGAACGAAAAAGCAAACTGGTGTTCAATTTTATGCATGAGGGTTTTGCTTGAAATTGAAAACTTTGTTTACTTTAAGTGATTCAATTAAGATAAACTATGTATAACATGCTGTAGAAACCCAAATATATATTGAAAATAAAAGTACAGATTTTCACAATTTTCTATCAATGCAAAATCATCATTTGGTTTCTAAAGTACACATAATTGGTCTTCTACAAATGTTGTTGACCATAAATGTGCCTCGCAAATGTTCATAGTTTGAATTTAAAATTTCCGGTTCCTCACGCCAAACACAACACCCCAATACGATAGTAGACTTAATATATCGCTTTAAAGTAACAAAGACGTAGTCATATTAGACATAGTTTTCATTGTACACTGGCTTAATAGGCTGCATGCCTACCGCATTGGAGTACGGAAGAATTAAACAAGAGAAAATAATTGAATTGTATCCTACTTAGCCATAGCCATAGTGTCTTCGGTAACTGGTTCTTTACTGAACTATCCGGATGACATTCTCAGATACTGCAGTCCAACCATGTGAGGTACATTCGTCGACTTAGTGAATTATAATAGAATTATTTTTATGAGTCCTTATTCAGAATTAAGCTTATAGTAGAAGATTCTTATTAAATATACAACAACATTAACTCTGTTATTAACTGTTTTTGTTAACTATTGTTGAAAGTGGTCTTCGTTTCACTACGAATCAAAATCTGTCCGAAAAATATGTTGATTTTCTTGCGGTTAATTCAACATATTTTTTTAATTCTCTTGAGTGTGTATGAATTAATAGCTTTAGTTTTCTGTCTTTAACGTTTATTTTATTCAATTTTTGAAAACGTTCTGTACGAAACAATAATTAAAAGGATTTCAATCAATAAACGACAGTTGCTATTTCAAATAAATCTTCCTAAGACGGTAAAGGGGGGGTAAAAGAAAGTTCAAAATGAAAAATAGAAAACAATTCTAAACCATCTTTCGACCACCAATAAACACAAGAAATGAAGCCAAATGTTGCAAACACCAATATATTACATACACATACACTTTAATACAGTGACACAAAGTAACACTACCAGCATATAGCTGCAAGAGAAGTATAAGACGAACGAAGAATGCAGAAACTAGAATTTATAGTCAACAACCATCAAACCAAATCAAATGGAATCGATCGACCAACATGACCAACAACATGAAAAATCTTCAACAACTTGTATCTGGCTATACCCAATAGTTGTTGTATGTATGACTGTAGCTCTGTGGCAAGTTTTTGTGTTTGTGTATGTGTTAAAAGAGAAGATGAGAAAAAGGAAAACAAATCTTTGAAAGAAAATTGTATACAAACGAGTATTTAATGTTAGAAACGTGCTGCTGCAACATTCCATTTCCACATTTCAAACAATTGGAGCATTCAATCAATGTTTATGTGCGGTTGTATTTACTGTGGTCAGAACTCAAATACACATACACATACCTTTATGCATTCGTTGGTATACAATATCTGTATATGCAACACATTCATACCAATCACTGACTTAATGGAAGACGTCTTCTGTCTGTATTTGTTTTTAGTTTGTTTTTTTTTCTATCGTCCTTGTTTGTTCATAAGTGCGAAGGTATGAACGAAAGAAAGATGATGAGAAAATAGAAAAAAACGACGATAAGGATAAAAAGAGAAGAAATAATAGTTGATAACAAGTGCCTTTAACAGCCATGACCATGAGTTTGAATTGTTTAATCCTTGAAAATTAAGCACGAAAGAATTTTGTTTTTTTTGTCGGTTTTTCTTTGAGAAAAATAGAAGTTTTAGGCGATAGGCCTAAGGTATTCCAATTAAAATGTAAGTAGTATATAAGTGGTTTTGCAAAGAAGTTAGTTTACGAAAAGTAGAACCAGGTTTATGTATTGTAAAACTAGCATACATGAACTGGTTTCCTATCAATTGTTATTTGAAACGTATTTTTATTAGAAAAATATACTCCAGTTTAGTTGAATTTGATTTACATACATAATTGGCCATTATAACCCTTCAGTCAGGATTATTGACCTAGTTTCTCACATCCAACTCTTTTTTTATAAGGTAGATACGCTGCTCAGAAATCCGTGTAAAAAAACCGCGTAAAAAAAGAGGCGTTTCCTATAGTAAAATGGGGGATACGTTTTATGTCATCTGAAAACCGTGTAAGATGAAATAAAGAACTATATATACTTCGAAAAACCGTGTACAAAATTTCAGAAATATTTACAAATTGTATGTTCATATGGCATTTTATTGAGCGTTAAAACTTAAAATACAGTGGTGGCCTTATAATTAGAAACGCCTTAGCAACATATATGTTTGCTAATTTATTTTCAAAACTTTGTAACTCAGTTTAAATTGTGTACCTATGTACCTAGAACCAAGGACTTTGTTTAGAGAATGTCTTACACAAGTTTTTCCATCAAATTGGGACAATTAAACTTGGATCCGCCACTCCAGAGAACTCTGTTCCAGAAACGCTGAACTATTTTAAGCATTTCCGTTCCCAACTGTAATCGATTTTTAATATTTTTTTTATTTTTTTGAGACATGCAATTTTTTCTGCGCAATGCACCCTCGAAGTCTCGGCTCCTGTAAACGCCTTCTTATTGTCCGTGTGGGTGTTTCTGACGTTAAAATTGACCAATTTCAGCCTTTATTCTACGAGAAAACAAGAAAGAGCTTCTCTTCTTGGCCCTTCAAATAATTTTGTCTTCTGCTGGAGTGGTTTTTCTGGCTCTAGGCTTCCTGCCTAGGGTTTCAAATAATTGTCAAAAGAGATCTTAAGGACAAAAACCCTCGAAATAAAGATGAATTGTTTCAGCTGGCACAACATATCAGTACAAACACGCGAAGGTTTGACACAAAGTTTATTGAAAAGACTTGCAGATGTTGTTCAAAACAAGGGCTATTCGACAAAATATTAAAGAATATTCCCATTAAATGTGAACTTCTTAAGATATTTTTAAGCTGTTTGTAAGAATATTTTTTGTTTCTAATTATATGACCAACCTGAAATTGGTATTTTTTGTTTTTAGCTAATTTTTTTAAAAATGATATTGATTCTGTGAATTTTTTTATTTTAAACTTAAAGCTAACATGTTGCATTGTTTTTTTTAACTCTTGGTTTTAAAATGAGTAAAAAAGTTTTGAAAAAAGATTAACAATCATACATGGTTCTAAGTCGTTTCTAATTATAAGGCCATCACTGTATATAATTCCATACAGCTGAAAAATTGGTAGAGCAAGTAAAAAACAAAAGAAATCTGTTAATCCAGAATTAAGCACAGAAAAATTAGAATATAAATAAAGAAAAAATATTTACATAGCTAAATACATAATTGGTCACTACAACCCTTCAGTCAGGATTATTGACTTAGTTTCTCACACTACTTATGTTGTGCGTGTTAATTTTATACATTAATTTTTTAAACTCGACTCCGAACGACAGATTTTTGAGAAACTTTTCATGGCAATTTTATTTACTCTCAGAGTTTTTGCCAGAAATCTACTGAGAGGAAATCGTCGAAGAAATACTTTTTTTTTATTTTATTTTGATGTCTGACCTGGGAGTCGAACCCTGCTTTAACGTATAATAAGCCAGTACACTATCTACTAGATCACGGCGACTTCATGTACATATCTACATAATTATTCGTCGCTACTTGACAACAAGCGCAATTGCTTCCGTCAAACTGGACTAAAGTCGGTATCATCACTGGAAATATCCATCAAATTATCCAATGGTGCCTTTCGTCCGATAATAGAGTTTTGAACTGTCGGACTACTTGCCGTCGACTTTTTCATTAAAAAATCTTTTATAGAAAGTTAAACATTTGGTTTTTGGGATCTCCCAGTTACTACTATGTATGTGGTAACAGTGATTTTGAAACCGAACTAGATTAAAAATTTTTTTTTCAACCGTGTAACTTCAACTCCGTGTAAAAAGAAATTCCATTTTTCTGCATTTTGTTTGAGTAGGGTATTGAAAAAGTTAATATCTTTTGAAGTAAATGTCATTATAGTGAGATCAAGTGTATACACAAATCAACACAAATATTTAAGGATAATTTTTCTTCTATTTTGATTGCATTTATTTATATTTACTGTGTACGTGATGTAAAATTTTTGCTGATTTAGTATCTTGGGAATCGAAGAAAATTATTACAATCAAATCAAAGGAGATAAATTGTAAATATTTATTGTATAGTCAGTTTATCGCTGTTGTTGTAACAAAAAGGTTTAGAGGATAATATAGAAAAAAAAAATATTTTTGTATAAACTCAAGCAAATTAAGACCGATATTTGAAGGACTTTAATTTATTTTTATATTATTATTGTTGAAAGCATTATATATTATCTTATGTGTTGATGTGAACTGGCCACAGAGATCATATCATACGAATTTTTGTTGTTAATTCGCATATGTATACGAGTAAGCTACATATAGAATAGGTCCTCAAAGCCAACATAAGTATTTCCAGTGGCCAAATTTATGTCATTCGCGATTATGTGATAATAATGATGAACGATGCTACATTCCACACACCAAATAACTTATAAACACTTTGTTTTGTTTAAAAGAAGACAGGAAGTGTTTAAAAAAGTTCCTATATGCATTCCTTTTATGCATACAAGGAGACGAAAATACAGAGAGAAGAGAAGGGAACAGAGACGCCTTTTCAGACGCAAGAAAAGGGAGTAGGAAAGGCGTAAGCGTGATGAAGTCGAGATGCATAGACGTAGGAATGACGCTAGAAAATTTTATCAGATGGTCGAGCGTCTAACCGGGGGTTATAGACCCGGATCGTCTGCTAGAACGAGAACGTAAACTTGGTTACAGATCCGCAGGGGCTGCTGAGGTTGTGGAGGAAACACTTGTCTACTCTGCTTACTAGAAATATAAACCATATCGTTTTATAACATTGCTATCGTACTGCATCTCTCGAAGACATATTCCATCCAATATTCTGGCTAATAGGGTCAGAATATTACATTCTATAAGCTTACTTACTTACTTACTTAATTGGCCATAACAACCCGATTAACGGATTTCGGCCTGCCGCAATACATCCTTCCAGGCGCCTCTGCTTCTTGCGCGCCTACGCCAGTTGGTCACACCAATCGATGACAGGGCTTCCTCGACTTGGTCCTTCCAACGGATACAAGGTCGTCCTCTTCGCCGACTTCCGCAGATCCCCGCATCAAATACCCGTTTCGCCGGAGCATCCTCCTCCATTCGAACGACATGGCCGAGCCAGCGCAGCCGCTGGATATTAATACGCTGCACTACATCTATGTCGTTGAGGAGCTCATACAGCTCACTGTTAGATCGGATGCGGAAATCATCGCCAACTCGCACAGGACCGAAGATCTTACGTAGGACTTTCCTCTCGAATACCCTCAAGGCTGCTGCATCAGTTCTTAATAGGGTCCATGCCTCTGCGCCATAAAGAAGCACGGGTAAGATGAGCGTCTTGTAGAGTATTAATTTTGTCGCACGAGAGAGGTCTCTGCTGCTCAATTGCCTTTTGAGACCATAGTAGCACCTGTTGGCAAGAGTAATCCTGCGTTTGATCTCCAGACTGACATCATTTTCGGTGGTAACGGCGGAGCCAAGATAAATAAATTCCTTGACTGTATCAAAAGTATAGTTATCGGCCGTAATCTGAGAATCAATACGCCGCACGTCTCTACTTGTCGACAACATATACTTTGTTTTGCCCTCATTTACTGCCAGACCCATCTTCTTAGACTCCCGTTCAATAGCGCTAAAGGCAGCAGTAACATCTCGCTTGGTACGCCCTATAATGTCGATGTCGTCAGCGTACGCAAGCAATTGGACACTTTTTTGAAAGATAGTGCCATTGCGATGCACTCCTGCCTTTCGCAGAACACTCTCCATGACGAAGTTGAAGAGGTTGCATGATAAGGGGTCGCCTTGTCTGAAACCTCGCACGGTATCAAAGGGTTCGGAGAGGTCCATTCCTACCTTGACGGAGCTGCAGGAATTGCTCAACGTCATTCTGCATAGCCTTATCAGCTTCGCAGGTATACCGAGCTCAGACATTGCGGCATAAACACGATCCCTTATGGGGCTATCGAAGGCTGCCTTATAGTCGACAAAAAGATGGTGTGTGTCGACTTGTTTTTCGTGGGCCTTTTCCAGGATTTGGCGCAGTGTGAAGATCTGGTCTATGGTGGATTTGCCAGGTCTGAAGCCGCACTGATAAGGTCCAATCAGTGTTTTGACGAGTGGCTTCAGTCGTTCACACAATACGCCTGTAAGAACCTTATATGCGATAGGGAGAAGGCTAATACCCCTGTAGTTGGCGCAGATTGTGGGGTCTCCCTTTTTCAGGACAGGACAGAGGACACTGAGGTTCCAATCGTTGGGCATACTTTCTTCTAGCCATATTTTGTAGATGAGCTGGTGCATGCGCCCTACCAACTCATTACATCCGGTCCTAAACAATTCAGCGGGGAGGCCATCAGGACCTGCCGCTTTATTGTTTTTAAGACGCGTAATCGCGACTTTGACCTCTTCATAGCTAGGCGGCGGAATCTCCACGCCGTCATCATTGATCGGGTTCGGAACATCATCTCTAGAGGCGGTATTGGTGTCGTCATCGCCTTGTAGCAGAGTAGAGAAGTGTTTCCTCCACAACCTCAGCACCCCCTGCGGATCTGTAACCAGGTTTCCGTTCTCGTCCTTGCAGGAAGACGCTCCGGGTCTATAACCCTCGGTTAGACGCTTAACCTTCTGATAAAATTTTCTAGCGTCATTCCTACGTCTATGCATCTCGACTTCCTCACGCTCACGCCTTTCCTGCTCCCTTTTCTTGCGTCTGAAAAGGCGTCTCTCTTCCCTTCTCTTCTCTCTGTAGTTCTCGACAATGGCTCGCGTAGCAGCAGACTGCAACGTCTTCTTGTATGCGGCGTTTTTCGCTGCAGTTGCCTCGCGACACTCCTCATCGTACCATTGATTTCGTTGGGGTGGGCGCTCGAAACCAAGGACTGTTTCCGCAGTAGTGCGCAAGGAGTGGGAGATGTTGGCCCACAGTCCTCCAATGTCGTTGAGATTAGGTGGGGATCGACGGAGCTTATCAGAGAGTTGAGCGGAGAACGCCTCAACTGTCCCTTGTGATCGCAGCTTCCTGACATCCAGCTTCCGCAGTGTACTAGAGCGCGCCATCCTCGAGGCGCTAATGCGCAATCGAAACTTGGCTGCGACAAGGTAGTGGTCCGAGTCAATGTTCGGACCTCTAAATGTGCGCACATCTAGTACACTGGATACATGCCTTCCGTCAATCACAATATGATCGATCTGGTTGGAAGTTGATCGATCGGGGGACATCCAAGTGGCCTTGTGGATGTCGAGATGTTGAAACCTGGTGCTACATACTACCATGTTACGCGCCGCGGCGAAATCGATCAGCCTCATACCATTGGAGGTAGTGTTCGCGTGGAGGCTGAACTGTCCGACAGTGGGGCCAAAGATACCTTCCCGCCCGACCTTTGCATTAAAATCCCCGAGGACAATTTTTGCGTCATGGGCCGGGCACTTATCATATACGTCCTCGAGTTTAGCGTAGAAGGCATCCTTAACCACATCGTCCTTATCTTCCGTCGGGGCGTGAGCACAAATCAGGCTGATGTTGTAGAATTTTGCCCTGATGCGGATTGTGGCTATTCTTTCGTTCACAGGTGTGAACCCAGAGACAAGGTGGCGAAGTCTCTTATTAACCACAAATCCGCATCCAAATTCGTGCTTATCAACATGGCAGCTGTAGTACACATCGCAAGATGCTAGCCTTTTGCATCCTTGCCCTATCCATCGCATTTCCTGTATGGCAGTGATGTCAGTCTTACATTTCTTGAGGGCATCCGCCAGCTGGGCGGAAGCGCCCACCCTGTGAAGGGTGCGGACGTTCCAAGTGGCTATTCTTAAATCATTGTCCTTTGAACGTTTGCCGTGGTCGTCAACTTTAAAGGGGATCTTTTTGGAATTATGTACATTAGTTTTCATTGGAGTAAAGTTTTTACGTGGTGGGTTCCAAGCCCTACGCACAACCCAAATTTAACGTCCAGGGGATTGGACTTCGCTGCACGCATTAGTTAACATCTAGCGGGTACTAGAATGCCATCCAGGAGGGGCCACGAGGAGGCTGCGTGTCAACTTGAATACAGCAAGACAAGGATCGTCCTGGTGGTCGCCATGTTGGCCACAGTCAGAAACTTTACCTTGTTTGCATGCATCCCATCCCTCCTACATTCTATAAGCTTAAGTAACCCAAAGCCTTTAACTGTCAACCAAGTTGACGAAATTGGCGATTATTATGAAGTAATGACATATTAGGGAGGAAAATGCTCTGTGCCGATGTCTGCCACTGAGTGGAAAGTCATTACTGTTTTCTGACTGAGTGAGGGTGTCTTAAGCCATTAAGTTAATGACTTGGCCATTAACAACCGCATTACTGCCTCAACACGCCTTTGTTTCTTACGCGCCTACGCCAGTTGGTTACACCAATCGTTTACAGAGTTACTTACATTTGCACATCAAATACACGTCTCGTCGGAGCATCATCCTCCATTCGAACGATATAGCTAGCGAAGCCGATGGATGTCCATGTCGTTGAGGAGCTTTTACAGCTCATTATTGGATCAGATGCGGAAATCACTGAACTGATGACATTATGTAGGACTTTTCACTCGAAAACTCTTAAGCTTACCGTATTAGCTTGGTGAAAAATGTTAAAAATCGAAATGATGGAGGACTTTATACAGGGTGGCTGATATGTATTGCAACCAACTTCAGGTTGTTATCATTTGTAAACTGCTCGTCTGACAGCTGGCAGATTATTATTACAACCTTACAAAAACATTTTGATCTATTGCATTCAGAAAAAAAGTTATTCGTGATGAAATTCAAGCGTGATAGTGTGATTGCTTTATATTTGGTTAGAAAACCACAGGTAGCCATCGTTAGAGTTCTCCAGCATTTAAATAGGAATAAATCTTTTGTTTCTCGTACCATTGCTCGTTACCGCGATACTGGCAGTGTTGCACCGCGTCCAAAAAAATGGACGAAAAAAAAAACGGTAACAACACCAGAAATGATCCGAAAAGTGAAGACCAGATTTGATCGAAATTTACGTCGCAGTGGTAGAAAAATTCCTCATGAGCTGAACATATCGCGAGAACGGATGCAACACATATTGAAAAATGAACTTGGACTAAAGCATGAATGACACATACAGACTATACCAGAAATAACTCGTCCCAGGAGTGGTCTGTTAGAAGTTGAGGAAAGTTTATACAACGATTAATATGAGAGCGCACAATAACTTAACTTTGATGCCTATTAAACACTTGTCTAATGTAATGTAATGATAAAAAAAATTTGCAACAATAGTGCGAATATTAAATGATTATCACCCTTTGTTGTGTACGTAATAATCGATAACTTGAGTTTTTGTCTGAATTTAAACAATAAAAACAACTTATCTTGACCACTGTACTATAAAACTAGGTGCCCGAGGAATCTTTCGAAATGCTGCATTTTTGAAATGAAATTGTATTGATTTGTGATATGTATGTATATGAACTATGTATGTATGTACCGTAGTATGTAGTATGTTGTATGTATGTATGTATGTGGTATGTATGCATGTATGTGAATATCTATGTTTTCTACATTTAATTGTACATAGTTACTATGTACATATATACCGCATTTCCTGAGATTGTGTTTTTATTTTTATCAATCAGTGCTTTGATTTTCTCTTTTCCTTATCTCATGCAATCCTGTCTTTGTTTTGTGTGTGTCTGATTTTTCTGCTTACAAATCTTTATCAATTTATTTATTTCATTTTAAAGATTTATTATTGTTGTTGCATACATATTGTAGAATATATGCTGTTGCCACATAAAAAATTATGAGCAAGTATGAACAGTGGAAATACGTATTCACTTGATTCTCTCGTACTTATGCAGTCAGATTTCAATGATGTACAGTATTCCCTCGATTTACGCTGTTTCGATTAACGTCGTCAAAAATTTTTGTTCCCTTTAACTTCGTTTTGCGTCGTTATTCGATTTACGTCACCTCTTGTCGTTTATTAACAAAATCAGGGGAATACCCTTTTCAAAAAAAAAAATTCTATAAATAGAATTTAACACTAAACCTACCATTTACGGGTCAAATGACCTATTTTGAACTTCCTGTCAGAATTTCTTGAAACTAACGTTATCACATCGCCATTTGCCTTTACGACTTTTATTATTAAATACATCGAATGCGTTTTCCAAGATTTAATCCTCTCTTGTTAATTTTTTTTACCGAGAAATATATGTAATCTACCTTAAACACCGCAAGGGGTCATTTGACCCCCTTTGGTAAGAATAGGAGTACATGAAGTATCGGTAGGTTTAGTGTTAATTATTTTAGTTTTTTTTCTTTTGTAAAATGTACGTAAATAAATGCATATGAGTTATTTGAAATTCGATTTACGTCGATTCGATTTACGTCGTCTTTTTCCAAAACATCCTACGACGTAAATCGACGGAATATTGTATTGGTTTCGTTATGTTTCTGTTTTTCTTTTGGTCCACAAGATGGATTGCCAAAAGTATACGAAATACAGACCCATTTATATCTGTTTTTGGTTTTGTTTCTTATTTTTATCCTTATTCTTATTCTTATTTTTACATTTTTTGTCTCTTTTAATCTGCCATTTTAAAACGAACTGAATGTTCATAAAAATGGGAGCAGCTGTAGAATGTAGGATGATAGTAGTCAAATAGAAAAAATAAAACAAAAAATCTTTTCATTATTGTTTCCTTAAATGCAATTTTTTTCTTTGTTTCTGCTAAGGATATTGCGGATATAAGTTTCACTTCATTTATCATAAATATGTATCATCATCATTTCTGTATTGAAATTCAATTTATTTATTGTTATGTATTGTTTTTCTGCTGAAATTTCATTTCATAAATAATAATCAGATTTATTGTCTATTTGTATGTAATTAAAGTATAAATGTGGGTTGTGAAAATTGTTTCTAAATTAATAAATTTATTTATTTGTTTATTATTGTGCATTTTTGATTTATTAACATTTATTTAATTTCCGTTTTAGAGTCTTGGTTATCCGTTGGCCTCCTTAGTGGCTCTTAATCGCACAAATGCCCAATTGCGTTACTTACTGGGTGACCCCTGCCCGGAGGACAAAAATACACAATTGTCTTCAAGAATTGACTTCTATTGCGATATGCGAGCGGGACGTGTAAGTAAAATTACATTTTTATATTCTGAAAAATATATAATCAAATATATTAATCATTAGAATACAGTGGACTCTTTCATAAATGGACTCCCGATTAACGGATTTCGGCCTGCCGCAATACATCCTTCCAGGCGCCTCTGCTTCTTGGCGCGCCTACGCCAGTTGGTCACACCAATCGATGACAGGGCTTCCTCGACTTGGTCCTTCCAACGGATACAAGGTCGTCCTCTTCGCCGACTTCCGCAGATCCCCGCATCAAATACCCGTTTCGCCGGAGCATCCTCCTCCATTCGAACGACATGGCCGAGCCAGCGCAGCCGCTGGATATTAATACGCTGCAACAACATCTATGTCGTTGAGGAGCTCATACAGCTCACTGTTAGATCGGGGATGCGGAAATCATCGCCAACTCGCACAGGACCGAAGATCTTACGTAGGACTTCCTCTCGAATACCTCAAGGCTGCTGCATCAGTTCTTAATAGGGGTCCATGCCTCTGCGCCATAAAGAAGCACGGGTAAGATGAGCGTTCTTGTAGAGTATTAATTTTGTCGCACGAGAGAGGTCTCTGCTGCTCAATTGCCTATTGAGACCATAGTAGCACCTGTTGGCAAGAGTAATCCTGCGTTTGATCTCCAGACTGACATCATTTTTGGTGGTAACGGCGGAGCCAAGATAAATAAATTCCTTGACTGTATCAAAAGTATAGTTATCGGCCGTAATCTGAGAATCTATACGCCGCACGTCTCTACTTGTCGACAACATATACTTTGTTTTGCCCTCATTTACTCTGCCAGACCCATCTTCTTAGACTCCCGTTCAATAGCGCTAAAGGCAGCAGTAACATCTCGCTTGGTACGCCCTATGATGTCGATGTCGTCAGCGTACGCAAGCAACTGGACACTTTTTGAAAGATAGTGCCATTGCGATGCACTCCTGCCTTTCGCAGAACACTCTCCATGACGAAGTTGAAGAGGTCGCATGATAAGGGGTCGCCTTGTCTGATACCTCGCACGGTATCAAAAGGTTCGGAGAGGTCCATTCCTACCTTGACGGAGCTGCAGGAATTGCTCAACGTCATTCTGCATAGCCTTATCAGCTTCGCAGGTATACCGAGCTCAGACATTGCGGCATAAACACGATCCCTTATGGGGCTATCGAAGGCTGCCTTATAGTCGACAAAAAGATGGTGTGTGTCGACTTGTTTTTCGTGGGGCCTTTTCCAGGATTTGGCGCAGTGTGAAGATCTGGTCTATGGTGGATTTGCCAGGTCTGAAGCCGCACTGATAAGGTCCAATCAGTGTTTTGACGAGTGGCTTCAGTCGTTCACACAATACGCCTGTAAGAACCTTATATGCGATAGGAGAAGGCTATACCCCTGTAGTTGGCGCAGATTGTGGGGTCTCCCTTTTTCAGGACAGGACAGAGGACACTGAGGTTCCAATCGTTGGGCATACTTTCTTCTAGCCATATTTTGTAGATGAGCTGGTGCATGCGCCCTACCAACTCATTACATCCGGTCCTAAACAATTCAGCGGGGAGGCCATCAGGACCTGCCGCTTTATTGTTTTTAAGACGCGTAATCGCGACTTTGACCTCTTCATAGCTAGGCGGCGGAATCTCCACGCCGTCATCATTGATCGGGTTCGGAACATCATCTCTAGAGGCGGTATTGGTGTCGTCATCGCCTTGTAGCAGAGTAGAGAAGTGTTTCCTCCACAACCTCAGCACCCCCTGCGGATCTGTAACCAGGTTTCCGTTCTCGTCCTTGCAAGAAGACGCTCCGGGTTTATAACCCTCGGTTAGACGCTTAACCTTCTGATAAAATTTTCTAGCGTCATTCCTACGTCTATGCATCTCGACTTCCTCACGCTCACGCCTTTCCTGCTCCCTTTTCTTGCGTCTGAAAAGGCGTCTCTCTTCCCTTCTCTTCTCTCTGTAGTTCTCGACAATGGCTCGCGTAGCAGCAGACTGCAACGTCTTCTTGTATGCGGCGTTTTTCGCTGCAGCTGCCTCGCGACACTCCTCATCGTACCATTGATTTCGTTGGGGTGGGCGCTCGAAACCAAGGACTGTTTCCGCAGTAGTGCGCAAGGAGTGGGAGATGTTGGCCCACAGTCCTCCAATGTCGTTGAGATTATGTGGGGATCGACGGAGCTTATCCGAGAGTTGAGCGGAGAACGCCTCAACTGTCCCTTGTGATCGCAGCTTCCTGACATCCAGCTTCCGCAGTGTACTAGAGCGCGCCATCCTCGAGGCGCTAATGTGCAATCGAAACTTGGCTGCGACAAGGTAGTGGTCCGAGTCAATGTTCGGACCTCTAAATGTGCGCACATCTAGTACACTGGATACATGCCTTCCGTCAATCACAATATGATCGATCTGGTTGGAAGTTGATCGATCGGGGGACATCCAAGTGGCCTTGTGGATGTCGAGATGTTGAAACCTGGTGCTACATACTACCATGTTACGCGCCGCGGCGAAATCGATCAGCCTCATACCATTGGAGGTAGTGTTCGCGTGGAGACTGAACTGTCCGACAGTGGGGCCAAAGATACCTTCCCGCCCGACCTTTGCATTAAAATCTCCGAGGACAATTTTTGCGTCATGGGCCGGGCACTTATCATATACGTCCTCGAGTTTAGCGTAGAAGGCATCCTTAACCACATCGTCCTTATCTTCCGTCGGGGCGTGAGCACAAATCAGGCTGATGTTGTAGAATTTTGCCCTGATGCGGATTGTGGCTATTCTTTCGTTCACAGGTGTGAACCCAGAGACAAGGTGGCGGAGTCTCTTATTAACCACAAATCCGCATCCAAATTCGTGTTTATCAACATGGCAGCTGTAGTACACATCGCAAGATGCTAGCCTTTTGCATCCTTGCCCTATCCATCGCATTTCCTGTATGGCAGTGATGTCAGTCCTACATTTCTTGAGGGCATCCGCCAGCTGGGCGGAAGCGCCCACCCTGTGAAGGGTGCGGACGTTCCAAGTGGCTATTCTTAAATCGTTGTCCTTTGAACGTTTGCCGTGGTCGTCAACTTTAAAGGGGATCTTTTTGGAATTATGTATATTAGTTTTCATTGGAGTAAAGTTTTTACGTGGTGGGTTCCAAGCCCTACGCACAACCCAAATTTAACGTCCAGGGGATTGGACTTCGCTGCACGCATTAGTTAACATCTAGCGGGTACTAGAATGCCATCCAGGAGGGGCCGCGAGGAGGCTGCGTGTCAACTTGAATACAGCAAGACAAGGATCGTCCTGGTGGTCGCCATGTTGGCCACAGTCAGAAACTTTACCTTGTTTGCATGCATTCCATCCCTCCCATATAATTACATTTAATATATAATCAAATATATTAATCATATATAAGAATACTGTGGACTCTTTCTTAAATGGACTCCCTTAGGTGTCCATTTATGCGTAGAGTCGTCCACTCATGAAAGAAATAGAAACTTTTAATCAAATTTAATATACATACATAATTGGTCATTACAACCCTTCAGTCAGGATTATTGACCTAGTTTCTCTCACTACTTATGTTGTGTGTGTTAATTTTATACATTAGTAGTGGGATCTATAGTTTAAAGTCGATTCCGAACTACAGATTTTTGAGAAACTTTTCATGGCAATTTTATTTTTACTCTCAGAGTTTTTGCCAGATATCTGCTGAGAAGAAATCGTACAGTATACTTTTGGCAATCCATCTTGTGGACCAAAAGAAAAACATAAAGATAACGAAACCGATACAGTATTCCACCGATTTACGTCGTAGGATGTTTTGGAAAAAGACGACGTAAATCGAATTTCAAATAACTCATACGATCAGATGCATTTATTTACGTACATACATACATAATTGGCCATAACAACCCTTCAGTCAGGATTACGACCTAGCTTCTCACACCACTTATGTTGTGTGCGTTAATTTTATACATAAGTGGCGGGACCTACAGTTTAAAGTCGACTCCGAACGACAAATTTTTGAGAAGCTTTTCATGGCAATTTTTACTCTCAGAGTTTTTGCCAGAAATCTGCTGAGAGGAAGTCGCCGAAGAAATATTTTTTTCGTTTTGATGTCCGGCCTGGGATTCGAACCCTGGCTTTACGTCTAATAAGCCAGCACACTACCTACTAGACCACGGCGACTACAGACAAATAAAACTTATCTGGTAATCATTATTTTGCTTAGCATACCAATACATCCAAATTATATCTACAAATTATATTTTATATTTGTTGTGAAGAAGCAAAGAACAAATCGATCAAAACATGAGTTTGGTCCGATAATTTGATGAATAGTACTGTTGCTACAACTTTAAATTTTTCTAATAAAATTCAGTAAACAAAAATTTATCCGTTTATGGAGAACTAACACGTCATACGTCGGGGAAAGAAGTGTGTGTAGCCTTGTTCCAATTACAATTTTCGTTCGCTTAAGAGAGTGTCCTTTAGGACTTCACTGTATGGGTTTTAATATAGGAAACTTGTTGTTTTAAGTAGATTATCAAGGAAAACACAATTGTTTTTGCCATTATAAAGAAGCAAAACTTTCCCTTTTCCGCACCAATTAAATTATATTATAGGGAGTATGTTATTGGTTACAGTAATTGAATGCTGCTATTAAACAAGAATACCCCTAAAAAGTAGAATTTATTTCGGACCTATAAGGTCTCGGAGAACTTCTCCCATAATTTATCTATAACTCCTAGCTGATGAATATAACTTTTAGCGTATGAATGTGTTGATTTTATCCAAGCCATATTTTGTTAAACACGTTGTTCCATTCATAAATTTTAGACGCACAAGAATTATTCGTCTCAGGTTTCGAAGAGCTGGATCATAGCTGGAGCGGCTATCCTACAGTTTAATCTTCTTCCTCGTAATTACAGCAGTAGACATTTTTTAGTTTGCCCAGACATAGTGAACTGTGGGCGCCACGACGTTCTCGTTGGTAGTAAGCTAAACTGCAAGTGCCGAGGCTGTAAATTCGATTCCCGCTAGCGACATTTGGTGTTTGTGATTGTCTCCTTGTTCGTCAGACATTACCTATGACTACTTACAATAGGAAAAATAATGGGAGAATTATTAAATGAAGTGTAACTCTCGAAAAGAAAAAGTGACTGGTTATTAAAAAAAAATAAAAATGTCACACACTACCCCCTCTTTCCTTCCTCCTATAAACTAGTTTACCCTCTATTCTAGAACAATGTACTGCACGAATATGGGTTATTTTCTAAGTAAAGGGTACCGAGTGTAATTTTTCCAAAAAGGGATCATCAAATACCAAAGATTATAATTGTTTCAGAGCCACAAATACGTTAGCAATTACTGAAATAGTCGAAGACCTGATGACAGTTTTGACAGGCAATTTTAGTATCACCATTAGTGAATACATCCATAATACGGGTATTTTTTGAGGTTTATTGAAAATGATATGGCAACGTCAAAACCAAACCCCTTTTAATGAAAGACCGACCCTAATACGAATGAAATAGGCAATACCCCTAAAAACAATCGGATTTTATCACTTATGATTAATTTTTTCATTGTTTGTCTAGTAAGGTAGTGTATTGGTTTACAGGACGTGAGACCAGGGTTCCAACCACAGGTCAGACATGTCCAACAATACAAAATACGAAAAAATTATTTCGTCAATGACTATGACTATGAAAAGTTTTATAAAATTCTGTCGTTAGAAATCGGCTGTAGGTGCCGCCACTTACATATGTAACATGGGTAATCGGAATTCCGTTCTGATAGCGAAATTGCAGATTTTCGACTTAAAGATACTACAACGACTATTCCATACATTCTGTACTACTTTTATTTCCAGATCTCAAATCTATAATGTTTTTTAGAATATTATTTCTTTTGAATTCGTAATCCCTTTAAAATTTATAGTCTGGTTTTTGCAATCACTAATTCCTTCATTTCAGTTGAAATTCTCATAATTTAATTATACTTCATTTCATTACATTCCTTCCGATACGCAATCCTTAATTGCAAAATTTATCGGCACTAATTGCTGTATGCTGCTTGGTATAGTAGCATTGGGGAATAGTAATGGCATGTAGAAATAGCGAAGGAGGAAAATGAATGGAACACTGCTATTACGACAGCAATGAACAACAAACAGTGAACAGCAGCAACAGCAGCAGCAGCAGTAGTAATTACTAACAATCGTAATCGTCATTATTATTAATAATCGATTTATTATGATTGTTGGTTTGTTGGTTACTTGGTTGGTTTGTTTCGAATCGTTTGTATGGTATGGTATGGTATGGTATGGTATGACGGTCTGTTCGTTGTTTAATTCCCTGTCCATAACAGAATCATTTAAACAAAGTAAACAAATGGAACAATGCCTGTAGAGAGCCAATACCATCGTCCCCTCTCCCCAACATTTATACCCATTACGTTTCGTTTATAATGCATGGCTGGGAGGGGAGCTGGCTATTACCATTCCCTAATTGTTGGTTGTTGTAGTTACTTGCTTGCTTTACACTCAAACAATTTACTTTGCTGTTCGTTTCTTGTTCTTTGTTTTCTTTTTTCTTTTGGTTTTACTGTTGACACTTTGTCTGCAATTTGTGTTACATACAGTAGTAGATAGCAGCAGTAGTAGTGAGTGCCAGCATCATATTCTTTCTCTTCCTCTAGTGTTTGTTCGCATTTTATTTTATTTCAATTGTTTTCGTTTGTCGAGCATTTAAAAGCAGCCCAGCCGTCTGTTGTGTGTTTTTGATGTGTGGCCTATTGTTTTGGGGGTTTGTTGTTATCGTTTGTTGGGCTTAAGGACGACATGTTGGTGTTGCTTGGCCCACTGCCAATAGTATTGTATTCATTTCAGTCTCGTTTTTTTTTCCATTTTTTATTCGTTTTCCTAGACTCTTGAAACCATTTTGTATTGTTTGTTTTCTTTTAACCCACCTGTGGTGCCTTTCATATCCAGTTCTCAGCGTTCGTTATTTTAGCTGGTGCTTGTTTGCGTGTGTGTGTTTTTTTCCATGTCAATCCTTTGGTCTACCATTGTTTGTTGCAATCTCATGCTGTCCAGCAGTTCTTGTCATACGGCCATGCATTTTATTAGCGCCTCTCTTTTGAGTTTAGTGGAGCGGAATAATTACAAAAGCGTGCAGTATTTTACTTACCCTCGATATTAATTCTTTAAAAGCGTTGTTGGGAAATTGAATGGGAGAACTATCTCATTTTAAAAATATATCAGCGATGGTGGGTATCTTCCAATATCATAAAAAGTTGTAAGAAACTTTCAATTCTTGCTATACTGAAGCAATAATATGTAATTATTTTTATCACCATACATGCCAGACAAGGTAAAGTAACGAATGAAGTGTTTTTTTTATAGGAAATGAGCGCTTTACGTGCTTGTAGTGGTTTTGTTTTGAGCCCACCCTTTCTTAAAATTTAAATAAAACAATGTGTGTGTAGGATATCATTGAAACTTTTTATACGTTTAAAATACCTATCAATGCCATCATATGTGTATTATAAAATCGTTCAAATGATCTTCGACGATTTGACTAATGCTATCTTGGCATTAAGAACCACTAGGGTTTGATATTTATGCTCATACGTCTGTGTCATAAGAAAATCCCTATAAGAAAAGGTCTAAGGCGGTCGGCGGAAGAAGTATGTAATCATTGATCAACGAACCTCGCCAAAGTCGTTCCCAAAAAAGCATGGACCGATAACGCCGGCTGTCAAAATGCATTGGATGCCTTTGGTCTCATGTAGATTGGTATCGGGCTAAATTCGTTCCAAATACAATGGGACGTTAGTAAATTAAAAATTTTTTTTTTGAAAAATCTATTTTTTCAGCTAAAATTATGAATCTCGGAACCAATTAAATGAAAATCAATACAAATGTATGGAAAATCGTGCTTCGCTTCGGTTTGTCTCGCGTTTCTTCAGGTCCTATTAGCGACGCAAACCGGGATATTAGTGTATTCAGAATCGGACCTTAACGTTGAATATGATTTTTCTATGAAATTCAAGGCTATATGCCAACTGCACCAGATCTAATTCAGCGAACACATGACTGACTGAATAAATGAAAACTAATTATGCAGATTTGATTTCAACAAGATAGTCGCTATTAACTATCAATGTTCGGAAGTCCCTGTTGGAAGATCCTATATAACTAGAAAGTTATTTTTCTGTCGATACAATATAAACGATATTGACTGGTATTATGCCGTTTAGATTCGGAATTCTAGAAAACACATTATTAGAACCTATTTAAGGCTTGATATTTCCTTTAATTTATATAAAGACTAAAATAAAGATGGTGGAGGTAAGGTTTCGATGCAAAGTTACTCAACAACTGCACCCATTGCAACAAGTCAATTCTAGACCAAGTACTTCTTAAGCAACGACAGATAGCAGCTCTATTGTTATAGGAGCTGTTGCAGTAGATAAATCACCATCTTTACTGTAAAAATGTGATTAATTAAATCGATTTCTATTTTATTGCCAAAACCTATTAGATGATATTTGTTTTAAATATGATTTTCGTACCCTAATTTGGCGAGTTGGGTCATTACCAAGCCATAACAGACTTTTCTTACATAATTTGAATTCAGTATGTATTCCGTTTTTTCTATACTATTTGTTTCCTTTGTTGCAATTGCTTTTAAATTTTCAGTATTTTCTTTTTTCATTCATTTTCTCCCCTAACAGCATTATCATCATTATCATCATTATGGCCATCGTCATCATTTCATTCATTGTTGTTCAGTCTATCTGCATAATATTGTTGCATTGATGCAATTTATTTTTACTGACTGACCTCAACGGTTTTTTCCCTCTACGCACCACAAATTCATTAGTTCAGTGTTTTTTGATTGTTGCTATTGTTATTCGTTGAATTGTTATTGCTATTGTTGCAGATAGTGTGATGTCTTTGGAACATCTTCCTTTGTCCTTTGCACTACTTGCCGCAAGCTGACGTTAATTTGCCGTTTTTGTTAGTCGTGCATTGTAAACGGCGGTGGTCGATCTTCTTACATTTAAGGAACTAAAGAAAACTTTTGCTGACATTTCACTATTGCATTGCATTTACTTCGTTTTCTTTTTGTTTCATCTACTGGCTCATAATATTTTATGGCGTGTAAAACTATTTAAAACGCTTTCCTCCAGCTTAAGATAATTATCTTGCGGTTAATGGAATTGCAATGGCAGACAGGGGGATGCACTATTAAACTGAACTTTTAAATGAATTTATAAATCGGATTAAGCTATTGGGTTGAGCTAAGTAGGACTTGTTAAAAGTTTATTTAGGCCTCTGTAAGAGGCTAAAAAATAAAACATTGCGATTAAATTTTATGGAGGCTGAAAAAATTACATTCTGCCTCTTGTCTAAATATATGACGGTTAATACCTAATAATGATGACCAGTTCGGTGATTTTTTAAGAGCTATAGGAAAATTTTTCACAAAAAAAAAGCACATAAAATTCAGAAAAATGCATGAAATCTTTATTTGAATCGATAGTACGGTTTATGTAATTTAATGTTTTAAGATTATTTCATGTAAATGTTCAACGCGACTGCGCTTTAAATGGTCCATCTGCTTAGTCCAATTTTGGCGTACTCTTTCCAACATTTCGGCCGGTATCTCACGAATAAATGCTTCAATGTTGAATTCCAATTCGCCAATTGAAGCGGACTTGTCTGCATAGAAAGGAGCTTCAACATAGCCCCACAAAAAATAGTCTAAAGGCATTAAATCGCACGATCTAGGCGGCCAATTGACCGGTCCCGAACGTGAAATAAAATGTGCACCGAACTCATCTCTCACACGCATGCTGTGTTACATGTGTTGAAACCACATATCATGCAAGTCAAGCTCTTGCATTTTGGGCAAAAAAATGTTGGATATCATCTCACGGTAGCCATCACCATTCACAATTACGTTGCGATTCGCAGCATCTTTGAAGAAGAACGATCCAATGATGCCACCAGCCTATAGACCGCATCAAAATGAGTCTTTTTCTGGATGATTTGGTAGCTTTTGCAATGCTTCTGGCCCATCTTCACTCCAAAATCGACAATTCTGCTTATTTATGTATCCATGAACTTTCTTAACAGAGCACTCATTTTGATAATAAGATTGACTGATTTGCAAGTGTTGTTCGGTTGTAACACAATTCATGGATTGGAAATTCCTTATTTGTTATCCAATTTCAGTTGATAAATGTATTGAATTGACCCATATTTAACCTCTGGGTAATGTGTGTGAAGATAAATTCAAATTTAACTAGCAAAGACAAAAACCAATAATTTTAGCAGAACTAATGTTAAAGATAAAAGAGCAATGTTAAGTAGTTAACAGAAAATAAAAAAAATTGTCAGCGAAGAAATCACCCAAATATACGATATCGGAGAATGGAATCTCTACTTTATTCCCTAAAAATTATGCCCCACACGTCAGTTTAACTGGTAATGCGAAAACTTTTTTGAAAATTTAAAAAACGTACAGTCAAACTCGTTTATAACGAACTCGGCTATAACGAATGCTTGGTTATTACGTACATATTTTCAAGTCCCAACGTTTTAATAACAATTCTCATACAAAAAATTTCGTTTATTACGAACTCGTTTATAACGAATTCTCGGTTAAAAGGAACTAATTTAAATGGTCCCAGTAATTAAATTTCATACATTTTACCATTTTAATAACGAACCCTGAGAAAAAGCTTTGAAATGTGGCAATAGTCTTTACTTTTATTTAATATGACAGCATTAAATTATAACTCAGTATCTTTAATCAGCTGCTAGGTAAAAAGAATTATCACATGTTTTTGGTTTTTAATAAAAACAAAAAAATACGTTTTGTTTTTAATAAATGAAAAAAATTCTTTGTATTTTACATTTTCTTCTATGACTACACCCTGTTTATTACGAACTTTGCCTATAACGAACTATTTTTTCTGTTCCCACGGAGTTCGGTATAACCGGGTTTGACTGTATTTGTTTTAGGAATATTTTCCGAGAATGATCAATGTGTGAATGAGACTCTTTATAGAAATTGGAACCTAAAGTATCCCAATAAAACCCCATTAGTGATATCTCCTGAATAATTTTGGAACTTGAGAAATCGGGCTTTAAATATTCTATCTGTTAACAGTATCTGGGCAGGATGATCGATATTGGGGTTGTTGTTTAGTTAAATTCGAATATATCTTCATACACATATGTAGAGTTTACTCACTTCTGAATAGATTTTTAGTTTCTATCGCTAGAGTGAAGTTGCTTAAACCTGAGTAGAGTTCTTTCTTTTGTTCTCCCTGTAAAAATTAGTTGTTTGATTTCAACTTTTTGTGATTCTAGTTGACTTTATACACTGGAACAAAACTTCGTATATAATATTTTCTTATTGTGGAAATAAATTCTATTCACACAGTAGTCATTTCATGTTATTTTTCTGCATTTAAATCTCTTAATTTGTTGCAATTTTTAAATTTTTTCCCTCTCTTTTTTCTTACAGGGCAAACCGAAATTGCGTACAATTGCTGACTGTCATTATGAATTCAATTGGGCCACAAACGTAATTTGTCCACCACACATGTGCGATTTCGATGAAAACTCATGTGAAATTAAAAACACTGAATTGGGTGTCATTTATAACTTGAAAAAGGCATCCTTTGCTAAGGATGGTAAAATAAAGGTGAGTTTATAATAAAATTACGAAAAGAAAAAATTTATAAAAATAGGGGAGGTAATGAGTAAAGGAAATAAATGATTTATTTTGAAAAAAATGTATGGAATTTGAAAAAAAAGTGTCTGTGGTTGAAGAAATTAAGAATATTGAGGATAAATATCGCACAGATAAAAAGACTTACCATTTGATTCACTTTTCAGAATATTTTTATATTCTTAGTGAAGAAAATAAGTGGCTGAAATTGTTATTTACTTTCAAAACTTTGGGATCAGATAGAAATAGCAGTATATAGCCGTATTAATCTGACATATCGTGGATATTCGCGTAAATGGATGAAAACTTTTGTGGTCGACAATTTGGCTCAACACTAGCAGAGCAGTATCGAAATAAGCTATAATTTTAAACTTATTTTAGTCCCATTAGATAGTTATATATGACGGGGCATCTATCGGTTTAAATTTGAACCATAGAACCATCAAATGAGGACGGCGCAAGCATTACCTATAAATGGAGACACCTATCGCACCATGATAATCGAATTTTTGTGGTACCTGCTCTTGATGGTATTGATGTGAACGATGTTATGTTTCAACAAAAGAGTGCAACTTGCCATACATATCATGCCACAATCGATTTGTTGCGTCAAATGTTTGATGGCCGTTTAATTAGCCGAAATGATGATATTAATTGGCAGCCAAGAGACTGCAATTTTTTTTTTATTAAACCTGCACTCAGGGGATGATCCCTACTCATGCAGTGCATTGCGCAGGATTAGGAAAGGTGGAAAGAGGGAAGATGCAAACGGTAAAGAAACCAGTTGCTGCTGGTGACTATAAAATGACCAGTGCTATACCTTAACCATTAGACATTCTACAGCAATCGTTCCCAAGAAGCCCGCAGTTTCTCACGCCACTTATGTTGTGTGTGTTAATTTTATACAGTAGTGACATTTTGACATTGTTGGATTATTTTTGTGGGGCACCGTAAAAGAAAACTGTTGTGCGGACAAACAAGAGACAATTAAGCATTCAAAGGCCAACATTCGTGATGCCATTTCCGAGATACGACCACCCACATACTCGAAAAAGTCACATAAATTTGTCCGATTAAATGGGGTACTGTTAGGCCGACCGTGACAGCCAATATGAACGAAATAATGTTCAATTTCCAACCGGAACAATTGTACTTGACAACTTCTAAATTTCTCGCCCCATAGTATTTATTAGAATATTTAGTATGATGCGGACGGATAATAGCTATGGAGCGATCATTTTATTTGTTAATTTTTAAAATGATAGCAATTCCATTAAATGGCCCAATTTGAATTCTCGCCGGCATAATTTTGTATTCTGTTTTGTTATTCTACTAACATTGCACATCTTTGAAGTTAAATTTTAACTTAAAAGTTAAAAGTTTATCCACCATTTTGTAAAAAATAGTTTTCCAAAGGATTCTCTCAGCACGTTTTTTATTAATACTCCATTATATTTTATTTATTTTTGCAGATTACAAAAGATAAAAATGAATTTACGTTAAATTTCTGTGATTCAAAAGCTGTACACAAGGCCGTAACGGATTACAGCCAGGGTTTGGTGAATCTATTTTTCATTACAAATGGTTCCTGCAATGCATACGGTGAGTTTTTTTTACATTTCTATTTAGTTTTTCAAACTTTGTTTATTTATTTCCATTTTGCTTCGTTTGTTTATACTTTTAACAAGTGTTCCAGTTCAAAGTTCATTTATTACTTTTCTTTATCATTCATTTTTTTTGTTACCAATTTTGCACACGTTTTTATGCAAAATGTTTGGAATATTGTTTCTTCTGATTTTTTTTTCTTCTTCTTTCATTCAATTTAATTTCCTCTTCCTGTTTTCCTACATCCGTTTGGCACAAGTATTTCCTTGTGTTCTCTCATTTCTGTTTTCTTTCTGTTGTTCTTCTTTATGGTCTTGTCCTTGTTGTTCAGTGTATTCAATCAATTGGTTGTTTTAGTTGTTGTTTTTTACTTCACTTAATTTTTATTTGAAAGCCGTGTAGGTTTTTCCGTTTTCTTTCTGCTGCTGCTGATTCCAAAGCTGTTATTGTGTGTGTGTTATTTTTGAGACTGTTGGACTGCGTCTGCATTTGTCTTGTGTAGTTTTATTTTTCTTCCTTTTTTTATGAATGCCTCGTCTTGCCGCTGTATGAAATGTTTGTATTTTTCTTTCCTTTTCAAATGGTTGACTGGCTGGCTGGCAGATTGTCTATTCCGTTGTTGTTTCTTGGTATTATTTTTAACGATTATTCCTGCTACTGTTGTTTTTACTTCTACTTCCACTTCTGCTTCTACTTCTGCTCCCCTTTTTTGTTCTTTTATGCAATCTGCTCTTGGTTTATTCCGTTTCCCAGCCACTTGTGTGTATTTTAATCTTCAAATGCGATTTGAATTGGCAATCATCCCAGTGCGCTTTCATCTATTTTATCTGTTTTGTCTTAATTTTTTTTTTTTTTTTGTATGCTTTAGTCGTTGTTGTATCACTACCTAATTCAATCTGTTCATTGCAGACCAGATCATTTTGTTACATTGTTTATTTAAATTTTAGTGCCAAGAATAAATGTTATTGGAGTTTTGGCTCTTATTTGCGCTCTTACTTTGGAATACTATTGCCGGAATAATTTTTATTAAATCTGCGTTAATATAATCATTCTTTAATTAATTTTATTTTATGGAAACTTGTGCAGGACTTATTAAAGGGTTTTTTTTTTGGACATTTGCATTACGACTCACAAAGTTGTAAAAACTTTTAAAATTTCTTCGAAAAGTAACATGAACGGCTTGAAGGCATAAAATGCGGTTCAAGTTTTAATTTACGATAAAATTTCACACTTTTACTGTTGGTTAGGCAATGTAAATGAATTTTGTTTGGCGTATGCTATCAACTTGTTATACTTCCAAGAACAAAAGTGCAATTTCTTTAAGTTCACTTCACTAAATGCTTGCTTTCTTCCTTAGATGATCATTACAAATCCATAAATTTTAGCAGCGCTACATTTAGCATTAACAGTGCACAATTTGCTCCCCATATATATGTTCTCAAATGGCCACTGATCTTCAAAAGAATTTCTTATAATTTTTGGCCAAAAATCTTCACTGATCTTCAAAAGAATTTTTTATAATTTTTGGCCCAAAATAGATTTTTTTTAAAATTTAAAATCTCAACTCTCAAAATTAGTTCAGCTGTCCCACTGCCACGGTTGGAGAGAGCGCCCCCGGACCATTATTTGCATCTAGTCGGTATAGTGTACTGTTTCTTATGTGTTCGCAAAAAGCCACTGACCTTCAAGAGAATTTGCGTATAATCTTTAGCAAAAAATCGATTTTTTTTTTAAATTTAAAATTAAAAATCTCAACTCTTAAAATTAGTACAGCTATTCCCACTGCCAGGGTTGGAAAGAGCACCCTCTGGACCACTATTTGCATCTAGTCTGTATGGTGTACTATTTCTTATATATCCGCAAATGGCCACTGATCTTAAAAGAGAATTTTCGTATAATTTTTGGCCAAATATCGATTTTTTCAAAATTTAAAATTGAAAATCTCAACTCTCAAAATTAGTACATCTATTTTTCTACAACGGTTGTAAAGAGCATCTTCTTAAGTAGCAGCTACAAGTAGTTTGTATAGTGTACTGTTTTTTTTATGTTCTGCACTGATCTTCAAGAGAATTTACGTATAAATTTTCGCTAAAACACGATTTTTTCAAAATTTAAAATTTTTTGGACAAAAACTATCTGTCCAACCATCCTTCAAATTTGATATGCGGTAAATTTTTTGTGCTGCTTTGAATAATGATTGGAATAATCTGCTTTTCGTTTCGCACGCTTGCATACATCCGGTTTACATAAATCTCGCTTGCCTTGCCTACAGCATCAATCAAACGTATAGTTCTGTAATCTTGATATAGGAATGTTCCTATTTCATTCAGTTCATCTACTTTATGGGTGTTCTGGTAGTCTATTGTGTAGTATGCTAGACCAATAGCGAGAGTGTTGTGGCTTCAATTCATACCAGAGCCTCTGGTCCTTTACACTACACACTACACTAGAGTTGATAACTTCATTACCTGTAGCTTTCCCTGTTTTTCCGTTAATAGCTTTTTTTTAATTCTCTCCGTATGATAAAATTTCTTAAATATTACGGCTTGGTGGTTGAAATTGGCGATCACTATAGTCTGGTAGGTCGCCGTGGTCTAGTAGGTAGTGTGCTGGCTTATTAGACGAATGGTTGTTGCTGTATAAGAGTAACCTGCTAGGGTTCATTTCTTCAACTAACAAGCCGTCCTCCCACATATTCTTATTACGACCCTAAAGACTTGGGAAAACTCCATTATTTGGATTTTTCAAATGATCTATTATGGAAAACCCTAAAAATGCCTTTCACTTATTTTTAAAAATTTCTTTTACAAGCATACAGTTCATTTCATTATATTTCCATCATGACATTAAATTTTCATCTTTAAAATGGTTATGAGTAAAGCAATTTTGGTAAAAAATTTGATTCTAAATTGATTCCACGAAATTATTCTACAAAGTAATACTTAAGAGATAATACTTGCGTTAATATTGGTTACATCCTCGTCCGTTATTGTTTATTCAATGTTATTTTTTTTTAATTTTTCTCTTTCTGAATCTGTTTTCATTTTCAACTGCAACGGATTCATGATCCGTAGCCCAAGCAATGACAGATTTTTTTTTTCTTGTGCTTCCTTTATCCGGTGGAAAAGTTAAAAAAATATCCTTAAAACCATCCAAAGTTACTGAAGTAGCAGTGGTAGCAAAACCCTATTAAATTTCTTTTAATACTTGGCAACATGGAAATATTTGGTGTCGTTGTTATGGTGTTTTTGCTAATCTTTTAGTGTTGATTTTCCCCAGCAAGAGAAAAAAAACATTTTTTTTCCTTTCGTACCGGAGATGGCTTCAGATCTCGACTTCTCGCTTATCAGTCGATTATTTGTTTTTTTTTGTTGCTTTTGTATTTTTTTCCCCATTTCTTTTTTTGCATTCGTAAATATTAATGCTGGTTTTGCTGTAAATATTTTCTGTCGTATTTGCTGTTTTTTTCAAGCATTTATTGTTGCCATTGTTGTATGTACTTACAGCCACCACCATCGTGTTGTAGATAAAAATTTTAAAAGTTTTCTTATGTTTTCATATTGTGTGGCGCATATGAATATTTAATATTGGCGTCATCAAGCTGTTGCTTCCCTTTTCTACTCCTCTTCGCTTTCTATCTTCCTTCTCTCGTTGTTTTATTTCTCATATATCGGATATGTTTGCATGAGTATATCCGTCATTTCAGAGAGTTTCCTAGCTGGCAATGGCGATATAAACATCCTTTCCAACAATAGGGATATTTTTATTTAAATATGTGAGCATGATGTGTGTGCAAGAGCGTATAGATCCTTTAAAAAATATTTAAAAAATAATTTCACTTCTGCATTTTAAATGTCAACTCAATAAAGCCAACGTTTTTTGTTTTAAGGAAATCCACATCATGTTGGTTTTTTTACGTTCATTTGTTTTTTTTCAATTTTTTTTTACTACCATACTTTAGCAACTTAGTTAGATCAGATTGCTAGTGGTCAGAAGGTTAAATGTAAAAGAAATAAAGTCTTAGCTAGTTGGAGAAGTAGTCATGGTCTAGTGGGTTGGGTTTTAGCTTCGGTTCAAACCCCATATTAGGTTAATGAAATACGAAAAACATTTATTTGGCGTCTTTCTCTCAGTAGATCTCCATGAAAAATTTTGTCTTAAATCTGTCGCTCGTAGACGACTTTGAACTGTAGGTCTCTCAACTCATGTGTGAAATTAATATACAACATATATGGAGTGAGGAACTAGGTCGTAACCCTGACTTAAAGGTTGTAATGACCAATTACATATGTATGTATGTCTGCATGTATGTATGTTTTAAATCAAGTATATTCCGCTTTGAAAGTTAACATTTTGCCATTTGTGTAGATAAAGCCGTCAGCCATTCCTAAGCTAAGTACTGCTTTAATTTAATTTTGTAGAATTCTATGAAATTTAAACCTACAACATTAAGATAGTTCTGCAGAGAGCGAAATATCATCGTCATGTATCACAATAAATCAGCCAGGCTTTCAGTGTTTGCCTGGTAATCAAAGATTGCTATATGTCGTTGCGTTGAAACAAAACTGTCCTGAAATTCAGGTTGTTGTATTGGGTGCATCGGTAAGGATCTTTGCTAAACGCTTGTACTAGTTTCCGAGAAGTTACGCATTCAAAATTTCTTGTGATGTATTTTAATGAAATTCTATTTACGATGTATAGATTTTTAATACACTTCAAAGATCAGCAATGAATCGTTTTCCGCTACTCATAAGTACTCATGCAATTTTGATTATGAGTGAATCAACAGAATTAAAATTCAACTACTCTGATTCATTCGTACTCAGTCATGAGTATAAGTACAACGTTGACATCAAACTCATAACATTCGAAATATGTTTGGTTCATACGCCTACTAATTCTGATTCATAAATTTAGAAAAATACTCATAATACTTATACTTCGAGTGGCTCGAATATTTCATCAAAATATACAGCCTTTGTTGTTGTTGCATATACAAACAAAGTATGTTAAGTACATACGAGTCGAAGTCAATGAATATTGTTAAGTATGAATATGACGAGTACTTCCAACTTTGAGTATGAGTAATATGAGGATCATATTAAAATAAGTATGAATGCATATTAGTATCAGAAATTAAAAGTATGACTCGAATCTACTCTTAGTTTTAGTTATTACCCGTTTGTTTGTTTGTGTTGTAATCAAATTCATTCCCTGCAGGGAATGGCCGTCTTTCTCAACCCTTTGTTAAGTTTTTGATACGTGCCTTTTCTTTTTAGTTTCGTTACATTTAAAAACTCTTTGTTTTTCTCGAATCCCAAATAAGAGTCGAAAATTTTTAAGAAAAATAACGGAATTAAAAAACAATGTTCACATTTTTTTTTACTGATAATAATTGTCCTTTGATTTCTTGTGCTATTTTTACTTCTTTTTAAGGTCCAGTAAAAAAAACCAAATGTTTTTATTGGCAGCAACAAGATGAAGTTTAAAGCTACAAGTCCACCTTTTAGTAGTCGTTACCAAAAGCTATGACTTTAGCAGCAACATACAGTCGAATTTTCATTAAATTGTCGTTAAGCTGACATTTGCAGGTGTCGTTTTCTGTTGCTCTATTTTACCATTTTTTTCGTTTTTTTTTTTACTGAGGATGTGGATTTCAAATTAATTTTTTTCTTTGCTCGCGTATGAAGGTTTTTTTTTTGTTTTTAAATATGAATGTATTTAAGCGCTTTTTAAATAGAATTTATGTTTAATTAATCACTTCTTTTGCAGTACTTTTATATCCTTAAGCATAGTACAATAACCCTTAAAGGAATATCGACCAAAATTTTTAAATCTGCTAGGGCAAGTAGTACAGTTTTATATATATATATTATATTTTTTTTGAAACACATATTTGCCATTATCAGCCAAAACTTTTAGTTACTTTCGGTTTGATTTATAATTCCATTACTGTAGAAAGTCTTTTATTTATCAGTGACAAACTCGGCTAAATGATTTGCCGTCATAACTCAGCCAAGTATAGAGTAGATTTAGAGCATTATCAAAGATTTTTTATAGTCTAAAGTTGTCATCGACCAGACCTTTCATGTTAAGTATTCTGGTCGAGCAGTAGATCTAATTAGGTCATAATGCGATTCCACCAAAAATTCAATATAATTTTGTATTACGTCGTTTGTGAAGTGCCTTCGATCATAACTTTTTCTATCTAATACATACATGGGTTTGTTAGAATTTGAAAAAGTTTTATTACGCCTGATGCCACAGAGAGTATAACTGCAACATCAAACATATAAGATTTTACTTTTCTCCGCCTACTATAAAATATTGTTTGCCGGCGTTTAAAACAATACCATTCCTATGCTCCCCAAAGGAGTTAAACGAACGTATATATATTCTGGCTGCCAAAATTAACAGGATAGGAGTCCACCAGTTGCGAAACAATTAATCCTTTCCGGTACGATTTAATAATGAAAAACTGTTTGCGAAATAACCACTTTCATTAAAAAAAAAACTTGTTTCATTTGAAATTCTTACATATTCTTAATTTATATCCATTTTTAAACACTGTTAATATCAAAAAAGATAAAATTAAGAAAAAATCAAAGCAAAACCTTAATAAGGTGTATGAGCCGTTCATTTTGAAAGTGACTTAAGCCCATTTTTCTTTAATTTGAAATACTTAAGGCTTTGCGTTTTTACAAAATTAAAAATATACATAAGATATACGGTTGTCTTGCAATGTTTAATCGCATTTAAGGGATTTAATTTTATATATCCTAGTAAAAAGTCGCTATTATTAAGTGTATAATAGGACCTTGCTTACCTTAAAAGGACTTAGGTCACTTTTAAAATAAAAATTTGTTTTGTTACAAAAAGTGAAAGAGCTTAAGTCCGTTACATATAGCTTAAAAAATAAAAAAAACATTTGAATTGTATTTTTAGATAATAGAAATAAATTCATTAACAAGTTATTCGTTAACATTCTCAGTATAAGGGAGTGATTTGAAGTAGTTATGGTGTTCCGAAGGTATATAACGTAATAAGTCTCTCATGTGTCGGGATTTTGGTGACGTAATGCTTCTTATATTTTTATATAACGATGGCAATACAAAATTATCAAATTTTTTAGGTTTACCCCGACGTGGCAATAAATCAAGAACTTTAAATTCTACGTTCACATCCATGGTCGTTTTGTATAAAATTTTATGTGGTTCATTTCTTAAAAATCGCATCCAGCATATTTGAAGCCAGTTTATTTTTCTCTGTTGGTATTTTTGGATCTTTTGTAAACAGCTTCTTCCAAGAGTCTTGTTTCATTTCATTTAGTATGAAAGTACTACATTTTCTAAATTTGTTAATTATATTATAATAATCTTGTGATTACTGATTACTTTTTAACGACATTTCAAAACGTAATTTAAATAACTTCCATCACTTCCTTCAACATTTTGGGCCGCACTTTTTGACATTTTTAATAAATTTTCAGTATTTATATTATTTTGAAAATGTACGTGAGATATATAGTTCAGCGTAAATTATAAATGTCACAAGTGCCAACTTGATAAAATATGAAAATGGACTTAAGACATTTTCAAAATAAACGGCTCATTTAGTCAATAGTATTCAAGCGTTTATTTTTGTAATAAACACGGCACCTCTTAGTAGGTTCAATCGAAAATTAATTACCATATTCAACAGTAACTTTAGTCGCATGACGAGTGTGGCTCGTCATTTTAGGGCATGATGGCATGAAAAACTGATGACGAGCTGGCACTCCAAAATACGAAAGGCGAACATTAATGGATTATAGGTTTTCTATCGGGAATCAATTATTTGAGATTGTGTTACTTCAGTTGGTTATATCGTCTGGAGGGATAGACTACAGTCTCTGGCTCAAATAGAATGAAACTATAATCCTATGGAATTGTATTACGCTGGCCAAATATTTTACTACTTTTTGCAATCAATCTGTCATATCTGTCAAGAAATCCGGTTTGTTAGCGCAAACGTGGGAACTAGAGAACAGGATAAATTTTCAAAAAATAAAGCGGATGCATATAAACTACCTTTTTGTAGAGTAAATAGAATTTTTCGTATTTATAAGCGGAGAATTCTAAAAAAGTTTCAGTGCCTTTCAAATCAAAAATTAAGATTGCTTAAGTTTCAATGATAGTAAGTGGGGATTTATTATATTCGGGGAGTTTATATCCGGGGATATGCGTATATATGCATATTTTTTTTTTATGCCTTATAGTTAAATATGTAACTCAAAATAATAAAACGGATAATAGTAAGGGTTCACTATGTCTCAACTGATTTTTTAACAAGAAATTTTCGAAAATTCACTTTATTTAAATTAAAAGAACCGATTAAATAAAAATAAAAAACGTGGAACAATTTAAAATATTAAAAACAAAAAAAATTTAACCCGGAACTGCGGCCATTTACAAGAATAGAGATTCAATTGTTATCGAAATAAAACTAAATACAATAAAAATGTATTTTAATGACATAAAAATTGTTGCGACATTTTATCGCTTTAAATGGGAAAAAAGGGTGAAAAAAGAAACGGAATAGAAATATTTAAAATAACAGTATTTTTATCTTTCTAGTTTGTTTTTTGTGTTTTTCATTTAAAAAATTCCAATAAGCCCATATGCTATAATTGGGCTAAAAAGAGTGGAGTTCACAAATAAAAAAAAAAAAGACTTTTAAAACTGCGAACATTCGAAAAGGGAAAAATAAACAAATCTGCTGAAAGAACATTCAGTCGCAATCATTTCATTTCGGTCAGTCAACCAGTCATTCATTCACTACTCTATACACTCATTCGCTGTTAATAAGAATTGAAATGCGGATAAAAAAAGATACAAAACGCGAACTCAAAAGTCATCTCCACTTACAATAGTTTTAACGACCAAATCAAATGTGACTTTTTAGGCTGAAAAAAAAACGAGCAAAAAAAGGAAAAGAAGGAAGCATCAAAATAAAAACAAAATTGGAATATTTTGTGATTTCTGGATTGCAGTTTTCAGCACCATCATCATCATCATCATCATCATCATCATCATCGTCATTGTCGTTTTCATCGCATGAAACGAAAATTTGAAATGTACAAAAAGCGGATTTTCCAGGCTTTTAAGCTTTTGCCGTCAGCGCAAAAAAAGCTGAATTAAAACTAAAAACAAAATAAAGCCTCTCTTTTTTTCACTTTTTCATCCCTCTCAACAGAATTAAGGTTAGAAGGATGAGTAAACAAATTCGCAGTCCAGAAAAAAAGTCTCTTTAAAATGTTGCATGTTTTAAAGTACTTTAGTTTTCGTGGTGGTTTATACAAATGGACTGACTAATGATTAATTGAAAAATTCAAGTTAAAAATAAATCGAAATATATCAGCATTTAAGAATCTATAAAATAAATCAATTCATCGATGTGTTTTTTGATTTCATGTGTGTTATCAAAAAATACATTGTAATGTTGTACGTAGGATCACTTCCAAGAATATTGTCCTGATGAACTCTTAAATGCTGTTTGGTGCCATTGCGCTTAACTCCCTACCTTGCATTTGGTAAACACTCGGATGTTTCTTTTGCATTAACGGCTCACAGGTTTCAAAGGGGGTAGTAGTTAGTGTTTAGGTAGTCTAGTAGATAGTGTGTTGACTCACAAGACAAGAACTCGGGAGTTTAAACTCTCAGCAGTTTTCTGGCAAATACTTTGAGTGAATAAGATTGCCAATCTACATTAAACTGTAGTTCTAGGCAATTATGTATAAAACGAACACATTTTGCTAAATGATTGTACCGTTCCAAGTAGTATACCTTTTTTCTACCCATCACAGAAACTATATTTTAGACTTAAAACGATTCCTAACGCATTGACAACCAGAAAGACATTTACTGTTTTCAGGCTGTTTCTGGACATTCTGTTGCAAGACTTAAATTCCCACCCATTGGCCGTTGACTTCTGTACGGCTTATTTTAATACTTTAATTTCAAAAGTGATAGTGTTATTTCTGGGAATAAGGGTTTTGTATCTTTTTTGACTTACTTATAGGAAATTTAGTAGCTGAAACCAATGAGATGACCCCTTTACAAGGTATTAATATTTTGGGCGGTATAACTACTATGATCTCCTCGTAGTCTAGTAGATAGTGTGTTGGCTTATTAGACTTAAGGTCAGACTTCAAATTCCAGGTCAGACATTAAAACGAAAATATGAAAATGATTTTTCGGCGACTTTATTTCAACAGATTTCCGAAAAAACTCTAAGAGTAAATAAAATTGCTATGAAAAGCTTCTCAAAAAGCTATCGTTCGAAGTCGACTTTAAAATAATAAAATTAACACACACAACATAAGTGGTGTGTGAAGCTAGGTTGTAATCCTGACTAATAATGTATATTATGCATGTATGTAACTATTATGAGCTTTCGATTTTCTTTTGTTTTGTCCCAGGTATATTCCGTAATGTATTTTTGTAAGTCACAGTTCTCCGCATCCCAGGTAACTGATCAGAACATTCTCTGTAGTTGCCTCATTATTGGATCATTGATTACATTTTAGTAGATGTTCCGTTTCGTTAGGAATTGGGTTAAGGTTTGCTTCCGCTTTTAAGTTAAGTTAAGGAGTGCGCACAAAGAAAAAAAAAAAACTGGACTTACACATTTCGTTATAGAAATAAAACTGAGTGGCGGATTTTTTTCTTTTTATATTTCAGTTAAAGTAAATAATATTTGAATTCTTTTGTGTATAAAATTTTTTTCTGATCAAGGTCTCAGAGCATCCAACTTTTTTAGCCACTTTACTTCCAGACATGTTAGGGTGTTTTAGAAAAATACGTATTATTTTGCTTGCTTTGTTTTGGTCGGCAAATTCTTTTTTTCTTCCACTTTCACGCTTTCTCTGAATACGCACAGACTCCTTATATTGTTTTATTCTTTCCTTAGAAACTGTATTTTGGTTAACATCTGCGAGCCTAGCAATCGTTTTTTGTAAGCGGCGCGGTTCTTCATTGCAAATTTCAATTATTTTTTTTCGACATTCTTGTTGGGTGCCGATTTTCAAAAAACTAATTTTGCTATTGCAATGACATTTAGCACGTGGATTTTGAAGCAGAAGACTAAGAAAAACAATGTAACGGTATTCAATTTTTTCAATTATGATAAAAGTTGTAAGCTTAGAAGTAGGCTCACTTTTTTTTGTGCGCACTCCTTAGTTCGTTGTTAGCACGTTCTTTTGCTAATATGATTGGCGTTTATGAAAATATCGAGTAATATCCATGACATATTCCCTTAAGCAGACACATTTCGCCTCTTGGACGTATTCCATATTCTCTTCCCTGCTGCATACATTGGCTCTTATTGTTTACTGGAGTAGCTTTCAACTTTGTTTACGTCCTCTTTAATTTGACAGTTTTATGGACTTTTAAGTTTATAACTTTTGTTACGGTTATAAAACTGATTGAGGTGTTTGCATTAAGCTTGGCTAGTGCAATTTTTTCTCTGTTTAGGACATAAAATCATGAAGTAACCTGCATTTGAACTATGCCTTACATAAGTGGTCTTTAAAATATATTGATTTTTTCTTATTTCGTTTTGTTTGAGATATCTGATTTGGGGTTTGGGGTCAAAAGTCATCAGACTACCTATTAGAGTATAACTTACAAGTTGAGAAAATATAAACCGAGGACTTTTCCAAGTATAACAAATCTAGTTAAATAAATACATGAGTTTTGTTTTTGGCTGAATTTTTTGAGCCTAGACTCTGTATAAGATCTATATTTACATCCGTTTTGTTGGAGAAGGGAGTGATTTTTTGCCGATAGTACCTTAATGGCGTCTTTAGACGCTGTTTTATTTAGAAACTTTACATTTCTAACTTCTGTTAAAAACACCATCAAGGTTTTGTTGGCTTATGTTTCTTTAGATATTGCCAACATAAGCTAAAGAAATTAATTACAGTACGTAACCTAAAACATTTAAAACAAAAATTCCTTGTTTTCGATTACATTTCGCAGATTATACGTTCGTATACAAAGTTTAGCATTATTTTTAAATTCTTATTAATTTATGCAATTGTCACGATTAAATTTTTAGAAAATCTTCTTCTTTTTTTCCCCTTTATTATCTCTTTATTTTTTTGTTTGTTTATTTGTTAACACTTGGATATCCTATAATTTATTTTAGGACTTTTATCTCATTTGTAAGACTTGTAATTATCTTAGTGCTTCTTTGTGTTTTGTTGTTGTTGTTGTTGTTTTAATTCATTTTATACCATTTGGAGCTTAAAAACATGGAGAAACAGCAATTTAAAATAATGATGTAAAACAAAATGTGCCCATAATCTCATTCTAATATGAAATGTTCATCATAAAGTAAAACAAAACTGGATTACGGTCGAGTAAAATTGTCTCTACTCTTACAATACAAAAAAAAAAAAGGAAGTAGTCATCAGGCACATAGTCAGCGGTATATTTAAAGCTATAACAGTATTGTATATGTAAAGGGTGTGTCCATAACAGTGAGCAATTTTAATTGAAAGTATATTTATTGTGTGATATGCTTTACTTAAGACATCATTTCTCATGATGTTAAATTTGTTTTTGGATTTTCTTTAAACTGTAAGTCGCCGTGGTCTAGTAGGTAGTGTGTTGGCTTATTAGACGTAAAGCCAGGGTTCGAGTCCCAGGCCAGACATCAAAATAAAATAGAAAAAGTATTTTTCGGCGATTTCCTTTCAGCAGATTTCTGGCAAAAACTCTGAGAGTAAATAAAATTGCCATGAAAAATTTCTCAAAAATCTGTCGTTCGGAATCGACTTTAAACTGTAGGTCCCGCCACTTATGAATTAAATTAACACACACAACATAAGTAGTGTGAGAAACTAGGTCAATAATCCTGACTGAAGGGTTGTAATGACCAATTATGTATGTGTGTAAATAAATCCCTATATATCTGAGGCTCCAAGCAATAGCATCTGAAGTCGACTTAGGTCAATTTGAAATATTTAGATATTGTATTGGCTTTGTACAGTAAGACCCCGCTTAACGCTGTTTCAGTATTGCGTGATTGCAAATCCGGTGTATACTATGTATCTTTTTCAAAGCTTTTTTTGTTAGTCTGTTCAGAAAAAAGTTCCCAATTGCATTTTCCAAAGTCGCAATCACAGTACTAGCGCATCTTTCCTGCGTCACATTTGATTTATTAGTTGTCATCAACGTTACTAGGCGTATACATATGTACGTGTTAAGTTGGATCGCTTAACGCTGGAACTTATCGGAACGTAACCCCCGCGTTAAGCCGGGTCTTACTGTATTGTAAAGTTGAAAATTGATGTGACATGACAGTTGACATCTTCCGAAAATTATATTAGAGTTATCACTTATTAAAAATAAAAATATTTAAATTTTTTTTTATTTTATCGATTAATCGAAATAAATCTTGTAGGTTTCAACATTTAATTCTGAATTATTCAATTTTAATTCAACCAATTTGAGTCAACCAAAAATATAAGTTTAAAATTATTTAAAAACCTACCTACAGTACCACCACTTACATTATAACTCTTGAAGAGGAACTTTTCTTTAAACTTAAAATCAAAATGTTTAACATCCTTGCAAACAATGACAGGATAATGACATACTTTTCTCAACTCTCTTTCTCATTTTGCTTTTATTATTTATTATTTTTCTTTTTGGTTTTTTTTGTTTTATTATTATTTGTGTCTTACAATCTGACATAAAAACTAAAATAAGGCAACAATTTAAGAGATATTTTCGGATAACTTTTTGGTTGTTGGATTAAATTTATTTTTGCTTTTTAGATGACAGTTTTCTTTATTGTTGTTGTTGTTTGTTGTCTGTTGTCTGTTGTGCCATGGTTTTGAGAAATAGTCACAAGACAAGACCGATTCATTGTACATATTATTGTTTACAACCCTGTAAAAGTAGTAAATGCACCGGGAGAAAAATCTTTTAAATTTAAACAGCCTTTAAGAAGTTTTCTTTAAATTTCTGAGAAAAATTATGTCTCAAGTATTGAGTTGTTACGGTAAAAACGTGCTCTGACATTTGCATGCGATAGGACTTTTGCATGCGTAGAACTTCTTATATTGCCGTGAAAAATTGAAGACGGTCTTAAGAATGAACAAAAGTGGACTAATGTAGAGGCGGTTACAGGCGGTTACAGGCCCAATTACGATTTGTTAACTCAAAAAATGTACATACTTTTAGAAATTTCTTTATTGTAATACAGATTTAAGCTCCAAACCTGATTACTAGCGTAAAGTCCCATTAGCGTACATTTGTTGTGTACGTACTAGGAATACCAATTGGAAAATCCGAAACCCAGGACTTTTAAAAACTTGTCCCGGGATTTTTCGGGATTTTCGGCATTGTGAATTCATATGTATTTTGATCCTACAAAAGGTCCTGAAAAAAAATTCTATATCACTTGACTTCCAGTGATATAAAAAATTATTTGATGGCATCGAAGAATGCAAGAGACCTATAAAAGGAATTAAAAGGGTAACTGATTTAGATACTCAACTGTCCAAAGAGATAGATTTATTTACATTAGGAGGTGGTAGAGGTGAACATTTACAAGATGGAACTATTTTTACCAACAAATATTGTTTGCGAGAAGTGTTTTTCAACGGCAGCGTATGTTGACATCACAGCTCGTTCAAACTTATCAGATCACATGTTAGATGCTTTAATCTTTTTGTTAGAATCCAAATACTTTTCTGAAAACTAATGCATTTGCATATGTATGAATAATTTTTATTTTTGTTAATTTACGCTTTTTCGTTACTTTTTGTCCTGTTTTTTTAATATTTTATTTTTAATGACACATAATTCTGATGTACATACATAATTGGAATGCAAATGATTTTGTTAACAAAATATATTTTTTTCGTTTTTTTTATTATTTATATCCCGATTTTTCCATGATTTTTCGGAATTTTTGGATCCTCAATTATCCGAAATATTATAAAATCCCGAATCCCGATATTTTTAAAAATCAATCCCGTTTAGCATCCCTAGTACGTACTGATCTGTATAAAGCAAGTATTCTGAGTAGACTGAGTAATAACACTAAAACTTTGCTGTATAAAGCAAGTATTCTGAGTAGACTGAGTAATAACACTAAAACTTTACTTCTCGTAAGGGCAACGATTTATTTCCTTCCTAAGAAGTTAGAGGGGTTCATATGAAACTTCCCCTCGTCTTTTAACACCTTTTGCCTTGCGACATACTGCCTTTGCTATGTAATTTCTAAGGTTCATCGAATCAATGTTTTTATCATTAGAAAACTAATGCGAGCTATGATTTCTAGCAAAGGGCGGTCTACTTATGGTTGATAATCAATGATGTGTGCGTCCAGGCATTGTCATAGGGAAGTACACTAAATACTCTCTTGGGCAGTCCTTCTTAATTGCTACGTTAGAACGCTGGATAACGTATGAGAATTAAATATAGAATTGATCGTTTGGTCAGGCTGTAGTAAGTCATAATTAGCAATTTAAAATCAATCCCACCAAGCACGCATAGTAAACTTGTTTGTCACTAATTCACTTTTTGAAATCATTTAATGGGGGTTATAGACGTTTCGGTTTCGATGTATTTCAGCGCAGCGTTAATGAAGATAATTCTAAGCTGCCATGTGATTTAAATAAATTTGTCGCCACGTTTTACAGCGTTTTTCTATACTTACTTTCAAATCAATATATTATTGAATGTGATGTTCTTTTATATATCTTTTTTAGATATAGTAAGTTCTCCTAGTTCGGTTTAAGTTTTTTTCGGTGAATTATATGAAATATAGCCTGAGAGGTTCAGAAAAAATTCAGAAATTCTGTATGACAATTCTTATGTTTCCAAATGATATTTAATTTTCAAAAGTAACTTTCTACTAAGGTACCTTACCTAAGAGCTAGAAACAATCATAAGTACGAAGTCGAGAATTCAGGTCTTCAATTTTTATAAACATACATCATTATTTGCATACATCAGACCTGGAGATACGTAGCTGCTCTCGATGTTCTGGAAATAAAAGTCTTGTTTTGTTTTAATCTGAAGGATAGGTTAGGTTAGGTTTGAGGACGTGTACTTGCCATTAGGACAAGTACAATACCCAAAGGTTAAAATGGCCCAGTAAAAACCAAGTGAGGACAGTGAAGGGAAGTGGAAAATAATAATAGGTAGGAAAGGCAAGATATACAGTGATGTGAAAAATAATAAGGACAGTGCCGAACCAAACTGACATTACATTTACAACCGAATAATCGAATCGAAAATTCTTTCTTGTTTAAACTAATTTTATTTTTTCTTAAACGGTAGAGAAAAAACTAAAAACAACATTTTTGGTATTCCTACAATAGACTGATTTTTTTTTGTTATTTTTTATGAAGTTATATGGTTTAACGTTTGAAAAAAATAAGGACATTTCATGAAATCTTAAAGCTATAACTAACTTAGGTAAAACTAAATAGATATTTATACTGAATATTGTTTGCATAAAGGCTTAGTGGTATAACAATACTTTGTTGCGGATCCTTTGTTATCCAGAACAGCAGGACATCTTCTAGGCGTTTCACGCATCCTTTATAATTTTCCAAAGCCCGTCGAAATTTGCTGGACTCTTTCCCCTGATTGCCCTTTTAACTTTGTTTCACAAATTTTCTCTTGGTTCATATCAGGGAACTATGTTGTCCTGGAACCATTTCTTTGTGTAATTTGCCGTATGCTTTGGGCCATTATCCTGCTGGAAGAGCCATTTGAGTGGCATATTTTCTTCGGCATTCAGCAGCATTGCATTTTGGTAAATTTCAGTTCAATCAGCCGATTTCATTATGTTCTGGATACGATATAAAGAACTCATACCATAACGAGAGAATGTCCCTCATACCATAATGATATCACCACCACGTTTGACCGTCTTTAAAGTATATTTTGAATTGAATTTTTGATGGATAGGTCTTCTTACTTGGTAGAGAAGAAGAAGGCGGATCAAACATGCTGGTGGTATCGTCATGGTGTAGTCAGATCGCATAAGAATGTATCCTAAAGCAAATATTATTCGAGTTTATTTCCTCAGATCCTTGCCATAATATTTTATAACATTTTTATTCGCAATTATTTTTTTTAGTGTAGCTTTTAATAAAACTTTCCCTTCTGATGGCTGGCTGTGTATTTATTAAGAAACAAAAAAAAATGAAATATTTTTGTAGTTCAAATGTAACGTTGACACATTAAGCCTACTTAGAAAATGGTGATTAGAGTGTATTTAGCAGCTGAAGATGATGATAATGATGATGACAAAAACAGTTGTACGTTATTTTGCAGGCTTTTAAATATTATACATTTTCTTATTGTTGTTGTTGTTGTCATTTTTGAGGTTATTATTCCTTTTGTTTGATATTATTAAGCGAAACAAAACAAAAAAAGATAACTTTTATGTTTTAACAAGAACTGCTTATTTTTAGACGGAAAACTTTTCCTATAATCAACAGAAGAAGAAGAATTTTGCTCAAAACCTGAAGGAAACTGTTTAGAATTTCATATTACATTTGTAAATTGTTTTTGTTATTTTCTTTTGTTGTACAATGTATATACGAGTATGTATATATGTTTAAACTGTTTTAACATTACCTTCTTATATTTGCAGGTGTTATCAACGTGCAAATGCGTTTAATTTGTAGCAGTACAACAGAACTTTCAACATCCTTTAGTGAGGTAAGTACTTTTGCCACATTCTACCATTAAAACCATTTTTTTTCTATTTGCCATTATTGTTATTTCTGTTCCTGCTGATGTTACTTACTGACTAATAATAACGTCTAGAACATAAGCAGGAAACAAAACATTTCCTGCGATTCTATGTCTCACCTTTTTAATGACTTTAAACTAAACGTTACCTGATGATATGAATATTCTAATATTGTAGTCTAAAATTTGAATACGTTAGCATATGAACATATCGTTGCACATACACACGTTGGGAAATAAAGTTCTTCAATGAAAATTAACACCAAGGCGTTGTTGCGAATATGAATGAATTTTTTTAAATTTAATTTTATTGGGTTTCTAAATAAGGGTATCTTTAATGTTTTTAAAAGAATTGTTTTGGGGTCCCAATAAACTAATTTCAACTTAATGGTTAACCTCATAACCACTTAATTCCATTCCACATTCATTAGTTATTTATACTGATCATTTATTTTTTTCTTTTACAATAACTTCTCTTGTATTCCTATTATTTTACCACATTTTATATGCGAATATGCATAGTAGCACTATTTCTTATACGTTTAATATTAGTTGCGTTTAGATTCCCCGATTGTGCAGCCCATGCGTTGAACAACTGTTTCTATGAGTTCAGTGCAATTCGTTCAATACAGGGTTTGCGCTTACCTGTGGCATCACAACCGGTCGCTATGCTTGCTTAATCGAGTTTTGTTATCAAAACTACCATTCCAACCTAACCTAACCCAACTCATGAGTTCCCTTATTAGCTTTTTATCTACACCTGCAACACCATTAGATTTATACTAATTTTGAGTTCAATCTTGGACCTTGACCGACTCAATGCGTCCACTTCGTTCCAAATAATAATAATTCCTTGATCGAACGTCACCTTAAAACAAATGAAATTATTGCCCAAATGTACATGGCAGCAAGTTGATTTCCTCCTAGTTGTAGGAATAATTTCGTTTAAAGTCAGGGCTCAAAGCTTGTTTTTTTAGTCAGAATCGTTTTGTTACGATTATGAGTACGTAGTTAGGTAGGTAGAAGTGGCTGTCCACCCGATGAGCGGACACACTTAGGCCACATACAGGCCCATTGTGATACCACAGTTTCATTCTCTCCCCAATTCCAGGAACCACTAGGAGCTTCCGAAGAAGCGACTCAGACAGCCAATATCCATTCATGACAGTTCATCTAGGTCTTCCATGTATTAGGCGTCCAGGTGTTTCTTTCTCCTCCGACCAAGTGCCGGGCATGTGCACAGTAGGTAAAGAATAGTTTCATCCTCTTCCTCACCTCCACAGCTACTGCAGAAATCATTCACGAGGTGTCCAAGACCGATACGCCACGCATGTGTTCCTGTAATACAATGTCCCGTAATAACCCCGATAACAGCGCTTGGTGCTTGAGCAGATTCGCTGTGCATTTCATAAAGCCTTGGCCAGATTTTATGCGCCGCTCCGTCTTTAGCTGAAACTGCCCACCACCTACTGTTGGCAAGGTCCACGACTGCATTGTCCATCATAAGCCCACAGGTACTTAAAGGGATTCCCAATGTAGAGAATTCATCAGAGAGCTCGACGGTCGTGCCCCTTCTGACCAAATCATTCGCTGTGCAATTGCCGGGAATATCCTTATGTCCCGGTACCCATGTGATACAAACATCACATCGGTTTGCCATCTCATTAAGACATCTGCAACAGTCGTACACTGTCTTGGAGTACGATTTTGTATGTTGTATTTTTTTTTTTTTTAATTATTCGATGACTAATCTGTCAACACTTAGTCGGTTCCAGATAAAATAGTTCTTGAATGTAGAAAGTGTTTGTGAAAGTTATTTGAATTCTTTTACCAATCCATAATAGGATTGATGATTTTTGTAAGATTGTCAATAATACGACAGTAGTCATTAAAATAAAAAATTTTCTATGACATAAATTGTGCAATTCGTTGGGGAATTTTTCGGATGTGTTTTTTTGAAATGCGAATACTGCGTAGAACGTATGCGATATTGAGTACAAAATGTGTTATGATTAGAAATGGTATTGAGAATAGCATAGCTGAAAACTCATCCATAGAATGGCATCTACGTACGCTGGATGTTGAGCGTTAGATGGCAATTAATCGTATTTACCTCATAGTTCCTAAAAAATTTATGCATCACTTTCATCTCGTTCACTTTTTGGCTCAGCGTATGTGCTACAATAATACGTATTTTTTTAAATCAAGATTATGAAGACGCAGGGCTTCAAAAAGTGAAATATGAAAAAAATATTTCTTCGTCAGCCCTAATCCTGACTGAAGGCTTCTGATGATGACCAACTGTGTATATGTATATGGATTTGTGTTGTCAGTTGCAAATACTATTGTCTGCTAAATCCAGATATAACGTAAATTTTTTTGTAAATTCTGCTACGTTCTCTGCTTCACATAATTCGAGCTGTTCCTCGTTATTATTTATATTAAATTTTATTACATTTTTTAATAATTAATATAGCATGTATTAGGTAACAGTATAGAGGACGCATAAAGATTTTTTTAATTCAAATAAACTCTATTTCCCACAAATAAATGACTAGTCGCACACTATTTCATGCTTTTATCACTTCGGTACGTAGAGCATTTTAAAATATCCTTAATAAGTATGATCAGTTACATGATTTCCGTAAAGTTTATTAACCTTTTTGTTCCCTCCCTTAAGCTAATGATCCTTGAGATAGTTGCAATGTTGTCTGCGTAGGCTATAATTAGACCAGGAGTTGTAAGCAAGTTGGCTTTGTAAGTTTAGAAAATACTCCTGGAACTAGCTGGAAAAATGTTATAAAATCTTAAGTGTGCAGTAAGAGAATTTTTCGTAGCTCAATTGTATCGGGAACATATCGCTCCTTTATTGCTACATAGTCATAGTTCATCACCTTTCTCATGTGTTAGCACTATGGGACCAATGCACTACGATGTCGGAATTTATTCCTGTTGACAGATTTTTATTGATTCCTTTATTTGGAGTTCATCTGGTATTCCATTTTGTTCAGGCGTCTTGTTATTGCCTGCTAATATAACTGCCGTTTATAACGTAAATAAGGAGTGCGTACAAAAAAAAGAAACTGGACTTACACTTTTCGTTATAGAAATAAAACTAAGGGCGGATTGTTTTCGTTTTATATTTCAATTAAAGTAAATAATATTTGAATTCTTTTGTGTATAAAATGTTTTTCTGACCAAGGTCTCAGAGCATTCAACTTTTTGAGCCCCTTTTCTTTCTGACATGGGTGTAGGGTGTTTTAGGAAAATACGTATTATTTTCCTTGCTTTGTTTTGGTCTGCAAATTCTTTTTTTCTTCCACTTTCACGCTTTCTCCTAATACTCACAGACTCCTAATATTGTTTTATTCTTACCTTAGAAACTGTTTTTTGCTTAACACCTGCGAACCTAGCAAACGTTTTTTGTAAGCGGCGCGGTTTTTCATTGAAAATTTCAATTATTTTTTTTACGACATTCTTGATGGGTGCCGATTTTCAAAAAACTAATTTTGCTATTGCAATGAAATTTAGCACGTGGTTTTTAAAACAGATGACTAACAAAAACAATGTAACGGTATTCATTTTTTCAATTATGATAAAAGTTATAAGCTTAAAAGAAGGCCCATTTTTTTTTGTGCGCACTCCTTAACAGCAATTCCAACAGTTAGGATCACAGTACAGCTTTTTATATATTTATTACAATCTAAGCTTTTTGACTTTTCAGAGATTGGGTTAAATTTCTTGTTTCTGAGTTCTTTTGAATATGATGTTTTCCTTTAGTAGACCACTGTATTCCACAACAATTCTTAACCTATACGAAGCATGTGTGTACGTATGGGTGGGTATATGTCAGTGTTTAATCCAAAATACTTTCAACGTTACATCAGTTTCCTTCCAAAAACTTTTTAATGTTAGTTTTTGTTTACTTTTCTTCAGCTATTTTTTCTTTTTTTTGCTTTTATTCACTGATTTTTCTTCGTATTCTTCCTTGCCAGACATGTAAACAACATTAGATTATATTTCGCTTTTTACGTCTCTTATACTCCTTGTCTCAATAGTTTTCTTCATCCTTAGTTGTGTCTTCGACGTTTGCTACTATTTAACAGTCGTTAAACTTTAGGGCTTTTCCTCTTATTTTCTATTTTTTTTTGTTTTATTTTTTCATTCCGCTGCATGGCTGTCGCTGGAGCAGCCTGTCTGTCTGTCTGCATTTGTGAATGCGTCTGACTTACGTAATTTTCACATACACATGAACCCAGACATACTGGGTTTCATATAAAGGATATGCAATGTGTTGTTTAAATTGTTATTAGTGCTGTAGGTAGTAAGTGTGTACTACTCTCTCTCTGTAAATTGTTGTTTAATAAAAATAGTTGCTAGTGCTGTTGTTGTTGGTATATGATAAAAATTTGATGGGAAATTTAGTTTTATTTGATATTAAAAGTAAATGAAAATATTCTGTGAAACTAAAAAGTAATATTACTAAATAAGGATTTTTTCCTTTATAGAGAATGAAATAAAAATTTAGATTTAAAATATTTCATACAGTAGAGTGTGGTTTTGTAATGAACGTAAAATATTGTTTACCATCACCATGACAGCATCTGGTATCATAGTGTGAATATGTTTAATTGCATGAACTCTTTATCAATTTAACTTTTGTTCCGAATTGAAATTCTTATGTGTCAAGAACAGTTTTTCAGTAGCATTGTAATTAAAAATATTTGTTCGGGGAGGTCATAAAGATTTAAATAGTGTCACTGGACATTTAATTTAAAATCTGTTATATTGTAAACACCTTCCTTATCTTCTTCAAAGTTTTGTAGTAGGCTTACTATGCCTGTGGTCACTATTCAAACTGCAGGTCAGACTTCTCCAACGAAAGAAAATATGAAAATAATTTTTTTTTTATTTTTATTTTTTTTCAATTCATATTTGTTGACTTTTCTAATTTACAAAAAAAAAAATCAAACGAAAATCTCTATTTTGGCAGTACTTACCATATAAATCCCATTAAATTATTTTCATTACATACATTTCGATAAACTTTGTTTTACAAAAATACATTTATTTTGATATTTTTAAAGCTAAAAACGTGCTTGGAATTCAACAATTGTCGCTTCTTTCAACAGCTTTACTCCTATTTACTGTTTGTCAAGAATATTATCCTTTGCCCGAGTTTCATAGTTAATCTGCTTAAAAAAATTTCTTATCAGAAAAAACTCCTTGAAATAGTCACAAACATTATAAAGAAAATTTAATCTGGAACAAAATAATGCGGAAAATGATTCAAAAATATTTAAAGAAAGAAATACTTCATTTTAGTAACATACACTCATGCAGTAATGTTTTAATACTTCTTCAGCTATTCTGCGAATTGATTCATGTCGTCTATCTTTCTTTGATTAACAGATATTAGGTTTAGCTTTATACCGTTATGTAGTCCTAATGGGTGGAAAGTAGAAAAGCCTAGTAATTCTGAAAACTAGATTTTATTAAAAATACGGTTGAACCTGCTTACATATTTAGCAGAAAATCGAAACAGCAAGATTAACTGTGTTTTTGTCCTATTCGTATTAAAGATGAAACTATTCTATCCTACAATTTGGTGTGATAAACGAATTTCAATGCATCTTGATACGAAAGAATATCATCTTTCATCGAAACTTATTGCTTTTGATGTTTGTCGTTACTTTTCTCACTTAAATGGATTGGTTATAGAAGACGTTGGTTTAAACACAGAAATATCACAAGTTCTCCTTTCTTACTTTTCTTAATGACCGCTTTTTAGCTTCAGCCAACCTGCATCTGGGCTCGTATTGACAGGAGTGATTTAATAAATGCGTAAGCCACTGCTGTATTTGATTAGGGAAACACTCTAAGAACAAAATAATATTGCCATGAAAAGGTACTCAAACCCTCCCCCCCATTCATTGCTATAATTAAAGCATACAAAATAAGTGCTGTGAGAAGATAGGTTTTAATCCTAACTAAGGGTTGTAGATCCCAAAATAGTAAATGCTACTGTATGTCAAATCATAAATGTGACATTAATTTTAAACTATTTATAATCGTGGGAGCATGAACTCTCAAAGTAATGTTCACTCTATTCAGTATATTTTTAAGGTACAGAAACAGCATTAAGATTTGGTTTAATTAGCTAAGAATTACGACCGATTGAATTCAATACACTTAGGTGCAATATAATATAACGAGATCCTAATTAGAGAGAGTTCTCACCGTAAAACTATTCAACTAGTAAATTTTAAACATCAGATAGATCCTCGAAAGGAGTATATCATTGTGCTGCTGGAATATCCTTTGAGTTTTGTTATAGGACTTAGACCCGGCGTCAAAATTTGTAAAATATTCTAAAACGTTGGTAATCTGTGCTACTCAGCTTAACAACATCGTTGTTGTTTCGTCTTCTAACAAATGTCTTATAATCGGACTCTCTGAAAGAAATCAAAATGGCCTCATCTATCCAGAGAATGTTTAACCATTTCGATGGAAACTAAAATCGAAAAAGGAAATATGGTGGAATTTAAAATTATCGTGTCAGTTCTGATACGTGCTCGGCAGTTTTATATTTGCTAGCCTGCTCTACTATGCAAGTAATATTTCCATTATCGCTAGGCGTTGTCTAAAGAGTATAGGAAACGACAAAGAAGGTGTTCTATACTATTGTCTTCATTCTTATCTCTACAGATGCTCTTGAGGTCGTAATTCTCTAGGCAAGCTCTGCACATGTTGCGTTATCACACAATATCCAGGCACAAGTGAAGCTATAGCCCTCCTATTCATTTTCATCAAAAAACCCGTGCGTCTACTGATCCCAATTGGCGAAACTCCCCACGGTGGAACTAATCCAAAATAATCTTCATACTGAGATATTAGATACATAGGCCCTCGAAAGGAATATATTCCATTCTCGCCAAAGAAGGGATTCTATACTCTCCTTTTTATTCTTATCCTCCCCGGGAAGGTAATAGTCGTAATGCTCTGCACCCAACTTCTGAGCATTTCTAGATATGAAAATGCCCAGACACAAGTGAAGCTATAGCGCTTTTTTTCATTTTTATCGAAGGATCCATGCGTATACTGCTTTCATATTTCTTGAATATTAAACTACTCTGACAAGCGACAAGTGAATAGCAGTTCTTATTTTCATAACTAATTTACTGAATTCGTAAAAATAATAATTTGTCTTAGCAATTCTGAAGCTTTTTAAACTTTACTGATGTGCTCAGAGACTAGATTCAAAACCTATACGTCCCTACTCCAGATCTGTCTGAATAAAAACTCACAGTAAAACTAAAAACTAAACCAGCATTTAAGTTCGTTGATGATTTTTTCAAACGGTTCAACGATTTTCTTACAAATACGCCACCTAAATTTAACCGAAAACAAGGCGGAATAAGAAAGTATATTTTGTGGCTTTCGGCACATTAATTAAATCGTTTATGATTTTTTGAAACGATTCAAGAAATAGTTCAACCGATTTCCTTAAAAATTTGATTAAAAATAGACTGAAGCCACGAACTCTTGTGAATTTCGGTAGAGGAGTATGTAAAGTTTATGTGTCTATACTACCATAGAACGAAACTTATTCCAGGGAAATAAATCATTTTTCAGTATTATCAGAAAGTTGTGTACTTTGGCGTCATCTTTCATAATATAACTGTTTCAAATATAATGCCCATTAGCATTATTTCCTCTTTCCTCCCTTATGTATATCAAATTTTACCAGTTAACCACATTATACCTTTGAGTCGACAATGATTGACGTTCAGTTCAAGTAATCAAATGTTGTATATAGAAATATGCACCAATGGCCCCCGGGGGCCGAATATCTTTGGCATTTTACACACATAGGACAAGAACATCAACACTGTTTGTTAAAAAGAGCATAAAAATGCATTCAGTTCGTTGCCAGTTTTGAAGCAGCTTCTCGTCGCTTCTTTTTGAAATTTTTTTGTATATCAATTATACACCCAAAGAAAAATTTAATTATAATGTGAAAAAGAACTGGGAACAGAATTTTTTTTGCTCTAAGGATATTGAATTTCACGTACCTTCAATATGTAATGATGACTATTGCTACAAATCCATAAGAACTTGTGCGAAAGATACCAATGGCATCAAAAAGCACAATGTTATGTTATGGGTCGCCGTGATCTTGTAGGTAGTATGCTGGCTTATTAGACGTAAGGCCAGGGTTCGAGACCCAAGCCAGACATCAAAATAAAGAGTACAAAAAGTATTTTTTCGGCGATTTCTTCTCAGCAGATTTCAAGCAAAATAAAATTGCCATGAAAAGTTTCTCAAAAAAAATAAATTTGTCGTTCGGAGTCGACTTTAAACTGTATGTCCCGCCACTTACGTATAAAATTAACACACACAACATAAGTAGTGTGAGAAATTACGGGCTTCTTGGGGACGATTGCTGTAGACTTGCCGTTCGCATCTTTTCTCTTTCCACCTTTCCTAAAAATCCTGCACAATGCACTGAATGAGTAGGGGCCATCCCCTAAGTGCTGGTTTCATAAAAAAAATGTTTTGTAAACAATATTTCTTCGAACACTGATTGAAACAATAATCAATAAAAATTTTCCTCTGGGTTAAGACATGCTTTTCACAAATACATTCACATTTTTCATCACGTTCTCTTTGTGCCGACATTTGTTCATAAATTACGGAGACGAGCCATTTTAGATTTTTTTTCTGTCGAAATGTATTCCGATAAGTAACAATTAGTTTTTAAGAACCTAAGTAGAACAAAACAAAATTAATGTTGTTTTCTTTTGTCTGTACGAAGCTAATGTCTGATGATTATATTTTCTTCAAACTCTTGTAACGTATATAGAAGAAGGTAACAGAATGAGCTTTATTACTCAAAGGCAAGATGCTGTTGTTTTTAGCCATAAAATAAAAAAAATTCATATGTGCGGGGTTATATTCTCTGCTTTGATTGTCGTTCCAAATAAATACATCAATTTTGGCAACATATGTGACATTTTTTTTTAGTATTTGTTTTTGTATATTTTTGTTTTTTTTTTTTTGGAATATGAATGAGGCGACATGCTCATTAAAAAATAAAATTTCAAATTTATTGAGACAACGTGACTTGAAGAAAAATATATTAAATTTTGTGTGTACGTCGTCCCCTTTTGTTATGACTTCTTGGCAGATGGGCATAAATTATGCAAAATAAACATTTCATGTACGCATATTCATGTGCGTAATTTTCTGCAAAATTCCTAATTTAAATTCATATTTGTGCGAAACAGTTTTTGTTTATGTTTTTGGTTCTTCTTTTTTTTACGATTTTCATATTTTTATTTTCTATTAAAAAATATTCTACCATCTTTCTTTGGTAGTAAAGTTGTACCGAAAGATAGGCAATTAAGTTTTACTGCCTATATTAATTTTGAAGTATTTTAGATATTCCAAAAGCTATCATATTCAAACTAGTGGTAAATGAGAATCACCGTAACAATTAGCTCGGCGCCGCAGTCTAGTATAATGAATGTATTTATTCGGCGAGTTCATACATACAGACATAATTGGACATTGCAGTCCTTCAGTCAGGATTACGACCTAGTTTCGCATACCTTTTATGTTGTGTGTGTTAATTTAATACATGATTGTCGGGACCTATAGTTTAAAGTCGACTCCGGATAACAGATTTTTTAAAAACTTTTCATAGCAATTTTATTTACTCTCCGAGTTCTTGCCAAAAATCTAGTGACCAAATATATAAGGCTTTATTTCTGCGGAACGATAAATTGCGATTCTATCATCCAACAACCTGCTTGATAAATATAGTAAGAAAGCAGAAAGAAATCAGAAGATCTTTGATCAAATATGGAGCGATATTATATTGATTGATTATTACCTGCATACAGTGGCGAGCAGAAGTGAGTGCATGTTCACAATACTGAGTTTCGTCATCCACAAAAACAAACCCATACAAGCAAATACAAAAAAAAAATTAATTTTAATTTTTTATTTTATTCTTAACAAATAGTAGTAAAAAAACAATAATTAATGAAATGAATTCAAAGAGTTTTAATGAAAAAACGAAAATAACCCACATAAACTCAATTTAGCACGTTTCAAGAAAATTCCATAAACTAACCCAATTTCAATATTTGGTCCATAGGCCCTTATTAGAAATAGCTTGATTTACGCAGTTTGACATGGGGTCTACCAAATAGTCAATAACATCTTACGGAATTCGATTCTATTTCGCATTTATATGATCCCAAAGTTTGTCCATGTTTGTTGGGGTTGTTTCGTACTGCCCGATTTTTACGCATGTCAGAATATTTTCATTCGGATTGAGGTCGGGACTTTGTGCTGGTCATTCCATCAATTGAAAATTTTGTTTCCCACAATTTTTGCTGTGTGGTTCGGCTCATTATCCTGTTGAAAAACAATTTCTTATTCGTGATAAGCACATTTGTCCATAAAATTCGGAAGATGGGTCTGCAGAATCTGTAGATAGTCCTTTTTGGCATGTTATCATCTACTAAATATAGAGGGCCAATAATGCCACCATATTAAGGATTCCCAAACCATTATATTTTCACCGCTATGTTTAACAGTTTGCTCCACATGGTATCTTTAAACGCGTTCTTCGGGTCTTGGATAGTAGTAGTGCTTTCCATCTGATTGGAAACGTGTTATCTGGTCTGATGAGTACCACTTTCAGTAAGATGGAAAGCAGTACTGCTAGTGCAGACCCGGGAAACGTGTCTGAAAACGACAGATTTTTGAGAAACTTTTTCATGGCAGGTTTATTTACTCTCAGAGATTTTGCCAGAAATCTGCTGAGAGGAAACCGCCGCAAAAATAATTTTTTTTCATATTTCGATTTGATGCCTCACCTGCGATACCAAAACGGGCTTAACATCTAATAAGCCAAACATACTACCTACTAGACTACAGCGACTTCATGATTGATTATTATGTGATATTAGTTAATACCAGCTGAGTAATTCGCGGTGTAGTGTCACTGATCAGAGTCTCTCGCTAATAGTCTAGCCGTCTTGCCACTGGAGAGAGAGGGAGAAGGAAATTAGGTCCATAATACCAACTGAAGGGTTGTGATAACCACTTGTATATTTATGTATATACCAGGGCACCCAATTAAGAATATAAAATAAGAAAGTTTACAATATTGTGCGATACATTCAAACATTTCCAGCTGGATATAATAAATAAGAACACCGTGTTTTAAAATTTAATGTTTCTTGAGAGAAATTTATTTCTTCTTAGCCTACCTCTGCCGTTCAAATGAAAATTAAAAATCTGTTATTTTTAAAATCCATCGAGAAACAAAGGCAACAAAGATAATTTTTCCTTTAATGTTAGTTTTACCGCTTGTTACCTCTTTTAATGTTTGTTAGTACTTTTACCGTTATTTTGTTTTTTTTTTGGTTTTTTCTCTTTGGCTCTATAATCGTTAGTTGTTTTTATGAGAGTGGCTGTGAAGCTGACTGGGGGTAAGAGTTTGTGTTAATTTCTCCCTTTTCCTTGAGCAACAAAGTCTGCAATGTCGTTTGTCGTTGTCCTTTTTTTTCTTGCTGTTCATATTTGACATTAAAAAACCACAACAAAGCGTCATTTTTTTCCTTCATCATGTTTTCGTTTCTTTGTTTTAGTCGTTTTTATGTTGTATCTAAATACTCTGTTGGCATTAGAAAAAGAACAACCCGGGGGCTTTTTGTATGTTGTATTTTTCCTTCTTCACTTACCACATTCTCTGCCCTGTTTTGTTATATTTTTTTTTAAATTCATTTCTTTAAATCCCTGCCGCCTACCAGTTGTTATAAATTCTTGCTGTTGGGTGTTGAGGCGCAAATATTTTTTTTGTGCCTTATATGCTATGCGAGTGTCATACAATATTTATATCTTGTAGATATATTTGTTGCTACTGCTGTTGTTGTTATTGTTGTTGGCGTTCGTGTTGTACCAGGTATTCATGAATTTAAACAATATTTTTTTTAAGAGAAACAACATGAAAACCTTAAACACAAAGCTTTTATTATCCTTGGCACCTTTTTTTATATTTTGCACAGGTCTCTTGTGTGAATATATTTTTTCTAAGGGGTTACGAAGGGGTCTAAATTTTTTCGGTTTAAATTTGCCTCATAATTTTCTAAGGTTACACTCATCGAATGTAACGCCTTAAAATTATTTGCTAAAGAAATGCAAAGTCATTTAATATGTTAAGGTTTTGTTTTGTTGACCTATTCTGGCCAAGGTAAACATGAATTTTGTCACGAATTATGGTAAATATTAATGAAACATGAGTTATGGTATTGAATTCATTTATTATTACATTTGAAATTTTTTAAATTTTTCAATTGTAGAGCCCAATTGCATGAAATGAGAAAACAATTTTTTATGTCTTGAATTTAAAGAGTCTTCGTCCTTTTGTACCAAGTGGTACTATCTAAATGAAATTAAATTAATTAAAAGTTTTTAATTTCGCCGTGGTCTAGTAGGTAGTGTGCTGGCTTATTACACGTAAAGCTAGGGTTCGAGTCCCAGGCCATACATCAAAATAAAATACAAAAAAAAGTATTTTTCGGCGATTTCTTCTCAGCAGATTTCTGGCAAAAACTCGGAGAGTAAATAAAATTGCCATGCAAAGTTTCTCAAAAATCTGTCGTTCGGAGTCGACTTTAAACTGTAGGTTCCGCCACTTACGTATAAAATTAACACACACAACATAAGTGGTGGGAGAAACTAGGTCAATAATCCTGACTGAAGGGTTGTAATGACCAATTATGTATGTATGTATGTTAAAACTTTCTTAAAGCAAACTGATGGGCCTCCCGGACGTTATTTGGATTTGCATCTCCATAAAAAGTTCAATGTAAAAAAGTTCATTGGGTGCTCGAACAAAGAGCTTTCAATGCTGAGTTTTTCAACATAATTTGTAATGAAACTTATTCTTCAATCGTTGCTAAATGGACTATTGGGGCGATTAATTGGTGTACATCGATTTCAACCCGAAAAAGTGACTGAAGTTTAACTGGAACGTACGATAATGGCTCTGGAAGAAGCTTTACCATCAATTCAGAGTACTATAGCCATATGAAAGTGGACTGTTTTCAATCTGCAAGATTGTGGACTGGACGGTAAATGCCTTGAAAAAGATAGCGCCAAACGATCGATTTTGCATGAGAGGCTTGCGGAAAGACGAATTTTACGTTTTGACGACGTTAATTGACCGTCAAGTTCATACGATTTGATTTCGTTAATTTTTTTTAAGGAGCCACGTCAAAAACCGTACCAACGTTAAAGCATTTATAACCAATATTAAACATATTGGAAAACTTATTCTGTATTTTACAAATTCACTTCATTAAAATTGTTTTTAAAAATCTTCAAGGTTTTTATGTAAAATAATTGTCTTGTGGATTCGTCATCGTAATGAGTCGATATACTTTTAAGCCAAACACTGTTTTTTTCTGGAAAATCTTTGTAATGTTGGTATACTTCTCAAGCCTTAAATATTCCAAAAATTTCATGAAGTGAGGCAAGCGATATGTAAAGATACATGCAAGATATGAACAGAATTTGACTTAATTCATGATGCATTTCTTGTCAATTCCAGAAAACTAAATTATCTGTAGCAAAAAGTAGGTGCAATGCAAACGGTAGGCAATTTTGTATTGAATGGAAATCATTCTTGTGGCCAATCTTGAAATGTAATTAAAAGTCTTTTATGCACTGAATTTCTTTGAGTGTATTTTAAAGTCTTTCATATGTTTGAGTATGAGTATGTATTATTTTAGCGGAATTATGCTTGTGGCCACATTACAATGTCTTTCTTTAGCTCAGTTCCAGTCTTTCTTCCCTCTTTTTTAGTCGTTTTCTTTTTGGTGCGTTGTTAAGCCCCTTTTCCTTTGGTACTGCTGCTGCTGTTCCGCATATTTTTGTTCTTTATGCCAGTTAGTCTGGTTTTTTTTTTGTTTTACTTAATATTTTAACTTTTTTTTTCGTCGTCTTAAACAAAATAAAATAAAAACAATGGTTATTAAAGAAAAAAAAAACACAAAAATTTCAGATTAAAATAAAAAGAATATTTTACATTTAAGTAAACAAATCCTTTGATGCCCTTTTTGCTGTTGTTGCTTTTCTTTCTTGTGTGTATTCGCTGGCAGTTCTTTTAAACGTCTTAAACAGACTGTAAAAAAGATTTCTTGTAACAACTTTTTTTTTCTTAGGCCTTTGAGTTGGGAAATGTACGAAAACAATGAACAAAGAATAAAAGAAACAACATTGAAAAGAAAAATGTTTCTTTTTTTTTTTTTGCTGTATTATTTAGAAAACTTTTAAAATATAAATTAAAAAAAATTTTTATTTTAATTTATCAAAAAATCAAAGAAAGCAGTGGTTTAAAGCATCGAGAAAAAAATTTATGCTTTTTGTAATTTTTTTTAACGTTTCGAGTTTAATAATTGAACAGAAAATAAGAAAGAAAAGAGAAAAATTCCAAATTTTGTAAAAGTAATTAGAATATTTATTTGGAGCTCTGATATTGGCATTTTAAAGATAATTTTCATGGGGTATTTTGTAAATGAGTGTTAACAGTGCAAACCTCTTATAGTCATTAAATAGCCCAATCACATATGTGTATTTACACACACGCACCGCAAACGCTTACATACATGTTAGCATTAGTAGAGCTAATATTGTAAGAGAAAAAAAAACCGCCTGGTGCTATTACAAGATCTGTTTTCCATTGCCAACACATAAAAATAAAATTTTATACGTTTATAACAGCGAATGACTACAGTAGTTGAATATTGGTTAGAACAGTAACAGTTGAGTTGAGTTAATTAGTTATTAATATGTGTGGACATACATACATAATTTGTCAGTATGACAACCCTTCAGTCAGGATTACGACTTTTATAACTGGGTGGCGGGATCTGCAGTTTAAAACGATTCCGAATGGCAGATGTTTGAGAAACTTTTCATGGCAATTTTTTTGCTCTCAGAAGTTTTACCAAAAATCTGCTAATAGGAAGTCCCCGAAGGAATTTTTTATATTTCGTTTTGTTGGAGACTTCCGATCTTTGGTGTGAGTTAGAGGTGTGCACAAGACATACATATAAAATTGTAAACTATTGCATTTTGCAAATATAAATAAGTGTGAAGCAAAGATAGAGTGCTAAAAACAACTGCACTCGTAAACCATTGGACAACATTATAAAAGAGTTGTGTGAAGAGTGCAATAAAAATATTGTACTCTTCATAGAGTCACAACATGCATTTCTTTCTTTGCTGCCGGCAACCGAACATCTTCGTCGATGCCAGCATTGCCAGTAACTTGTTTGAACTTTTTATTTCTGGGGAAAAACCTTTTTTAACACTACTACTTTTTTTACACTACTGATATTCATATGGCAATACTGAAAATGTAGCTTCAGTAGTAAAATATGTTCTTACAACACAAAGCATAGTTCCGTTACTTCACAGGCAAACGTTTGCTGTTGTATACATTGAATAAATAAGAAATACATATTTCAGTGCACTCGTAAAATCAAGAGCAACAGAAAAGAGTACACTACAGTATTGTATTCGTTGAAGGGTAAGCCAGTAGAATGTCTTGTGCACACCTCTAGTGTGAACAATGGCCTCACGTCTAATAAGTGAATTTTGAAAACCAAAGAGTCTTTGAGGCACATGGTTAGTTTATTAGTCCATAGTCTAGTAGGAAATGTGTTGGCTTATTAGATGTAAGTCAACTGTTCACACCCGAAGTCAGCCTTCACCAACAAAAATATGAACCAATGTTTCTTCGACTACTTCCTTTTAGCAGATTTCTGCCAAAGACTCTGAAAGTAAATAAAATTGCCGTGAAAAGGATTTCAAGAACTCTGTCATTCGGAATCGACTTTAAACTCATGTATAAAATTAACACACATACATAAGGAGTGCACACAAAAAATAATGGGCCTACTTTTAAGCTTATAACTTTTATCATAATTGAAAAAAACGAAAACCGTTACATTGTTTTTGTTAGCCATCTGTTTCAAAATCCACGTGCTAAATTTCATTGCAATTGCAAAATTAGTTTTTTGAAAATGGCCACCCAATAAGAATGTCGTAAAAAAATAATTGAAATTTTCAATTAAAACCAAGCCAAAAACGATTGCTAGGTTCGCAGGTGATAACCAAAAAACTGTTTCTAAGGTAAGAATAAAACAATAAAAGGAGTCTTTGAGCATTGAGAGAAAGCGTGGAAATGGAAGGAAAAAAAAGGATTTGGCGACCAAAACAAAGCAAGTAAAATAATACGTATTTTTCTAAAACACCCTAAAATGTCTGGAAGAAAAGTAGCTCAAAAAGTTGGATGCTCTGAGATCTTGGTCAGAAATAAAATTTTATTCACAAAAGAGTTCAAATATTATTTACTTTAATTGAAATATAAAACGGAAAAAATCCGCCGCTTAGTTTTGTTTCTATAACGACGTTTTTTTTGTGCGCGTTCTTTAAGTGGGGTGAGAAACTTGGTCGTAATCCTGACTACAGGTAGACCTATATGATTAGAAAGTTATCTGAATAATGCTATACGGCATAGCTAACATGAACTTGAACAAAAGTAACTTTCAATAAACAATGTTGTTTTAATTTTAAAATATGTCCAAAGACTACTAATAAGTTTTAACCACAAGTAAAAATTTATTAAAAGAAATTTAAAAAATAAATTTCTTACAGCTACTAATCATTTGCCAACAACTGCATTAATGAAAGAGATGCAACCCTCTCTGTGTTGTGTTTTGTAATACGAATATAAAAATAACATTTTAGGTAAAATTGACTAAAGCTTAAAATGCTTGACGATTAAATTTAAGTTCAAATTATATTCGTTTTTCTCTATAGAATTCTTTCTCATCTATAATAGGATACACGGTAGGTTGTGTTTACATCACAACGTATGTATGGCTATGTGTATGAAATACAACGAACGTACTGTGAATGCAAATATTAGAGGCAATTCCGGTAAATTTTCTATTTCACTTATGAAAGGGCATGTGTTACGATTTTAAGCATTTCAGTAAAATTATACAATAGCACACACCCATACGTCCTCACCTTCATACACACACACAACAAAGATTGTTTGGAAAATATTTAGTGTCACAAAAGCGTTGAGGAAAAATATTGTATGTGTGTGTGCATACGTCTGTCGATTTATGTGTTAATACACTTGCAAATACGCAACACACACATGTTCATTTATATTCGTTTAAAATTGTTTCCATATACGTATCCACTTTCTCACTAACGCTTTCTCTCTCTCTCTCTCTCTCTCTCTCTCTTTTTCCCTGTCGTTTAAACACATACCCATACACCAAATACACTTTAATATTCATGTAAATCTGTTAAACGTAAACACTCAACAAATAAACAATAGCGACTAGTGAGAAAAAAAATAAACAATTCTGTGAGTACTGGTGCTATATAGGTGAGGGCGAAAGGGAGGTATAGAGAGTGAAGTAATAAAAAAAAAAAAAATAATAAACTCTATCAAATGTACCGAACGCTTGGTAACCGCAGTAATTGAAATATTGAAGCGTTATAATAATCAAAAACCCAACCAACAATCCTACCATGATTTTGTGCACTGAAAATAAATTTTGTGTTGTTTTGTGTTTGTTTCATGCAATGAATGGGAATACCTTCTATCCATTGTAATATTGAAAGTTTTTAGTACCAAAAATGGATGATTTAAGAATTTTTTTTGTTCCTTTAAGGGGAATTAAGTCACCGCAGTCTAGTAGCTAGTAGTGTGTTAGACGCAAGGGCTCAGTTCAGATCCCAGGTCAGACATCTCGAACAAAACAAAATATGAAAAAATATTTCTTCGGTGGCTTCCACTAAGCAGAATTCTGGAGTAAATTAAAAATTGCCATGAAAAGTTTCTCAAAAAATTTGTTTGTAGAGTTAGAAAATTTTCCCAAATTTTTTTTTTTGTTATGAAGAGCACTTGTTCCGATTAGAAATGGAATATAGCACTCAGGGGATGGCCCCTACTCATACAGCGCATTGTGCAGGTTTTTAGGAAAAGTGGAAAGAGGGAAACGAGTTGCTGCTGGTGATTATAAAATGGACAGTGCTATACCTTCACCATTAGACAGTCTACAGCAATCGTCCCCAAGTAGCCCGCAGTTTCTCACACCACTTATGTTGTGTGTGTTAGTTTTATACAGAAGTGGTGGGACCTACAGTTTAAAGTCGACTCCGAACGACAGATTTTTGAGAAACAAGAAGAGAAAGAGCAGAAATCGCCGAAAAAATAATTTTTGGTTTTTTTTTCATTTTTGATGTCTGGCCTGGGACTCGAACCCTGGCTTTACGTCCAATAAGGCCAACCCACTACCTACTAGATCACGGCGACCCCCATTTATATGGCTGTCGCGGCTAAACGCACAGTACCTCATTCGTTCGTTTTAATTTTCATGCACTTTTTCGGTTGTATGGGGTTATATCTCAGCAATCTCATTATGAATGTTGGCCTCCAAATGCTCAATTGTCTCTGGTTTGTCGGCATAACATTTTTCTTTAACGCCGCTCTACAGAAAATAGTCCAACAAAAGCCAAATAATTTCTTTGCGGTCAATTGATTATGATTCTGTTGAAACCAAACATTGGTCACATCATACAAAAGAATCGGCTATCATAGTGCTATAGATGTCTCCATTGACTGTAATGGTTGCATCGTTCTCATTTTTAAATGAATATGACTACTAAGTCGCACCAAACAGTAGGTTACAGGACGTGTACCTGTCAAACAAGGCAAGTACAGTACCCGGAGATCGAACTGACCCATTGTACACCAAACAGTAACTCGTAATGGGTGCATTGGCTCCTTAGAGACAACGTATGGGTTTTCAGAGCCAAAAATACAGCATATTTTGCTTAGAGATGAATATGAGCTTCATCCGAAAAGATAATTTTTTTTTGTGGTAAAATTGACATCATCGTGCAGTTTCTCGGCGGCTCAATAAATCCCAACAATGGTCGTTAAGTAACAGTACTTATGCTTAGTTTCTCTTGGTAGAAACAAACTTACTTAATTTAATTGGCCACATATCCTTCCAGGCGCCTCTGCAACGGATAAAAGGTCGTCCTCTTCGCCGACTTCCGCAGATCCCCGCATCAAATACCCGTTTCGCCGGAGTATCCTCCTCCATTCGAACGACATGTCCGAGCCAGCCCAGCCGCTGGATATTAATACGTTGCACAACGTCTATGTCGTTGAGGAGCTCATACAGCTCACTGTTAGATCGGATGCGGAAATCATCGCCAACTCGCACAGGACCGAAGATCTTACGTAGGAATTTCCTCTCGAATATCCTCAAGGCTGCTGCATCAGTTCTTAATAGGGTCCATGCCTATGCGCCATAAAGAAGCACGGGTACGATGAACGTCTTGTAGAGTATTAATTTTATCGCACGAGAGAGGTCTCTGCTACTCAATTGCCTATTGAGACCATAGTAGCAACTGTTGGCTAGAGTAATCCTACGTTTGATCTCCAGACTGACATCATTTTTGGTGGTAACTGAGAAGCCAAGATAAATAAATTGCTTGACTGTATCAAAAGTATAGTTATTGGCCGTAATCTGAGAATCAATATGCTGCACGTCTCTACTTGTCGATAACATATACTTTGTTTTGCCCTCATCTACTGCCAGACCCATCTTCTTAGACTCCCATTCAATAGTGCTAAAGGCAGCAGTAACATTAGTAGAAACATATCTGAATTAAATAAATTAACTCTTTGCCAAAAACCACATCAAATCTCTAAGTGTCGGATTGGTGTCCTTATTATTTTTCATTTCACTGTATGTATGCATATGAACGCGTGAGCATATTGACGTAAATAATATACTTAAATTACACTTTTTCTAATGCCATGACAATACGTTGTTTGGTTGGTTGGTTGTTTGGTTGGTATAGCGCTCGAAAGTCGTTGTAGTGTAACAGCATTTATGGTGTGGAATTTTTCATATTCATCGTTACCTTCGACAAACAAATAATATTCCCACTTGTACACATGCATACTTACATACATTCGTATGTAAATATGCTTATATACATACACACACACATATACAATTATGTTGTGTACTCCGTTTTAACGAAATCAGTGGCAGTACTATTTTCTACATTTATTTTGTCCCAAAACGCAATAGCTTACTCTGTTTCCCTTTAACTGTTATATGTGTATGCGTATTTGTAAGTGTGTAACATATGTATGTACACTCACTGATGGTCATAAAATTGAATTACGAAACCAAAAATATTCTCACACACACAGTCATACAAATCCTTGCGTTCTTTCAGACGAAATAAATTTAATTAAAAGTAAACTTTGAACATATTTTTTTTTTGTACATTTTTTAAGTTTAAGTTTACTTACACACTTACATTTACGTATCAACATATGTATGCGTGTATATATACGACTGTATTAACATGTATTTATATTTGCTTAACATATTTATTACTTCTCTTTCGACTGTCGTATTGTTAGTCGTTAACACTTCTCTTCAATTAAACTGCTGCTGTTTGTATTTACGTCTGATGAATATTTACTTTGAAAAATATTCCCTGCCTTGAAACAATACTCTCTTCTCTTCTTTTGTGGTAGGTGGTAGGTGGTAGGGTAATCAAGTACATTTATTTATTGGTTTTTGTTTTCCTCATTTTCCCACTTTCTTTGTATGCGTATGTTTATTTATTTGTCTGGTATATACGTACATTACAATATCATTATTATTTTAACAATAATTTTTGCATTTTCTTTTGCACTCAATCAATTTTATCGTTTGAACACTTATCCTTATCCCATAACCAAGTGCTGCATACTATGGTAATACCTATTATATTTGACTGATATTGTAAATATTTATGCGGGAAATTGTTCCCAACGTTGTTCATTGCTCTTGATTTTATCTCGTAGCACACGCAGTATAGCTGCAACGAAATTCCATTTTGTTTAATTTCCATCAGCCCGCTTTGTATTTTCTCGTATTTCTCGTGTTAGCGACAGGTAGTTTTAGCGGTTTGATGTAAATTGTAATGCAATTTCATGTCAGGCGTATAGTTAAAGCAAATTTAATTAATATCTTAATCTGTGCTTTTCAATTAAAAACGATTTAAATCTTAAATTTCTTCTTACTTCCTTAACTAACTTAACTGGCCATAAACAACTCAATTAACAGATTCCTCTGTTTCTTGTGCGCCTTCCCTACCTGGTCACACCAATCGATGACAGGGTTCACTCGATTAGGTTCCTTTCAACGCAAACAAGCTCATCTTTTTCGTCGACTTACGCATATCTCCGCATCAAATAACCGTCTCGCCGGAGTTTTCTCCTCCATTCGAATGGCACGGCCTAGCCATCGCAGTCAATGGATGCTAATACGCTGCGCAACGTCCATATCTCAAACATAAGATCTTACGTAGAACTCTTCTATTGAATAATCTCAAAGCTGTGTTTAGATTACTACTACTTGTGTACGTTAATTTTGTGTACGTATGTTGTGTACGTTAATTTTATACATGAGTGGCGGGACCTACAGTTTAAAGACGACTCCGAACGACAGATTTTTTGAGAAGCATTTCATGGCAATTTTTACTCTCAGAGTTTTTGCCGAAAAATATTTTCATATTTCCAACACGCTAGCCACTAGACCACGGCGACTTCAAAAGCTGTGTTTAATAGTATCCACTCCTCTGCATAATAAAGGAGCACGGAGAGGATGAGCGTCTACTTGAGTATTAGTTTTGTCGTAAGAGAGAGGTCTTAGCTATTCAATTGCCTATTGAGACCATACTAGCACCTGTTGGTAACAGCAATCCATCCTACGCTTTATCTCCAAATTGACAGCATTTTTAGTGCTAAGGGCGGAGCCAAGTTAAAACATTTTCTTTAGTAACCCGTTATCGACAGATGGTTATCTGTTGTAGTGAATTCCATATTTAATTTTATAATTGATAATGAAAGTGCTTACATAACATAATTGGCCATTACAACCCTTCAGTCAGGATTACGACCTAGCTTCTCACACCACTTATGCTGTGTGCGTTAATTTTATACATGAGTGGCGGGACCTACAGTTTAAAGTCGACTCCGAACGACAGATTTTTGAGAAGCTTTTTATGGCAATTTCTACTCTCAGAGTCTTTGCCAGAAATCTGCTGCGAGGAAGTCACCGAAGAAATATTTTTTTCGTTTTGATGTCTGACCTGGGATTCGAACCATTAGACCACGGCGACTGCGCTTGTGAAAGTGCTTACAATCGTGCAAAAACATTCTTATTTTTTCAGTATCTTTGAAATTTAAGGGATTCTGTTGGTTTTTTTTTTTAACAATTTGTCGTTGTTTCTTAATATTATTTCTGTGTACCATTGAATTGTGTAATTATTAATATAATCTTATACTCGATATTAAAAGAATATTCAACTATTCGTTTATAAAATGTCTGAATTGATTTAATTCAGTTTTTTTTTGTCGTTTGCAGTTTTGTTTCATATTGATTTCTCTTTCAAGTTTTTTAATTCTTTTAGCACACAAGAGAATGTAGATAGAAATTGAAATCCAATACCGATTGACCCAAATCTGAGATTGCAAAACACACACATACAAGAACTTAACTTTCAACTATTCTTGTTTTAATTCCATTTCAAACGTACACCTCTACACAACTGTGAGTGTGTGTGTGTCTGTGGCTCACCTTACAATTCAAGTTACAAAAGGCCGTAATAGGAGAGTAAAGAGTAAAAAGAGCAAAACTTTACTCGTTACACATTTATTTACATGTAAATAATGTGGTTGTCCCCCCACCCACACATATACTTACCAATCTACATAAAGAAATGTATGTGCATACACACAATTAAATCCAATGAACTTTCTTACCATCACCCTCATCATTAGATTTGTATGAAGGAATTGGTGTCATGTTTACTTCTTTCTTTCATTCATTCTTTGCTCTCCTTTGTATGTCCCTTTCATTTAGAATACTTACATCCGCTTTATACAAGTGTTTAACGAATGTTTGATTTGAATCGGCCTTTTCTTTAATACAATAATAAAATAACATCAAAGAAATGGTTTTATTTATACATGCATGTGGGTAAATTAATTTGTAAATAATTTTATGTACATGTGTGTTTGTGTACATACTAGTATATGTGCCTAATGAATTTATTTTGCATACACTTATCAGGCCAAAGAGCTCTTTACATTACAGCTTTGAGCTCAATATACCACACGAAATCAAAATTCATTATGATGAGTACTTAACATATTTAAAATTACCATCGAATAACATTTTTAATTAGCGAATGTAAATTTAACTTTTATAAACAGTTTTGTTTGTCGATCAGTACCTGGATATCCTTTTTAGGGCCATTATTACAGCTTGCCGTTAACTAAAGGCAGAATTTTATCGGGCAGATAAATTGTTTCTCATTATTATGAGTACTCAAGAAGATAGAAGTGATCGTTAAGCTAAAGGGAATATCATCCTACCTTTATGTTTGAACTTGCCATATCATATACTATTTTCGATATGGCAACTTTAAATCTAAACAAGAGCATATATACAGTCAAACCTGGTTATAACGAACTCCATGGGACCAGAAAAAATAGTTCGTTATAGGCAAAGTTCGTAATAAACGGCGTGAAGTCATAGAAGAAAATATAAATTACAAAGATTTTTTTTATTTATTAGAAACAAAAAGTATTTTTTTTTATTAAAAACAAAAAATATGTTTTAATTCTTTTCATCTATCAGCTGATTAAAGATACTGGGTTATAATTTAATGCTGCCACATTAAATAAAAGTAAAGACTATTGCCATACTTCAAAGTTTTTTCTGAGGGTTCGTTATAAAAAAGGTAAAATGTATGAAATTTAATTACTGGAACCATTTAAATTAGGTCCTTTTAACCAAGAATTCGTTATAAACGAGTTCGTAGTAAACGAAGTTTTTTGTATGAAAATTGTTATTAAAACGTTGGGACTTGAAAATATGTATGTAATAACCAAGAATTCGTTATAAACGAGTTTGACTGTATATATCATTATTTGTGCCCATTTGTTCATTTTCTTTAATTCTTTTTTTTTTTTCTTCTGTGATAAAACATTTGAAGTCGCCGTGGTCTAGTAGGTAGTGTGCTGGCTTATTAGACGTTAAGCCAGGGTTCGAGTCCCAGGCCAGACATAAAAATAAAATACAAAAAGAAGTATTTTTCGGCGATTCCTGCTCAGCAGATTTCTGGCAAGAACTCTAGAGAATAAATAAAATTGCCATGAAGTTTCTCAAAAAAAAATCTGTCGTTTGGAGTCGACTTTAAACTGTGGGTCCAGCCACTTCTGTGTAAAATTAACATACACAACATAAGTCGTGTGAGAAACTGCGGCTTTCTTGGGGACGCTTGCTGTAGACTGTCTAATGGTGAAGGTATAGTACTGGCCATTTTATAGTCGCCTAGCAGCAACTCGTTTCCTTGCCGTAGGCATCTTTCCACCTTTCCTAAAAAAAAACCTGCACAATGCACTGTATGAGTAGGGGCCATCCCCGGAGTGCTGGTTTTATAAAAAAAAAAATGCCAGGGACATGTGATATTGTTCAATATACTAGATATGAAAAAATAAAATATAAAAAATAATTTTAAAACAACATACATATTATAATGACAGCGTACAAACATGACATTTTATTATCTGTTGTATAATCATGTCTCCACAATTTTGTGCAATCAAGAGGAAAAGCAACTCGAAAACTTCTGTTAGCATCTCCTTACTGGAAAGTTTACTTCAGTTAGTGTAGACCAACATTAATCCTGAATATAGTTCTTGCTCTTTGAGTTCAATGCTGATTACTCATTTTACTCCGGCCTGACATTCCCATGGTGGATCAGAATGCTTTTTTAATGAATTAATTTTAAGCATTGTCTGTTGGTAATCCTATTTCATTATCATTATTTAATGCTTTTAGTGCGTCCACATGTATACAGTGCGTTACAAAAAAATGTTTTCATTTAAATTAAATTAATTTTTTAATGGTTTTCTTTACGCACAAATTAGTTTTTCATAATGTCATTATTTTGTTATTTGTCTTAAAAGATGATGCCAGGGATTCAAATACTTGAGTATGTTTTGTGAAAACAGATGCCACTTTTACAATTATATCGTATGCGGATGGGTGTGTGTAGGTGTGGTTATACATGAATATTATTTAATGAAACACCTCCGCCATTACATTGAGTGGCAACGAAATCTTAAGTTTAACTTGAACAATCAAAATTAATTATTTAGAGTGTTACCTGTGGCATAATTTATAAAACCTTTGAGATTAGTTTCATACACAAACAACAAAGTATTAAACGATTAAACAAAGCCTTACAAGATACCTTTCTCTGCAAATCCATTGCATTTAAGAATGATATTTGTGAAAATGCCACATGATGGCTCTATGATATATCAAAGAGCTTTGTGTCACATTTATTGCAAATCTAGAATATTTTGAAAATTTAGAATCATGTTCACCACCTCCGTTGATGTAGGGTATTAATGGGAGAAATTATAATTTATCTTTGGGGCAATAGACTACAGGAGTATGTGTACGTGTGTGTATGTGACACAAATGAATTTTCATTCATTCACTTTATGTTATAATACTAACGATAGTGTGACATGAATGTAAATGTGTTGTTTGTGTTGTATGACTGATATAAATAGATTGACGGTTGGCATATGGTGGTCTGTGGGGCATGGACTCGTAGGTTTGTATGCCGCCAACGATAATGATGTTAATGATGATGATGGGCATTGTATTCGTTTTCTAATGAGTATATTGTGTAATTAAAGCATTATCACCTTTGGAAACAAACCGTAATCGTTTTAAGTTTGATTTGTCACTGTCAACCATTGTTGACAGTGTCATTTCACTAATTATCACATAAGCATAAAGGAATCGTTGTTACTGTTCGTTAACGAATCGCTGTATGCTCTTTAAGAAAGTTAAAGTTTTTAAATATTTAAGGAAACAAAAACAAAAAACTGAAGAAGAGTAATTTATTATGAGCAAGTAGAAGTTATATTGGTTTGAAGAAACAATTCATAAATGGTGCTATAAAAACTAATAACTTTACAAAAAAAATTTTTTTTTTTTCAATCTATACAGTTTTAGTTTGTGTACTCTATACTACTATCAAGCGATGTAGTGGCATATTGTGAAACAAAATAATTTTTTCATAATAAATAAATTCTTAAAATAATTTCTTATTTTTTGGAAAATATTTTTTTTAATTTAATTTAATTTTCTTTTAATATCTCTAACATGTATTATCACTGACTATATTGCTCGATATTTGAACCAGTATCACTCTATCGTCCATATCAATTCATTAGCCTTCGAAGGACTTGATTTTTTTCTGCAGTTAGCAGTGTTACGTTAACCACGTCTGCTCTAGTTTTTTCCCGAAGTTACAGTATGTATTTCTAAATTCCAAGAAATGAAACACTATTTCTATCTACATATCTCTCATCTCACAATATATGAGATATTTTCATCTGCCTATAGTTAAGTCTAAAAAATGCAATAAAACAAAAACGTATATCGGCAATGGCATCACGAATATTTGTCTTTATATGCTCAATTGTCTCTGGTTTGTCGGGATAGCACTTTTCTTTAACGGTGCCCAAAAGAAAGTAGTTCAACGGTGTCAATTACAGCTTCTTGGTGGCCAATTGACACCACCATTTCGACTAATTAAGCGGACATTAAACATTTGACATACAAATCGGTTATCATGGTGCGATAGGTGTCTCCATAGACTGTGAAAAAATTGCCAATGATGCCTCCGATCCACAAGCCGCTCCAAACAATCGCTGGTATTGGGTATATTGGCTTCTGAAAGACACGTGTGATCTTCTGTACCCCAAATATGGCAATTTTGCTTATTAAAGTACCCACCAAGATGAAAATGAGCTTCATCCGAAAAGATGATTTCTTTTTTTTTTGGGAATATCGACAAGCGTAAATTGATTCATTATGTTCAGTGGAGATAATATACTAAAGTTTATGACACAATAGAATTTCATAAGTATTGCCTTATTCGAAATAACCGATGGCTCAAATTTAAACCAATTTATTGACCACTCTATATATATTTTTGCTACCATTACAGAGATTTTTTTAATTGTTTATTTAAATTAATTGATCATCATTGATCATAGCCCTTAACTAGGATAATAACCTAGCTTCACACACCACCCACAGTGTGTACGTTAATTCTATCTATGTACGTTAATTCTATCAGAGATCAGCAATGAATCGTTTTACTGCTACTCATAAGCACTCATGCAATTTTGAGTACGAATGAATCAACAGAATTGAAATTCAACTACTCTGATTCATTCCTACTCGCTGCAACATTAATTTATAAGTATAAGTAGCAAGGAGTATGAGTACAATGTTGACATCAAACTCACAACATTCGAAATATGTTTGATTCATACGCCTACTCATTCTGATTCATAAATTTAGAAAAATACTTATAATGCTTATAAGTCATTCGAGTGGCTCGAATCATTCATCAAAATTTACAGCCTTTGTTGTTGTTGCATATACAAACAAGGAAAAAAGGAAATACAAAGACAACAAGCAAAGCATACACACAATCTTCTTGTGAGTATAGAAGTGTTCATACGCGAATCATAGTTATTTTGTGCTTCGTGTAAATATTAAGTAGAGACGAATCGAAGTCAAATAACATTATGCGTATTATTAAGCATGAATACGACGAGTACTTCCAACTTTGAGTATGAGTAGTATGAGCATGATATCAAAATAAGTCTGAATGCGTATAAGTATGATTCGAACCTACTCATCGTTTTGAATACTTATTGCTAATCTCTGGTGCCTATGTATAGCTTAATGTCGGCTCCGAATGATAAATTTTTTTTTAGGAATTTTTCATGTCACTGTTTTTTATTCTCAGAGTTTTTGCCAGCAGTCTGTTCAGAGGAAGTTACCGCTAGAAATATATTTTTTTTTCATTATTAGTTTTAATATGTCTGTGTGAAGGGTTAAACTACGAGCTCTCATTTTAAACGTCAATACAGTAAATACTAGACTATAGCTACTATTTCTTTTAGTAGGACGATGTAACTCTGCCAGTTACTGGCTTTTGCCCAAGGTAAAGTGCGACATTCCTAAAACTTCTTGATCCTAATCCATTGAAACCTAATTTAATGCAAGTGTCAGGCCAAATGGTCACGAACGGCTTTTTATTATTTTCCGATCAAATTCTTTATCAGACGTATGGGCTTGCTGAATAGCTTAATGAGTACTAAAACACTTTTTGATCCGTAACCAATAATAGCCACCATTATATAACTTACCATTGTACCGATTTGGTGCACCCAAAATAGATTAAAGATCGATTTTTCATTTAAAACGAAATAACCAAACAAATAAGAACTTTTTCAGAATGTAGCGTAACATTGCTGCGGCTTGACTGCTTATTTTTTGCTCAGGTTTTCTGAAGTCAAAATCAATATATGCAGAAAAGGAAAGTTAAAAAAAAAATAAATTTGTTTTGAAACTTTTTAAAAACTTTTCCACTTAACGCAGTGTGTTTCTAAAATTGTTTCTTCATTCATTTCCCTTCCACCCTTCCTTCCTTCTTTTCTCGTGCCATATTTTATATGCAAATTGCACAGTTTATTCTGCAACGTGCATCGTGTTGCTAGAGAATGATTTCTTTTTTTTTTTCTGATGTTTTTGGTATTTATTTTTGCTAAAAACGGAACAAAAGGTGGCAGGTTGGTGTCAACTCCAGTGTAAAACTAAAAACATTATGCTCCTCTATTCATAAGACAACTTTTTAAAATTGTTTCTATAAAATGTTCTCTTCTTGTTCTACACAGAAAACAACGTGTGCATTCTTAAACTTTTTGAACATTGATTGAGTTTTTTAGATTACGAACGAAACTAAAGAAGAAAACTTTATTTAGATTGAATTTTTATTTTTTATTTTTGATGCGTTTTTAATAATTTCATTTATCATCATCATCATAAATCCGGTCAATTGGAATTTTAAAAAATTTATTTCCTAAGTATTAAGTGATATAAGCATTTGCCAATATAATCTACTGCAGAATTCAGTTTTTGATTATAAATTGTAATCCACGATAAGCTGTGGACGTTTAAAAATCGTAGTTGCATCAGGTTTCTTGTGAAGGGCAACCCTTTTCGTTGGCCAATAGTCATTGTCGTTAACGTACTGAAGCATTTTAAACTGCAATGTGATTGAAGTTCTCCCCGAATAATTTCGCTAAGAAATCATTACGCATTAGCGGATATCCTGCTAGTCTTTTAACTAGTGTGCCAGTCTCTGAACGCGGGAGTTGTGAGTTTGATTCCTACCAGAGATTCTGGCTTGTTAAAATTCTACTACAAACAATGCACCTCTTCTAGAGTTTTCATTCTGAATTTTAATAAATTTCTGACGTATGTTTGTAGGGACTATCCTCAGGGTATTGTCAGTCTTAATAATAATTGTGCGAATACCTCTTTATCGAAGATCAGATATCAAATAGTGTCAGGCTGCTGTTTTTCCATACCCAGTTAAAGAGGTTCATAGGGTTCCATTTAGAAGATATAGTGACGAGCAGAAGTGAGTCCATGTTCACAATACTGAGTTTCGTCATCCACAAAATCAAAACCATACAAGTAAATACAAAAAAAAAATTAATTTTATTATTAAATAATTCATTAATTAATTAATGAAATGAATTCAATGAGTTTGAATGAACACGTTCCCCGGGTCGTTGTTAGCAGTACTGCTTTCTATCTTACTGAAAGTGGTTAAATTTGAACTCATCAGACCAGATAACACGTTTCCAATCAGATGGAAAGCACTACTGCCCGGGGATGACCCGGGAAATGTGTTTAAAGATACCAGGTGAAGCACGCCGTTAAAAATGGCGGCGAAAACATAATGGTCTGGGGATGCTTAACATGGCAGCATGTTGGCCCCCTATATTTAGTAGATGGTAACATGCCAAAAAAGACTATCTACAGATTCTACAAACCCATTTTCCGAATTTTATGGAAAAATGTGTTTATCCCGAATAAGAAATTGTTTTCCAACAGGATGGTGATCCGAAGGACATAGCAAAAATTGTAAAGATATGAAGTGGGAAATAAAATTTTCAATTGATGGAATGGCCAGCACAAAGTCCCGACCTCATTCCGAATGAAAATCTTCTGCCATGCGTGAAAATCCGGCTCGGGCAGTACGAAACAGCTCCAATAAACATAGACAAACTTTGGGATCGTATAAATGCGGAACGAAATCGAATTCCGAAAGATGTTATGGATAATTTGGTAGGAAGCATGTCAAACTGCGTAAATCATGCTATTTCTAATAAGGGTCTATGAACCAAATATTGAAATTGTGTTAGTTTCCTGAATTTTCTTGAAGCGTGCAAAATTGAGTTTATGTAGGTTATTTTCGTTTTTTCATTCAAACTCATTAAGTTCATTTCATTAATTATTGTTTTTTCTACTGCTATTTGTTAAGACTAAAATAAAAAATTAAAATTAATTTTTTTTTTTGTATTTACTTGTACGGTTTTGTTTTTGTGGATGACGAAACTTAGTATCGTGAACATGCACTCACTTCTGCTCGCCACTATATGTTTATTGGATATATTGTTTATATCCAAAATCAAACCAAAATTAAACGAAAAGGCTTCCAATTTTTTAATTCATCCTTCCACTGCATTTTAAGACCAAAATAACAGAAATTATTTCATAATTTCATGTTGTCAGCATGTACTACTTATGTACGACGTTTTATTTTCCTTACATCTGAATTTAACAGACTTACGTTATAATTATAGAAAGTCCTCTACTTTTTGATTTCAACACGTACATACGTCTTCAATTACATACAATTAAGGGAATAATTATTTCACCAGAAATCTATAGGTAACAACATCTAAAAATAAGGAGAAAAAAAAAAATTAAACATACAATTTTCATTAGGAAGGTAGTTTCCGCGTATTTGTCTGCAATCCAATGTTGTAATTAGGAGTTGCATTGTGTCATAGTGTGGTCGTGACGTTTTATTAAAAGTTTTGTCCTGCATTACATTAATGCAGAATATGCAGCGACTTGCAAGTTTAAGTTTATTTGTTAAATACAAATCTAGTGGAGAAACTACAAAAAAAAAAAGAAAACATTTGGGGAATAAAAACCATTTCCGACACTTTCGTTATTGGTAATTAGATTTCTAGAATTTTTTAAGGAAAATAACACAATGACATTAGCATGTTGTGTGCCGTAGTGTTAACCACTATCTTAACGTAAACATTTCTTTACATATTGTCGTAGGCTTCCGAATATCAAACTATTATGACAACTTACCTAACCATCCATACATATAAGGAGAGCGCACGAAAAAAACTGGACTTACACTTTTCGTTATAGAAATAAAACTAAGTGGCGGTTTTTTTTCGTTTTATATTTCAATTAAAGAAAATAATATTTGAATTCTTTTGTGTATAAAATTTTTTTTATGACAAAGCTCTCAGAGCATCCAACTTTTTGAGCCACTTTTCTTTTCAAAATACGTATTATTTTACTTGCTTTGTTTTGGTCGGCAAAGCTTTTTTTTCTTCCATTTCTACGTTTTTTCTCAATACTCAAAGACTTCTAATATTGTTTTATTCTTACCTTACATACATAATTGGCCATTACAACCCTTCAGTCAGGATTACGACCTAGCTTCTCACACCACTTATGTTGTGTGCGTTAATTTTATACATGAGTGGCGAGACCTACAGTTTAAAGTCGACTCCGAACGACAGATTTTTGAGAAGCTCTTCATGGCAATTTTTACTCTCAGAGTCTTTGCCAGAAATCTGCTGAGAGGAAGTCGCCGAAGAAATATTTTTTCGTTTTGATGTCTGACCTGGGATACGAACCCGGGCCTTTTGTCTAATAAGCCAGCACACTACCCACTAGACCACGGCGACTTCTTCTTACCTTAGAAACTGTTTTTTTTTTTGATTAATACCCGCGAGCCTAGCAATCGTTTTTTGTAAGCGGCGCGGTTTTTCATTGAAAATTTCAATTATTTTTTTACGACATTCTTGTTGGGTGGGTGGCCATTTTCAAAAAACTAATTTTGCTATTGCAATGAAATTTAGCACGTAGATTTTGAAACAGATGACTAACAAAAATAATGTAACGGTATTCATTTTTTTTCAATTATGATAAAACTTATAAGCTTAAAAGTAGGCCCATTTTTTTTGTGCCCAGTCCTTATAACATAATTGGTCATTATAACCCTGGAGTCAGGATTACGGCCTAGCTTCTCATTCCATTTATGTTTGAGATTTTTGATTTTTGGTAATTTTATTTATTCTCAGAGTTTTTGCCAGAATCTACTGAGACGAACTTGAACTTTGAACCATGACCTCACGCCTAATAAGCCAATACATTATCTAACCATCCGCATGTTCTCTAATGAAATTCAAAATTTTTAAGTACATTTAAAAAATGTGGCGGTTTCAGATAAAGCTTTCGAAAAAATTCTAATTTTCTTGCACAGTATTTTAATAATAAAGAGATTCTGCAGTACAATAATATGTTATCGGATTAGATAATCGATTATAATTTTTATATAGGTCCTAGAATACAGAATCATGGAATTGCCATTTTCATTAACTAACAGACCATTTTACTTGCTGTGGACATTAGGAACTCAGTGGTCGTAAAGCGAGGCATTAGATATAATCTAAAAAGACCTGGTCTCTGATGCACAATAAAGCTACTTGAGCTTGATGATCGGAACTTGATATTCAACGTACCAGTACCAGACTATACATGACGGCTGTATTGTTTGGTAGACAATATTCTAAGTTTAGTGCAACAAGCATTTGTTCTGTAGCCAGTAATGCGTTGAGGAAAGGGTATTACTGCTATCAGCAATGATTCTATTAATACGCAAACGTTTTACCGTTTCTTACTGGAATAAAAGTTTAATGAATTGCTAGATTTTTTTAGGACTTCCTGCCATGTGGGTGTCAAAATTGAGAACTGAACTTAGAGCTCTAACTTTATTAAGGTGTTGATTTTCCATATTCGATGCAACAGTATAGTTGAAATAGTTGATATGGAAATGTATTCTGGTGATTTTCTTAGATTTTAGATAATTATGGCAATTCGCCAAGTAAAAGCAACCCAAGGAACACAGCCATGTACTGCTATGCTAATTCGTTTTATATCGAAATACTCATTATCGGTTTCTTTTCTACTTTCATTTTTCCCATACTCGTTCGTGTAATCAAAAGTTTTTGTTAAAAGATAATAACAGACGCGGTGTTTTACTCTTTCTATTACAGTTCCTTTAACAGATTGAAACCACATCTTGTGCTAGTAGTAAGGGTGGTGTGGAGGTGTGGTTTTTTTTTTGTTTTTTATTTAATTTGAAAACACCACAGTAGCGTTCTGATGGCATTGGTATGGTAGAATTCTATAGAATTTTATTCTGCAGCAGTAGCTGCTAATTTAATAATATTTTTAATGTGCTTGGCATGTAATTTGAAGTTTGAAGCGTTTAAAAACTGTTAATTGTCACGTAAAATAGTTTGTTTACAATAAGGAAGGAAAAAATCCCTTTCAGTTTTTGTACATAATGTAATGGAAACTTAGAACTTTAGAATATCAGATTTAGAAATTCATACATTTAAAGAGATTTTAATAGAAATTTTTATTACAAGTGTGTGGACTTTTTAACATTCCTTCATTTATTTTCTTTTCGGTAATAAAATGATTGTAGATGTAGATGTAGAGTCGCCCTGCTGTAGAAGGTAGTGTGCTAGCTTATTAGACATAAACCCAGGGTTTGAGCCCCAGGCCAGACATCAAAACAAAATACAAAAAGTATTTTTTCGACGATTTCTTCTCATCAGATTTCTGGCAAAAACTCTGAAATGAAATAAAATTGCCAGAAAAGTTTCTCAAAAATCTGTCGTTCGGAGTCGACTTTCAAATGTAGGTTCCGCCACTTATGTATAAAATAAGTAGTGTGAGAAACTAGGTCAATAATCCTCTCTGAAGGGTTGTAATGACCAATAATGTATGCATGTATGTAGATAGTTTCTCGTATCAGCCTTGTGTCAGCTAACACGGTAGTGGCCAAGATCGGGTAAAATTTAAGACCGCAAATATAGCCAACAAAGCAAACTTTTTTATAGCTTCTACATATATAAAAATTTACCTAAGTGCAAGCATATCTAGCGGACTGAATGGTCATAGTATCATGGATTCCAAAATAGTTTTCCTTACGGTCAAGTTCTACTTCGGATCGGAGATATATTCGACGAAGCCAATTCTTTTCCTCAAAAATAGTATAAAAAATGAAATCGTCAGGAAATTAAATTAAAAATTTTAATAATTTTCATTGAGTTCATATGATTTTATATGTACATATATATACAAGAAAATGTCATATTTTTCGCAAGTTGTATGGTTTTGATAGATGATCGAATTTTTTGACCGATGACTTGCATTTTTTAAGACAATGACTTCCATTTCTTATGTTGCTAACATGCAATTTTTCAGGTTGATGACTTGCATTTTTTAGATCGATGACCAGTGTTGAAAAATTTAAATTTTGAAATGGTACTGAACTATAACTGAAAGAGTACTTTTTTCGCATCAAATGGTACTTTTGTAAAAAAAAATACAACCCTTCAATCAGGATTATGACCTATCTTCTCAAACCACTTATGTGTGAGCGTTATTCTTATATATTAGTGGTGGGACCTACAGTTTAAAGTCGACTACGAACGACAGATTTTTGAGAAGTTTTTCACAGAATGAGGTCGCCGAAGGAATTTTTTTTAATTTTTCGTTATTTTGGAAATAACCGACATTGGGTATGAACCGCGGGCTCACATCTAGTAAGCCAGCACACTATTAGACTACTACTATATTTAATGCACGTACGGTGCGGAACAAAAACACTAACGACTTATGCTGGTTCCTGGATGTGTAACGTAACAAAACGTAAAAGTTCCGTGTAGTCAAACGTCGACGGAACGTTATGGAACACACTTTCGTTTGTTGCATATGAAAAGCAATGTTAATGGTTACCGAAATCATTTGCCAATTCGCAGGCGTTCTCAAGGCTTTCTGTATTCAAAAAACGAACTTACGTTCTGTGGATATTTGGCTAACCGGGACTAAAGACAAATTCAACCTTTAGCATTACGTTGCTAATGCTTTAATAGTTGAAAAGCACACGACATAAAATATGTAATAATAAAAAAGTACTGAATGAATCGCGGGGGTACTGCGGTATTTTTGAAATTGAAAAGTACTGAAAAAAGTACTGAAGTACAAAGTTTTTCAACACTGACGATGACTAGCATTTTCTGCGTTATTGACTTGCATATTTTTGGGTCGATGATTTGCATTAATTGTCTTAGCTAAAGTTAGCTTTTGCTAAACCCAACTTTAACGGCGAGGTGCTAATAATCGCGCATAGTTATTTATTAATAATTTGATTAAACAGGAAAGTGTTAATATTTGGCGTAAAATATTTTTACTATAACTTGGTTTAATTTATATTTGCAATTATATTTTGTTAATACTTACCCCTTAAGATATTAAAAAATATTAAATTTTTTTTTTTTAATTTTCTTTTATTTACAGGTAAGACAAGACATTATGATAAACCATTTTAAGGTACTTCTTCTTAAATATTCATTTTAAATTTATATTTCAAAAAGTTCTTAAATTCAACAAAATAATTAAAAATTTAATTTATATTGAATTTTATAAATAGTTAATAATTTTCGAGTATCTCTTAAAGATAAACAAACAAAGAAAAAAATTTTTAAAGGCAGTATTCTATTAAAATGATAAAATTCATAATGACTCCTTTGTTTTTACGAAATTAAACAACTCCGCTTTTTTATAATTGGATATGGGATAGACTAATAGTGTTTACTTCAGTTTATGTGGCATGGCACAACGTAATTTTTTCCAAAACTGTGGATCACCCCACTTTAAGTACGTATTCATTTTTAAATATATTCCGAACTCTTTGTCATAGTTGTTGATGTCTCCTAAATCTTCGTACATGATTACAATGATTTTCATTTTTCGTTGCTCTAAAGTGGAGCGACATGCCTCTTTGAATTCAAGTTTTGACCATTCGGATTGTACAAAATTTTTCGAGAGTACCACTATAACTCTTCTAGATTCTGCAATGCAACGGATAATTTGATCGGGTATATAATCGCCTACTAAAAAGTCACGTGTATGTATGCACAGTTTAAATTTGGGAGCGACATTTTCCAATTCCGGTACTAAATAATCCACAATGAATTTTTCATCTTTATGAGAGTAGGATATAAAGGCATCATACTTGAAGTCTTCAGAATACTCATTTGGTATAGGTTTTAACCATAATGGGCATAAATTGTGAACATAAAACCAATATTTTATTTCAATCTGGTATTTCCAGGCCAATATTAAGACGACAAGAACCACACACATACCTATTAGAGTGTACAATAAATAGTTCGTATGACATAAGGTGGGTATATCCTGCACATATTTCTGAGGAGCGTTATAATTGGAACATATCATCGCCGAGGCGTCTTTAAATTTTTCCATGTTTTTATGGGTAAACATATAATAAAGCCCAGGATGTTTGGCTGCAATCGCATAACCACTTGTTGTCTGTTAGTCTTATTTGCGTTAGCCTCTGGCTAGAGTTCATAAAAGAGAGGGTATCTTCATCCAAACGTGTTAAATGATTTTTTCTCACATCCAATCCAGTTAAATTTAAAGGAATTTGATTTTTATTTATACTCGTTAAATTATTCTCATATAATATTAATTCCGTTCCATAGAAATAATCGTCTTCTGCGTGTCTTGTAGGCAGTTGATTTATAAAATTCATTGATAAATTAAATACCACCGCCTTAAAGTCATAATTCCGTATGTTTGTTATATTTGGCAATTGTGTTAAATTTTTACGCGCACAATCTATAATCAAAGTTGTGTCGTACGGCCTAAAATTGCATTCACACTGTTTAGGACATTGTTGAAAGTCTGCATATTTCCACTGTACAGGACATAGTATTTCTGACGCGTTTAAGTCAAGGAAAAATCTTCCTTTTAACCTTTCGGGCCCAGCGCATTTTAATTTGTTGCTGTGAAACTTCAAATGCGCTTTAATGTTGTCATTCAAATATGACATCTTCATTCCCCAAACATCACAATCACATTTCAATGGATTTTGATTAAAGTCCACTGATATTGTCAAAGTTTCCAACAAATTATTATTGCCAAAATCATCAATTTTTATCGTGTGTATTCGATTGTGTGTTAAGTTTAATATGAGATTGTCCGTGTATAACAATTCAAAGTTTTTACCAATTACCCTTTCAACTTGATTGAAACTTAAATCCAGGCTTTTTAAATATCGTGGTAGGTGTTTATGGAATATTTGTAGGTCGCTTATGGAGTTGTTCTTCAAATTTATCAGTTTCCAAATTGTAGTCGGTCTGTAGTTCTGGTCTGAAATCAATCGAGTTTAAATGATTGTGGCTCAAATCCAACAATTGCAATTGTGGCAAATTTGCAAAGGCAGTGCTGTAAGAAAGAGATATCAGTTTTTTTTGTTTAGTTTTTGTTTGGAGTTAGAGGATAGGTTTTCATAACAATTATGCTTATTTATAAAGAAAATTTATACCAATTTTATCGAACCATACCTAATATACATTCCGTCTTAAATACAAAATTTCGAAAAATATTTCTAAAAAAATTTCTGAAGTTGTCGTATCGTTGTGATTCAACTGCAGAAAACTCCAACAAAACGAATTATGAAAAAAATATGGCAGAACCTATAATTTTTGTAAAATTCTTTGGCCTTGAAAATACCGACTGAATTTTCAATAGGTATGCTACCGATTGACACAGCATACACGTACATAATTGGTCATTATAATCCTTCAGTCAGGATTTCGACCTAGCTTCTCACACCAGTTATGTTGTGTGCATTACTATTATACATTAGTGGCGAGATTTACACTTTAAAAGCGACGCCGTCAAATTTTTGAGAAGCTCTTCATGGCAATTTTATTTACTCTCAGAGTTTTTGGTACAAATCTGCTGAGAGCAAGTCGCCAAAGAAATATTTTCTCATATGAACCCGAATTTTACGTCGAATAAGCTAACACACTACCTACTAAACTACGGCAACTAAGAATACGTTTTTGTATTAAAAAGCTTCAAAGCAGTTCTCTGTTGTTCACTCAGTATAATTTGGTAGCGATCCCTTTCCTGATCAAGGGTCAGCTTTCAGTGAAGCAGGTTCTCGTAGATTCTTTTTTAAAATTTTTTTTGTATATCAATTATACACCCAAAGAAAAATTACAGTAGGATTCACTATCTTCTAATGATATTCACTAATAAGAGTGATAAATGATCTCCATTTTTGGCAGAATATTTGTCAAGTTTAATACGCAGTCTTTGGGGATTTGGTGCTGTACATTTTGTGCTATATTTTCTACTATTCGATTACACTTGAAAATATTACTAACAATTTTCCTATGGCTTATATTTATGTCTCTTCACAAGGAAGAGTTCTATACCGATATGCTTACAGTTCTTGGTTTTTATTATAATTTTTTTCTTTTTTTTAATTGTAAATCAAGATGAAAACTTTTTCGTTTTCTACCTGATTCGAGCCAGACTGGTCTGGTATCACTGGCCATTCCAACTAACGCGTGGTTTTCTACAGCCACCACATTCCATCCACCTTGAAGTAGAAAAAAAGATTGTGGTAAAGAATATTCCACACTTTACAACCTTCATTTGGAATCAGTAATCAGCAGAAATACCACAAAAAAAATATTTCGTAGGCGACTTCCTCTCACCAGACTCCAGACAAAAACTCAGAGTATTTAAAAATTGCGATGAAAACTTTCGCACAAATTTGTCGTTCAGAGTCGTCTTTAATCTATAGGCACCACCACTCGAACATATTTATGTGGTGGGAGATGCTAGGCTGTAACCCTGACTGAAGGGTTTTAATCACCAATTATGTAAGTATGATAAAATGGTCGCGAGGGACGAACGGAAAAAAGTTAATAGACTTTGAAGTCGTAGTTTCTTTTTTGTGAATTTGTCCTGGCATATTCAAACTTAATTAAAGTTAAGAGCTTTACAATTCCTCTTTGATTCGTTCTGATGGAATGCATTAATCTAAGTATTATTGTAGAATATATTATAACGTATTAAACGATTATTGTATACCAACCTTTCAATTGTCATCAAATAATTATGGGATAATTTTATAATCCTTATCTCCTTGCTATTGTCAAAGAATCCATCTGGCAATGCTTTGAGATTATTGTAAGATAAATCCAAATAATCCAGTTTTTGTTGATGTTGTAATAAATTTTTCGGCAAAAATTCTAAAAGATTATGATTCAATACAATAGTCTTTATAGAGGAAGAATTAAAGAAAATCTTTTCTTCTAGATTTTCTAAAGCACATCGTATATCCACTTTTTCCAATATTTCCGCATCAAATAAGAAAAAGTCCGGCAGTTTCAATTTTGAGAAATAATTTTTAGTTAAAGTAAACACTTGAATTTTATCATTGTTTTCCAAAAGTCTTGACGGCAAATATTGAAATTTATTCTCATTTATATTGAGATTATCGAGCAATGGCAAGGAAGCAAATATGTCTTGAGGTAGGCTTTGAAGAGAATTATTTTGTAAATGTAAATGCTTCAGCTGGACATTAGTTTTGAATATGTTGTGATGGAGATGTTTTAATTTGTTATTAGCTAAAATTAAGGTTTTTAGCCTTGTTTGTTTGCGAAATACATCATAGCCAAGAGTCTCTACGTTAAAGCCCAACTTAAGAAAGATGAGATTTTCCAAATTATTAAAAATATTTTCCGGTATAAATGAAACATTCGTGTATAGCTTCCAATTCTTGTAGAGATTTCAACGAGACATCATTCAAATAGATTCTCTGGTAAGTTATCCCATCTTTTCAGGTCTAATGTTAATCTCTTTAAGTCTCTTATATCACTGAAGTGTTGTTTCATTAAGTGTAAATACTTGTCGTTTGATTTCAGCAATAGCTCGCGATAAGAAATAATGCCGAGTATATGTAACATATCCGTTAAAGAGTTGCCATCATCCGGCAGTGGGCAATTGAATATTTTTAAAGCATGAGTTTCATTTCGTATTCTTTGATGGCTCTTGCTGTTGTACAGTAAATTTGTAAATTCTGTATAATTCATCAGAGTAAAGCATTTGATTTTTATACACAAATCGTATTCAATTTCCACATCATATTTAGGAGCTATGTTCACATTAGGGCGGTGAGCAGCATGAGCTAAGAAAGTAGCATAATTTAGAAATAATAATAGGAGACTATGATACATAGTATTTGATTTCATAGTATTCTCATTTTAAGCCATTTAGGTATATCTGAAATGAAAAATATTTTTATATAGAATTGTTAAATTAAATTTTTTTTTCATTATTTTTGCCAATTTTTTAATGAAATTAAATGCTTTACTAATATGTTTAACTCTATATATTATGGTACATATTTACAGATTTTTTTTTTATATATGACAATGGTAATCCTTGCCTTGATACAGCTAAAGCAGGAAGTCTTCATTCACCGCTTTATGTAAACTTATTACCCATCAATTCTTTTTTCAAATTAATATTAAAAAACAGAAAAAAAAAAAGAAATAAAAATGCCTTTGGTTGATTTCTGGGCCTTAATTTCTAGATTTGATGTACAAAATTTTGGGCTAATGGCGAAATTCAAACGTCTGCTGTCTTAACGTAAAAGACATAAAAAACTATGCTTATTGCTTGCTCTATGATATTATGAGTTTTGGTTTTTATACGCCTAAATAACATGACAAGGCCGCAGTCTAGTAGTTAGGTGTGTTGGCTTATTAGACGTCAAGAATGATAAACTAAAGATTACGCTTTGCACATGATTTCCCGTTAGATGACGTAGTTGAGCTATTTTAAAGGTTTCCAAGCGAAAAGGTTTATATGCGAAAATTAACATTTCTTCTGAAAAGTGTGTGCACTACGTTAAAGTAGTTGGCAACCCTGCAATATAACTTACATTATCATTAGCCAATAGGAACACAATTTGCGTGACGTCATTGATGCAACATGCGCAGAAAGTTTTAATTTCATGTGCGTGATGGCGTGAATCTTTATTTTATCATTCTTGATTGGACGTGAGGCTATGCTAAGAAAAGCTTCTCACAAAACTCTATCAGTCGGAGTCGATTAAACTTAATACGCACAACATAGAATTCGTAGAAAGCTAGGTCGAAAAAGGAAAAGGCCAAACAGGTATAGATGAGTGCCTTCGGATTAAGGATTAAATTTAAATCGGGTTAAATAGTCACACGAATGTAATTTGACCCTGTTTATATTTTAAGGCATGAACAAGATTTCTCAGAGAAAAGCTCTTCCTTCACACATGACTAATGTGACTGAATAATTAACTGCGGAACACATAGCATATGTTCTGCAAGAGTATTATTTCGAAACATGCGAAATAGCGTTGAAGTTTCCGTAAAACACAGTCTGCATTCTGAGTTTAAAGGCATCAATGCAATCTATCCTGACTATCCTGAAATTTGTAATACAATATCCTTGCAACTAAAATTTTTTGCTGATGTCTCTACTTCCAAAGCGTAAAGCATTGCCCACATTTTTAATAATAATGCCCGACATTCCCAGTTCAGACATCTCCAACAAAACGAAATATAAAAAAATATTTCTTCGGCTACTTCCTATCAGCAGATTTGTTGCAAAAACTCTTAATGAATTAAAAAATTGCAATGAAACTTACGCAACCGAATAACTGTCGTTCAGAGTTCGTCCTTTAATATATAGTCACCCACCCACTCGAAACCATATTTATGTGGTGGGAGATGCTGTTCGTAACCCTCACTTAAGGTTTTTAATCACCAATTATTTGGATTGTAATGAACACATTATATTGTAATGAACACATTATATTCACTGTAGTGCAGTGTAAGTACACATACAATTGCAATGGTATTGTAGTACGGAATCAAATGAAACCAGCACTTTAAGAAATTGTCAAGAGAGGACTGCGGGAGCCATTGAAGAGCTAGCTAAGAGTCGGGCGGGGAGGTTCGGTCCTCTCTTAAAACAAAATCGTGTTTGTATACAGAGTTATTTTGTTATAGACTCCCTATTTAAAAAAAAAAACAAAGATCTAAAAAGTTGAGGAATACAGTGGACCAGAATGACTATAAGTTTTCTATTGAAGCCCGTTTATAGTCACGTAAATAAAAACAAAACAAAAGACATATTTTATCAATTATACCCGGATAAAAAGCACTATCAGATGTTGTTGATAGGTTAGTCTCAAAACCCTCCCAATCTCTTGGTCCTAATGACTATAAATATTTTTAGGACCCCACATAAATACACACCTAAATTCTTATCAACCTAAGAAAACACTGTTATTTAATTTAGTCTAGACATTATGTCTAAATTCACAATTTATTCAGTTTATAATGAAAGATAACATGATTAAATTAAAATTAATTATTTTGGTTTGTTAAAAAAAAATATGATAACCGCGAGTAAAATTCAATTCTTATTATGTTATATAAATCGAAAGTTATTAGATACTAATGGGTTAAAGTTATATAGGTATATGAAAAATGTGGGAGCATTAATATCTTTGAACAAAATATCTAATTCATGAAATTGACTATTATTGAGTATATTTTGTAATAGCAAAATATAAAATCTTTGAAAAGCAAAGAATGAAATGAAAAAAAAACGTAACCCAAATATAATATAGGTAAAAATGAATGTAGCAGCAAGAATGAGAATTATATAAAAAAAATTAACAATTAACAATACTCATTAATATGATACAACCAGATTGATATGATCTTATTAATGAAGTAATAAGCAAGCTGATGATCATTATTGCTGCTTATACATTAAAATGATATTAAGGAGGTTTACAAATTTGTGGACTTACCAAACATGTGTGCCGTCGTTGTTCTGGAAGGCCTTCAAGATTACGATGTACATGTGGTTAAAGATGAAATTAATTGCTGTAAATTTTTGTAAAACTGTCCCCAATATTATCTTTGGTTACTTGTAAAACAATTTTAACCTATTAATGCTCACACCTATGCTCTTAAGTTAAACTTAGTAATTAATTAGAATAATGTAATTAAAGTAGGAATTAAAGTAGAAGATTTAAACAAACATTAGAAACATTTCTTTATCGCTCGATAATGTCTCTTTTAAATTAAGGTTATGGTAAAACTTAATGATCATTTTGGGAAAGTTCAAAATTCAGTTAAATTAATGATCATTTAGTTTTGTACCTTAACAATTATTAAAATATTATGATTTTTGTTGTTTGGTTTCGTACCATTAAAAGAAAAATAAAATTTTTAAAGAAATGTATATGATATTAAGAATATAAGTATGATAGCGGTATATTAGGTCATTTAAGCTTAGTATTAAATTTACAAATTTTTTTGAAATCTTTACTTCGCTGTAAATTATATTATTGACTTTCTTTTAAAATTTAAATAGTTTCTTTTTTTTTTTTTTTTTTCTACGAAACATTTTAAATAATGTTTTGTTGAAACGCGATCATTGAAAATTTATATGGGTTTGTTAAAAATTTATATAATTATTGAAAATTTGAAATTGTTTTCTTTATAACATTAACTGATTTTAATTTTGAATATAATTAGATATAGGTTTGAATGTAATTGGTGACATTGGAAACAAGAAAGTCTAAAAATTTAAAATCGATTTGTGTTTCTACACGTGGGTTTATATAACACGATTTTCGTGCCGAAATTATAGGTTAGGTGACACGTATATGAGCTCTAGGTTTTTCTTATTTTCTCTTATTAAATGCTGATAATTAGGGTTTATATATATTGATACTACGGAAAAATTTAATTATTTAATAATGGGTAAAGTTGGATTTGGCAGGTCTCCAACCTGCTGATGGGTCTGCCTAATCTCAGATAGACCAGGTCTGGTTTCTTCTATGTATGTTTGGTAGTCGTATGTATCGTCAGATACTACCGTTGTGAAAACCTATTTAACAAAATATGGTGTCTTACCAAAAATGATTTGCCACTAATTTATATATAATTACCTGTTCCCGGGTGGTACTTAAGAAACCTAGGACAGACCACGTGGACCTTGTCCACTTTTCTGTACAATTTTCCCCTCGCAGAATAATGCGGGTGTAACTTACGAAAGAATTTTATCACTTGGTATTCTTTACCAAAAATTTATAATAAAAATTTAAAATTCAAAAAAAATTCTTTAACCTTTTAATTTAGAAACTCTTACTTATTTTACACTTTACGTTATGAGCAATTATGATGTACACTTGAGTAAGATATCGAACAAAATGAACGAGAATGAAAATTTTCAATAAAATCTAAGCTCATAGAATGAAAATGTAAAGTAAAATTCGGATAACCTTTTAACCTTCATCTTCTTCGTTAAATTTGCACTTGGCAATGTCAGACGAATATGAACCCTGTCTTACTGAAAGCTGATATCGATATCATGACATACACGGCATTACCGTAGACGATTTTATAATTTCTACAGTACGAATGTAAATAATCACCAATCATTATTGCAAAAAACTTAATTTACTGCTTTGATGATTAACTTCATTATCTGTAAACATAATCACTCAAATGTTTCTATTTTTAGTTGTAATGTTTACATTGTGTATCCTAGGAACATGTTGCTAGAGAATGTTGCGGTTATTACTGCTGATCAACATTGGTAAATAACAAAAGCTTTACAAACAAATAAACATTTCTGCACAATGGCTCTGTACATGAATTTTGAAGATCAAAATAATTACATAGAAATATTTTTGTAAATTAAATAAAAAAAAACAAAGTATAGGAAAATTTATATAAAATTGAATGTTGTAATAAATTTTCAATTTAATAGTAAACCGTTCACTACAAAACTAGATAATAATTATGTTTACATAGAATTATTAGCTAGAGAAAGAGCGGTTTATGTGCGTAAATCCTTTGCATGGTAGGTTCCAACTAATTTACCCTGAATATCTTCTATTAAATAATAATGTTTACCTAATTTTTCTCTGATCCTACATTTCACAAACAGAGGAGACAATTTGGCATTAAAGTTTTTCTCACTACTGCTTTGAACAAAATTTCTTCTAAAAATTTCCTGACCTTTTTGGAAAGATTGCGGTCTTGTACGTAGATTATATTGATGCCGGTTAACTTCATAAGCATCCCTAATGTGTTTTCTTAAACTGCACCGAATTAAATTGAGGTTATCATCTCGAGAGAGGTGGTAAGACGGTTCCTCGAGCAACTTTAGATTTCTGAGCAAGACATATGAATTTCCATGGGTAATCATATCCAGTCCAAACATAGCATGATATGGCGTTGTTCGTATTGCTTGATGATATGAATTCCGTAAAGCGCAGCTTATTTTAGACAAATTCTCATCCCACAGTCTATGATCGGATTTCAGATATGCTCTAATACCTGCAATAATAGATCTGTTTACACGTTCCGACGCATTACTTTGCGGGGAATATACTGCTGTATATATGTGATTTATTCCATAACTAGTTAAGAACGCAGTTGAAATCGTTTGCTCGAAATTGCGATCCGTTATCACTAATGACAGTCTCTGGAACTCCAAAAACATCAAAAATTTGTTTTTGTAGATATTCCATAATGATAGGAGAGGTAAATTTTCTCATAGGAAACAACCAATGAAATTTAGTTAAATGATCTAAAACAATAAACAATCCAATGTTACCAGATTTGCTTCTTGGGTAGGGACCTAACAAATCAATGTACAAACGCTGTATAGGACGAATAGATATGGCTTGTTTGCCCATTTCTGGCTTCAAGTTGTAGTTTGGTGCCTTGGTACTTTTACAAATCTCACAATTTCTTATGTATTCTCGGACGTCTTTAACCAATCCAGGCCAATAGAAATTCCTGCGAATTAATTCAATAGTTTTGACCATTCCACCGTGAGAGGCTACTGTATCGTCGTGAGCTCTTGATATAACATTTTTCTGCAACATTTTTGGTACCCACAACTTCCAACTCTTCTCCTCTTGACATTCTTCTCCACTGTAATGGTCAGTTCTAATGTAAATGTACCTATCTACAGCTTTGATATCGGGATATTTTGAAGGTTCAGATGTGATTTTATTCTTCAACTCCACATACTCTGGATCGAAAAAATGCGGCGAATTTAGGTTTATTTCGGGTTCAGTTACGCTTAAAGCTGAAATTTCATCACCACAATTTCGGGACAGTGCGTCAGGCACTACATTTTCTTTGCCCTTTCTATGGCTTATAGTAAATTTAAAACATTGCAGTTTGAAAACCCATCGGGCAAGTCTACCAGTGAGATCCGGTTGTCTCATGAGCCAGACGAGGCTCGAATGATCAGTGATTATCTCGAATTCGTGTAATTCAAGATAACACCGGAACCGTTTGATTGCTTCAACTGCAGCTAGGCACTCACGCTCTGTGACACTATAGTTTCTTTGTGCACTGTTTAATTTCTTGCTCATAAAAGCAACTGGTCTCTCATTACCATTATCATCGAGCTGGGCTAACACTGCACCAATGCCATAATCACTGGCATCACAATGAACGTAGAATTTCTTTGTAAAATCGGGGTTTATCAAAACAGGGGCTGTAGTTAAAAGTGTTTTTACCTTTTCAAATGCTGTCTGAGCTTCATTTGACCAGCAAAATTTCTTTTTCGTAGATAGTACTTCGGTGATTGGGAAAACGACGCTAGAAAAGTTGTCGATGAACCTTCTGTACCAACCTGCAAGACCTAAAAAGCCTCTTACTTGTTTTATTGTCCTAGGGACTGGCCAATTTACTATTGCACTAATTTTCTGTGGATCTGTCGTAATTCCACCATTACCTATTACATAACCCAAGTACTGGACCCGAGTTACGCAAAATTTACTTTTAGAAACGTTTAAAGTAAGATTTGCTTTTCTAAACTGTTCAGATACTCGCACTAACAATGACAAATGACTTTCAAAATCTGCTGAAACGATTATAAGATCATCCAGGTAACCAAAAACAGAGTTACGAAGTTCGGGTGGTATGATCTCGTCAATAAGGCGGCACATAGTTTGTGGTGCATTACAAAGACCGAATGGCATAACGACAAACTGATATAAAGGCCTACCGGGTACGGTGAACGCAGTCAAAGGTTTTGAATCATCGGCGAGGCCGATTTGCCAATAGGCATCCTTAAGATCCAATTTGGATATAATATTGGCTTTTGGAAGCCTAGCAAAAATTCCTTCTATTGAGGGCAGCGGATAGGCGTCCTTTTTAGTGACGGAGTTTAGCTTCCTTGCGTCGAGGCAAAGACGGAACTTTGTTTGGCTTGAGGACAAGCCTAATGGGGGAACTCCAAGAGGATTGAGAAGGCTCAATTACCCCTAATGACAACATCCGGTCTATCTCAGTAAACATCAATTTCTCTACGGCTGGAGAAACTGGATAGAACCGCTGTTTGATCGGCTTGGAATCTCCAATGTCGATCTCGTGCTTAATTAGGCTAGTTCTTCCTAAACCTTGTTTTTCGAAATTGGGAAATAATGCTATGATAGCATCTAATTGCTGGCGTTGGGACGAAGTTAATGGAAACTCTGGTACATCTAATGTAGAATTAGATTTTACATTTTCTACGGACTGGACATCAGACGTATGAGTATTGAAAGCGGACGGAGGACCATAATTCAGCGAAGACTTATCAAAAACAGTCTATGGATTCAACGATGTTTGGAATCAAATTAAAAGCATTCCAAAAGTCAATACCGAGTATTAACCTTTGAGTTATAGACGGAATTATAAAAAGGTTTATTTCGCGTTTTTTATCTTTAAATTGTATTTCTACAGATAACCAACCCGTAACGTGTTGGGACTGACCATCAGCCGTTTTAACCTTGCTATGGCATTTATTAAAATTGGATAAATTTGAAAAATTGTGTTTTGCTAATTCGCCACCTATGCATGAAATGTTCGCGCCTGTATCCAGAAGTCCATACTCCTGAAATGTCAAAAAAGAAACTTTCGCGTAAAAACGCTGATCGTTTGAGTTGCTTATTATAGCAGATACTAAAAACCTTTTGCATTTTCTACGTGTTTTATAGAATAAGCGCATTCTTATTGTGGATCGTTTAGGTTTTCGAGGAGAGATCATAGAAATTTCAGTATTATTGAAAATTTGATTTCGCTTAGAAATGTAATTTTGCCATTTTAAATGGTAAGGTAAAATTGGAAATAGAATTTTGTCACAATCTAAATATTCAATCGGGAAGATTACGATTAGTTTAATTCTTTTCAATATTGTCAATTTTTCAGCAAATTTTTTATCTTGAGGAATGTCAGAGAAATTTATTTTCGTGTCATCGATTTTGATATGGTTTTCAGAGCAACTTAATGATTGCTTTTCATTGTTTCCAATGCTTTCAAGTTTTTTGTTAAATTTATTTTCTTAGATGAACATGTGGAGCATTGAGGTTTGTAAGTATTTTTGGCTCCACAGCCATAACAAAATATGGTTCTTGCCCTTAGACAATCGTACCAATAGTGTCCAATCTCGTCGCAATTATAACAACGTAACACCTTCTCTTGGATTTGAAGAGAGTTAACTTCACTATTAAGTGAATTTATTGGGTTCATTTCACTATTGCCTTCAACAAATTCTACCTCGGCAATATGTCTTCGAGAAGCTAGTGGGTTTGGACGATAAATCAAGTTTTTTCGTACATTTTCATCATTAAGAAATGCTTCTCTCATTTGCACTAACTTGCGCAAATGAGAAATTGAGTGAACAGGAACATAAAGCAGATCCTGACGAATTTCCGGTCTCAAATTTCTGATCAATATTTCGATTAGTTCCATTTCTGCTATGGGAGAAGGTAATCTATCCATAATTGATGAGACTGAATCGTAGTAAACATCAAAGTTTTCTCCAACTTTTTGTTTTCTATTTCTTATTTCCTCTTTAATATCGAATGAAGATTTGAAATCACGATATTGGCATCGTATGGCCTCAGAAAATTCAGTCCAATTACAAGATTCAACTTGTTTTCTGTACCGCCAATACCAGTCTTTTGCTTTTCCATGCAAAAGCACATTAAGATTTCTTACTATGGGAGTAAAATCGCCATTGAAATTGTCAGATGTGAGTGAACTAATGCGGTAGAGGAATTCCTCTACATTAAGACCAGATGGGGAACCATCAAATTTTATACCCCAGCTCGAAATAATAGCAGTTACTTTATCCATATTATAATTTGAAAAGTGAGAGTTTTGAACTGATGGGGTATTAATACGATTGGCTGAATTATTTGCAAAATTATCATTATTAATATTTCCGTTTTGATGACGACTATTTTCATTTCGAACTAATTGAGGTTGATTAGTATTTTGGTTTGGAACCAGATTAAAATTGCTAAGTAATCGAGTAATATTTGTCTCTATCATCCTATTGATCTGATCGTAATCGACTATACCTCTTGAATTGTCATTAAACATTGAATTTGAAGGATTATTATGACTAGGAGAAAAAACAGTTTGTGTCATATGTGTTGGTGTAGAAACTTCATAGGTATCATGATTCACATTACTATTCTCACAAGGTCGTTGACTATCCTGAAACAAAGTCTTAGCTTGAAAACGGGTATTATATGTCTTCCTTATGGCACCACGCCCTCGATTTCTATTCGATGATTTTACTGTTTGGTTTTGTTTGCCTGAGATATTGATTTTCTTAAGGTCAGCTAATTGGCATGAACGTTTGCAGGTTGGACACTCTGCAGCGTTAGCTAAAAAGTTTTCGATACATGATCGATGAAATGAATGACTACAGTTTGTTATAATTAAACAATCATCGTTTTCCGTCATAACTTTATTACAAATTCCGCAAACTGGTTCAGAAACTGAAGTAGCGTTTTGCGTTGGCTCTGCCTCTGAAGGCAAAATTATAGCTGTGGTAGAAGCTATTGAAGCAGCACCAGCAGATTCATTAGGAGGTGTTCTCGGAAGAGACATATCGTTATAATAGTATAAATTCGTACCAAAAAATTTAATTCGATTTTAATATAATATTATTATACAAAAATTATTAGCGACAATGATTTCAAAAATGTAAATACTTTACCCAGTAACGAGTAAAACAAGCATTAATCAATTATATATATAATATTAATATAATAAATATTTTTAATAAAGTAGATTAAAGTATATAGGTTTTTATTTACTTTTAGTATGTGTTTTCTTTAGGTTGATAATCACTAAATTAGATGTTCGATTTGGGTATTACTAAATTGATAAACATGTAAATGAAAAAAAATCCAGTCTATGGAGATGTTTATATCACCAAGATTACAACTCTGAGATGCCAACCAGACAATTTTTCCACTAATTCCTTTAAATAACATTCGGACAGAGCTTCGCTTTGCAAAACTTCTGTAATCCTAAAATGTACTTAAGGTCTGTTACCTCGGTTCTACAAAGTCATATTCAACTTAATATAAATATCTATATTTTTTTTTCAGAAACAATACATAATAACTCCCAAAACCAAGACAAAAGTTCAAACAATTGACTTGTCGGTCATATAATTCGCAACGCAAATTAACGAAAATCCTCACAAGTATTATAAGATATTTCCCTAGAAATGAAAAAATTATTAAGTAATGCTTTTGAAAAAAAAATCTAATGAAATCTACAAAAATTATCGGATTCTGGAACAGAAAGCAAACTATGGGTTGTTTAACTTTCTGCCCCACGTTGGGCGCCATTTTTTTAATTACTGTAATGAACACATTATATTCACTGTAGTGCAGTGTAAGTACACATACAATTGCAATGGTATTGTAGTACGGAATCAAATGAAACCAGCACTTTAAGAAATTGTCAAGAGAGGACTGCGGGAGCCATTGAAGAGCTAGCTAAGAGTCGGGCGGGGAGGTTCGGTCCTCTCTGAAGGCAAAATTATACCTGTGGTAGAAGCTATTGAAGCAGCACCAGCAGATTCATTTGGAGGTGTTCTCGGAAGAGACATATCGTTATAATAGTATAAATTCGAATCAAAAGATTTAATACGATTTTAATATAATATTATTTATACAAAAATTATTAGCGACAAAAATTTCAAAATGTAAATAATTTACCCAGTAACGAGTAAAACAAGCATTAATCAATTATATATATAATATTAATATAATAAATATTTTTAATAAAGTAGATTAAAGTATATAGGTTTTTATTTACTTTTAGTATGTGTTTTCTTTAGGTTGATAATCACTAAATTAGATGTTCGATTTGGGTATTACTAAATTGATAAACATGTAAATGAAAAAAAATTCAGGTCTATGGAGATGTTTATATCACCAAGATTACAACTCTGAGATGCCAACCAGACAATTTTTCCACTAATCCTTTAAATAACATTCGGACAGAGCTTCGCTTTGCAAAACTTCTGTAATCCTAAAATGTACTTAAGGTCTGTTACCTCGGTTCTACAAAGTCATATTCAACTTAATATAAATATCTATATTTTTTTCAGAAGCAACACATAATAACTCCCAAAACCAAGACAAAAGTTCAAACAATTGACTTGTCGGTCATATAATTCGCAACGCAAATTAACGAAAATCCTCACAAGTATTATAAGATATTTCCCTAGAAATGAAAAAATTATTAAGTAATGCTTTTGAAAAAAAAATCTAATGAAATCTACAAAAATTATCGGAATTCTGGAACTGTAATGAACACATTATATTCACTGTAGTGCACCATTTATTTACTAGGACGTCATTTATTTAGTGTAAGGTACACATACAATTGCAATGGTGTTGTAGTACGGAATCAAATGAAACCAGCACTTTAAGAAATGGTTAAGAGAGGACTGCGGGAGCCATTGAAGAGCTAGCTAAGAGTCGGGCGGGGAGGTTCGGTCCTCTCTTAAAACAAAATCGTGTTTGTATACAGAGTTATTTTGTTATAGACTCCCTATTTAAAAAAAAAAAAAAACAAAGATCTAAAAAGTTGAGGAATACAGTGGACCAGAATGACTATAAGTTTTCTATTGAAGCCCGTTTATAGTCACGTAAATAAAAAAAAAACAAAAGACATATTTTATCAATTATACCCGGATAAAAAGCACTATCAGATGTTGTTGATAGGTTAGTCTCAAAACCCTCCCAATCTCTTGGTCCTAATGACTATAAATATTTTTAGGACCCCACATAAATACACATCCTAAATTCTTATCAACCTAAGAAAACACTGTTATTTAATTTAGCCAGACATTATGTCTATATTCACAATTTATTCAGTTTATAATGAAAGTTAACATGATTAAATTAAAATTAATTATTTTGGTTTGTTAAAAAAAAATATACGCTAACCGCGAGTAAAATTCAATTCTTATTATGTTTCTATAAATCGAAAGTTATTAGATACTAATGGGTTAAAGTTATGTAGGTATATGAAAAATGTGGGAGCATTAATATCTTTGAACAAAATATCTAATTCATGAAATTGACTATTATCGATTATATTTTAAAATAGCAAAATATAAAATCTTTGAAAAGCAAAGAATGAAATGAAAAAAAATGTAACCCAAATATAATATAGGTAAAATGAATGTAGCAGCAAGAATGAGAATTTAATAAAAAAAAAATCTGTTATTTAAAAAAATTAACAATTAACAATACTCATTAATATGATACAACCAGATTGATATGATCTTATTAATGAAGTAATAAGCAAGCTGATGATCATTATTGCTGCTTATACATTAAAATGATATTAAGGAGGTTTACAAATTTGTGGACTTACCAAACATGTGTGCCGTCGTTGTTCTGGAAGGCCTTCAAGATTACGATGTACATGTGGTTAAAGATGAAATTAATTGCTGTAAATTTTTGTAAAACTGTCCCCAATATTATCTTTGGTTACTTGTAAAACAATTTTAACCTATTAATGCTCACACCTATGCCCTTAAGTTAAACTTAGTAATTAATTAGAATAATGTAATTAAAGTAGGAATTAAAGTAGAAGATTTAAACAAACATTGGAATCCTTTCTTTATCGCTCTATAATGTTCTTTTAAATTAAGGTTATGGTAAAACGAATGATCATTTTGGGAAGTACAAAATTCAGATAAATTAATGATCATTTAGTTTTGTACCTTAAAAATTATTAAAATATTATGATTTTTGTTGTTTGGTTTCGTACCATTTAAAAGAAAAATAAAATTTTTAAAGAAATGTATATGATATTAAGAATATAAGTATGATAGCGGTATTTTAGGTCATTTAAGCTTAGTATTAAATTTACAAATTTTTTGAAATCTTTACTTAGCTTTAAATTATATTATTGTTTTTTTTTTCTTTCTTAAATTTAAATAGTTTCATTTTTTTTTTTTTTTTTTTCTACGAAACATTTTAAATAATGTTTTGTTGAAACGCGATCATTGAAAATTTATATGGGTTTGTTAAAAATTTATATAATTATTGAAAATTTGAAATTGTTTTCTTTATAACATTAACTGATTTTAATTTTGAATATAATTAGATATAGGTTTGAATGTAATTGGTGACATTGGAAACAAGAAATTCTAAAAATTTAAAAACCGATTTGTGTTTCTACACGTGGGTTTATATAACACGATTTTCGTGCCGAAATTTTAGGTTAGGTGACACGTATATGAGCTCTAGGTTTTTCGTATTTTTCTTATTAAATGCTGATAATTAGGGTTTATATAATATTGATACTACGGAAAAATTTAATTATTTAATAATGGGTAAAGTTGGATTTGGCAGGTCTCCAACCTGCTGATGGGTCTGCCTAATCTCAGATAGACCAGGTCTGGTTTCTTCTCTGTATGTTTGGTAGTCGTATGTATCGTCAGATACTACCGTAGTGAAAACCTGTTCCAGGGTGGTACTTAAGAAACGCAGAACGAACCACGTGGGCCTTGTCCACTTTTCTGAACAATTTTCCCCTCGCAGAATATTCCGGGTGTTACTTATGAAAGAATTTTACCACTGGGTATTTTATTTTACACTTTACGTTATAAGCAAATTATGATGTGCACTTGAGTAAGATATCGAACAAAATGAACGAGAATGAAAATTTTCAATAAAATCTAAGCTCATAGAATGAAAATGTAAAGTAAAATTCGGATAACCTTTTAACCTTCATCTTCTTCGTTAAATTTGCATTTGGCAATGTCAGACGAATATGAACCCTGTCTTACTGAAAGCTGATATCGATATCATGACATACACGGCATTACCGTAGACGATTTTATAATTTCTACAGTACGAATGTAAATAATCACCAATCATTATTGCAAAAAACTTAATTTACTGCTTTGATGATTAACTTCATTATCTGTAAACATAATCACTCAAATGTTTCTATTTTTAGCTGTAATGTTTACATTCTGTATCCTAGAACATGTTGCTAGAGAATGTTGCGGTTATTACTGCCGATCAACATTGTAAATAACAAAAGCTCTACAAACAAATAAATATTTCTGCACAATAGCTCTGTACATGAATTTTGAAGATCAAAATTATTACATAGAAATATTTTTGTAAATTAAATAAAAAAAGAACAAAGTATATGAAAATTTATATAAAATTGAATGTTGTAATAAATTTTCAATTTAATAGTAAACCGTTCACTACAGTATGTATCACCAATTATGTAAGTTAATAGACTTTGAAGTCGTAGTTTCTTTTTTGTGAATTTGTCCTGGCATATTCAAACTTAATTAAAGTTAAGAGCTTTACAATTCCTCTTTGATTCGTTCTGATCGAATGCATTAATCTAAGTATTATTGTAGAATATATTATAACGTATTAAACGATTATTGTATACCAACCTTTCAATTGTCATCAAATAATTATGGGATAATTTTATAATCCTTATCTCCTTGCTATTGTCAAAGAATCCATCTGGCAATGCTTTGAGATTATTGTAAGATAAATCCAAATAATCTAGTTTTTGTTGGTGTTGTAATAAATTCTTCGGCAAAAATTCTAAAAGATTATGATTCAATACAATAGTCTTTATAGAGGAAGAATTAAAGAAAATCTTTTCTTCTAGATTTTCTAAAGCACATCGTATATCCACTTTTTCCAATATTTCCGCATCAAATAAGAAAAAGTCCGGCAGTTTCAATTTTGAGAAATAATTTTTAGTTAAAGTAAACACTTGAATTTTATCATTGTTTTCCAAAAGTCTTGACGGCAAATATTGAAATTTATTCTCATTTATATTGAGATTATCGAGCAATGGCAAGGAAGCAAATATGTCTTGAGGTAGGCTTTGAAGGGAATTATTTTGTAAATGTAAATGCTTCAGCTGGACATTAGTTTTGAATATGTTGGGATGGAGATGTTTTAATTTGTTGTTAGCTAAAATTAAGGTTTTTAGCCTTGTTTGTTTGCGAAATACATCATAGCCAAGAGTCTCTACGTTAAAGCCCAACTTAAGAAAGATGAGATTTTCCAAATTATTAAAAATATTTTCCGGTATAAATGAAACATTCGTGTATAGCTCCAATTCTTGTAGAGATTTCAACGAGACATCTTCAAATAGATTCTCTGGTAAGTTATCCCATCTTTTCAGGTCTAATGTTAATCTCTTTAAGTCTCTTATATCACTGAAGTGTTGTTTCATTAAGTGTAAATACTTGTCGTTTGATTTCAGCAATAGCTCGCGATAAGAAATAATGCCGAGTATATGTAACATATCCGTTAAAGAGTTGCCATCATCCGGCAGTGGGCAATTGAATATTTTTAAAGCATGAGTTTCATTTCGTATTCTTTGATGGATCTTGCTGTTGTACAGTAAATTTGTAAATTCTGTATAATTCATCAGAGTAAAGCATTTGATTTTTATACACAAATCGTATTCAATTTCCACATCATATTTAGGAGCTATGTTCACATTAGGGCGGTGAGCAGCATGAGCTAAGAAAGTAGCATAATTTAGAAATAATAATAGGAGACTATGATACATAGTATTTGATTTCATAGTATTCTCATTTTAAGCCATTTAGGTATATCTGAAATGAAAAATATTTTTGTATAGAATTGTTAAAATTAATTTTTTTCATTATTTTTGCCAATTTTTTAATGAAATTAAATGCTTTACTAATATGTTTAACTCTATATATTATGGTACATATTTACAGATTTTTTTTTTATATATGACAATGGTAATCCTTGCCTTGATACAGCTAAAGCAGGAAGTCTTCATTCACCGCTTTATGTAAACTTATTACCCATCAATTCTTTTTTCAAATTAATATTAAAAAACAAAAAAAAAAGAAATAAAAATGCCTTTGGTTGATTTCTGGGCCTTAATTTCTAGATTTGTATACAAAATTTGGACTAATGGCGAAGTGCAAAAGTTTGTTGTCTAAACGTAAAAGACATAAAAAACTATGCTTATTGATATTATGAGTTTTGGTTTTTATACGCCTAAATAACATGACAAGGCCGCAGTCTAGTAGTTAGTGTGTTGGCTTATTAGACGTCAAGAATGATAAACTAAAGATTACGCTTTGCACATGATTTCCCGTTAGATGACGTAGTTGAGCTATTTTAAAGGTTTCCAAGCGAAAAGGTTTATATGCGAAAATTAACATTTCTTCTGAAAAGTGTGTGCACTACGTTAAAGTAGTTGGCAACCCTGCAATATAACTTACATTATCATTAGCCAATAGGAACACAATTTGCGTGACGTCATTGATGCAACATGCGCAGAAAGTTTTAATTTCATGTGCGTGAAGGCGTGAATCTTTATTTTATCATTCTTGATTAGACGTGAGGCTATGCTAAGAAAAGCTTCTCACAAAATTCTATCAGTCGGAGTCGATTAAACTTAATACGCACAACATAGAATTCGTAGAAAGCTAGGTCGAAAAAGGAAAAGGCCAAACAGGTATAGCTGAGTGCCTTCGGATTAAGGATTAAATTTAAATCGGGTTAAATAGTCACACGAATGTAATTTGACCCTGTTTACATTTTAAGGCATGAACAAGATTTCTCAGAGAAAAGCTCTTCCTTCACACATGACTAATGTGACTGAATAATTAACTGCGGAACACACAGCATATGTTCTGCAAGAGTATTATGTCCAAACTTGCGAATAGCGTTGAAGTTTCCGTAAAACACAGTCTGCATTCTGAGTTTAAAGGCATCAATGCAATCTATCCTGACTATCCTGAAATTTGTAATACAATATCCTTGCAACTAAAATTTTTTGCTGATGTCTCTACTTCCAAAGCGTAAAGCATTGCCCACATTTTTAATAATAATGCACGACATTCCCAGTTCAGACATCTCCAACAAAACGAAATATAAAAAAATATTTCTTCGGCTACTTCCTATCAGCAGATTTGTTGCAAAAACTCTTAATGAAAATAAAATTGTCCTGAAAAGTTTCTAACAAATCTGTCCTTTGGAGGAGCCTCTTTTAAACTGAAGGACCTGTCGCTCATGTACATATAATGTTAACACACATAAAACAAGTGGTATGAGAAACTAGATAGTAACCATAACGGAAGTGTTGTAATGGCCAATAATGTATGTGTATATGCATGAATGCATGTGTATATGTACGAATGTATGTGTATATGTACGAATGTATGAGTATGACTTTAATTTACCTTTTTATTTCATGAAGCTTATGAGTGTGTTTATTTGATATCTAATCGACTTCATTAAATCTGGCAAGCTAAAAATAAGTGGAAGACAGTGCTATACGTTAGAAATTTAAAAGTCCCTGTTCGTATACCTATTCGAATTCAATGAGATATTTCGTTAACCAAGCTTGAATTAAGTCTTAAACTTAAAAAATTTTTTCAATCTATATTGATTGCTTAAAGAGGAATAGAAGTTTTTTCAAGTTTTAAAATTCGAAAACTATGTTGGCAATTATTTTTCTCCTGTTCGGCATTCGAAATTGGCTTTTTAGCGCTAAGCTCCTTAAAGCCTGCATCATCCTATCTTTAATTGTTCGAAAACCATTGATAATTTTTTTTTATTTTTTAACTTTAACTTTATAAAATAAAAGTGAATAATCCCTTTAAATGTTTTAAACATTTTTATTAAAAAATAATTTTATTTTTCTTAATTTTTACTCTATTATTTATCTATCTACATCTCTTAGCTGTATGTTTTCAAACAATTCATTGCGGTGTCGTGTAACATGCGGCATTGCGTAACGTAATTTCTTCCAAAACCATGGATCACCCCATTTCAAATAGGTATTCATCTTTAAATATGTTTTTAGATCATCATCTAAAGCATCAATATTGCCAATATCCTCGTAAATAATGACTATGACTTTAGCTCTGCCCTCTGTTAAGGCAGATTGATGGGCGACTTTAAATTCCAGTTTTGCCCAAACAGATTCTATGAAATTCTTGCTTAAAATAACAATCGTCTTTTTCGACTCGGCTATGGAACGCAATATCTGATCCGGTATACAATCGCCCACTAGCCAGTCGCGCACATGAACACATAACTTGAATTGTGGCTGGCCATTTTCTAATTCGGGCAGTAAAACATCCAAAACAAAATCTTCATCTTTAGCTGAATATGAAATAAAAGCATCAGTAGATTTTATCATAATCCAATTCATCTTCGGCTACCAACCATAGGCACATATTATGGGCGTATAGCCAGATTTTAATTTCCATTTTATATTTATAATAGAAAGCCAGTATGAAACTAAGCAAGGAGAGAAATACAAATAAAATGATGTAGTTATTACGGCGATCTGCACACAAGTCTTGCAGGCTATAGAAAAAGGTCAATTCTTTAGTATTGGCACAGGTCATATTGGAAAAATCCCGAAACACTGGCATATTGCTTTGGGTAAAACGCAATAAAGGTCGGGCATCACAGTCACAAATCCAGGAATTATTAGACAAATAAACCTGCGACAACTTGCTGCCATTCATAAAGGCTAGAGTGTCGGCGTTTAAGGTTTCCACCATATTGTTGCGTATATCCAAATAGGTGAGGTTTACAGGTAGTTGGTGCCATTCGATTTGCTTTAAGCGATTGTCAGATAATAACAATCGTGTTACATTGGCATAGCCAGCTGTCTCTGCAAATGGTAGGCTAATCAATTCATTTTGCTGCATATTTAATTCGATGCCTTTTAAAGAAAATTCCACCATGGCCGTTAGCTGGGGTACTGTCCGCAGTTGTCTATTGGAACAATTAATCACAAATAGTTGATCAAATGATCTTGTATAGCACAAACACTGAGCAGGACAATTTTGTTTCTCTTCGCACAATAGACGTGATGGTTCCAAGTTTTTAACGATTTCTCCTTTAAGCTTTTTAGGTTCGTAACATGTTAGATTTTTTACCAAAAATTGTATATTGTCTCGTAAGGGAAATTTGTTGATGGGATTTTGAAAAATCTCAACAAAACTCAATAGCTTACAATCGCATTGTATGGGATTATAATGTAAATCCACTTTTAAGTGTTGATTTTGAATGTCTTTGACATCATTTTCAGCATATCCTTCGATAGAAATAGTTTTGATTTGATTGTGTGTTAAGATGAATTCCAAATTGTATGTAAGAAAATTCATTAATTGTTTATCAGTTAGCATTGTAATGTTATTGTAACTCAAATCGAAGACTTCCAGGAAGTATGGTACAAACCAATAATTTGAGATTTCTGTGATTAAATTATCGCTTAAGTTTATCGTTTTTAATTTCGAATTAAAACGTAAAGGGAATAATAAATGCAGTTGATCCGTAGTTAATCTATTATTGTTAAACAGTATAGTTTGTAATTGAGTGCAGCCTTTGTATAGATCACTGAAAATAAAAGATTCATTATGTTATTTACACATGTGCGTATGCTTATACATAATTTAAGTAACGAATTCTTCGTATATATATGTTCTCTGAATAACCATGGATATTATCTGAAAAGTTATTTTTTTTTTTTCTGATTGATGTTTCTTCCTTTAAAATAATTTGAATACCGTAATAATCCTAATCCTAATATATATTATAAATCTTTCTGTCTGTTCTTTGTTGGTTTGTTTGTTAGCCAATCACACCTGGACCAATTTTCTTGTAATTTGGGATATATATTGGACTTTTGTCGGTGCAGGTTATAGGCTATAAATCTTTTCAAAATTTTGACCAAAATGGTAGAAAAAATGGAACAAATGGGGAAAAAATGGTAATACGATTTAGATTGGTTAAGTTTCCCAAATAGCTTTTGGAGGTATTCCGTTTCTAAAGTAGAACCGAAAGGGGTTCAAAAAGGGTGAAAGGGGCTGAAAACGGGCCTAATACCCTAATCTTTATATATATATTATAAATCTTTCTGTAAGTCTGTTTTTTGTTTGTTTGGTAGCCAATCATGCCTGAACGTCTAGACCGATTCTCTTGAAATTTGGGATATAGATCGAGCTTTTGTCGGTGCTGGTTATAGGCTATAAATCTTTTCATAATTTGGACCAAAACGGGAGAAACAATGGTACAAAGGAAGAAAAAATGTGCAAAAATTAGTACTTTATGCATAAATGCTGTATTTTATAGGTTTTAAAGGTATTTTTTTACGATTTAGCTTGGTTAAGTTTCCCAAATAGCTATTGAAGGTGTTCTGTTTAAAAAGTTGGACCAAAAGGGGTCAAAAAGGAGAAAAGGGGCGAAAAATTGGCAAATTGCATGCATTTATATTTAAGACTTAGAGTATTCAAGAAACTGTGTTGTTTGATAAACCGATTTACGAATAATTTGAAAAAACTGCATTTTTTAAGAAGCCGGTTCGAAACCGGATTTTTATTTATTGTTATTTTTATAACTCGCGCAACGCCGGGAACGATATGCTAGTAAAATTAATATTTTTCCAAATTTGATTATTTTTAACATTTAAAGGATCCGGAACAAACGGGACTTTTTCTAAATCATTTCTCTCTTCAGAAAATTAATGGTCCTATATTGTCTTTGAACTGAATTCATATGTATATGAATAAATATGATATTTTTTCTGTTCTATAAATTTAATTAAAATTTTTTATTTTGTTTTAAACGACCAACATTCAGAGGATGTGTCCTACTTTTGCAGTGCATTGTGTTTGAACTAGGTAAATATGTATGTTACGGGAACGAGGAAAGCAGAAGTAGTGTTTTCAGATTTGTCACTTATGATATAAAATAAATGACAAGACAGACCTCTGCAGGAACGGAGTTTCACATAAATAGTCCGATTAAAGAACGAATGTTGCTTGTAATGCAGTGTGCAGTACATTGGCCATCAAGGGACCATGAACTTATGTGCTCTTCCAGAAAACCAAGTGTTATATATGAATACATGCTGCCGCCGTGGTCTAGTAGGTAGTGTATTGCCTTGTTAGACGTGAGGCCAAGGTCAAACGCCAGGTCAGACATCTCCAACCAACAAAACAAAATATAAGGAACACATTTCTTAGACGACTGCTTCCCAACAAATTTTTGGCAAACACTTTGAGAGTAAATAAAATTTCCATGAGAACCTTCTCAAAAATGTATAAAAACACACCAAACATAAGTGGGGTGAGAAGCTATGTTGTAATCCAGGCTGAAGGGTTGTAATAACCAATTATGTAAATATCGTTGGTCTCGCGTAGAAAAGCCCTAACACACACTTTTTTCGAAATTGATTTTTTTTTTGTGATTTCAATACGTTTAACACAAATACCTACAGCTCCTCACATGAGACCTATGATATGTACATACAAAATCCTTTGTGGTATCGATAGAACAGTGAAACACAAGCCACTTTGCGAGGATGCTGCAATAAATAGACCCCTAAAGTCATTAAGGAGCATCTTCGCCCTCTTCTGTTCGTTGTTGAGAAGCCTCAAAATAGACTTTAAAGCATCGGCCCTATATATGGAAGTTGTATTCTCTTTTCGGTCGGATATATCTGGTCTACATAGTATGAAGATGAGATGAAGTGAAGTATTTGTTGCCCCGTTTTAAGAAATCATGGCACTTGAATGCCACGTTAGTTTTAAAATCGGAAGTAAAAATGCATTTAAAAGAGACTGAAATTGTATGGCAAGAGAGAAATTCTACTCATTTTACACTTGATCACCACTCAGTCAAAGCAAAAGCTTAATAAACATATCATATTGTACTCTCTTTGAATGGTTCTCTACATCGTTTAGGTAAATAAGAGCATGAACAATGTCTAGAGCATTATCTTTTCAAAAAGCTTTTAAAAACTGTTTGACATTCCTGTGGTACTTATTTAAAATTCATACAATTTTACGATAAAGGATTTTCGTTTTTAATACTTTTGTACTTACTTTTATAACTCATTGTACTAACTGTTATAAAACTTTAAATATTTGATATCTCACAAAGTTAGAACTTTGTGGAAATATTTTTAATTAAAGAAAATCTGTTTACAAACAAATTCCTTTTATTTTTATGGTTCGGCTTTCCAAGTACTTTCTAGACGTTGTAGTTCATTAAGTAGGGATTGATATTGTGTACCTGTTTAATTGAAAAGAAATATTTTTTCGGCGTCTGTCTCTTAGCAAATTTTTGGTAAAAACTCTCATAAGTGGTGTGAGTGGTTAGGTCGTAATCTTGACTTAAATGTCATAATAACCAATTATGTATGTATATACATACATATACATATGTATACATGTGTAAATGAAAAATTTTATTCTTTATATGCCTGCCTATCTTTTGTAGTTTGAGCGGATCCATTTCGTTGTAGTTTTAACTGAGAACGTTTAAATTTTGCAGATAATTTTGCCAAAATTTGCCAAATAGCAGATTAAATAAAGATCCGGCTATTGCCTATAATTACCTTGTCAAATATGAAAGATTATTATACGAAACGTCCAACATTTCCAATTCCGTTGTGTGTGTTAAAAGATCCTCTTGTAAGATATTCAAATTATTTCTTGTCAAATTTAAAAATTTTAAACTCTTCTGACCCTCTAGGAGTTTGTTCGGCAAATGTGTGAATTTATTATCTGTCATCGTTAAAATAATTAGATTTTTGGAATTTTCAAATAAATCTGATGGAATTGTCTCTAAACCGCAACTCAATGTTACCTCATACAGACGTGACAAATTTGCTAACAATCCCGAGGGCAAACTTGTTAAAGCAATTCGATTATTGCCCAAGGTAAACTCCACTAATTTCGTATTGTATTTCAAAAGATTATTCGGTAGGGCAGTCATACAATTGCCATCTAAATGAAGCCGTATTAATTCGCTTAATGGTTTGAAAATGTCTGGTGCTAAGGCCTCAATTTGATTGTTTTGTAAATGTAAACTCTTTAGATTTGTATTAAATTGCAAAAGTTCTTTCGATACATTTTGCAATTTATTATCGCTTAGAACCAACTCAATCAATTTAGTTTGATAACGAAATATATCGTTTGGCAAAGAGTGTAGATTTTTTCCCAGTTTTATAAAGTCAACATTGGGTAAACTTTTAAACACATTATCCGGCAGTGTTGTTAAATTCGTATAAAAATCCAAAGATTCTAAATTTTCCAAATCGCTGTGACTGAATATATTCTCTGGTATTGTAGTTACACTATCCATAATAAGTGTTAAGTTACTTAATGTTCTTAGATTGCTGAATTGTATTTTATTTAAATTGTTGCCCAATTCTGCTTTGTTGTTAAATATTAACGTTTTCGTTTCTCGTATGCCAAGTTGCTGCATTGTTAATTGAATGGGCTTAGATGCTGAAAGGGGACAATTTCTTATCTCAACGAGTCCAATATCTTCTAGTGACAAAGTGGGCAATAACATTTCAAATTCTGGATATTCAAGATGATCAAAACATTTGACTTTTACTCGTTTACCAGGACCCACGGTCACATGCAGTTTATCGTTTTTAGCTGGGCATTTAATTAAATAGTAATGGATCAACATCATACCCGATAGTGAACAATTTGATATTTTCGCTTCATAGTTAAGCTGGCGAAAATCCAGACAATTAAACCTTGAAATATTTAGGATCGTTAAGGCCACAATATGAATATAAAAAGTTTTGCTGAAACAATTCATATCAGCTAGTTGGGTTTTTGCTGAAATGATAAAAATTAGAAACTACTTGATATACAATATGTTTGCAATCGATTAGTTTTTGAAGAAGTATGATAATGAGACGGGAAAAGAATTACACTAAATTAGTTAGTAAGTGAAAATATCAAATATGGGTACGTTAATCAGTTAGATGAGACTTTATAGTCGTCTAGAAAACTATCATGAAAATCTGCATGCGATTGTAGATCATAAATATTTTACATAAGCGTTTGACTGCTATGCGCCGTAAAAGCTCTGCGTTCATTTGTTATGAAAATCACATTTGCGCTGCAAATTTCAGTGTAAAAATGTAGTCCAAAAGCTAAAATAAAATCTAAAGACGAGATTTATAGTGTCGAGTTTTATACAAAGATTATTAAAACTTTGTAGATTTTTTTATTATAATAATTAATTATAGTTTCCAAATAGTTTTCGAACGTTCTCACCTGAATCGCTTAGCAGTCAAACGGTTTTCTTTATGAACTTCTGTTGAGCTTATGAGGGCTTAAGATAATCTAATTTCAAAGTAGAGCTTTAGATTTCATGTTCCATATATCATGCATAAGGTTGGCGCCGCCAACAATGAAAACATATTCCAAGAGAAATGTCATCTCAATAGTACCTTATTCGACTTTTATTGTCTGGATTTACCTACTTTCATCGATATTATTGGAAATTCTTAAAAATTATCACATCAACCACGTAGAGTTGATACTCATCCAGGGCGATACATATTAGACGACGCTTACAAAAAAAAAATTTATTTTTTATATAAAAGAAAAATCTACTTTAAACTGCCATTCATGTATAAATTAGCACACAACATAAGTAGTGTAAGAAATTAGAAAATTAACTGAAGTTACATTAGCTTTGCTTTCCTTTGGATCACAATCTTAAAGCCTTTGCCGAATACCCTCTAATGGATTTATTCAATTACAATTACTTATGATTTTAACAAGACAGCGCAAAATGCCGCTCAACACATGATACCATGAACTAATTGATGGGCGATTTAGCTGGCTATTAAAATCTATTTTTCCATTCAGTCCATTAACAGTCAAGATTATGTGCTTTAATCCTTTTAGCTTATTGTTTGTGTGTATACGTAAATGTTTTCATGTTACAATTTCAACTCTAAAACATTATAGGGATCGAAATACTGGAAAACCTATAACCAAATAGAGACTTGCCTTCAGACCTGAAATATTCTTTTTAAAATAAATGACGAGCATACATTTTATTTCACCCAAAAATAAATGTTTTTCAATCACTTTGTCAAGCATGTTTTCCAAAATCCAAATAATTAGAAAATCAATCTAATCATTTTTAACAACATTCAGAAATTGATTAATTATGAGAAAAAGCAGTCGAGAAAAAGCCACCGATTCTGGTAAATACAATCCTACTTTCTGAAGGGTTTGAGCTTGTGGTTTGTTTATCGTCATAGGAAAAACAACTTTCACAGGGAATTGTTTTCGTGTCATTCGGAAAGGCACAGTTGGATCAGAAGGTGTAAGGTTGATTTGGGGTATGAGTACAGTTTTACCGGTATGAATAATTTATGCCGATATGATGTACTCTCCCCAGTTTGTTACGATTAGCCTAGTACCATTTATTAACCCCTGTTTAGCATTAAGGTTTCTGATTAACATTATAATTGCATTTGTCTTTTCAAATGCACGTTATTTATATTCTTACGCTGTACGTTATTTTTATTCTTATTTTTCTTAAAACCTTTTTAACTGTTAAACATCAGCTGACACTATATATATGTATATATTAAAAGACACCGTATTACTACACTTCATAAAACAAACAATGCCATGACAATAACGACATTACCAAAATGACTTTTACAACTTTATATATTATTATGTGGAATAGCATTACAATTAAGCGACCCTGTTTATCGCACTTGATCTAACAACTACTGCAAAGTATTGCCAAAACAACTTTTTACAACTTAATATGCATATTATATATAACTGAGTTAGTAATAAACGGTATTATAGTAAATAGCGGTATTGCCAGAATGGATTTTAATACATACGATATTATGTAGAACTGCATTACTATTATTCGACCCTGTATTACCACACTTCAACAAAAGCATATAATCATAATGACAACAGTATTATCATGCAGTTTTATATTAAATGTAATTTTTATCAATGAAAATATTAATTTTTCAATTTCTAATTATTTTTCGTCATTAGTGTTAGATATATAGCTTTAAAATGAGATATCATTCATTAAATTTGATGCGGTGGTATAGGAGATATTTGTACCCGACAAAAAAAAAAAAGTGCTTTAGAAATAATATATATGATGATTATTTTTAAAATATACATATGTAGTTTATTTATTTGTTTTTTGTTTTGTTTCTGGTTTGGTTTTTTAACTTATTTATTAATTTTTATTTTTATTACAATAATCATAATAATCGTAATAATAATTCATAATAATTTTATTACATCTTAAATTAAAGTTTTCTGTTTGTTGTTGTTGTTGCTTTTTAATTTACTTCAAAATTTAACATTAATTTTACATAAATCGACATAATTATACTAAATATCAGCATTTTTTTTATTTCTGTTTGGGTTTTTTTTTTTTATTTTTTATATTTTTATCAATATGTTTTATAAAGTATTTTGACTTTTTATAAATTTTTATTTGCTGGTGTGTTTTTTATTCATATTTTGTTTATAGATTGTGAGTGAATATTTGTTTTATGGAAATGATGGAGCATATGAATATGAGTAAGAGAGTATAAATGATTTTAAATACATACATACATTGAAAATTTATACAAATACATACTTATACCATCCAGATACAGATATATAAGATTTCCTATATAAAAATTATTAATAATTTTCATTAAGCGATACGGATTTTCAATATGATAGAGTTTTACATTCAAAAAAACAAAAAAAAAGATAAGAAAAACAAAATGGAGGGAATTTTGTAATTAAAAAAAAAAAATATTTTTAAATACACTAATACCCCGGTTTTCGCCGCTAATAGGGCCTGATGAAACGCGATGCAAACCGAAACGACACAAAACGAAGCACGATTTTCCTTCCATACATTTGTATTGATTTTCATTTAATTGGCTCTGAGATTCATAATTTTAGCTAAAAAAAATAGATTTTTCAATAAAAAATATTTAATTTTTTTTAAATAGTTTTTATTATTGTAAAAATATAACAATTCATCAAAGAAATTTTAAAAAGACACAACTTCGAATTTGAACTAGATTTAAACGTGAAATCTCCATTTTCTGTTTTAGCTTTCTATATACATTTTCGTACTAACGACGCAAATCGAAGCACTAACGATGCAACTTCGAAATATGCGAAGCAAACTGAAATGAAAACGACTCAACTTCGAAATCACAGAAATTTTAAAAAGACGCAACTTCGAAGCAGACGCAAAACGAGGCGACGCAAACCGGGTTATTAGTGTATTAGGCTACGGGGAAAAAAAACTGAGAATTGTTTCATTACCTTTATAAAAATTATTTTTTTTTGAAGTTGTTAGTTTCTCTACAAGAAAATGTGGAAAGCAATTGAAAATTTAGTTGTTGTTGTTGCAATGAAAACTGTAAAGTGTATTCGAAATTATTTGATGGAAAGGTATGAAAATTTTATGTACATTTCTTTTGTTCTGTTTCTTCGTTTGTCTGTAAAATTAATTTAAATTAAATTAAATATTATTTCTTAAATATTTGTTTTTTATTTTTTAATATTTTATTTTTGTTTTAAAAATGTTTTCTTATATAAAATATTTTATGTTTACACATAGAAGGCAATCTTTTTGTTTTTCTTAATTTCTCTTTTTTTTTATTTATTTATTATTTATTACTTTCTTTATTTCTTTATACTTTTCTCTTTACTTCTATTTATGATCTATAAATTTGAACCATTCGAGTGTGTTTTTTCTTCTGCTTTCTTTTCAATGAGATTCAAAATTCCTTTAAAAAAAAAAATTTATAAGATTCTTGGTTTAAAGTTCTTATTATAATTTAACTTAAATTTATTTCTATAAAAATAAAATAAAAAAAAAATCCTTATAAACTAAAAACTTAAATTTGAGCTTTGAAATTAAGCGAGTGTATCTTTAAAAATATTAATAAAAAAAAAATAAAAACAAACAGTTTTTGTAATATAGGGACCCCAACTGGCAGTCTACTTCTTTCAAAAGTAAAAAAAAAGATTCAATAATCAATCATGTTAAGCGCAATCATTAATAAAATGAAGTTGCCAATTGCAAAAGAATGAAGATTTAAAAAAAAAACAAACTAAAACTAACGAAAGCTTTTTGAATTGTACTTGCGAAAAAGAAAAAGCTTTAATTGTTAAAATCTTAAAAACCTAGCTAACCCTAGCTTGAAAGTAAAGCTAATGAACAGCTTAAAACATTTCGAAACGTTTTCGTTTTTTTTTTTTAAATGAAATCAAATTAAAAAATTTTTTCTTTTTTTTATTGATTGTATGCAGTGCTATTGTATAGTTTAGTAGGCTTTACAATGCACATTTAGTCCCTTCAGTCTGATATTGTTGTTTTTGTTGTATACTGTATGTATACATATATATTTCCTTTAATTGGTTTTCATTTTATAGATCCATAATATTGTTGTTGTTGTTTGTTTTTTTCTTTACTGTTGTTTTAATGATGGTGATAGTGGTTGTTGTTGTTTAAGCGCTTGAATGTTTCATCGATAGAGTACATCATCGAATTGAAACATTTCCGCCTTCTCCCAATTCTATACATCACTCTGTTTGGCATTTGTATTGATAATGAAAGCACCATTGATATGACAATTGGCTGTAGTTTTACCGTTCGTATAATAGCTGGGTGCCTTGCCATTGGCAAACATTACCGCTGTCTGTGGAGCACCCACACCATTTAGATGGGCCACTAAAGGATTCTTTGTTGTTTCGCCGGGTGGTGTTGTTAGCGTTGGTGTTACCGGTGAGGGTTTGATCAGTTCCAGTTTGTCATCGGTTGAACTCTTCAAAGGGGTTTTCACTAATCCCTTCAGATCTGTATTGCCAGCATGTGGCATTGCATAGCGCAATTTATTCCAGAACCATGGATCACCCCATTTCAGATAAGTATTCATTTTGAGATATGATTTCAAATCCGTATCTAAATTCTCCACATCTATATCACCATATAATATCACTATAACCCTTGCTCGGCCCTCATTGAGTGATGCCTGATGGGCAGCATTAAATTCCATTTTCGACCACATCGATTCAATGAAATTTTGCGATAGCACCACAATAGTTCTTCTTGAATCCTCTATGGATCGAACAATCTGATCCGGTATACATTCACCCACCATCCAATCACGCACATGGACACACAACTTAAATGGCGGTGTACCATTTTCTAATTGCGGCACTAAATAGTCAGCTATGAACTGTTCATCCTTGTGCGAATACGATATAAAGGCATCATATTTCTTATCTTTGTCCAGCTCTTTTTCGGTAACAAACCAAAGGCACATATTGTGGGCATAAAGCCAAATTTTAATTTCCTTTTGATATTTGTAGTATAAGGCTGCCAAACAGCCAACTAATAGACCCACCATGGAAATAGCAATACTCACTGCTATGTACAGTTCATTTTCGGAGCATATATCATTAATGGACAGTTCATTGAAATATTTAGGTTCCATAAAATTTGAACAAGTCAATTTAGATAAATCTCTAATCAAATTGAATTTGGTTTGTACAAACATTAATAAAGGTTTTGCCTCACATGTACACATCCAGGGATTCTCTGACAAATATAGTGCCTGTAAGCTGCGACTATTATTTAAAAAGTTTATGGTTGTAGCATTAAAGTATTCCAATCGATTGTGCCGTACATCCAGCTCAACTAATTGTTCCGGCAAATGGTTGCTGTCTATGCTGGTCAAATAGTTACCGGCTATGTAAAGTTTTGTGACTTCTGCATAACCGGGTGTTTTAGTTGGTGGTAGTTTCATTAGCTCGTTGTTTTCAAAATATAATTCAGTGCTGTTTAGTTTTAATTCTTCAATTCTGGGTAGTCCGGGTATTTTCGTAAAGTTACCATTCGAACAGTTAACCATAAGCATCTTGTCCAAAGTCCTAACCCAACAGTTGCAGCCTCTAGGACAAAGTTTGGGATGGGAGTTCTCATGATCTAGTGGGCACAATAAGTCCATAGGGTTTACATATTTTACTGGTTTGTCTTTTAAATTCTCTGGATGATTACATGATAGATTATTGGTATCCAATACGATATGTTTGCGTAGCTCTTGGGCTTTTTCACCCCGCAGATATTGCACGAAACTCAGTAGGACACAATCACATTGAATCGGATTATCATTCAAATCGATTATAAGATTTTTGTCATTATTATTGATACGCAAAGTCGCTATGCCATGTAAGCTCACCGTTCTCAATTGGTTGTGAGTCAAATTCAATTTCAATTCATTCCTGGCTAAGGTTAAGAACTCAAAATCATTTTCGTTCATGGTGGAGATTTTATTATAACTTAAATCCAACTCTTCCAAGTTAAGCAATTGGTATTTCCAGTCCTGATAGATGTACATTATGGAGTTATTGCGTAAATTAAGTTTGCGCAAATTTTTCGCATATTGAAAGGGTGAGCCAAGACCTAATGCAATATTTTCCATAACACTACTGTAGGGTTCTATCAGAGTCAGTAGATTGTTTTCCAAATTGATTTCCTGGATATTTTTGGTGCTAGCAAAGGCATTTAAGTTAATGGTAGTGAGCCTATTATTGCTTAGATCCAGTTTTTTGAGATCCGATAAAGCTGAGAAGAGATTCCTGTAAACAAAAACAGAATTTTAATTAATTTTTTCAATAACAAACCCAAAAAATAGGAGTAAAGTTCAGAGTACAATGCACGATTATTTAACTTACCCTTGAATCTCGGTCAACTGATTGTTGGACAATTTCAAGTTGACCAATTTACGTGTATTTCGAAACAAATCTTCGGGCAATAGGGTTAAATAGTTCTGTGATAAATCCAAATCTGTTAAGTTATATTGGCTTTCGAACAGACCTTCAGGCAGATTGCTTAACTTATTGCTTGTTATGGATATGGTAGCGATGTTTGATGAGTTTCTGAATAAGTCACCCGGCAGTGATTCCAAGTCGCAAGTGAGACGCACATCTTTCAATTCGTGTAGATTGGCAAAAAACTCTGCTGGTAGACTCCTTAAAGGTACGCGATTATGAATTAGTGTTACATGCGACAAATTACGATTCGTTTTGAAAAGATCTTCAGGCAAGGCTTTAAAGCGATTGCTGTTTAAACTAATGGTCGTGAGATTAGGTAACAGTTCAAAGACATCTGGTCTTAAGGTTTCAATGCCATTGTTGCTTAAATCCAAGTCCGTTAGGGAAGTAAGGCCTTTAAATATATTTTTGCTTAGATTACGCAGTTCATTGCTCCATAAATTCAATACATGTAGCTTGTGCTGATTACTGAAAATGCCTTCAGGCAAGGACTTTAAACGATTAAAGCCTAGTTCTATATAATTGAGATTTTCCAATTTCGAGAATATATCCACGGGCAAATCGACATTGTTTGAACGTAAATCTAACCAAGTAAGGTTTCTTAAAGTGTAATCGTAGAACAGATCCTGGGACATATGCAACAAACGTGAAGTGCTAAAACGCAAACGACGCAAGCCATGTAAATCACTTAAATGGACACGGGTTACATTCGTGCCCAAGTCATTATTATTGTTGAATAATAGCGTAGAGTATTGTTTCACGCCCAGCTGCTGGGGTATACTGGCTATCGATAAATGCCCTGGTAATGGGCAACCTTGAATTTGTACCTGTGATGTATTGCCAATGGCCATATTTGGCAATAATTTATAATCTTTATAGTTGATATTGTAACATTCTATCAAAACATGATCGCCAGGATGTATTTTAATGCTTAATTTGGGATCATTGATGGGACATTCAATTAGAATATCGGACATTATGGGTGTGCATTGACACTGTGATTTCGCCGCTAATTCCTTGCACTCTTCGCGTAATTTTGTCGGAGATGCAGCTGTTGATAATGGCATATATGATGTAAGCATTAACAAATAAAGGAAGTATATGAGTTTGGTTTTAGAGATGGCCGACAGCACAGCTCTGCTGCTAGTGTTTTTACATAAACAATGGAGATTCATGGCGTAGAAGAAGGCTTATAGCTAAGAAAGTTGTTCAAAGTATTGTTTTGTAATTATCTTTGCACAGTTGCTACCAATTTTGAGATGCAGCTGAAAGTATATAAAATAAAAAAAATAGAACGTAACCTTTTAAATATATTTCGCAATGGAAGTAACACAAAGTGAAACTGAAACATCAAACCCAAAACCAAAATCAAATCATATAACGAAAAATATACTTAATCACCATAGCCATTATTGTAATTCAGCAAACGATTATTAATTTCATTAAACAATAAAATGCAAAATAATTAAGCTACTAAGTAAATAAAAGCCATAAAATATGCAACTGTTTTTTAGTTTCTTCTATGAACTGGTAAACCCTTAACTGTATGCAATAATTTTAATTTTATTTTGCTATTTTTTTTTTTGCATTTTTATGTCATAAAGTTACGGAGTTTAGCCAGATCATAAAAAACAACTGAAGATTATTGTTTTCTACGATTATTAAGCCATAAACAAATAATTTTAATATCCTGTTTTTTTTTTTTGTTCTCGTTTGTCCCTTTTCGTTGCTCTGCGGTTCAAAAGCAATAAAATTTTTAACTGCATAAACTTTATGTTTTCATTTTCTTTGCGCTTATTTTTATAAACGTTTTTTTTTTTTTTTTTTTGGTTAAATAATAAAACCCATAGCCAGATAAAAAGCAAATAAAATATAAAAATTTTTTAACAAAATTTCTTTTTTTTTATTTTTGTAAAAATATGGAATTAATTTTTACTCTTTACTACTGTATACCCTCAGGCAGAAAACAAAAAAAAATAAAAATGTAAGAGAAAAATAAGGTTTTTGGCTATTTAAACTGCAATATGCAAAATTAAATAAAAACAACAATAATATTAAAATACCAGCTTGAGAGCCTGGAATTTAGGGAATCTTAGATAAATAATTTGGAAAAAAAAAGAATTTTTATTACAAAGTGATATGCCTTATTGTCTTTTGAGCACTAAATTTCTTCAAGTGTAAAATATAAAGGAATTTTTTTATATTTTTTTTTGTTTGTTAAGACACTTTATATAATAAAGAAAATTTTTGGTTAACCAAAGATTACAAAACCAAGAAAATGTGGTTAATGTTGAATGCTCTGTATTGTAGATAGAATGCTGCTAATTTGTGTTTTTTATAGCCCTTAGCCAAGTAATAATGTCCCTTAAAAATGTTTTTTAAAGATAATTGCCAACACTTAAGTAAACCTTTTTTTTTTGACTTTTCTTAATCACTTGCTTGTTGTCAACTTTGTTTCCGCTGTTCACGGCGGCTTGAGATCTATTTTACCCTTTTGAATAAATGCTTTTCTGTTAAATCATTAACGTAGCAGAACCCACCCAAATAAAAAGAATTTTTTTTTTGTTGTTAAATATCCTTTTACAAGTAGAACGCAGTGTTAAGAATATGCTTTTTTAAACCCGCTTTAGCTTTCCTTTTTTTTTCTATTCATTTAAACATGTTTAATAATTAATGAGGGTGTTAAAGAGGTATTTTTAAGCAGTCATCTTTTGTTCGCTTTGGTTATTTTATTTTCTTTTCTGTTTTTCAAGTGTATAATTTAATTTTTTATAATTAAAAGCTTGGCTAATTTTCTTCCCTCTTCTTTTTCTTGTTATCTATGTAGTTGAGTAAGGACGAAGGCGTTGTCGTAAAAAAGTAGATTTGATGGCAAGAAAATATCTTAATAATGGTTGAAAAAGTTTTATTTAATTATTGTACTGATCAAAGAAATATAACATTTAAAACTGTTTTCATTTAGTCTTCGAATATTTGAAAATAATGAAAAGAATATTTTATTAATACACTCTAGTGGAAATAATTGCTTATTAAATGCAGGAAGTTTAATAAAATAAATTGAAAATTATTTATTAAAGGGATGAAGTGTTCTATAAATGGATAATAAAGCGTTTATTCTTATGAGTTCAATTATTCTCATCCTTTGCATCCTCAATTTTTGACCTGTTTGTTATCTATAATTCTCTAAATATTTCTAATGCTCTCTAACGAACTCAAATTGGTCATTACACCTCTTTAATGAGGGCTAATTTTATACATGACTGGCAAGACCTACTGTTTAAAGTCGTCTCCGAACGAGAGATTTTTGAGATCATTTACATAGGAATTATATTTTACCCTCAGAATATATATTCCATTCAAACCAAGTTATCTAAGTTAATTTCATTTAGAAAACCCTTGACTCTTTCAGAGTTTTCGAAATAAATCTGCTGAGAGAAAGAAATATTTTTTTTTTTCATATTTCTTTTAGCTGAAAATGAAGCTAAAGTTATTGCACCGAACACAAGGGTCTTTAAATGTTATACTCTTCACTTCACTCTACACCTAATAACCTTTAAAGACCTTCCTAAACAGAATGATTCCAATCATCTTTAGTAAGATAAAAATCTAATTTCAAGAATCCACAAAGATTACGCCTTCACTTTCTATTTGACTACAT